>CM060922.1:249964834-251164834 GCA_030737875.1 Allium sativum | reverse complement strand
AACCATTGAGGTATGCAGGAGAAACCTTAATTATGTCACAGAATTATGTTAACATGGTGTTTATTTTGTTTTGGATTTGTAATGAATTGACTATTTGTCTTGATAGCAGTGTAAAATTATATAGTTGGGATACGCTGTATAAATCAGTACCTTATGTTCCATTTTAGCATGTTGAAAGTAAAATTTATGTCACAACTTGCATGAACACCCAACATCTAGTTTCTTAATTTCAAATGCTATTCACTTATTTATTTGTCTATTGACGTGGTGACAATATCCTTATAACGATGACTTTGCTATTTTTAAAGAGGATGATACTATTGCGTTTTGTTTAGTAAGTAGGTTTTTGAGATATGATAATGCATGAAAAACATTGAGGTAAAATATATCTTAATATTCAATCATGCATCATGCAGTGAATAATCATTATTAAAAGCTATACTCTTCGAGGCCCACTTGCCATGCTAAAAGCTTCGTGTATCAAAATTTATTCAAGCTTTAGTAATTAATAATTAAATCTTTGAGGCTGTTCTTTTATTGTTCTAAGACTTTAATTTCGTTGCTTGAAAGCTCACTTCTTATATAATGGAAACATAGAGAAAAAAAATACAAGTGGACTTGCATTGAAACATTCGTCCCCTTCGATACAAGATTTATCCACCTTTTGCTTCCTTGATGTAATGTAAAATTAAATATTTCATAAAAATTTGTCAGTTTACTTACCTAAGATTTCTGCTACAGAATTCTTTGATGTATCAACAAAAAGTAATTCATTCAAATTCCAAAAGTTAATTATCATGAAAATAATTTTGTCTCAAGACAAGTGTAAATGTTATTGGAATGTTTTAAGCTAAAGAAATAGTTGTTGCCTGTGTGCATAGCACGGGTTCAAGCTAGTTTTACTACTAATGGGTAACATATATCAAATTGCTTATGCAGGATGACAAATGAAAATAACTATATGTACTCAAGGTACTGGCGCAAAGCTCTACACAAGTTGTAATTTATTAAAAGAAATTTCTGTATAAAATTATACTTTTTCACAGTATTAATGTAACGACCCGCACATCCACCTACTTCCAACTGACCAAAAACCGAAACCCACATCGATTCAAGGTAAGCAAAAGTATGTTTCATTAAGGTTTATCAGAGCAAGCACATCGGAATACAAAGCTCACAGCGGAGCAGATAAAATATAATAAGGATATATCATTGCAATGGAAACATTTTTTTGAATACAAATCTGATTTTACATACCATTACAACCATGTAGACTTAACAAAATATACCGATAGTAGAGTACGTCTGGCCTTCATATGAAACTTCAGCTCTCTGTGGAACTCCAAATCTTCAAGCTTGAACCCGATCTCGAAAACTGAAGAACAAACTAACAGACTGCCCGTGTGGAAATTGTGGGCACCCACAGTTTGCCAGGGAAAAAACAAACTACGAGCAAGTCATGGGACTGGTGTGAGAAAACTTTTATTACTAATCTTATACTCAGCCTTATTTTGAGTAAGGTATCTCGGGACCACGCCGCATGTCACGGAATAGGTTTTCTCCCAAGGATACGTGCACAACCATAGCAACCAGAATCAAACATAGAAACCATAAACTAGGTTTTGAAAACATGACTTTAGATAAATGAACGATTATAAGCCCCCGGTCCCATCACACAATGCAAGCGCATACCAGAGGATAGGGGTTTGCCTTATAATCGCAAAATGTGCTTGATATAGTTCAAAACAAAAACAGTTGATATTATTATAATGACTTGGGTGTTAAAAATCCTTTCAAAAATGAACTTATGAACCTTAGCTCGCATAGTGCCCCATCCCACTATGTTGGCTACATAGGTATACAACTTAAAATTCGTAAAGGGTTTCGTATTGGAAGTTGGATTTCCATCAATGAGTCTGGGCTAAGGATCTTTCCAATCCGATTTGGAACCTCCAGCAAAATTCCAGGATCCCGTCTGGCTCCTTTAGAGTGGCAGGGTCAGTCCACCCCACTTCGTGGATTAAAGTAACAACTTGAACATAACGTTCCTCAGTCTGTGTTTAGACTGTCATCTAGGTATATTGACCTAGTCCAAGGCGCCTCATCCATCAAACCACATAAGTAAATGCCTGGGCTCCATACCATGGCATTACCTTTTGCTAGACGGAAGGTTAAGTCCCTACCACTATGGTCTATTATCCTATTTCGGCTCATTCCGGATTGCGAGGCTCGCGAAGTCACGTCATACACAAAGCTACGCTTTTAAGCCATGCTTAGGTCTTCAACCACAAGGCCCTGCTTTTCAAAAAAAAGCCTTGATCATTTACACTTATCATGCCATACTGTCATTCCTTAAAACAAAACTGGTATTCACCAACATACAACCTTTGAGCTCATACGTCTCAAAGAAGGGTGTTAAGCAAGAGAATAAATTCTCTGCCACCAAACAGATGAATGTTTAGTAAATGTCAGTCTATATTTTACAAAATACAGTGTCAGACACGAAATCCATCAACTAGTCCAATCCGGGAATAGGATTGAAATCGAAGGTCCGTGATTCCACGTCCCCGCCAGGGAGTGCATGTCCTTGCAAACCAAATCGCTTCAAGTACGATCAGATTGTGTCGTCACTTTAACCTCATATGGGTCATCGCCCAAGGCATCAACAGGTCATCCATTCGATGAGAAGAAATCTGGGTCATCCACCATCGTCCTCGATATTTTGACATGATCATCACGTCGTATAATTATTCGAAATGGGTAAAAACCCGGCCTTTCCAAATAATTAGTGCATCTTTAAAATCAAAAGGTATACAGGACTTCATGAACCTCTTTCCATTTCAATCTAATTAAAGATTAACTAAAATTCCACCTAGTTTCAATCTCAAAAATCACTACTTAATGATTATTCAATCTTAGGAAATTAATTACTTCTTTAACTGGGTTAAAGAACCATTGTCACTTAAAACACAGTTCATGATAAACCCAAAATCATCTTCCATTTAAAATGGAATCTTCACGGAAATCATATCTGCCTACAATTGATATTAATCTCCGTATCTAACCAACACTATAAGCGGAATATTGGCTGGCGCCTTCCAAATTCCTCAAATAGTCTAAGTCTTCATTTATTAAGATTTATCTCAACCGTTAACCCAAAACGGTTTCCATTTGATTCCAATTTAATTTAACTAATTGGAAAACTCCAGTGTTCACTTATCTTTATTTCGGATTCATTATACAAAGATGAATATCTTCATTACATTTAACATTTAATAAACTGTTAAATGAACATCCGGGCTTTCCTTTCGATCCATTCCGATCCTCGCCCAGATCAATAAACGTTGGCTAGGTAATTTCAGCACACTGGTTGCAGCATTCCTTACCTTGTTAAACACCCCGTTTATCTTTCCGTATCTCACAATCAGGATAGGCTTACTCGTGGTTTCCGCATATTCAACCAAAATAGGTGTTTATGATATACACGTAAATGTGTATATTTTATCCGCATATTTATCTTATTTTATCTTTTAAATAATTGATATTGTGTATTTATAGCTGTGTTTTCAGATTGTTGACAAGAAGCATGGTTTAGAGCATTTGATGGATAAAGCATGAAGAATTTGCTTAAAAAGAGTGAAGTTTAAAATTGCTAAAGCTTGAAGAGTCTAAAAGCTTGAAGAACGGTTACAATTATATTTCAGTTAAGAAGATTTGGCTCAATAAAGACTCAAACTGCATTCACATTAGCTCATTTGGAAGGCCTCTTACTCATGTTGCGTTCACACTAGCCTATTTGCTAGACCACTCACTTTAAAGCTGCGTTCACACTGGCTTATGTGTTATTTGGGTTATTTCTTTAGTCCCACATTATGTAATTAGCTAGCTAGCCTTGGTCATATCAGCTATAAATACATTGTATCTTAGTCTTGTAAAAAAACACATTGGGTTTTATTCTGTAATTCTCTTCTTGGAATAAAATCATTCTTCTTCCTCTTTTCTATTTAGTTTTAGTTTTATTTATGTTCTTGTTATTTAATTTCTTTTTTTCTTCTTCTTTAGCTATGTCTAGCTAATCCCCTTTGATTAGGGGGTGATGACGCTGATAGTATGATTCAATATGAATCACATAGCCAAAAGATGAGGACTGTATACATGTAGATCTGGATCTGAATTAAGGGTTAGATCTGAACCTTCATACCCTGTGTCGTTTAAGAGCTGTGCTCCTTCACATGGTATATTCGAGTTCAATCTAACACTTATCAGATTTAGATTTAATATTTAGGGTTTTAGAAATAAAATAGTGAATCTATCCTGATAGCCTATGGTTGTAGAGCTGAGCTCCTGCATAGGCTATGCTTGTCGTTATTTACATATTTGTTTCTAAAAACCTATTATCGTTGATTCATGTTTGTGACAGAAACATGTATTAGATCTCGTTAATCTTTTGGCTATTGATGATTATGAATCTGATCTATGTCATTATCCCCTAATTGCTTTCACTTATTGTTAAAACTCTCTTTTATTTAATTTCTGCTATTTTCTTTGTTTTCCACCAATCAAAAGTTAGGGATAACTTGATTGGATTTATTAATAAAATAATTTGGTCCCAGAGTTCGACACCCTCTACAACAATCCTTGTTGTTTAGGAAAGACGAACGGATTTTACAGTCGTTTACAACTGTAAAATTTGTTCGCAAACAGTTTATTATTTAAAACATTATTCATTCGTCCAAGATACTTTCATTTTTCCCATTATTTCATTATTAAAATAATCATTTAAAATCCAATTTCTGGAATGAGACTCACTCAACTCCTGTATATCCGAGAAGTTGGGTATATTAAAACATTCAATAAACATAAATAAGATGTCGTGTGTCTGACGAGTTGTAACTAAACTCGTTAGTTATTTAAGATTATATGTTGGTATCATAATTGGGTCCCATTTTATTAATTAACAACCAAACGATATTCATGATCATTGATCAACCAAATCAAAAATCCAAACCAACATGTTAACCATTGCCTTAACTGGCCATCCCTATAATCACAAATCAAACCAAAGAGTATTCACATCCATTTGAAATCAAATTCTAACATCCAAACCAAATCAACCTTATCTTCCAAACATGAATAATTATTCCGTACTTATTAGCTAGAGATTCACATCTTAACATAAGCATGTTATGGTGCTAAACCCATGTTATAAGTTTTCTAGTATTCATAACCCTAGCTTTCAACCCAAGCAATATTCAATTAAGGTCTAACTTCATGAATCTAAATAAAAGGTCTCGGCTCTCCTTATGATTTGTGAATATACACTTTAAGATTTTACCTATTTATGTAATTACATATATGGGCCGAGCCTAATAGGGTTCTATCTTCCCTTTACCAACTTAAACCATAGTTATTAACTGACAAATTTTTCACGTAAGGTCCTGCTCCTTGAATTTCAATTAAAGGTCTAATCTTTTCATGTATAAACATAAATTTACACCTAAAGATCATACCTTTACGTATGATTTTACATAAAGGTCGAATCTTTAGGATTTAATGCTCTTAACCATATCAAATCACTTGCTAATGACTCAAACATGCAACCAAAATTTACCCAAAGCATTTATCTACCCAATATTACATAAAGGTGCAACTTTATGAACCTAACATAAAGGTTTTTACTCCAAATTCCTAGCAAGTTACCATTTTTACTTCATGAACCTATTTAGGGATTTTTAGCAATCATATACCATCAAATCATCCATGAATTCACTACCAAAACTCTAAGAAACATCTCAACAAATACTTTATTTGCAATCATATAATAAAGCAACAAAAACCCTTTAAAGGTTTAGTTTTTCTCACCCAAAAGCTTCTAGAAAATCGCCTAGGATGTATAGATCCTTCTCCTAGCCTTTCTCCTCCATTTCTTCTTTATTTTCTTGAAATTTGTTTTTTTTTTTAAATTTAAAAGAGTGGAAAAAAGTGAGCAAATATGAAGAGGGGAGGAAGAAGAAGATTTCAAGGGAAGATAGGAAAATGAGATGGTAAAGGAGATAAGGGTGGGGGTATTTATAAGGAAGCTCAATTTCATGGATGGAAGACACATGTCCTAAGAGATAAGCATGGAAAATGAATGGATATAATTCATCCTTATCCTTAGGAATAGTGAAGTGTGTTTTCTCAAGCAATTAATAGGAGGGGACAACAATAAAAAGCAGTGGACTATTCAGTGTTCGAGCGGTTGCACACCAAGTGGGGTGTGAACGCGCTAGCGCTACCCAATTGCACTGGACGGAATGCCGATCAAGGTGAGTATTTTCTAACTCTACAGGGACCGCTGCTGCAAATAAGAAAAATTAGAGACATTGCTTGTAAAACTCTTCTGCAGGGCATCGGCTTGCTTGTAAAGAAAAAAAAAATTGTTTTTTTTCTCTGCAATTGACTGTTCTGAGACTGTTCATCCTGTGACTGATTAAAAAAAAAATCCGCATTCATCGTAGTTTTGTTTCTACTTTCTAAGGACTTCATTATATTTTGACAATTTGGTTTAGTTCAAACGGATTATTTCTCGGTGTCTAGACTACGGCAAAGTAATAACTGTTTATAAATATTACGGTGATTCGTAAATATTATATCGGTTGTTCCTCTGAAGGTACTTAAACCTTCGGCTGCATTGCTAGGGTGATTCCTGGTGCACCGATAACTCCTGTCCGTTAACTGGCTGAGAAGTCTTTTGTTGAAATAAATCAAACCGTTATTATATAATTCTAGAAATTGTAAATCGCATTAGGTTCATTTTTTAAAAAAAAACTTTTGTGTCTAATTATTTTTAAAAAAAAAAATTCAAAATAATCCTCGTTTTGTAAAAAAAAAAAAAATCGCTTCTCAAATTTGTTTTTTCTCGTCTTCCCTTATTCTTCTTGCTAGTGCATGCGTCATTGGACTCGTGATCCTTCAGACAACCGTTTAGTTCGAACAAACATTTCTTTAACCATGGCCGAAGAAAACCCCCCTCGATCTCTTATGGATAGATACTTCCCCGATCGGGTTTCTATTCCTTCTTGCATCATATTGCCCGCCCCAACGGGTAACCACTTTGAAATTCATTCGAATCACATAAATACTCTTCCAAAGTTCGGCAATTTAGAATGTGATGATCCTTATATCTTCCTGACCAAATTTGAACAAGTTTGTGCAACCATGAAATTTCAACAATTAAGTGACGATGGAATCAAACTTAGGTTAATTCCATTTGCACTTACCGATTATGCTGAGAAATGGTTGTATAGCTTGCCTTCAAATACGATTGGAACGTGGGGTGAATTTGTGAACATTTTTCTAAAGAAATTTTACCCTCTAGAAAAAATATCCAAAATTCGAAACGAAATCGTCAATTTTCGTCAATTTGGGGGTGAATCCTTTGCAAAATATTTTGAAAGATTTAAAGAACTTCTAGTCAAATGTCCACATCACAATTTCGAAAAATGGACTCTTTGTCAAATTTTATACGATGGACTTGAAAATAACTCTCGAACCATGCTCGAATCAATGTGACAAGGAAATTTTCTAGCCCAAGATCACAATGCCGCTTGGCAATTTCTCGAAAATTTGGCCGAAAAATCAGCTCAATGGGAAAGATCTAACGAGAAATCGATTTATTCCCGATCTAACGCTCATTCGGTAGGATCATCAGTTGCCTTAGAAGCAAAAATAGACGCAATGATATCCAAATTCGATAATGTCCTTTCATCAACTCAACTAAATCAAGCTCAAGCGTCTCAGACCTCATGTTACAAATGTAACGATCCTAACTACATAGCCGATCAATGCCCACATTCATTGGAACAACTCAACGCATTTAACAAAGCTAGGAACGACCCATTCTCCCCAACATACAATCCAGGTTGGAGAAACCATCCTAACTTCTCTTGGACCCAAAACAATGCAAATTCGAATGCGGTTCGACCACCTTTTCAGTCATTTTCAAATAATACTTCGAGACCTCCCTTTCAACAAACTCAATTCCAACATCCTGCGTCACCTTCTCAAAATCAAGCGCAACAATCTTTTGTTCCCCAAGACGATAAACGATTGACATCACTGGAGAAAACTCTCGAAGAATTGACTAAAGCGACGACTCAAAATCTCCAATCAAATACCAATCTTCAAAATTTATTAACTTCGCACATGCAAAACACGAGTCAATCGATTGCTAAACTTGAAATGCAAATGAGTCAGTTAGCTACTTCCGTAAGCGAACGGGAAAGAGGCACTTTCCCGAGTCAACCCATTCCAAACCCCAACCGTCAAAATCCTAACTCCAACCAAATTCACATCATTCAAGATTCAAACCTTAGTCACTTGAATGCGGTCACGACTCTTAGATCCGACAAAAAGATTGACAACCATGTGGTCAACCCAAATGCTTTACCGGACGATCTTCCAAACCCTATCGAAAATTCGACCAACTCAGATCAAAACGTTGAGCCAATTTCTGACAAGGACCATCCTCAAACTCAAGTAGCCCAACCTACTGAGTTGTCTGCTCCATTTCCTCATAGACTCCGACCTAGGAAAAAGACGGACCAGCTAGAAAAAATCCTTGAAATATTTAAGCAAGTTAAAGTGAACATTCCTCTTTTAGATATTATACAAGTTCCACAATACGCAAAATTTCTAAAAGATATGTGCACTCAAAAACGTCATACACATGTAACTAAGAAAGTGTTTCTGGCGGCAACTCTAAGCGAAGTCTTGTCCCAATCGATGCCAGTGAAATACAAAGATCCTGGCTGCCCCACAATATCATGTACTATTGGGGACAAGAAAATCGATAGATGCCTGCTAGACTTAGGTGCTAGTGTTAACTTGCTTCCATATTCCGTCTATCGCCAATTAGGGCTAGGAGAATTGAAACCCACCAAGGTTACCCTACAGCTTGCTGACCGATCAATTAAGAAACCTGTGGGAGAAATCGAGGATGTGTTGATCAAAATTGGCGAATTCATCTTTCCGGTTGATTTCATTGTCTTAGAAACTCAACAGGTTAGCAATCCTGCAAACCAGATCCCTTTGATTCTAGGACGACCCTTCTTAGCAACCTCTAATGCGCTTATCAACTGTAGAAATGGGTCTATGAAACTTTCTTTCGGTAACATGACTGTCGAGTTGAATATCTTCAGAACTGAAAACTCTCCTAACTCTTATGTGGACCAGTTTTCTGAAATCCATGTTGTCCACGATAATGAATCTGAGCTTGATCATCTGAGCAACGAAATTGAATCAAATTATGAAACATTGTTTCAAGATATTCCCGAAAATGTCTCTGATTCGATTCCTGTCGTGCCACTCACAATTGAGTCTATCCCTCAACCAATTTCTTCGGTTGAGTTGTCCCCAAAATCTGAACTCAAAGTGTTGCCCAGTCATCTTAAGTACGCTTACTTAGGAGACAATGAAACTTTTCCTGTCATCATCGCTTCTGACCTCACTTTAGAGCAGGAACAATTGCTCCTTCCCATTCTTAAGAAAAATAAGGCGGCAATTGGTTGGTCCATGGCTGATATTAAGGGGATTAGTCCTTCGATAGTCCAACATCGAATCCACCTTATAGATGATGCCAAACCCACTCGTGATCCCCAACGTCGACTAAACCCTATCATGAAAGAAGCAGTTCGTGCTGAAATCCTTAAATGCCTTGACAATGGAATCATCTACCCGATTTCTGATAGTCAATGGGTTAGTCCGATTCATGTCGTACCTAAGAAATCTGGGATTACCGTGATCCAAAATGAAGCTAACGAGCTTATCCCAACCCGCACCCAGACTGGTTGGCGTGTTTGCATTGACTATAGGAAACTTAACGCTGCAACACGTAAGGATCATTTCCCTCTGCCATTTATCGATCAAATGTTAGAACGACTAGCGGGTCATGAGTACTACTGTTTCCTTGATGGGTACTCGGGCTATAATTAAATCCCTATCGCTCCTGAGGACCAAGAGAAAACCACTTTCATTGTCCGTTTGGTACATTTGCGTACCGACGTATGCCTTTTGGTCTCTGTAATGCACCTGCAACCTTTCAGAGGTGCATGATTAGCATTTTTTCTGATATGATCGAGCGATTTTTGGAAGTGTTCATGGATGATTTTTCCATATTTGGTGATTCTTACTCTGAGTGTTTACATCATCTCGATCTTGTTCTTAATCGCTGTAAAGAGAAACACTTAACGCTTAATTGGGAGAAGTGTCACTTCATGGTTAAACATGGCATTGTTTTGGGACATGTCATCTCTAACAAAGGAATTGAAGTAGACAAAGCCAAAATCGAAGTTATTTCAAATCTTCCCATTCCCAAATCAGTTAAGGACATCCGATCCTTTTTAGGTCATGCTGGTTTTTACCGTCGCTTTATAAAAGATTTTAGCAAAATCACTCGACCGTTGACCAATCTTCTTGGTAAGGATGTTCCTTTCGACTTCAATTCTGAATGCATTTCATCTTTTGAGCATCTTAAAAATGAACTTGTCTCTGCTCCGATCATTTGCTCTCCTAATTGGAAGCTGCCTTTTGAAATCATGTGTGATGCCTCGAATTTCGCTGTTGGCGCTGTCCTAGGACAACGTATCGATAAGATTCTTCACGTCATTTACTATGCGAGTAAGACTTTGAACGATGCCCAAATTAATTATATGACCACTGAAAAAGAACTTTTGGCAGTTGTTTTTGCTCTAGAAAAATTCAGGCCTTATCTAGTTGGCTCACACATCACGGTTTATACCGATCATTCCGCACTTAGGTACCTTTTCTCTAAAAAGGATGCTAAGGCTCGTCTCATTCGTTGGATCCTTCTACTTCAAGAATTTGACCTTACCATTAAGGATAAAAAAGGATCCGACAACGTTATTGCGGACCACTTGTCTCGTCTTCCAAATGCCCCGTCTTCTTCTCTTCCGATCAACGAGAATTTCCCCGATGAACAGTTGTTTTCTCTATCCACTGATCCTTGGTTTGCTGACATTGTCAACTACTTAGTCACCAAGCAGACCCCTTCTTTTTGGTCTAAGCAGGATAAACACAAATTATTTTCTCAAGTGAAACATTTTTATTGGGACGACCCCTATCTTTTCAAGTATTGTCCCGACCAAATCATTCGAAGATGTGTTCCTGACACTGAAATTCACAGTGTCCTCTCTTTCTGTCATGACCAAGCATGCGGTGGTCACTTCGGTCCCAAAAAGACAGCCGAAAAGGTTCTCCAATCGGGTTTCTATTGGCCCAACCTTTTCAAAGACGCGTACGAATTTTGCAAAACTTGTGATCGATGTCAATTCTTGGGGAAAATTTCCAAACGGAATATGATGCCCCTAAACCCCATTCTAGAGGTCGAAATTTTTGATGTATGGGGTATAGACTTCATGGGACCCTTCCCTAACTCTTTTGGGAACATTTACATTCTCGTGGCTGTTGATTATGTTTCCAAATGGGTCGAAACTGTACCATGCAAAACAAACGATAACAAGGTTGTTGTGCGCTTCTTGAAAGAAAACATCTTTTCTAGGTTTGGCACACCTCGCACAATAATCAGTGATAATGGTACACACTTCTGTAATCGTTCTTTTGAAGCTCTCATGAGAAAGTATTCGATAACCCACAAGTTATCCACTCCTTATCACCCTCAAACTTGTGGGCAAGTTGAAGTATCGAATAGGCAGATTAAACAAATCCTAGAGAAAACCGTGAATCGAAATCGTAAAGATTGGTCTCAAAAGTTAACCGATGCTCTTTGGGCTTACCGCACCGCTTTCAAAACCAACTTGGGTATGTCCCCTTATCGGTTGATTTTTGGTAAGCCATGTCACTTGCCAGTTGAACTAGAACATAGGGCATTATGGGCAATAAAAACTTTGAATCTTGATTTAGAACAAGCAGGAGAACATAGGAAGCTTCAACTTAATGAACTTGATGAAATTCGAAATGATGCCTATGAAAATGAACGAATTTACAAGGACAGAACAAAAGTTTTTCATGATAAATCAATTTTACGTAAAACTTTCATGCCAGGACAAAAAGTTCTCTTGTATGACTCAAAACTGCATCTATTTCCGGGTAAGCTAAAATCTAGATGGACAGGACCTTACACTGTACGGACCGTTTTTCCGTATGGTGTGGTAGAAATTGAGAATCCAACTGATGGATCATCCTTTAAGGTCAATGGTCAATGCCTTAAACCTTACTTGGAACCAATACCCAACCAAGAGGAAGAGCTCATGGTCCTCCATGAGCCACATTACATTCGGTAAGACGCACTAACACTCTTTTGTACATATGTAAATAGTCTCTTATTTTATTTTTCCTTTCACTAAGATATGTCTGATTAACGACTGTGAGGACACAGTCACACTCAAGTGTGGGGGGAATTTACATTACATCAGCAATCAAATTTTATAAGCTAGGTCATTCACTGAACAAGGATTAACTTAAATTCATAAATAATACCTTGGTTCTTGTTTGATAAGTTGAATTGTTGGGTGATGGGAATGAACATTATTTATTCATTGAATCGTAATGTGTCTTTTTAAGATGCTAGCTTGAGACTGTGCAGACGTTAGTCGTGTTCTGGAGTAAGCGTGTCAACCCTTGTTATACATGTTAGAATGTGCAAGTAAAAATAATCAAAAAAAAAAAATTCAAATAAAAATGAGTTTGCACCTACATATGTTGGAATTTCTGAGTTCGTTTTCATGCATAATATTTTTCTCACTTAAAGTTGTTTACACTTGTAAGTTCTAAAATCCACTTGGCCCAATTAAGGAGAAATGACTCATTGTAGCATTCTTCTTCAATACCCCACATTATTCAAACCCAAGTTTTAGTCGATTTACATCCATGTGTCGACAAGTTTATCTTATATTGGTATACTCAAGAACCTTTGTTTAAAGGTCAAAAATGTCACTTTTTATACCAATATTACACTACCCATTCCGTACTTGTTTTAAGGTAGGATAAACATATACCACATCTTATTTTATATGGGTTATCTATCTTACGAAACTTTGCTTATCAGTTTTTTTTGTATAACATCAATCCAGACTTGTGTGTTGAATTAAGGTTATAGAAGTAGAGTAACTAGGGCACAAAACTTTCCTTTCATGAAGTGTTGGTAGTAGAGGAAGAATCAAATGAAATCATGTACGTCATCATTCCATCTCCATCCATCATTCATCATGCATAAGAAAAAAAGAAAAAAAAAAGAGAAAAAAAAAGAAAAAAAAAGAAAAAAAAGAAATAAAGAGAGTGTCTCTCTGAATAAAATAGTCTTCATCGTTCTTGACTATGAAGCATCCATTTCCATTCCATCCACATCCATCATTTCGTACTTAGAAGCAAGGATTGTAATTGAGGAGATGAAAGGAAACAAAATGTCCATATGTGCCTTAGTATTACTTTATCTTTTGTAGCTTGAAATTCAACTAATACACTTGCCCTCTTATCTAGAATATTTTTAGAACTTACAAATTTTCCTTCATCTATGCATAACTCATATCCAATACATTACAGTTACATTGGTGCAATATTATTCAAAAAAAAAAAAGGGTCAAATAAACGATTGGGTGTACATTGTCGATGTGTAGAACTTTGGTTGACACCACGCTCTTAACCTTCAAGACAATTACAGTGTCATCAAGGAATTACGATTCAGCTTGAAAATTTTTGTTTATTTTTGCACTAATTATGGGATGTACAATTTGGGGCTAAACCGTTATTATTGAAGTTAGGTGAAATCCATGGAATGTGAAAGACCTTAAATATATTGTTTGATTAATCCGCGTACTTAAGACGCTTTGGATTTTGTGGGTAGTATCCGCTGAAAACCCTCACGAGACAACACTCGTCCTACTAGGGACACCTAGGGGTTTAACGGCTTGTTGCATACGCTAAATGCAATCGTGTTTCCTACGAAAGTGTGACATATCTTAGTTTAGTTTATTCGAGGACGAATAAAAAGATAAGTGTGGGGGTATTTGATATACACGTAAATGTGTATATTTTATCCGCATATTTATCTTATTTTATCTTTTAAATAATTGATATTGTGTATTTATAGCTGTGTTTTCAGATTGTTGACAAGAAGCATGGTTTAGAGCATTTGATGGATAAAGCATGAAGAATTTGCTTAAAAAGAGTGAAGTTTAAAATTGCTAAAGCTTGAAGAGTCTAAAAGCTTGAAGAACGGTTACAATTATATTTCAGTTAAGAAGATTTGGCTCAATAAAGACTCAAACTGCATTCACATTAGCTCATTTGGAAGGCCTCTTACTCATGTTGCGTTCACACTAGCCTATTTGCTAGACCACTCACTCTAAAGCTGCGTTGACACTGGCTTATGTGTTATTTGGGTTATTTCTTTAGTCCCACATTATGTAATTAGCTAGCTAGCCTTGGTCATATCAGCTATAAATACATTGTATCTTAGTCTTGTAAAAAAACACATTGGGTTTTATTCTGTAATTCTCTTCTTGGAATAAAATCATTCTTCTTCCTCTTTTCTATTTAGTTTTAGTTTTATTTATGTTCTTGTTATTTAATTTCTTTTTTTCTTCTTCTTTAGCTATGTCTAGCTAATCCCCTTTGATTAGGGGGTGATGACGCTGATAGTATGATTCAATATGAATCACATAGCCAAAAGATGAGGACTGTATACATGTAGATCTGGATCTGAATTAAGGGTTAGATATGAACCTTCATACCCTGTGTCGTTTAAGAGCTGTGCTCCTTCACATGGTATATTCGAGTTCAATCTAACACTTATCAGATTTAGATTTAATATTTAGGGTTTTAGAAATAAAATAGTGAATCTGTCCTGATAGCCTATGGTTGTAGAGCTGAGCTCCTGCATAGGCTATGCTTGTCGTTATTTACATATTTGTTTCTAAAAACCTATTATCGTTGATTCATGTTTGTGACAGAAACATGTATTAGATCTCGTTAATCTTTTGGCTATTGATGATTATGAATCTGATCTATGTCATTATCCCCTAATTGCTTTCACTTATTGTTAAAACTCTCTTTTATTTAATTTCTGCTATTTTCTTTGTTTTCCACCAATCAAAAGTTAGGGATAACTTTATTGGATTTATTAATAAAATAATTTGGTCCCAGAGTTCGACACCCTCTACAACAATCCTTGTTGTTTAGGAAAGACGAACGGATTTTACAGTCGTTTACAACTGTAAAATTTGTTCGCAAACAGTTTATTATTTAAAACATTATTCATTCGTCCAAGATACTTTCATTTTTCCCATTATTTCATTATTAAAATAATCATTTAAAATCCAATTTCTGGAATGAGACTCACTCAACTCCTGTATTGTAACGACCCAGATTTTTGAACAGTTTATTTTAAATATTTAGTATGGTTTTAAATATTGAATTTAAAATATAGATGGTATTTTATTGGGTTATTGTTTAAGTAATCGAAATACGATTTATTTTGATAATTATCGAAATACGAGAAGTTGAAATAATTCAATTTGAAGATAAAACTGAACGATGATAATAGAAATTCATTGATGAAGAATTTATTTTGAATTTAAAATGATTTAATATGGTTATTTTAATATACGTTCAAATCTAATTGTATAATCTATTTCATTGAATTCAGAATAGTGAATAACGTTGGAAACATCGGTCGTCACGGTTGAATAGTGGTTCGGGATTACTAGTTAAGGACCGCGAAATATTTTAATTATTTAATTAAAATAAAATCAATATAAATAATAAAAGAAAGAAAAAAATCAGAGCCGACCTACATCAGTCGCCCTAAATTATTTTTGCGCAGGCTATCTCTTCTTCTCGAGCAGTAATTTTTGTTTCTCGCTCTCGATATCAAGGGGACATCAATTAAATGGCAGCGTACATCGTGTTTTCCCCCTTTCTTCTATAAATTGCAATGCTTCGCCTTTCTATTCCTTCAGCTCAAAACAAAACCCAAGTTCCCCTTTTAAAACCGCAACTACCTCTCCTTCAATTCCTTCTGCGAATCACTTCTTCGAATTTAAAAAAAAAGGGATTGAAATCAAAGTCGCGATAGATCCTACAGCTCGAAAACTTCTTGTTTGAGAGCCTTATTCCTGGTGCGACGCATTCAGTCGAGCTCGAGATTAGAGCAACGTTGTTATGGTTGTGATTTTGGGGTCTGGGTGATTTTGAGTCGCGATTGGATTAAAGGGGGTTCGAAGCGATGGTGTTCGCACGTACAGCGTGAGCTACTGAGATGATTTCCAATCATTTTTATGTCGCGATTTTTCCTTTGAGTTCGTGAATCACTGTAGCAGAACGCGGTATGAAGTAGGACATCGAGCTCCTTGTCTCGATGATGGAAGGGCCGGTCTGTTGTTTTTAGGAGAGAGGATGGCGTGAATAGCCTGTTACCTGGAGGAGTTTGGTGATGGTTACAAAATGAAACTCGAGCTTAGAACTAGGAGCGTGATTTAAGGAGTTGCAGTCGTAGTTGATAGGAAGGTGATTGTTGGGTGATCATTGATGAAGGTGCTGTAGCCATTTATGATAGAGGAGGATGGTAGATTCAAGGAAGAAAAATCTGGGAATTAAATGGAAGGAAACATAGTATTAGGTGATGTTGAGATCAGTGCTGAATTCATGAATTAAGGTAAATATTCTTTTAGAAATAAATTTTTATTTACATTTAAATTATTCCATAACAAAATAATGCATATAAATTGTTAGATATACATATATACAAGATTTTATCAAATGGAGCCAATCGAACAATGCATAGCTGTGAATTACATAAGCTGGAATTAAAATTGGAATCAGAATGCATCAAATAAATCGAGGTGAGTAACTCTCACTCACCTTTAAAAATTATTTTTATTCCATTAAAAATTGTTTGTTGCTTGTGTGAATGCTTTCTGCTTGCTTTATATATATATTAGTTATTTAGGCTATATATATATATATATTGGGTTGATTGATTGGTTGGATTCCCGCAGTCTCATTAGCGGATGCCCGCAGTTTCATAGTGGATGATTACCCTATGCGCCCCACGCTATGATTAGTGGATGACCTTCTATACCGCGATATTCTGCCACGAAGCAGAATTGGTATTATTTATGTGCTAACATCTGTGGATGCAGTAAAACAGGTTGGAGGAATCCAACTGGATTCCTCAAAAATATATTATCTGTTTGTTTATTTGTTTGCATATATATTGTTATATATGATGTGTTAGAAAAAAATAAATAATTCGTTGCTTTGTGTGTTTAAATATCACTGGGCTTAAGTAATGATATTTAAAACTATCGTGGAAGGATATTTGGGATTTAGAAAGGGAAAATTCTATTTTTAAATAGAAATTGAATTTTAAATGGAAATAAAAATATAAACTTGTTTTGAAAAATAAAACAAGTAGTTTCTTTTTAAATGAAATTTATAAATAGTCCTTTTATAACGAAGTTATAAATGAAGTGAAAGAATTATCATTTGATAAGTCAGAAATAGAAATACCAGTGCGAAATTGGAATTTGAAATGAAATTTCAAAATAGGATGTGAAATGGAAATTTTAAATATATAACTCAAATGAAATTTGAGTATAACATTTGAATAGTAGAATTAGAAAAGGAGTTTAAATATTTGAATTTTAAATAAAAGAAAAAGGAGATTGAATATTAGAAATTCAAATAGAAGTTCAAATAGAATTTGAATAGACGAAATTAGAATGGAAAATAGAATTTGAATTCAAGGAATTAAAATAAAATTTGAATTCAAAGGAATTCGAATAAAGAAATTCAAATAGAGATTTGAATGTAGAATTTCAAAATAGAATTTGAAATAAACTTTGAAATAGGATTTTCAAAGTAGAATTGGAAATAGAATTTCAAATAGGATTTCAAAATAGGAAATCCAAATGGTTTTGAAATGGAATTTGAATTCAAGGGAATTCAAATGGATGTGAGTGAAGAAATTCAAATGATGTTAAAAATAGATTTGAATATAGAAATTTAAATGAAGTTTTGAAAATAGATTTGAATATAGAAATTCAAATGAAGTTTTGAAAATAGATTTGGATATAGAAATTTAAATGAAGTTTTGAAACTACATTTGAAATAGGATTCAAATAAGAGGATTTGAATGATAGAATTAAAAAGGGATTGAATATTTGAAATTTCAAAATAGAATTGAATCGGAGTTTGGATATTTGAAATTCAAATAGAATAAATATAGAATTTGAATTCGAAGAGAATTGAATAGGGAATTTGAATGTAGAATGGAATTTAAAATTATGGGATTTGAATATAGCATTCAAATGGGTTTTAAACTATGGAATTTTGAATATAGGATTTAAAAAGGAGTTTGAATATTCGAATTTCAATAAATTTCAAATATAAAAATTGGAATATAGAAGTTCAAATGGAATTTAAAAATAGAGTTTGAATAAGAGAATTCAAATGAATTCAAACATAGAATTTGAATATAGGGAATTCAAATAGAAATTCAAGTATTGAATTTGAATATCAAATAGAAAAGGAATTGGGATTTGAAATATAGAATTCAAAGGTGAGATTGGAATTTGAATCAAGGAATTCAAATAGAGTTAAACGGAGTTGAATTCATTTTAGAGAAGATTAAAGGTTTATATATATATAAATATAATTAAAACGAACTCGCCGCAGTGCTGCAGTTCGTAAATTGGCGATTCGAACTTCAATCGAGTATACAGGACGCAATTGAAGTCGGAATTCTTTGAAACAAGAAACGTCAGGACCGATTTGATAATAGTTTCTAATGAAGGAGAAAAATCTGGATTTCGTCGTACATATTTTGAGTTATATCAAAATCAAATTTTCAGAAAAACAGCGCCAGAACTATTTAAAAACCATAATGGTTTATTTAATATTATAAAAGGATTTTAAGCGAGAAAATCCGAAGTTTCTATTTAGAAAATTTCAGAGTTGAGTTGTAAAATATATGCGAATTCAAGTTGTGTAAATGAATATGATTTTTGAAACAGAAACCAGATTTTGATTTATTGAATAGAATTAACTAAAGTAAATAGAAATTAGTTAAGGAGATTTCGAATGGATATTGGAGTTTGAATAAGTAAATTCGATTTGAAAATTTATATTCGAAATCAAAAAGGAAACTGGAATTGAAATTGAAATTCAATTTGGTTATGAGCAAGCTAAATATTTTGTTTGAACATGTTATGTTCAACAAAGAAGTGAAATAGGCAAAAAGGCTAATTAAAGAATAATTGAGCGAAACTGAATTCAAACGATTCAAAATTGGATTCAAACGAATGGATTGAGTCGAATTGAATTGGAAACAGGTGAACAGGTGTTAAACGGATATGGGATGGAGTATATGAAGATTTTTATTTATGTGCCCGACCAAAAAGGTACATGTTAAATTCATATATGGGTTTTATGCGCCGTATCGGCAGGCCGCTTGGTTTTTTCCTTTTTCTTTTGATTGAGGAAGATACCGGGAAGCTATTTGAAATTTCCCGATGCTCCCGATACAGGGGAGGTTATGGCGAAATTTTCCGGGAATTTAAGTAGTTAGAATATTTTTAAGAAATTTGACAATTAGAAATCTATATATCGATATATATAGAATTCGATAAGGAAACGAAATCAAAAATAGCGTAAAGGGCCAAGGTTGATCATTGAAAATATTTGGTTAACAAATATTGATAGAGAAAATAGAGAAGTGGTTTAATTAATGAAATATTAATTAAAGAGCCCAGTGATTTGTTGATATGTTTGGATGAACACTTGTTTTTATTCGATAGTTAAATCCCAGACTATCGAAGTTTTGACCATCGTTGTCAATATGGAGAGACCGGTTGGATTATTATCCAAAGAACCACTCCGTATCGGCATAAGCGTTGCGAACCAAGTATGCTGAATATATTGAAGACGGAGTAAAGTGCAAGGGCTTTTCTAGTAATAGAAATAGTGCCTTCGGTTTCGTTCAATCCCAGAACGAACGTAAATGGACGAATGTCTGACAGAGTATTTCCAATGATCAAATGGGTTGGTCTGTATAAGTATATATGGTTGCAACGGATTTATCCCTTAGCATAATATCCAGAATATTTGTGCAAACTCGACTAATGATTAACGGATCTGACAATGTGGCATTCAAAGTGATTGTGTTATCAATGAATGGTAAGTAATCATAGCCTCAGGCCTCAACAACCGGGAAAGGACAAAAATCGGGCAGGCAGCATGGCTATGTGGGTCGCACCCATTAGGGTGTATAATCACCTATCTAGAGAAATTCCTTTTGTTTCTAAATCTATCGATTCTGCCCATTCGGGAAACGGTGGTTTGAGTCCAACCGTTGGTGATATACATTCGATACACTCAAGCGAAATGAGTGGTCGGTCATGTGTGGGCCGGGTTACAAGATGTTCTTGTTGAACCCAGTGTATTCCTCTCTAGAGATACACAGTCGGAAGGTGGTTCCATACCTTGTCATGTTGGAAATCCAATCTCCAATAAGCGCCATGCGATTTTTGATTTTGTACTATATATATGTGGAGGGTGAGATGCAAGCGTTCTGCTATTTGGTTATTTACTTAATGTAGACATTATTATAATATCACTGGATTTTCGTATCAAAGTGTTTTGGGTCATAGTAAGGTAAAAATCGTCCGTGTTTATGTGTGGGCTGGTCTTACTATTATCTTTTCTTTTGAAAGGATTTTTAAAGTTAAACAAGTGGTTGGAGTTTACTCACACCAGTCCCATGACTGACCCAGAGTTTATTTTGTTTTGTTTTCCCTAAACTCTTGGGTGCCCAAATTTGTACGGGCAGTCAAGTAGTCAGGATTTCACAGATTCATTTGAAGGAGCTGGAAGCAGGAGGCTTCACCGGTTAGCTATAGGCTATCATATATTCCGCTGTGGACCTTGTTTTATCTGGAAACAGGTGTTTATAACTGTTCCAGAAATGACTGTTGTGCTCTGATGATGGTATGTATATAAAGTTACTGATTTGTATTTCGGAGCTTATGTTATATAATATATTTTATTCGTTCCGCTGTGAGTTGTGATCTTCGTTTTTCTTCTATTCTAAGTTTTCTATCTTATCTATTCTCATCTTCTAACTTCTTTCTATTAATGGTTCGTATTTCTGTGTTATTTGGGTTGGACGTGTGATGTATTTAGTCAACTCAGATAGCTCGGATTTGCGGGTCGTTACAGGTGGTATCAGAGCCAGGTTGAGCGAACACCTAGGCTTGTGTGACATGTGCTCATTAGAGATAGGGTCAGTAGTACCCTAGAATGAGTTGAGCATATATATACGAGAGAGCGTATTTGTATGTTGATATAAAAACTGTTTTATATTGTGTTGGCTTGTCTGTTGAGTAGTTTATGAATTCTGGTCGAATCGTGGGACGCCACGAAGTCGATAGGAATTTCTAAACACTTAAACAGAAGATTGAACACGATATTGTTTTAAAGTGGGTGAATGAAATTATTTTACCCAAAATTTCTATTTTTGATATAGAAAGAATAATTTTCTAGAATTATTATTATATGGATGTGTTGGATGTTGATTTTATAATCAAATGAGATTATAAAATTAAAATGGTTATTTATAACCGAATAGAATTTGTATATGGATTAAATATACAAAAGAGATAAATTTGAAATAAATTCAAACCAGAATTTGGAATTTTAATCCTGGGAAGTTGAAAAATATTTTTCAAAGTATATTAAAATAATATAGATTTGTTTTAAAGGATTTGAAAGAAAATCATGGATTTTGAAATAATAAAGCACTGAACTCACTTCAGTGGCTGGGAAATAATTCTGATGATGATTGCAACATCATCAGTGTTCATTTCCGAGTTTCTAAGTGATGAATTGCTGCCTTAGAAAGTTTTGATGGAATTTGTTTGAAAGAAAACAAATTGGTTTGAATATTCAAATGTTTTGAATTTGAATATGTGATTTCAAAAGGATTTGAAATGAAAACCCTGGAATTTGAATTCTGGAATTAAAATTTAATTTAAAGCAAGTTAAATGAATCAAAGGGGATAAATTGATTTAGAATCAATTTGAATAGGTTTAATGGAATATAGATTGGATATAAATGGATTGATCGTAGATCATTCGAATTAAAGGGGTGAAGACCAAAAGTTTTGGTTGGAACTAAATTGTTGAAATATGAGGAGTTGAGTCTCAGCATAAGTGAGGTTTTGAAAAGTAATGAGTTTGTACCATTTTTCCTACCTTAGCAATTTCGAGGACGAAATTATTTTAAGGGGGGAAGAATGTAACGACCCAGATTTTTGAACAGTTTATTTTAAATATTTAGTATGGTTTTAAATATTGAATTTAAAATATAGATGGTATTTTATTGGGTTATTGTTTAAGTAATCGAAATACGATTTATTTTGATAATTATCGAAATACGAGAAGTTGAAATAATTCAATTTGAAGATAAAACTGAACGATGATAATAGAAATTCATTGATGAAGAATTTATTTTGAATTTAAAATGATTTAATATGGTTATTTTAATATACGTTCAAATCTAATTGTATAATCTATTTCATTGAATTCAGAATAGTGAATAACGTTGGAAACATCGGTCGTCACGGTTGAATAGTGGTTCGGGATTACTAGTTAAGGACCGCGAAATATTTTAATTATTTAATTAAAATAAAATCAATATAAATAATAAAAGAAAGAAAAAAAATCAGAGCCGACCTACATCAGCCGCCCTAAATTATTTTTGCGCAGGCTATCTCTTCTTCTCGAGCAGTAATTTTTGTTTCTCGCTCTCGATATCAAGGGGACATCAATTAAATGGCAGCGTACATCGTGTTTTCCCCCTTTCTTCTATAAATTGCAATGCTTCGCCTTTCTATTCCTTCAGCTCAAAACAAAACCCAAGTTCCCCTTTTAAAACCGCAACTACCTCTCCTTCAATTCCTTCTGCGAATCACTTCTTCGAATTTAAAAAAAAAAGGGATTGAAATCAAAGTCGCGATAGATCCTACAGCTCGAAAACTTCTTGTTTGAGAGCCTTATTCCTGGTGCGACGCCTTCAGTCGAGCTCGAGATTAGAGCAACGTTGTTAGGGTTGTGATTTTGGGGTCTGGGTGATTTTGAGTCGTGATTGGATTAAAGGGGGTTCGAAGCGATGGTGTTCGCACGTACAGCGTGAGCTACTGAGATGATTTCCAATCATTTTTATGTCGCGATTTTTCCTTTGAGTTCGTGAATCACTGTAGCAGAACGCGGTATGAAGTAGGACATCGAGCTCCTTGTCTCGATGATGGGAGGGCCGGTCTGTTGTTTTTAGGAGAGAGGATGGCGTGAATAGCCTGTTACCTGGAGGAGTTTGGTGATGGTTACAAAATGAAACTCGAGCTTAGAACTAGGAGCGTGATTTAAGGAGTTGCAGTCGCAGTTGATAGGAAGGTGATTGTTGGGTGATCATTGATGAAGGTGCTGTAGCCATTTATGATAGAGGAGGATGGTAGATTCAAGGAAGAAAAATCTGGGAATTAAATGGAAGGAAACATAGTATTAGGTGATGTTGAGATCAGTGCTGAGTTCATGAATTAAGGTAAATATTCTTTTAGAAATAAATTTTTATTTACATTTAAATTATTCCATAACAAAATAATGCATATAAATTGTTAGATATACATATATACAAGATTTTATCAAATGGAGCCAATCGAACAATGCATAGCTGTGAATTACATAAGCTGGAATTAAAATTGGAATCAGAATGCATCAAATAAATCGAGGTGAGTAACTCTCACTCACCTTTAAAAATTATTTTTATTCCATTAAAAATTGTTTGTTGCTTGTGTGAATGCTTTCTGCTTGCTTTATATATATTAGTTATTTAGGCTATATATATATATATATTGGGTTGATTGATTGGTTGGATTCCCGCAGTCTCATTAGCGGATGCCCGCAGTTTCATAGCGGATGATTACCCTATACGCCCCACGCTATGATTAGTGGATGACCTTCTATACCGCGATATTCTGCCACGAAGCAGAATTGGTATTATTTATGTGCTAACATCTGTGGATGCAGGAAAACAGGTTGGAGGAATCCAACTGGATTCCTCAAAAATATATTATCTGTTTGTTTATTTGTTTGCATATATATTGTTATATATGATGTGTTAGAAAAAAATAAATAATTCGTTGCTTTGTGTGTTTAAATATCACTGGGCTTAAGTAATGATATTTAAAACTATCGTGGAAGGATATTTGGGATTTAAAAAGGGAAAATTCTATTTTTAAATAGAAATTGAATTTTAAATGGAAATAAAAATATAAACTTGTTTTGAAAAATAAAACAAGTAGTTTCTTTTTAAATGAAATTTATAAATAGTCCTTTTATAACGAAGTTATAAATGAAGTGAAAGAATTATCATTTGATAAGTCAGAAATAGAAATACCAGTGCGAAATTGGAATTTGAAATGAAATTTCAAAATAGGATGTGAAATGGAAATTTTAAATATATAACTCAAATGAAATTTGAGTATAACATTTGAATAGTAGAATTAGAAAAGGAGTTTAAATATTTGAATTTTAAATAAAAGAAAAAGGAGATTGAATATTAGAAATTCAAATAGAAGTTCAAATAGAATTTGAATAGACGAAATTAGAATGGAAAATAGAATTTGAATTCAAGGAATTAAAATAAAATTTGAATTCAAAGGAATTCGAATAAAGAAATTCAAATAGAGATTTGAATGTAGAATTTCAAAATAGAATTTGAAATAAACTTTGAAATAGGATTTTCAAAGTAGAATTGGAAATAGAATTTCAAATAGGATTTCAAAATAGGAAATCCAAATGGTTTTGAAATGGAATTTGAATTCAAGGGAATTCAAATGGATGTGAGTGAAGAAATTCAAATGATGTTAAAAATAGATTTGAATATAGAAATTTAAATGAAGTTTTGAAAATAGATTTGAATATAGAAATTCAAACGAAGTTTTGAAAATAGATTTGGATATAGAAATTTAAATGAAGTTTTGAAACTAGATTTGAAATAGGATTCAAATAAGAGGATTTGAATGATAGAATTAAAAAGGGATTGAATATTTGAAATTTCAAAATAGAATTGAATCGGAGTTTGGATATTTGAAATTCAAATAGAATAAATATAGAATTTGAATTCGAAGAGAATTGAATAGGGAATTTGAATGTAGAATGGAATTTAAAATTATGGGATTTGAATATAGCATTCAAATGGGTTTTAAACTATGGAATTTTGAATATAGGATTTAAAAAGGAGTTTGAATATTCGAATTTCAATAAATTTCAAATATAAAAATTGGAATATAGAAGTTCAAATGGAATTTAAAAATAGAGTTTGAATAAGAGAATTCAAATGAATTCAAACATAGAATTTGAATATAGGGAATTCAAATAGAAATTCAAGTATTGAATTTGAATATCAAATAGAAAAGGAATTGGGATTTGAAATATAGAATTCAAAGGTGAGATTGGAATTTGAATCAAGGAATTCAAATAGAGTTAAACGGAGTTGAATTCATTTTAGAGAAGATTAAAGGTTTATATATATATAAATATAATTAAAACGAACTCGCCGTAGCGCTGCAGTTCGTAAATTGGCGATTCGAACTTCAATCGAGTATACAGGACGCAATTGAAGTCGGAATTCTTTGAAACAAGAAACGTCAGGACCGATTTGATAATAGTTTCTAATGAAGGAGAAAAATCTGGATTTCGTCGTACATATTTTGAGTTATATCAAAATCAAATTTTCAGAAAAACAGCGCCAGAACTATTTAAAAACCATAATGGTTTATTTAATATTATAAAAGGATTTTAAGCGAGAAAATCCGAAGTTTCTATTTAGAAAATTTCAGAGTTGAGTTGTAAAATATATGCGAATTCAAGTTGTGTAAATGAATATGATTTTTGAAACAGAAACCAGATTTTGATTTATTGAATAGAATTAACTAAAGTAAATAGAAATTAGTTAAGGAGATTTCGAATGGATATTGGAGTTTGAATAAGTAAATTCGATTTGAAATTTTATATTCGAAATCAAAAATGAAACTGGAATTGAAATTGAAATTCAATTTGGTTATGAGCAAGCTAAATATTTTGTTTGAACATGTTATGTTCAACAAAGAAGTGAAATAGGCAAAAAGGCTAATTAAAGAATAATTGAGCGAAACTGAATTCAAACGATTCAAAATTGGATTCAAACGAATGGATTGAGTCGAATTGAATTGGAAACAGGTGAACAGGTGTTAAACGGATATGGGATGGAGTATATGAAGATTTTTATTTATGTGCCCGACCAAAAAGGTACATGTTAAATTCATATATGGGTTTTATGCGCCGTATCGGCAGGCCGCTTGGCTTTTTCCTTTTTCTTTTGATTGAGGAAGATACCGGGAAGCTATTTGAAATTTCCCGATGCTCCCGATACAGGGGAGGTTATGGCGAAATTTTCCGGGAATTTAAGTAGTTAGAATATTTTTAAGAAATTTGACAATTAGAAATCTATATATCGATATATATAGAATTCGATAAGGAAACGAAATCAAAAATAGCGTAAAGGGCCAAGGTTGATCATTGAAAATATTTGGTTAACAAATATTGATAGAGAAAATAGAGAAGTGGTTTAATTAATGAAATATTAATTAAAGAGCCCAGTGATTTGTTGATATGTTTGGATGAACACTTGTTTTTATTTGATAGTTAAATCCCAGACTATCGAAGTTTTGACCATCGTTGTCAATATGGAGAGACCGGTTGGATTATTATCCAAAGAACCACTCCGTATCGGCATAAGCGTTGCGAACCAAGTATGCTGAATATATTGAAGACGGAGTAAAGTGCAAGGGCTTTTCTAGTAATAGAAATAGTGCCTTCGGTTTCGTTCAATCCCAGAACGAACGTAAATGGACGAATGTCTGACAGAGTATTTCCAATGATCAAATGGGTTGGTCTGTATAAGTATATATGGTTGCAATGGATTTATCCCTTAGCATAATATCCAGAATATTTGTGCAAACTCGACTAATGATTAACGGATCTGACAATGTGGCATTCAAAGTGATTGTGTTATCAATGAATGGTAAGTAATCATAGCCTCAGGCCTCAACAACCGGGAAAGGACAAAAATCGGGCAGGCAGCATGGCTACGTGGGTCGCACCCATTAGGGTGTATAATCACCTATCTAGAGAAATTCCTTTTGTTTCTAAATCTATCGATTCTGCCCATTCGGGAAACGGTGGTTTGAGTCCAACCGTTGGTGATATACATTCGATACACTCAAGCGAAATGAGTGGTCAGTCATGTGTGGGCCGGGTTACAAGATGTTCTTGTTGAACCCAGTGTATTCCTCTCTAGAGATACACAGTCGGAAGGTGGTTCCATACCTTGTCATGTTGGAAATCCAATCTCCAATAAGTGCCATGCGATTTTTGATTTTATACTATATATATGTGGAGCGTGAGATGCAAGCGTTCTGCTATTTGGTTATTTACTTAATGTAGACATTATTATAATATCACTGGATTTTCGTATCAAAGTGTTTTGGGTCATAGTAAGGTAAAAACCGTCTGTGTTTGTGTGTGGGCTGGTCTTACTATTATCTTTTCTTTTGAAAGGATTTTTAAAGTTAAACAAGTGGTTGGAGTTTACTCACACCAGTCCCATGACTGACCCAGAGTTTATTTTGTTTTGTTTTCCCTAAACTCTTGGGTGCCCAAATTTGTACGGGCAGTCAAGTAGTCGGGATTTCACAGATTCATTTGAAGGAGCTGGAAGCAGGAGGCTTCACCGGTTAGCTATAGGCTATCATATATTCCGCTGTGGATCTTGTTTTATCTGGAAACAGGTGTTTATAACTGTTCCAGAAATGACTGTTGTGCTCTGATGATGGTATGTATATAAAGTTACTGATTTGTATTTTGGAGCTTATGTTATATAATATATTTTATTCGTTCCGCTGTGAGTTGTGATCTTCGTTTTTCTTCTATTCTAAGTTTTCTATCTTATCTATTCTCATCTTCTAACTTCTTTCTATTAATGGTTCGTATTTCTGTGTTATTTGGGTTGGACGTGTGATGTATTTAGTCAACTCAGATAGCTCGGATTTGCGGGTCGTTACATGTATATCCGAGAAGTTGGGTATAATAAAACATTCAATAAACATAAATAAGATGTCGTGTGTCTGACGAGTTGTAACTAAACTCGTTAGTTATTTAAGATTATATGTTGGTATCATAATTGGGTCCCATTTTATTAATTAACAACCAAACGATATTCATGATCATTGATCAACCAAATCAAAAATCCAAACCAACATGTTAACCATTGCCTTAACTGGCCATCCATATAATCACAAATCAAACCAAAGAGTATTCACATCCATTTGAAATCAAATTCTAACATCCAAACCAAATCAACCTTATCTTCCAAACATGAATAATTATTCCGTACTTATTAGCTAGAGATTCACATCTTAACATAAGCATGTTATGGTGCTAAACCCATGTTATAAGTTTTCTAGTATTCATAACCCTAGCTTTCAACCCAAGCAATATTCAATTAAGGTCTAACTTCATGAATCTAAATAAAAGGTCTCGGCTCTCCTTATGATTTGTGAATATACACTTTAAGATTTTACCTATTTATGTAATTACATATATGGGCCGAGCCTAATAGGGTTCTATCTTCCCTTTACCAACTTAAACCATAGTTATTAACTGACAAATTTTTCACGTAAGGTCCTACTCCTTGAATTTCAATTAAAGGTCTAATCTTTTCATGTATAAACATAAATTTACACCTAAAGATCATACCTTTACGTATGATTTTACATAAAGGTCGAATCTTTAGGATTTAATGCTCTTAACCATATCAAATCACTTGCTAATGACTCAAACATACAACCAAAATTTACCCAAAGCATTTATCTACCCAATATTACATAAAGGTGCAACTTTATGAACCTAACATAAAGGTTTTTACTCCAAATTCCTAGCAAGTTACCATTTTTACTTCATGAACCTATTTAGGGATTTTTAGCAATCATATACCATCAAATCATCCATGAATTCACTACCAAAACTCTAAGAAACATCTCAACAAATACTTTATTTGCAATCATATAATAAAGCAACAAAAACCCTTTAAAGGTTTAGTTTTTCTCACCCAAAAGCTTCTAGAAAATCGCCTAGGATGTATAGATCCTTCTCCTAGCCTTTCTCCTCCATTTCTTCTTTATTTTCTTGAAATTTGTTTTTTTTTTAAATTTAAAAGAGTGGAAAAAAGTGAGCAAATATGAAGAGGGGAGGAAGAAGAAGATTTCAAGGGAAGATAGGAAAATGAGATGGTAAAGGAGATAAGGGTGGGGGTATTTATAAGGAAGCTCAATTTCATGGATGGAAGACACATGTCCTAAGAGATAAGCATGGAAAATGAATGGATATAATTCATCCTTATCCTTAGGAATAGTGAAGTGTGTTTTCTCAAGCACTTTCCGACCTCTCGTCGGAGTATCAAACGATAATGATTTTCAAAAACTTTTTTCACCATATCGTCCGGTTTCTAACGTACTTCAATCCTATGTGTTCAGATCCAAAATCGGAGTTCATTTGGATTTTCAAATAATTTTTTTTCTTAATAACTTTCTATATCTGTTATGGGATTTTCCTAGGTTTCATACACAGCTAATATTCTATGTTCTAAATTTTTCTGTATAGGTCTTAAGTTCCAGTTTTGCCATTAGCACTATCAAATTCAAATTACCGTCAAAATTTAGTTCAAATTTTGGCCTTTTATTTTTTCTTTTCCCCATACGAATGCCGTTTTACGTGAAACTTCCCTGAGTACTAAAATTCACTATTCTGGATCCAACGGAGGTGGTCTCACGATCTAACGATATTGCAGTCTCAAGATATCCTCTAAATCGTCCGTTTTTAGTTCAAATTTTGAATCTTTTGTGAATTTAACATATCTAACGGATGCCATTTTTGACATAACTTGGTTGGTTACATAATTTCATCATTTTGGATTTAATGAAACTAATTTCATCAAAATCTGAATTCGTTAGTTACTACTTCCTTTGTAAACGTACTATTTTTATTCCAAAATTCATTCTTTTTGGACTATTTCAATTTTATTCCTACCTAAATCCAAATTAATTCTGATCTTTATGAAAGTTGGAAATTTTAAATTGGTTCCAAACTTCCGGGTCGTTACAATTAATATTGTAACTCTGATATTTGTATAAAATTTTACTTTGCTACTATTGTTGTGCACTGCGATTATATGTTAAATTCCATTTTCAACCCTATAAGCCAAAGACAATCTGTTATTTTGAATGCTTCGAGTTGGTTTAATCATCGACTTGGGGCGGTCAAAATGGTTGGTTGTTATATTTGGTATCAGAGCTATGTTTTTTTTTTATAAAACTTAGCTTATTGGGTTTAGAACTCGTTAGAGATATGGTGAAAATACCTTAGAATGAGCGGAATTGATACTAGAATCACTTTATAGAGAGCACGGTTCGGGAAAAATAAATTATTTTAATGAGATTTTGGAAAAAATAAATAAATGTAAATTATTATTCTGAAGAAATTTTGAAAATAAATATACATTTTGAAGGAAATATTTTCAAAATATATGTTTCCTTATTTGAATTCCATTCTAGAAGCCCTCTTCGATGAGAATTTCCGAAGTTTACCATTAAGGGAAAATATATAAGTGATTTTAAAAAGGGATTTTGGTAAAAAATCAAGATGGGAAATAAGTATGGGGTTTTGAAAAATACTTAGAATTTTGATAAAGCGGAACCCGAATGATGTTTGATTGAAGAAAGGGTAGTTGAAACAAGAACTAAATCAGTTTTGAAATTGACTCGGATCAGTATTTGAAATAAGTAAAAATACCGGTGAAAGATAAGAACAACCAAGAGTAAATTAGGTGCTTTTCTTTGATGGATATATAGTTTAAATCGATCATGATTTTCATTGAGATTTATGCAAAATTCTTTATGATGAGTATTTTAAGTAAATGGATTAGTAATACTAAGCAGTATGGGAAGTTTGGTAATACCTTTCTAATTACTCTCTTGACTTCTCATATGGAATATTCAGTTATTTTTGTATTCTCAGTTTGTGAGATTTGCTTCCTAAAATATTTAAGTAACGTAATGTAATATAGGACACATGTGTTATATTTATACTGTTTGAAAGTATACAATTTCTGAATTGAAGTAATTTTGGCCATTTTTTTAGTTGACATGTTTGTATGTCATTCGTATAATTCTTGTCCTATATTACAACTAGTATAACTCCACTCATTTTGTCATATTGTTTTATATTTAATTTTGAGTGTCGTATTGATTTATATATGATACTCTGACTTGATTTATTTTATTATATTGATCTTATATATGATAAAGTCAAATACCGGTTTTGTTTTGAGTTGTGATTATCATTTTGCCTTGTATGTGATGGTTTATTTCTTCAATTTATGGTTGAGTTTTTAAAGTGTTTTGACGTTATAAACACTTTGAGCTTCATGAAATTTTTTATATAACATTTCAAAAAAAAATGTTTTTGATTTTGGGTTGGGATAGATTGGCTCTGTTGTACCAATGGACCATAACTCCATCTTGTTCAACCTATCGGTGGTTTTAATTTTTTCTCGTCTACCACCAAAGACCAATGGTCTACTACATTGGGCAATTTTTTTTCGATCGGGATTCCCGATCGGTGGGTCATGGACTACATTAGATGGAGGCGTAAGGGTCCCACCTGTAGTGTCGTGAATGGGTAGCTTACGGCCTTTTCCTTAGACCATCTTAGTTATCCAGGGTTGATCGCCAGGTGTGTTATGGCGCTATGAGTAGATTATGGTGCTAATGTCTCGATGCGCGCTCGAGCTCTACCACTGCGATTTACAAATTAGTGTCTGTTTAATTATTTGTTATGTTATGAGTCGGGTTATATTTATCCCATAATCCCCTAACATTTTATTACATTACTATAACTGATCAATTTTATTATCATATTGATTTATATATGATAATTATTATGAGTATCATATTGATTTATATATGATACTCTGATTTAATTTATTATCATATTGTTTTATATATGACAATTGTTATGAGTGTCGTATTGATTTATATCTGATACTCTAATTTGATTTATTGTCAAGTTGATTTATACATAATAATTGTTATGAGTATCATATTGATTTATATATGATACTCTGACTTGATTTATCATATTGTTTTACAAATGATATAAGTCATTAAAATTTTATCGATTTGATTGGTTATCATAAGATATTTATTATCATATTGATTTATATGTGATACTCTGTTTTGAATTGTTTTATCATATTGTTTTATATACGCTATTTTGTTATGAGTATCGTATTGATTTACATATGATACTCTGATTTGATCATATTGCTTTTACATATGATAAGTGCTATAAAGATTTTATTGATTTGATTAATTATCATAAGATATTTATTATAAATACCTCATTTTTTTTGTGTATACTATTTTGTTATGAGTACCGTATTGATTTATATATGATACTTTTTTTAGTTATTTTATCGTATTATTTTTATATATAATAAATGTGATGTGGATTTTATTAGTTTGTGGTTCTCCGACTTGATTATTATGAGTATCCTATTAATTTAGAAATGATATTTGTTATGAGTAACATGCTGGTTTATACATGATACTCTTGGTTGATTTATTTTATTATATTGATTTATTTATTATATTTGTTAAGAGCATCGCATTGATTAATATGTGATACTCCAACTAGATTTATGCCACTTCGAATTCATTGGCTCCTCATTAATTTATTTCATCATATTGTTCTTATATATGATAAATGTTATGAAGATGTTATTGGATTTGTCTCAATTTTTTATCATATTGTATGTGATAATTGTCATGAATATCATATTGATTTATGTATGATATCCTTTCTACTTTTATCATATTTTCTAAAATTATTATTAATGGAATCGTATTGATTTATATACGATACCTTTATACCAAAAACGAGGAGTAGGTGAAATTTTTACGAAGTTGAGCAGGCAAAGTTCAAATTTACTATTATTACAATATAAACAAGTTGGGGAAGATTACAGAAGTTTCATATTCTATATGTTGGAGACTTAAATTAAAGAGAAGAAGTTGAGATACGACATTAATTTTTTTGTAATGTTGTATAATAATCTCAGTAATTAAATTGCAAGGATGCAATTTCATTAAGGGAGGAGTCTGTAACAACCCGAATTTTTGAGGGGTGATAGTAACGACTTAGAAATTCCAATACTTAAAATATAAAAATAAATTAAGATTTAACATTAAAAATAAATATTTATATTTGGTTTAGACATAGAAAATTGAATTTAATCTATTTTGGACGTAGTTTGAATATATTTATAAGTTGAGCTCCTTCTGCAAATTTAAATTCAACATAAACGGTTGTCAAAAATGGGATTTATTTGAGTAGCGGAGGGTAAATGCAGTTTTGAGATATGGATCTAGTCCATTTAAAACTTGGTTTTGAATTTATTTTAATAAGTGTGAATTTAAATTTTAATAATTGAATTAGAATTGTTTTACTTAAACGATAGTAGTATTTTAAATTTTTATTGAAATATAATATTTGAGAAATTACCTTAATCTCGAAACGAAAGTCGAAGGAACCCCGCCAACTATAAATTTGTTTAGAAATATAAACTTGAGATTTATTTATAATTTATTTTGATTTGAATTTGGCTTTCGAAAATTTAGTTTGATATATGAAAATATATAAATGCAATTGAGTTTGCATAGATAACAAATATATGTTATAACATTTGGTAGTAAATATGAAAGGGCAGTAGCTTGGGGAGGATAATATTTTAAATTATTAATGCGGATTATGCAAAATATATGATAGTAGGCAAACATTAAAATAATTTAGCCTTTATAAACTTGCATGAATTAGGAAAATTTGAAATGCTTGTTGTCGTATTAAGGTAGAAAGAGGATTTGAATTTGTAATAAGTACATTTATATTAGGAATGAAATGTATAAATGATATATGGAATGAAACCTATAAAAGTGGAAGTGGGGAGTGAAAATAAAAATGTAATGCTAGTGAACTATTGTAACTTCGTAACACATATAAACTGAAAGAAAAACGTAACCAAAAGTTATAAGGCATAAAGACAGATAATTAATAATGAAATCGTAAGAGAAAAGAAAGGTTACACAATGAATATTTGCATGGATTTGAAGTTCATTGACTTAACTTGGTTCATTTTTTTGAAATTATAGAATACCAAACATGGTTGATTCACAGTTGAAAAGATACATCCAAAATGGATGTTGAATATTTGTTTGAACGAATTGAATTGATACTTTATTCCTAAATGGTTGAAAAATACATTGCGGTTACTTATGTAAATTCCATAAGACATGTATTTAATATACGAGCGCAATAGCACGCGCTTCACGCGAGATTATGGCACATACTCCGTGCGTGGACCGTTGTTGGTTAAGCTGAATCGTTAATTGTTTGTTGAGTTAAGGCATGCTAGTTTTTTTTGTGCTTTTAATCATATTACCTTGTATTTGTGCTTATTATTTGATTTTATAATTGCTGGCTTATTTTTGGGATATGTAACCACATATGGTTATGCAAAAATCAAATGAGAAATGTAAGTATAGTTTGTTAACATGATCAAACTAATAATATGCAATTAACTCAACAAACATATTAGCATATAATATCCAAATCAACATAACTCATATAATTGAACACAAAATGTCATTCACTTCACATGCAGCTTGATCCTTGCAGCATATAACTCAACATCAACCAAATTACTGCAAAGTTGACTCCCTCCAGCAATCATACAACATCACTAATATCTGAAAGTCAAACAAATGACAACTAATTTATTGCTGCAAGTCCTCCATTCATCTAGCTACTTCCTAATTGGACAACCACATCACCCAAATTCAACCTACTTCAGACCATAACTAAGTCGTAACGATTTCAAAGCTTTTGGAGCTATAGCAAGGAAGAGTGCATGTTATATGATACACTCCCATTTCTTCTCAGTTAGCGTCTCGCACTTAACAGGTAATATCCAATTCAAAATCTTCAAACTCAATGCTATTTTGTAATCTCTTTTGGAATTTTCACCATGCATAAGGTATAACCAGCAAAACCCAAACCTATATGGAAGCTTTTAGATTTATATAATTGTATTCAATTAAAAAAAATCTTAAATTCTGTGCTGAGTAACATGACAACCTCAGACCTAATGTGGCTCCACCACAGGTCAAAGTCCAATGGCTGGAGAGGTTTGGGTTTTAAAGCCAGTTTTGTTAGGATAGATTTCCTTGTATTTCATAAAGTAAGTAGGAATGCAAGTCTTTTAGTTTGCAGATTCCAGAAAAGGTTATTTGGTTGAAGTGGTTGATCATGTATTGAAAACAAAGATGATCAGATGATGCAGAAGAGAAAAGTGAACTTTGTTATTTTCATTATTATAATTGGAATTGATACAAAGTGTATAGTGTAAACCTCTATTTATAATAAAGTAGGTATGTAGCCGTTGTACCCATATATGTGGAATGTAATATAAAAGGAAAATAATACAACTATAAGATAATAGGTAGGTATCCATTGTACCCATATACGAGGAAAGTAATAAAAAGAAAATTATCTTTCCGTATGATAATAGGCATGTAGCCGTTGTACCGATATATATGTAAATTAATAAAAGGAAAATTATCTTTCCTTATGATAATAGGCATGTAGTCGTTGTACCCATTCATGCGGAAAGTAATAAAAGGAAAATAATCTTTCTATTTACTCTTTCTTTCTTTTATTACCACCCCTAAAATTAAGGTTAGGGTTCGTAACGCTAATTTGTCATTTCGTACACAAATGTTGATAGCGAGATGAACTACGATGAAAGGGTAAGCAATTTCAACTCTTTGGCATGTCAATTGACTTTCAGGTGAACTTCTGGTACGAAAACTTCAACTTTTAATTCATATTTGGTTGAAATTCTTCAGCTCCAAGTTGTTCTCTGAATCTGTGGAAGTTTTTGGCTGAAAGTGACTTTGTGAGCATGTCTTCCCTCTGATAATAGGTCATAATATGATTTACTTGTAGATTTTTCTTTTGAACTTGTTCTCGAACAAAATAAATATCAATTTCTTCGTGTTTGGTGTGATTTGTTTGAATAGGATCTATTGTCACGTAGATTGTGCTTAAATTTCACACCAAATTATAGGGTTTCTCCTGGACGATAACTTTAGATCCTTTAATAATGATTGTAACCATAAGATCTCAACTGTAGTTGTAACGACCCAAATTTTAGTATTCCTTGAGTCAACTAAAACAACACAAGTCCAACTCAAATTGCACTAAAACTCAGATGTTTTAGAAAGAAATTAGAGGGTGGGAAATTTAGAATATAAGAACAAGAAAACATAACATAATAGAATCAGAGTAACACGAATCTCACAGTGGAACGAATGAAATATATTAAATAACATAACTTGAAATACAAACCGTATTTGTACTTGCATATAACATCAGAGTACAACACATATACACCATAGCGGAAATTACTCTATATAACTAATGTTGAAGCCTCCTGCTCCAAGCTCCTCCAAATGTAACTATAAATCCTGAACAATTTGACTACCCGTACAAATTTGGACACCTAAGAGTTTAGGGAAAACATAAAAAAATAAAGTCTGGTCCAGTCATGGGACTGGTATGAGAAAACGATTTTAAAACAACTTGATTTTAACTACAAAACTCTTTTTGGAAGAAAAGATAATCGTAAGACCGATCCACACATAAATATGGATTATTTTTACCTTACGATAACCCAAAATCATTTTTGAAATCATTATTTTTCTGATATTATAGTAGTGTCTAGATACAAATAAATAGCAATCTAGCAGAATGTTTGCATCTCACGCTCCACATATATAGTATACAAACAAAATTGCAGGCGCTTATTGGATAATGGATTCCAACTATGACAAGGTATGGGACCACTTTTTGACAATGTACCTTCGAAGATGAATACATTGGGGTTCAACAAGAACATTTTGCAATCCGACTACACATGACCGGTGTAACGAACCAAGATTTTTCGCCATTTGAAATTTAAATTAAATTTATTTCAGTGTTGGAAATTTATTTTATGCTGATATTTGACTTCAAATTTGAAATCTAGTATGTTTTATTGTTATTTCAATGTTGTTTTGTGAGTATAAATTTAATTTAAAGTTATATTGACTTAAATATTTTGGTAAATTAAACGATTATAATATTTTAATTTAATTTATATATATTGTTGTTTTATTATTTGTAAAATTCGATTCTATTTTTGTTTGATAAGCTATAAACTAATATATTGGTTGAGAATTATAAATTTGATTTAATTTGATTTGAATTTTGTTTATATATATAAAATTATTATTTGTATTTGAAAATGTACAAATACATGTAATGGTATGTACATATCAAGAAATATTTGTTTATTTGTATTTCTGCTTGTTAAAGTCATTTACCACTTGTCCATTTTCTCCTGTAGTTGCTAACAAATGTTCCCCTTTCTGTTTCGAGAATGTTTAAACGCGTCCTCTTATTCACGCGTGTCCATTATCTTCTATATTTGCCGTCTTCTTTGTTCCCTTCAGAAAGCAACTGACTCCTATTTCCTTTTTCGCCCAAATCCATTTATCTATGTCATGGCCGATTAATTTTCCCAAACCGGTTCTTGCCAAATTCGAATTCATGGCCCCCATGAAAATTCCCAAATTGAGAAGATCGGTCCGCCCGTGACCTTCCGCCACCGCACCCTCAACGCCCCTTCCACCTTCCTCGGCGCAACTGCCATGACTCCTCCCTCCATCGCCCTCCAATTTAAGTCCACCGTGAAGACTACAAACCGCAGCCACCCCATCCGCTGTTTCCGTTTGAACTGCCGCTGTCACCAAATGGAGCCTGCTCCGCTTCCGTCCCTTTGAGCGCCACCTTGAATTTTGGTCCGGTCCTTGCTTGTTTGCTCCATCTCACGTTCCTTCCAGCGCTGCAACCACTGCTGCTCCAGTCGAATCACCACCGTTCGATCCACCAGCGGTGTCGCCAAACCATTCCAGCACCCCCGGGCCCAATGTCATGTCCATCTCCATTTGCGCTTCAGCCTAGTCCCGCTGCTGCGACAAAATGTAAGTATAACTTACGATTTAAACTTGTTGCGAGTAGTAAATTTTGCATTTTCACAAAATATAATTGTGAGTGTGCTGTTCATTTGACTGCTGGGTTGGACATTTCTGTTGTTGCTATCATCTGGTTTGCTGCCTTTTTACGCTGTTTGGTTCCTAACTGAAGTTCTAAAATCTAACTGGTCACTACAATTACCTTAGAGTCTTTTTGGCGCATTTGTTTTACTGATTGGTCAAGTGTTAAGCTTTATGCTGATTTATCATGCATATGCCATCTTGAGATTTGTCATACATTTGCTATCTACAACTTTGGACCTGCAAATACATTAGTGTGAGTTAATTTGAAGTAGATATCCCCTGTTATTTTAGTGGTAGGTCATGCGCAGGTTACACTTATTTAGTTTGAAAATTTGTTTGCATATTACATACACGTAGTACACAAATTGTGAATAGATGACGTGTTTCGAAAATTCTGAGTAGCTGTACAAAGAAAAATATAGATATTTGATTAGTTTGAGCATTTTGGCAAGTTGATTCTGACTGTAGCATAAAGGTAGCATCCACTGTTATTTTTGCGGTAGGCTTAAACTTCTCATCCCATGCATGCTTTTAAATTATTAAGAAGCCCGGAAAAAAAACCCTCATGTTATTGCAAGTATGATAAGCTACACTACTATTTGCAGTAATGGATCCAACATAGGATTCTTTACTTAGCCGGTATTATGGGTACTGTACATGCCACCTACATGGTTGGTAGAAAGAAACGTTTTCTATCACTACAAATTTCTTTTTCTTTCCTTTATGATTTCTATGATAAGCTACTGATAACTTGCAAGTATGCTATATTTGTTTAAAATCTTAGATGAACTGTTCTTTTCAAATGGTAGCGTAGTACATTTTAAATTATAAAATGCGTAGTCAAGGAATTCTGAACCCGGTATACCAGGAAATTTCCAGACATTTCTCATATGCAAAACAAAATTTATTCGATGGACAAGTATGTTAGTATGATGTTGCTTGCGTTTTGTATTGTTTGCCAGCTTGTAGCACCCCTTTTATATATATATATATATATATATACATGGCCTGCATATTTTGTATCTTAAAATTTTATTCCTTTGTTTGTTTAAAAATGAAATGCGGGTGCATCTATGAGATTAAAGGCAAGTTATAAATATTTGCTTTTCACCTAAATATTTACTACATGAAGATTTTTGGAACGGTATGCCCCTTAATGGAGATTCGAATGAAGCTTCCTGAGTCTTGAATTAGATGTTTTGCGCCATATTTAATTTGTTGTTGACATTAAAGGCTTGCATGCATGTATATCCTACTGTGCACACGTTTGTTTAAAGGCCATACTAATGGAATAAAGCGCACCCAATTGCTATTCCTGTAATATGTTTGTCATGACTTTGTTTGGTTTTATACCTAGTTTATTGAGATATTTTTGACCATACAACACATAATCCTTACGGCCATACTTGTTCAGTTTGCTCGGCTACTACATGCAATTGGAATCCAGCACTTTGTATTCCTATTAGATTGGTCTTGTTTATGCCTTAATGCATAAATTTGCATGTTGCTTATTTCAACTTTTTGCCTACTTATTTTTGGCGGTCTTCATGGGTTTTATACCCATTATGTATAATTTATCAGGATTAGACTAATTACATTTATGTGATTTATCGAAATGTGTTGACTTGAAATAAGTTTAATCCTGACTCGAGTGTTTTGTGTTTTTTTGCATGGAACGCTCGGGTCAGGTCCTAAGTGTTTCAGATTTAAAGATTCAGCGCAAAACTGGAGAGGAATGTGAAGACGCATATGGCGCGCACTCGTCAGAACTATAAAAGTTTTTTTTCTTTTAAAATGCGCGTATATATATTTAATATTTTCCGCTGTACAAATTTTGTAAAAACTCTGATATTATTTGTATAAAATTTATTTCCGTTGCAAACTGTTAATTTTAGTGTCTGTGATTCTGTGTTATTCTGTTTAAACCTGCTAAGCTAAATAACTACTCGTCATTTTGAGCGTTCTGAGTTGGTTTAATTACCAACTTGGAGCGGTCAAAAAGGCAGGTCGTTACAAAGTGGTATCAGAACCAGGTTTGATAAAGCTTAGCGTATCGGGTTTAAAAACTCATTAGAGATGGAGTAGCTATACTCTAGAATGAGTGGAATCGACACATGAATTGCGGTAGAGAGAGCGTATTTTGAAAATATAATTTATTTTGAAATTAAACGAACCATTTTGAAAAGCGAAATTATTGTCGAAATATAATGTATAATACGAGTTTTGAGTATTTTTTTAACATTGAGATTGGACTATTTAGTATGTACGGATTGCGAATATACACCTAGCTAACGTGTATACGAGGTCCTATATATACAGGATGGATATATGATCACATTCTAGTCGCTGGAGGATAATTCTGTTGATGATCCGGATATCATCAGAAATTTATTTTCGAGTCTCGAAAATGTGATGTCTGTATGGTTCCGATTTAAACGTGGAGAAATACTTGAAACCATTTAGATAAGCACTTGAAAATGTTTTGGTAAATTCTAATAAGATGTTTTGATAAATTAATGTGAACGGGAACAGGTAAACGAAGTTTAAATAAACGACATTTTCATTGTTCATAAAGTATAAATTGAAATTGGCAAATGAATTAAGATGGAATAAGGAAGAATTTGAATAAATTTTGAATAATAAATGTTTTAGAATATAAATTCTTGCCTCTTTGCTTGTTGTTGTGGTTGTTTGCTTTGACTTGTCGTTATTCATCGCTTATTCTTTGAACCATTCATGCTTGAATCTTTGAAATTGTCCAATCTTGATCTAAATCGAAATCCATCTACGAGTTGTCATCGCTTGTCGAGATATATGAATGTAATTCTAGTAAATTAATAAAATCAGTTATTCAAAAATGCCCATTTTAAGAAAATGGTTGTGTGAGATGATTGGCAGGTGTTAACAAATAAAGGATGTACGATGAATGAAAATAAAAGAGTCCGAAATTGAATCTCGAGTATGAGTTGAACGATATCCATCCTATTCTATTAGGATAATATAATATGTATATCTCAAACAAATATCTCCGACCGAATTTAAATTTCCAATGAATCGAGAAAAGTTCGAATTTCGACTAGTTAAATAAATTTGGACATTTCAAATGAAATTGGAAATTTTAAGTTATATCTTTATAACCTCGAAGGAAATTGAATGTAAATGTTGAGTGAATCAATTTGAATGTAAATTTGAATAATTAATTCAATTTGGAGTATAATTGAAATTAAGATTTGAGTTTTGAATTTGATTGAAATTGAAAATGGGAATGGAAACTCAAGTATTGAGCTAATTTTGAACCTTGGGTCCGACTAGAATGTAGACGAATTGAATGTGAGGTTAAAGTGAGTTAATTTCAAAAATTGGAAACCAAAAATAGTTAAGAAATTTGAATTTTGGATGATTGATTCAGATTGGATTAAAAGTAGTATTCATTATAAAACTTTTTATTTGAAATTATAGTATTAGATTATTTATATTATTTAAATTATTTTGTTACAAGCCTAATTATCTTTGTTTTCAAACTTATTTTTCCAAAAGCTATTTATTTATTTATTTCAAACCATTTGCAAAACCTATATACTCATTTAACTTATTTTCCAAAACTATCTACTTATTTATATCTATTTTATATCAAGCAGTTATTTTACAAGGGTGTCTATTTATTTCAAACCCGTTTTCAAAATCTATTTATTTATTTAAGTTAATTTTTCATTAAGCTATTATTTTTCCATGATTATTTTATGAAACTTAGTTATTTTGATAAAAGTATATATCCAATCTGAACAAATTAAAGTCCAAAATGATTGAATGTAAAGACTCAATTGAATATCGATAATCGTTATGTGAAACCCAAATTGAGCATGAACATTGATAATAAATCCAATTCGTAAATGTGGATTTAAAAGTTTGAATTTTATTGAATACTTGAATCATTTTGAAGTCAAATTTATTGATCTTGAAAATGTAAATTTTAAAGATTACCGATATACGAATATTTTGATAAGAAATTTGAAGCTTATATATGAATTATATAGATATGAGATCCGAAAACTATTGATATGGAAACAAATCTTATATAGTGGAATCCATATAAGAATGATATGTTTGAAATATGATTTGGAAAGAAAATCTTATGTAAATTGACATAAGTGCGATATAGGCGAAACATGAAATGAAGTATTATATAGTATCTTATGTTTTCAAAACCGAAGATATAGGAAATTACCTTCCAACGAAAGTCGCGAAGGCACTGAAACTCCTCGGGAGTGTCCATTCGAAAATCGCAGTTGCGTTGGAGCTCCAATGTTTGGAACCTCCATCAAAATCGGTGCCCGTATGATGGGGACATGTATTATGTATTATGATTTATAACCATGGCGAAATTTGAAGGGTGTGATACCCACGTACACAAGCGATTCTACTAGGATAGTAGCGTAACTGCTGAGTGTCTGCGATTCATGGGGGAAGTGAAGTATTTTCCATATCTATTTTTCTAAACATGTTTTAAGTATTTTTTCTGGGAGTTAAAATAAGTGTATAATTTAGTACTTGGAGATGTTTAGTCATGCGTCGGTACCACGTATGTCTAAATTTCGGTAAGAACAAAAATGAACTTGTTAAACTTCGAGTTATCAAGTATTTTCGAACTTTAAAATAACAAATCGATATTATGACATTAAGACTGGTGTAACCTAAACAAATAAATTAAGAAATAGTGTTTTAAAAGGTTTTACAAGTTCACAACTTTGAAATATAATAAAATACTTTTCCTGTGCCAACATGAGAATATAAGTTTAAATCTAAGTTTTGTAAATTGAATAATTTTTTCGAGATTTGAAACTACTATTTGTTTAACATATATATGTTTTTTTAAGTATGACTTTATATATGATATATATGTAGTATTTTGATGATTTGATATGAAATGTATTTCAAGGTTTAATAATTACTCTTAAGGTTTAATTGTTTCTAGTAGGAACATGAATTTTGAATTGAAACCAAATATAAGTGAAATTGAATGAGATCAATCCAAATGAAAAAAAATTGAATTTAAATGGTAAGAGTGTGCGATAATACGATGTAAGTGGATATGAATTCGATGAATGCAAGTCCATTAAGTGACTAAGTAAATAAAAATTGATCACTTAGTAAGCAAAATAAAAATGAAACAAAATGAAATGAATAAAATTAAACTTGTTAGACCAAAATCTGGGCCTAACACCCAAATGCAGTGTGAAGTCCTCACAATCACAGATGACAGTGAACAAATGCAGAAAATCAGTAAATAAAAAGGGACACACGGGGTTTTTATAGTGGTTCGGCTCAAACCAAGCCTACGTCCATTTTATAGTTTCTTATATCCTAAGAAATTACAAGTACAATGCCTTCCTACAATCCGTGGGATTCATTTACATACAACATCCTTGTATTTTCCATGAATAAGTGGAGAAAAGAGAGTGGTTTTATACACGAAATCCTCGTATTAATTTAGTTTTAGAAGCACAAAGTCCTTGTGTTGTAGCAATTGTGGATGTCGTGAAGAACTAGTGCCAAAAAAAGTCCTTTGAAAGTCCTCCAGATGGTGTATTTGTAGCCGTAGGTAGGTTCCAGTTCGGATGCCACGTGGCGGGCATCCCTATCATCTTGAAATGTAGCGGACAACGTGGAAAAATCCTTTCCAATTTGTGGTTTTCCAAGTGAAAGTTGATCCGGATAAATAGGAGGAATTTACTCCGTAAGAATAGATCAATATCGCTGTGTGGAGCTCACTACAGGTAGATCGGATTGGTGCCTCCGATTCGAACCGAACTAATGCATCCGAACTGAACCAATCCGATCCGATGCCATTCCCATCCGAAGCCAAGCCGACTTGTCGAGTTAGGATTCTTCCACTCCGACCCATATATCCGATCCGATCCGGGATACCCGATCCGGGGCTATGCGAATGCCAAAATTCAAGTTTTTATTCTGCGCGCTCACGGAAACGGGCGTAACTTCCAAACCGTAAGTCAGTTTTAGACAAACGAAAGCTTTACCTGACGCTAATTCAGAGGGCTACAAGAGTTACTGAGTAAAGCTCCGTAATTGATGTTTTTAGGCTTAAAGAGCTCATCTGATAGGACTTTCGGGGAATTCTTTGTTTGTGATGCGACTTTAACCAAATCGCTTCCTGTCTTCTGACGATGTTCCCAATACTTAGGCGTATTGTTAATAAGAGATTTCATATGTGACGGCTTTGACTAAAAAGCAGGTCAACATTTCCCCCCGAGAACATATCTTGCTGAATGAAGGAAGATGTGTTCTGGATAATCCAAGAAATCCAAGGCCACGCCGGGCCTGCCTGCTGCAAGTATAATCCATACCTGCAAAGAAGGAAAGGCAAATAGATGCGTCAAAACCTGACAAAACTGATTACACTTTTGAGCATAAAACATGCTTGGGCATCCGATTGAGCATAAACCATACTCGAGGGACATTCGAATCATCCTGCCAAAACCTGGCGAGGGACCTAACCTACCAGACATAAGCCATAAAAGGAAGTTCAAACTGAGCATAAACCATACTCGAGTTTTATTGAGTTCCATTGCCAAATCTTAACGAGACCATTCGTCATTCCCGAGTATAATCCATACTTAAAAATTCAGTGTAGTACAATCCATACGCATACCGAGATAGAGCTATACTTGCCAAAGCCTGACAAGACAGTCTGTCCTTAGGCACAATCCGTACCTAGGGTTTTGAGAAAAGTATAAGCCATACTTTAATTGAGATTGAGGATCCTGCCATAACCTAACAAGATACTTGAATTTTCCAAACATAATCCATGCTCGGAAAGTCCTTCCTTATTCAATTAAATGTACAAAACCAAAGAAAATCCTGATTGGTCTGTCATCGAGTCCAGAGCACGCTTTGGAGCTAAATCCTAACCCCAAACATGTGTACTCCGATTTAGCCAATCGGAAAACCTAAAGAAAGCGAAAACATTTCTTAAATCCTAAGAAATACAGGAAATGCAAAGCGATCCAATCTAGATCAGTTGATGATGACCCCACGAGAGTTCGATCCAGGGTCATTCCTTCTCCGTGGAATAGGTTGTGGCAGTGCGGATGCAGGCGCTGTTGGTTGTTTAACATACTCGGGTAGCTCTCCACGTCTAACCCGTTCCTCAATCAAATCTCGCAAGTGCCTACAGTTATTTGTGTCATGACCGTCCATATCATGGAATATGCAATGTTTTCTAAAATCACGTTCTCTTTGTGATGGCTCCCTCCTAGGAGGCTTTGAGTAGGAAATAGTACCGTTAGTGTCCATGTAGATGTCAAATAATGAAGCACCGAGCTCAGTGTACTTCTCATATCTGGGCCCTCTCCGAGGCTGAGTGTTGCGGTCAATCTTGACAACGGATTTTCCCTTACTTTTTCCAGAATCAGACGGTCCTCCATCTTTAAGCATGTTGACATAGAGAATGCGCTTCTCGGATGTTGCATCTTCTTCCCGCAGATATTTATCTGATTCAAGGTAGAATTCGCCGTGGATCTCGGTACAAACACTTTTTGAATTTCGATTCGTCCAAAATGCCGGCCCGATAATGTCGCCATCAATTCTATAGATGGTTTATGTCGATCAACCGATGCAGCGGAAACGTTAAATCTTTCCAGAAATGAACGCAGAGTTTATCCAAACCTCTGCTTGATTGTATTGAGTGACATTACGTTTTTGGGTCTTGCAATGTGGACCCGGAAGTGTTCGATAAAGTGAGCGACCAACATGTTCCAGCTGTTGATCGATTCAGATTCCAGCTGCCGGATCCACATAGCAGCTATATCAGTCAGAAGGAGAGGAAAACATTTTTCCATAACGTTATTGGATGCCGATTGAACCTCCATATGCCTTTTGTATCGTATCAGATGAACGGTAGGATCAGTCCTGCCGTTGTACGGTTCCAGAGCTGGAAGTTTGAAATCCCGGGAATTACAGGAGTTCATGATTTCTTGAGTGAACGGATTGTGATTGATGTCATCCATGTCGTTTTGGCAAGTGCGGCCTCTTGAGAGGCGCTCAATGAGATTAGCGAGCCGATCGCCTTCAAAAAGTTGTTGCAAGGTGCCAAGATCAGAGGTGGTGCCCCCAGCGTTGAGTCCAGATGAGTTTGGAAATGTATGGGGGGTTTGGAAAGCCATACGGTTCGGATCGGAGCTATGTGGGTTGGATGGGCTGAACCTACCCAGTTTGTGATGTTCGACCCAAAAGGGTCTTTGTGCCCCGAGCCGAGGTGTTTCGTGCTGAAGCTGCGCTGAGAGTAGTATGGTTGATCCGAACCGAGGCAGAAATCGGTCGCGCTCGATCCGAGTTTCTAAGGTTGCAAACATCTTCGTCCAAAACGTTAAGTGCTGTAGTTGCCAAATACTGAGGGGGATCGCCCCTCGTTCCATCCGTGCCAACGATTCGGATAAGGTCCGACCCGGTCCGGTTTGGCTCTGCTGGGGGTTATTATGTTGCTGAACCTGCCTGTGCAGCTTTATTTCCAGCAATCTGAGTGTTGCCGCTCGGCCTACCTTCTATCCGAGCGAAGAACTCATCCATCATCTCCTGTTGCTTTCGGAGGAGATCATCTTGCCTTGCCACCTGAGCTCTCAGTTCGGTGAGAACTCCATCCATCTCATCTCTAGTTAAGTAAGCTGAGAGATTTTCATGAGAGGAAGTGTAATGACCCGGGTAATTTGCGACCTTGGATATCAGCATACAACACCATGTCGAACATCCAAGAACCGAAAACACCGGATAGTCCATGAAAGAAATTAGAGGGTGAGAATAGATAAGATAGAAACTTAGAATAGAAGAAGAAGAAGAACATACAACATCAGAGTAAACACGAATCTCACAGCGGAACGAACAAAATATTATAGATACGTAACTTTGAAATAAAATCAGTATATGCATACAATAACATTATCAAAGTATAACACTTACAACACAGTGGAAATAAACCCTGAAGCCTTTTGCTCCAAGCTCTCCATGTATATCTGTAAAATCCTGACTACTTGACTGCCCATAAAAATTTGGGTGCCCAAGAGTTTAGGGTAAAACAAAACAAAATAAACTCCGGGTCAGTCATGAGATTGGTATGAGTAAACAATTTAAAACAGTTTGAAAAAATAAACAATATCTCATAAGACCACGCCATATAACGGAACGGGTTTTTCCCTTATGAGAATCCAAAACACTTGATTTGACTTTCAAAATCCTTTTGCAAGAAACGATAACCTTTATATCAAAACCCTTTTGATATTATAGTAGTGTCTATCAATCACAACTAATAATCATTTGGCAGAACGCTTTCATCTCACGTTCCACATATATAATATATAATCAAAAACCACGGGCGCTTATTGGGTAGTGAATTCCAACTGGCAAGGTATGGGACCACCTTCCGACAGTGTATCTCTAGAGGGAAATACACCGAGTTCAACAAGAACGTCTTGTAACCCAGGCTAAACATGACCGGTCACTCATTTCTCTAGATCAGGTGACAATACACGCTAATTGGCAGATAACCACTTAGCCATGCGACCTACCCGATTTTATACCATTTCTCGGCTTTGAGGCTAGAAGCCATAACATATAGGTCACACCTTTATTTCCTTTGAATGTCACATCATCATACCCGCCAAATCACAAATTGATTTGTCCAAACATATCACGGGTATACGGCTAAGAGAAACGAATTCCTCCGCCACCAAACGTAAATACGTTTGAAGAGATCAACTTACGTGATCTATTTAATATACTCTGTCAGACATTCTTCCATATAGGTTGTCCTGGGATGGGACAAACCGAATGCACTATTATGTAAATAGGACAGCCCTTGCATAACTCCGTCTTCAATTATCTTCATCATATTTGATCGCAACGCTAACGCCCATACAGAGTCGTTTTGAGATAATGAATCTGATCCCGGCCTCTCCGTGTTGACGAAGGAAAAATGGTCAAAAACTTCGATAGTTGGTGAGTTAACTATCAAAGAAAAACACGTGTGCAAACAACGATATTATTTCCAGATGGAAATTCTATCGATCAATCATCATTTAACGTTTATCACTTTAGTTCATTAATATATTTATTTCCTGTTTCCATATATTCAACATTCCTTATTTTCTAAATTTAGAAAATATACGTTATTAATCATTGGAAAACATTTCCTTTTCTTACTTTCTATATTAGATACATTTCTGATTTTTATTTGGAAAACATTTCCAAAACTCCTACGTTTGGACTTAAACAGATGCTTAAATAAAACATCACTATGCCAACTCAAGCCATTACACTCATTAACTAAATTCACTTAACCAACCTTCACTATCGAACGTTAACCATTCTTTAGTTAAAAATGGAGTCAATCAAGTTGGGATATAACTACCTCTCAGACCTTAACTGAACAACATTCCTAACCTCGAAATAGACAAAGTTCACCTTTTTAAATCTTTAACAAACTTCCTTACGCAACTCTCAGATTTTATTTACGAATCCATTTCTTTTAAAGAAATCATTTGATTATAACAATAGTTTTATAATCCCACGCTTTCGAAATATAATAACTTAAGTATAACTTTTATTTTTTAATTTGGATAAATAAACAAACAACTAATTTATTAATAAATAAATAAATCTTGATTAAAACGGAAAGTGAATATTACTTTCCCGAATTCGATATAATCGAATTTCAACGTATAACTCTCTTTCGAATAATCTCTGTTCGATAACTCCTTTTCGAATAAACTATATTTGAAAATCTTTCTTCGAATAACTATATTCGGTAACTCTTTTCTTCAAATAAACTATATTCGATATCTTTCTTCGAATAACTATATTCGATAACTCTAATTCGATTAACTCTCTTAAAAAAACTCTATTCAGTTAACTCTATTCAATTAACTCTATTCAATTTACTCTATTCGAATAACTCTATTCAATTTACTCTATTCGAATAACTCTTATTCGATTTAACTAATTTTATTTTAACTCTATTTCCTATCTTATTCAAATTCCCATTTTAATTTCTATTTCAAATCCCAATTTTTCTTTATAAATGTTTTAATTTATAAAATAACTATTTTAATCCATTATTCACATCGAATGTGAATAATGTTTCTTTGATATATCAATTCAGTTTGATTTCATATTTAAAAATAATACCCCATTTCCAAATTCTATTTATACTTTTATTTATAGAATTATTCATACGAAATCCACTTTTTACTTCTAATACTTAAATCTCATTTATAATTCCCTTTATAAATGTTGAGTTCACATTCTACTTAACATATTAGTGTCAAAACCGATTTCTACTCCTCTATATAAGTTCAGACTTATATATCATATTTATCCAATGATAATTTTTTTTGCTTAATTTATAAAACATATTTATAAATTAATCTTCCTAATTTATCTGTTAAAATAGATTTCTATTTAATTCCACTTTAAATAAATCTTTTCCATTTCTTTTATATCCTGCCAATTTTCCTTTTTATTCTATTTGTTTTCTCCAAATATTCCCTTTATATAATTCTATTTATTTTCCAAATATTCCCTTTATATAATTCTATTTATTTTCTAAATAAATATTTCTTTTATAAAATCCTTTGCTTTTATAAATAATTCCTTTAATAAAATCCTTTATTTTTTAAATATTTTCTTTTCAATATATACTTTGAAAATTCCTTTTATACATTCCAGCATTTCTTATGGTATTTAAAATACCATATAACCATGATCAATATCATCCAAACGCACATAATCAACAACAGATTATATATCATATATTACAATATATGAAAAAAAATGTATTTTAAATATTGAGAAATCCAGTTGGATCCCTCCAACCTGTTTCCCTGCATTCACATATGTTAAACAATATAATAACATCGATTTCATTTCGATATGAAATATTCTGATAAACAGAATCAATATTTGATTTACGATTTATATATATATATATATATATATATATATATATATATATATACACCGTTGTTTATAATTTCAACCAATACACAAGCAATTCAACCAAACAATCATCACAAAGTTGTCAATCAATATTTATCATTACAAGGTTATATTTATAAAAATATAAACTGATAGAGTTAGTGAGTTTTACTCACATTGGGCAGCTATCGTTAAATAACGATAACCATCTGTTGATTCAAATCAAACAATTTATTTCGCTATAAATTGTAACGAGCTCCATTTCACTCCCAGTCAGTTCCATCGTGTAGTCATCGTCCATACGATCCCAACGGATCCTGTTTTGTTGGAAACCGGTATCATATGCATAAGTTATATATATTTAAAGTTAATACACTATTTTAAACTAATATAACTAAATTTAATTTCAATTGGGCTCAACCTTTGAATCAAAGCCCATCCGCTCCACTTGAACCCAGTACCCGCACACCCTTCTTTCCTATCCTCAGTATCCTGATCCCAACAGTTAGTATCCATGGCCATTGCCATCTCGTTCGATCAGTCTTTCTCCCTCCTTGTTGTACGAAGTCCACCGCAATCTTCACCAAAATACTTCTCTTCCTACCCTCATCACTTCCATACCAATTTCATGATACTCGCACTCAAAAACCCCCTTGCGTCAATTTCAGTTCTTCGCGCAAGAACAGTACACGATCGACAGTTTTAATTTTTGAAAATTCCCACAAAAACAAAATCAGTGCTACTCTCTTCACTGAATCTGGATCTAACCACTAATTCTCAATCCAATGCTTCAAACCGTCGAAAATACCAGCCCTAGCTCCCGCTGTTGATAAACGCAGCGAAAAAAGCAGTTTCGATGTCAATGAAATGTATACCAGCTTGCAGAGAATTGCTCCAAGAGTTCAAATATATGTATGTGATGATTTATAGGACTTTATCCAATTTGCTTTGATTTTTGAGAGGATGATTATCTCACATTTTCTCCAGAAATGAGGCGGCGGAAATTTTTTTGACCGTGGAGAGAAAAGTTTTAGGGTTAGAAAAATTATAGGGTATTTATAGAAAAAGAATATTATTTTTATATTCCATTTTATATTTATTTTTAAGCAGTCATTGTTTGTATATATCTTCTAAAAATTCATACGGTCACATAAAATATCCAAAAATCATGAAAATGGACATGCAGCTACAGCTCGACATTATGGACCCAACGAAACTAGTTTCATCGAATTCCGAATCCGTTTACTCACACGACATATTTTTAAAGGTCAAAATACTGGTTGTTTTTCACATTAAAATTCCGTACGGCCACATATTGACTCAAAAAATCACGGAAACTGAAATCTAACAATAATTTGATATTCTGAATCAAACAAAATTAGTTTTGTCGAAAACGGAGATCGTTTGCAAAACTGACTATTTTTATAGCTCTAAATAAACCCTTTTAAATATAGATATATTTAAAAATAATTAAATTAAATATAAATAAATAACTATTATCGTATATATTCACAATAGAATATCATACAACTCCAAAATAACTATATATGGAGTTATAACTCGATACTTCAAATCCGGGCCAAATCGATATTCAATTTATATTAAAAATCCATTCATAATATAAATAAATCGTTATAATTATAAAGGAATTCCATAGTGATTATTTGAAAATTTGATTTGGACATAAATCAAAATCTACACGACGAATTCCTGATTTTTCTCTTCCATTAGAAAAATATACTTCACCAGCTCCGAACGTTTCTTGTTTCATAGAAATCCGGCTTAGAACGGATTCTGCATGTTCAATTAAAGTTCGAATCGCCAAATTACGAACTGCCACGCCATTTCGAGTTCGATTGTAATTAAAATATAACTTATACGTTCTAACCTCATTTATTAAATAGATTCGTTACTAAAATTCGAATCTAACCTTAACCAAATCTCTTACACTATCCAATTCACACAATATTGTGAATTTTATTATTTCCGATTATTTCGAAAATAAATACATTGTTCTATTATTTATATTTATTAAATATAAGTACTATTTAATTCAATTTATCGATATCGCCAAATCGATATTTAATAATTAAATGAATTAATTATTCAACCCTTAAAATATGGGACGTTACATTCTTTCCCCCTTAAAATAATTTCGTCCTCTAAATTGCTAAGGTAGATAATAAATATAACGACCCGAACTTCCCCGTGAAGGAAAACCCGGATTGAGTTGAGAACATGACGAATCAGAACGCAAACAGAAGAACATTTCATTGCTTATAACAACAATTTACATCAGAGTACAGAATATACAGAGTATGAACAAATATTATACATTTGATAAATATCAGAGATTTAAATACATTACTGCAGCGGAAAAGAATACAAAACACAACTGAATAAAATATACGGATACAAAGCTTTCCTAATTCATTCCAGCTATCTGGATCCTGTAAGAATAAATATGCAAAACCCAAAACTACTAGCTGCCCGTGCGGAAAATAGGGCACCCAGAGTTTAAGTTAGAACAATAAACTCCAGGTCAGTCATGTGACTAGTGTGAGAACTAAAACAGTTATTAATCTTTATTTTTAAAGTTAGGTAAATCAAGGGACCATGCCGTATAACACGGAACGGGTTTCCTCCCAAGAATACCAGTGCATAAAACAAACAGCGCAATGCTAAGTAAAGAAAATAAAGCTATTATAAGACTCAGGTCCCATCACACAATGCAGCGCAAGATGGAAGATAGAGTTTTTACCTTATAATAGCCAAAAATGCTTGGTACGTGAAATTTCATATTTTATTATTACTATAAGTGTATAGTGTCAAAAACAACTTCAAATATAAATGTATCAATCATAGACGACATTAATGCCTCATCCCACTATGTCGCCATACTAGGCTCTACAATCAAAACCGCAAAGTCACGTATTGGAAATTGGATTTCTATCCATGAACCTAGGGAAGGGATCGTCCTAACCGCTTCGAGACTGTCTAGCCCGAGCCTCAGGGCAAGTACTCTGTCAAGCCCTTGGATCGTCAGGGCCGGTACAATCGATGTGGATTAAAATGCATGAACATTGCGTTTCCCGCCCTTGGGGGCGTAAACTGGTCATATCCCGACCAGACCATCGGTCCCGGAACGACCGATATAACCGAGGCGCCTCGATATCCATCATCCACATAACTAAAATGCTAGGTCGTTTAAAACCACTGGCACCACTCCTAGCTAGAAGGAAACGCATGTCCTCCCTGAAGTCCTTTCCCGTCTCTGGTCCACACCTGGGTGTGAGGCTCACGAATTAACGCTACACAAAGCTATGCTATATTAAAGTCGTGCTTTGATCATCAACCACAAGACTCTGCTTCTCAAAAGAAGCCTTGATTATTTGCATCTCAGCATGCCACACGGGAAATTCACGCCATGCAACAGATATCTATCAATCATACGGAATGAAATCCAATGTTAGACACACAGTCCATTTACAAGTTCGTTCCAGGTCTGAACGAAACCGGAGAACCTTATTCCTCGCATATCCATCGATCTCCAAGTATGTCTGGACGATCACCAACTGATTCCCTCCTCTTGGGTGTACAGCCCAACCAAGATCATCAGTAATTATCCAAATGATGTGAAGACCTCCGGCCTTCAACCACCATCTTCATCGTCGACTTATCGTCGAATTAGTTATTCAGAATGGGTATAAACCCGGCCTTTTCGAATAACTCGCATATATAATAAACAAGTGTTACACAAACACAACATACGTCTCATTCCCATTTCAGAATATTCTTTTATTCAAATATTCACATTCTTTGGGAAAGGTTCCCATTAATTTTATCAAAGATAAATTCTTTTAAAATTATTCTTTAATCTTCCTTTGGGTATCATTTGAAACCATATTGTGGTTTTCCAAACTAGTCGGGATTAGCGATCCTTACCGAAGTAATCCTTTATTTCATTTCCCAATCCCAACATATTCATCCCATGGAGCAAAACTGGTAATACTCCATATTTAACACCACGGTGTTATCGGTAAATTTAATTACCATTTCACGTTCAAATCTAATTAAAGATTTAACTATGCTAGGAGCAAAACTGGTGATACTCCATTCTCGATCATTTCCTGAATTTGATAATTTAGATTATCATATTCACTTTTCAATCTAATTAAAGATTCCTTAAAACTCTAACTCAGTTTTAGTCCCAAAAATCATTACTTAATGACTTTTCAAAGTTAAGAAATTAATCTTATCTTTAACTGGGTTAAAGAACTAATGTCATTTAAAACACAGTTCACGATAAATCCAAAATCACATTCCATTAATTATTGAATCTTCATGGAAAACACATCAATATATAATCGATATCAATTTCTGTATCCGACTAATAATATAAATGGAATAACGCCGAAGCCCTTTAAATTCCATATATATTAACAGTCTTCCTCCATAGAAGCTCATTTCGATTATTATCAAATCGAAATCCATTCAACTCCAATTTAATATATTAAATCAGAAAACTTCACTTTGGAAAATTCCCGTTAAATCTTAATACAAAGATTTATAAATTCCAAATCTCATTTCACTGTAAATTAGGTTAAAGAACGAATGTCGTTAAAACACAGTTCACTATAAACCCAATTCACATTCCATTAATCTCTAACTGTAAATTAGTAAGAGAACAATTCCCTAAGCATTAATCCCGAAAGCCGAAACCAACATCAGACCAATACCCAGGAAACCATTCGACTTAGCTAACCTTCGGTTAGTTTCTAATTTTCTTAACTCCATCGGGTTTAAGAACAGTGTCAGTGAAGACACCGTTCACGACAAACCCAAAATCGAATTCGATTCAAATCCAATTAAATATTAATTAATTGGTAAACTTCATTAAATATTAATAAAAAGATTTAATCTTTTCTCAACTGGGTTTAAGAACAGTGTTAGTGAAGACGCCATTCACGACAAACCCAAAATCCAATTCGATATCAAATATAAGGCTCTAAATAGAAATTATATCGGCATATATTCAATATTGAATTCTGAAACTAACAAATATCGTATTGGAAATAACGATATAAAACATATCTTCCAAATTTCCGTAACAATACCTGTATAATCATGAAATCCAATATCGAAATATTCCGAAGTTGATTTTCCATTCAAATCCATTCCAATTCATATATTGAAAATTCTGGTTATTTTAAAACCCATTCTCAATCAAATTTATTTATTTAAAAATAATTAAATTATAATACTAGTTCATTTCGATAAAAATCTATTTTTGTCTTTTCAAATGTGGGGTTTTTCATCCCAACTCTTCCCAAATCATTTATTATGATTTTACATAAATTATTAATAATTTTATCAAGGCCCTTACAGTCGATTTGCATAAACGGTCGTCGAACTGCACTTACAGCGACCTTTTCCAAATTTGATTTGGACATAATTCCAAATCCAACCGTTAGATTTAAAATTTCTTATATTCGTTGGAAAGCTCCTTTCGATACGAACCCAACGGTTCCAGTTTTAGGAGAATCCGACGGTCGGATCTCCCGTAATATCAATTCGAAGTCATTGGTCGAAATTCGCAAACGGCCGCGGCATGGCGCGTTTTATTCCGGCCAATAATATAATATATATATATATATATATTTCATTCAAAACGTATTTTATAAATTCGTTTTAAAACGAATCCCACTTTTACTTCAATTTTAAATCGAAATTGAATAATCTTTATCATCATAATATTTTAATGATAATATTTTCAAAACATTAGATTTTAAAATCTTTTCCTTTTCGATATTCATTATAAAATAGAATAAAATCGATATAAATATCGTTCGCGTTAAAATGGTGCATATCTAATCAGTACGGCTTTTATTCAACACATGAATACTATTATTTCTTTTTCTGAATATTATTTTAAAATATTCGTTGTTTTCCAAATTGGAACGAGACACAATCAATTACTATATAGTGTTAGATATATGGATTTCATACAACACATGTATATAATAACCATAATAAATAATCAACCATCATCCAAAGTGCTTTCTACCACTGTATAAGCATTAAATATAAATAATCAACGCTTACACAGTCTGTCAACCAATTGGTCGATATACAACTAAATAATTGGGATTAGTGTACGTCAAATATCATCCCAATACCCTTGTGGGATTTCAAACAACAAACATAGATTTTATTTGTGCAGTTCGGCGATGAGTAAAAGTTATCGCCCCAATCAAGATCAGTTAAATAGGTGTACATAAGCAAATCGCCCGATTTATAAATGAATATTTATTTTTATTTCATATGCTCGTTAAAAATTATATTTTTAACGATAAAATACATATTTCAACACATGAATAATATTTACAGTCCATTTATATAATAAAAATGATATTTTTATTATTCTTATATTTTATTCAACACATGAATATTTTATAAAGTCCATTTATATAATAGAAATGATATTTTTATTATTCTTATATTTTATTCAACACATGGACATTTTATACAGTCCATTTATATAATAAAAATGATATTTTTATTATTCTTTTATTTTATTCAACACATAAATATTATATACTGTCCATTTATATAATAAAAATGATATTTTTATTATTTTTATATTTTATTCAACACATGAATATTATATACAGTCCATTTACATCCCAAACAATTTTCACAACAAAATCAAACAAACAAGTCGTACATGGCCTGTGGACGACGGGGAGCAGTTCATATATGCAGTTATAAAATAAATAACTGTAAAAGAATAATTTTAGTGAGGAGTTCTCACAGTCGGTATCCACTCCGCCAGTTTTATTTTTGAATTTCTTAACCGTTTGGATTTGAATTTTGTCTGAATTTCCAACATGCTCTGTTACAGTTCGGGTTTGTTCCATCGTGTAGTGTTCTTCGACACGAGACCAACGCTTCTGAAATCGTTCGATTTCGTCCTCGTATGAAAAAGTTGCGGCGTTATAAACATTGATTACTCGATTAAATAAACTAAGATAACTAAATTAGCTAATTACTTCACTAATTCTTCTTCTTCTTTCACTGGTAATTCACGACAGCTAAACCCGCACCCACCCTCAACTGCTAGGGCTTTATCGTGCACCACACTGGAGGCGCCGGAGTTCGATCAGGGCGTGCCACGTAAAGCGCCTCAGGCCCTCCTTATGGCGGTGAGCTAGTGTAGCTCGGACCACCCCTGCGCCGGCAAATCGAGCCCGAAACCTCGAGCTTTAAGCTCAAAATTTGAATGCCTCAATCCACGAGGGATCATCACAATGGTACAGATAGGAAGAGCTTGAAACAATCTTGGATTTTGCTTTTGATATGGGGATTTAATTCGAACTGATTGGAGAGGGATTGAGGAAGAAAAATCGGAGGGTTTTAGTCGTTCGTTTTAATCCCTGGCGGCGGCAACGAAAAGTGAATTAGATCAGGGTTAAATTTTCTATTTATATATATTTTTTATTATTATTATATTTTCAAAATTAGTGTTTTCGCATACAAACTCCAAATCAAACCCAACGACTATTTCCCCTAGCTAATCACCCCTATTCCGGACACAATGGGATATGTTCGGTAAGCCAATTCGACTGTTTGTTTTCCTTTAAATTAAAATATAAATCAATATATTTTAAATTCAAACGCACATTTTAATTTACTGGGGCCACATACTGACTCTGAAAATTTCAGAAAAATTATTTCTATCTTCGTATTGACGATACAGTCCTAACAAAACTAATTTTGTTAAATTTGAAGACCGTTTGAAAAATGGCCATTTTCTGGTCGATCCAAATTGACTGAAACTGTTAAAACACATTTTCTTTTGCCACGCCCACATATTAATCCCAAAAATTATGAATTTTGGAATCAGCAATAATTTGACATCCCGGATCCAAAAAAAGTGGTTTCGTCGAAAACAGAGGTCGTTTGCAAAATGGCTATTTTTAAGGGCTATATATATATATATTAAAATATATATAAATTCCACAGCGACTTTTCTGAATTTTAAACTGGACATATATTTCAACTTCTAAAGTGAAATCTCAGTTTCTTAGCTTCGTTAGAAAGATACGATTAAACAGATTCAAATATTTCTTGTTTCATTCAATTCTGACTTATAATGAATTCTTTATATTCATTTGAAATTTGAAATCGAATTTTCAAACTACCGCGCCATTTTAGGCTCGTTATATAATTAAAATAAATTTATATGTTTTAACTTCGTTGAAAATAAATTTCTCGTCGTTATTATTTAAAATATACCATTTTAAATACTCCGATTCCAATAAAATCGCTAAAATAAAATTTTTAAATTGGTTCTGATTTTCCGGGTTGTTACAATAAACCCTATTAACTGGATTAAAAATTATTTTTTTACCTCTTAACTCCAGTTTCACGAACCAATTAATTTCAATTAAATATTAATTCATTCTTATTAATGAAAATTCTCAAAAATCCTGAAAATTTTCTAACACTTTAAATTTTTGAAAAATTTCGCCGGCACCTCCTTTGTACGGCTCTATCGATACAACTACAACTCGCCTCTCTAGGCCTTCTTCAACCAAAAATAAATAAAAAATCAAATAGCCAAGCGGCTTTCCAATGCGGCTCATAAAAATCTCATACCATATGAAATATAAACTTGTACCTTTTTGTCGGGCATATCATTATATCCTTTACATCAGCTACCAATTCAGCATATACCAATACCATCCCATCAAACTCTGATCAATTTATCCTCAACACAGCTATTCGCTAAAACAAGCTAAATACCATTTCAAACTCAAGTTTTCATTCTCGATTCCAAACTCCTAACTCACCAATCCAATCATTCTATTTCAATTCAATTTCAGTTACCACTTAACTGGCTTTACTCATCAATCTCTCCTTGGGAGTTTTAAACAGCTTCGCTTTTCTCAAAAATCATACAATCCTTTTCGAAATCCAAACAATCATTCTATTTCAAACAATCATTTTCTGGTCGATCCAAATTGACTGAAACTGTTAAAACATGTTTTCTTTCGCCATGCCCACATATTAATCCCAAAAATTATGAATTTTGGAATCTAGCAATAATTTGACATCCCAGATCCAACAAAAGTGGTTTCGTCGAAAATGGAGGTCGTTTGCAAAATGGCTATTTTTAAGGGCTATTTATATATTAAAATACATATAAATTCCACAGCGACTTTTTCGAATTTTTAAACTGGACATATCTTTCAACTTCTAAAGTGAATTCTCAGTTTCTTAGCTTCGTTAGAAAGATATGATTAAACAGATTCAAATATTTCTTGTTTCGTTCAATTCTGACTTATATTGAATCCAATATATTCATTTGAAATTTGAAATCGAATTTTCGAACTACTGCGTCATTTCAGGCTCGTTATATAATTAAAATAAATTTATTCGTTTTAACTTCGTCGAAAATAAATTTATCGTCGTTATTATTTAAAATATATCATTTTAAATACTCCAAATCTATTAAAATCGCTAAAATAAATTTTTTTGAATTGGTTCTGATTTTCCGGTTTGTTACATTCTCCCCCATTTAAAATCTTTTCGTCCTCGAAAAGGAACGAAGGTGAAAGTTGTTTAACTAATCAACTCAACTTTCATTATTTTAATTATGGCTTAAGTTTTTCAACTTTTCAGTTTCTAAAAACTTTTCAAATTTTTCAAAAATTTGGCTAACACCCTAAATATTCGAAAAATTTCGCCATAACCTCCCCTGTACGGGAGCACCGGGAAAATCCCGAAATCGCCATATAGGCCTCTCCAATCCAAAAAGAAAAGGAAACAACCAAGCGGCTAGCCAATCGGCTCATAAAATCATCAAAACCCCAAGAAATACAATAAACATGTACCTATTTGTCGGGCATACGATTTTTTTCCTCTTCTTAGTGTTCCTGCTATGATCTGTTCAGTCTATATACATGTACGTATATGCAAATTTTATGAAATTTTCAATTTAGTTCAACATTCGACACAATTTGGTTATATTTACCATCCATTCACATAATGGTTTTATTGGTTAACAAATAATTATACAACACAACCATCAATTAATTAGTGAATTAGCGTTTCAAATTCATAATTTTTATATACCCAAAAATCATGTTTTTGATGCCAAGTCACAAACAATAAATTTTAACTAAGTTTTGGTTCTCACACCAGTATAATGGAAATATGTAGAAATCCCACTTTCGAAACTCGAAAATAAACTACTGATGCCGTACGTCATTAGTAGAATCATTCCCGAGCGACTAGAGTGTGATTCTATATCTATCTAGTATATTTGAGACCTCAAGTACACGCGGATCAGACGTATATTAAAATCCTATATACTTGATTGTCCAAAATCAATATAAAATAAATAATCAAATACGTATAATTGATATAAAATTTTAAAACTAGATTTGATTTTTAAAAAAACAACACTCTTCACACTTGTTCTAGGATACTACTAATCCTATCTCTAACGAGTCATTCCTATTGGACATTACTAATCCAATCTCTGATGAATTCTTTCGTTCGGTTCTAATGTGTCTTGTTCTCGAGCTTTGTAAACCAAAGCTTTGATACCGAAACGTAACAGCCGACGAAATCCGGTAGGCTTTGCAACCATCCCTTCATCCTCCAAGCAGCAGGTAATACCCACCGTGGCTTACAAGTGGTCCCCCAGTATCACTTGTTTTATGGCGACCCTCTCGAGCCTCTCGGCCGCAGCCTAACCAACCCTCGCAAGGGACATGTAGGGGTAAAGCCCACTGTTCGCCACCAAAACACATGGTGAGAACCCCCATCATGACTGCAACAAGAACTGGTAATACTCCATATCTAACACCATGGTGTTATCGGTAAATTTAATTACCATTTCACGTTCAAATCTAATTAAAGATTTAACTATCGCTAGGAGCAAAACTGGTGATACTCCATTCTCGATCATTTCCCGAATTTGATAATTTTGATTATCATATTCACTTTTTAATCTAATTAAAGATTCATTAAAACTCTAGTTCAGTTTTAATCCTAAAAATCATTACTTAATGAATTTTCAAAGTTAAGAAATTAATCTTATCTTTAACTGGGTTAAAGAACTAATGTCATTTAAAACACAGTTCACGATAAACCCAAAATCACATTCCATTAATTATGGAATCTTCACGAAAAACAAATCAATATATAATCGATATCAATTTCCGTATCCGCCAAATAATATAAATGGAATAATGACGAAGCCCTTTAAATTCCATATATATTAACAGTCTTCCTCCACAGAAGCTCATTTCGATTATTATCAAATCGAAATCCATTCAACTCCAATTTAATGTATTAAGTCGGAAAACTTTACTTTGGGAAATTCCCGTTAAATCTTAATACAAAGATTTATAAGTTCCAGATCTCATTTCACTGTAAATCAGGTTAAAGAACGAATGTCATTAAAACATAGTTCACTATAAACCCGATTCACATTCCATTAATCTCTAACCGTAAATTACTAAAAGAACAATTCCCTAAGTATTAACCTCGAAGGCCGAAACCAACATCAGACCAATACACAGGAAACCATTCGACTTAGCTAACCTCCAGTTAGTTTCTAATTTTCTTAACTCCATTAGGTTTAAGAACAGTGTTAGTGAAGACACCGTTCACGACAAACCCAAAATCCAAGTTGATTCAAATCCAATTAAATATTAATTAATTGGTAAACTTCATTAAATATTAATAAAAAGATTTAATCTTTTCTCAACTGGGTTTAAGAACAGTGTTAGTGAAGACGCCGTTCACGACAAACCCAAAATCCAATTTGATATCAAATATAAGGCTCTAAATAGAAATTATATCGGCATATATTCAATATCGAATTCTGAAACCAACAAATATCATATTGGAAATAATGATATAAAACATATCTTCTAAATTCCCATAACAATACCCGTATAATCACGAAATCCAATATCCAAATTTTCCGAAGATGATTTTCCATTTAAATCCATTCCAATTCATATATTGGAAATTCTGGTTATTTTAAAACCCAATCTCAATCCAATTTATTTATTTAAAAATAATTGAATTATAATTTTAGTTCATAACTAGTTTATTTCGATAAAAATCTATTTTTATGTTTTCAAACGTGGGGTTTTTAATCCCAAATCATTTATTATGATTTTACATAAATTATTAATATTTTTATCAAGGCCCTTACAGCCAATTTCCATAAACGGTCGTCGAACTGCACTTACAGCGACCTTTTCAAAATTTGATTTGGACATAATTCCAAATTCAACCGTTAGATTTCAAATTTCTTATATTCGTTGGAAAGCTCCTTTCAATATGAACCCAATGGTTTCGGTTTTAGGAGAATCCGACGATCGGATCTCTCGTAATATCCATTCGAAGTCAATGGTCGAAATTCGCAAACGGCCGCGGCGCGGCGCGTTCTATTCAGGTCATTAATATATATATATATATATATATATATATTATATATATATTTTGGTCAAAACGTATTTTATAAATTCATTTTAAAACGATTCCCACTTTTACTTCAATTTTAAATCAAAATTGATTAATCTTTATCTTCATAATATTTTAATGATAATATTTTCAAAACATTAGATTTTGAAATCTTTTCCTTTTCAATATTCATTATAAAAATGAATAAAGTCGATATAAATATCATTCACGTTAAAATGGCGCATATCTAATCAGTACGGCTTTTATTCAACACATGAATATTATTATTCCTTTTTCTGAATATTATTTTAAAATATTCGTTATTTTCCAAATTGGAATGAGACACAATCAATTACCATATAGTGTTAGTTATATGAATTTCATACAACACATGTATATAATAACCGTAATAAATAATCAACCATCATCCAAAGTGCTTTCTACCACTGTATAAGCATTAAATATAAATAATCAACGCTTACATAGTCTGTCAACCAATCGGTCGACATACAACTAAATAATTGGGATTAGTGTACGTCAAATATCATCCCAATACCCATGTGGGGTTTCAAACAACAAACACAGATTTTATTTGTGCAGTTGGGCGATGTGTAAAAATTATCGTCCCAATCAAGATCAGTTAAATAGTTGTACATAAACAAATCGTCCGATTTATAAATGAATATTTATTTTCATTTCATATGTTCGTTAAAAATTATATTTTTAACGATAAAATACTTATTTCAACACATGAATATTATTTACAGTCCATTTATATAATAAAAATGATATTTTTATTATTCGTATATTTTATTGAACACATGAATATTTTGTACAGTCCATTTATATAATAAAAATGATATTTTTATTATTCTTATATTTTATTCAACACATGAATATTATATACAGTCCATTTATATAATAAAAATGATATTTTTATTATTCTTATATTTTATTCAATACATGAATATTATATACTGTCCATTTTCATCATAAATAATTTTCACAACAAAATCAAACAAACAAGTCGTCCATGGCCTGTGGACGACGGAGATCAGTTCATATATGCAGTTATAAAATAAATAACTGTACAAGAATAATTTTAATGAGGAGTTCTCACAGTCGGTATCCACTCCGCCAGTTTTATTTCTGAATTTCTTAACCGTTTGGATTTGAATTTTGTATGAATTTCCAACATGCTCTATTTCAGTTCGGGTTTGTTCCATCGTGTAGTGTTCTTCGACACGAGACCAACGCTTCTAAAATCGTTCGATTTCGTCCTCGTATGAAAAAGTTGCGGCGTTATAAACATTGGTTGCTCGATTAAATAAACTAAGATAACCAAATTAGTTAATTACTTCACTAATTCTTCTTCCTCTTTCACTGGTAATTCACGGTAGCTAAACCCACACCCACCCTCAACTACTAGGGCTTCATCGTGCACCACACTAGAGGCGCCGAAGTTCGATCAGGGCGTGCCACGTGAAGCACCTCCGGCCCTCGTCCTCACGGCGGTGATGAAACACCCCGCCTCCATTATGGTCACTCACAAAGGGAATGCCTTAACTTTGGTGGAGGGTTATAGGTACAAGACACAGAAAATTTACAAGACAGACATAAATATAAGCAGCGGAAAACAACCTTTATTCAAACGTATTTCAATACCCAAGTGCTACAATAATTTATCTCACATAAATTCCAAAACATTACATCATTTTCACTGTCTTGATTTTATATAAAGAAGCATAAACAAAACATAGTCTTAAGAAAACTGCATAAGTCCCCACAGAAAGTGTGTCCAAAGGCCATAGCTGAAAGGGAGAGTCCAAATCATACATCAACAATCTTGGAGCTTGCAAAGAGTCTTCCTAGGCTAGGTTGTTTCCTCCCAGTGGACCTGGGGGGGGGGGGGGGGGGAGATGAAAGAAAAGAAGACGAAAGAAAAATAGAGTCAGACATAAAGGCTGGTAAGTCTAGTGGCTCTTCAGTATGTGAATAAGAAAAAGGACATGACAGGCATAAACTGAAAATGGGAAAAATACCATAAACTAAGTTAAAGCGGTTTAGAACCGAATATACTATCGCACCCCATACTAATCTCTTCACCTACTGGTACTTGTCCCAACAGGCACCCCATGAATCAGGGTGAAGTGATCCCTTTCTAATGATCGGATCCTACTCGCAGAATCAGATGTGTCATATGGCCCCCAAGATTGTAGCTACCTATGTTGGTCCCACCATGGGGTGTATCAAGTCCCATGGTGGCGGCCCGACACAATTTCCGGAATGCATAGGTACACTACTGATGCCCAGTGCCTAATTTTTCTGCGCCGGAGTGTGTGCACGCCCGCACTCCGTTAGAAGCTACACTGCTGTACCAACCGCCCTCGCTTTGACCGCTTACAATCAGTCCAGTAATCGTGCCCCACCCTGCCTAGTTGCAGGGTACCATGATACATCTAGTGGGTTACTGCTGAAATGGGTCCCCGTTACTAGGGTTTCTAGTCTACATGCTAAGTTGGTTAAGTGTCTGTATTAACCTAACCCCCAATCACCAGTTTAGTTAGCATGTGAAATTGGTTAAGTATTTTCTTAAGTGACTTAACCTTACCAATCCCGACTTAGCTTTAATTTATTTATTAAAGCACCAACCACTCACATTAGACACGTATTGTTGCGGTTACTGGATATGCCGGTCGGTTCCGGGCAGGTTTACACCGCAACTCAATCTAACCTCAGGTCCTTATTGGGCTCAATGCCTTAACCACCCACATTGGATAGGTATTGTTGTGATTACTGGACAGCCGGGCTGGTCCGTGCAGGTTTAGATCACAACTCAATCCAACCTCGGGTTAATCATACTCGTATTTTCTAAATTTACATATTTGTCACTTTCCATTTTATATGTAAATGTTTATAGCCTATTATCCAAATCCATTATTTTTGGGTATAACAATTTATACCACTTAAATGTCACAAGTCATTGGCATGTGCCAAACATGCCAACACACATATTTTATATTTTAAGCCCAACTTTATTTCCCCTGTCTATACGTTCGCAATATTATAACAATTGTTGGGCTCGACCTTTCAGCCCAACTTATAAACATAAAAAAGGGAAGCCAAGAGCATGAAATATTCTAGAATACATGAAGTGTGTGTGTAGCGCATGAACTTGCAACTTCGCGATTTAACTAACATAAACCAGGGGTTTCAACTTGTCACATGAACTTGCATTTAAATAAGAATATAACTAAATAGGTGTCACATGAAATGGCATAATTTAGACTTGCATAAACATGGGTCTAAACATATTTAACTAAGCATAACGTCAAACACAAAACTAGCATGTTACATGTTCATAAAAATGTCCATTTTTAACATTAACCCAAAGGTATGGACTAATTCCAATCACGTGGCCTATTTCAACATGAAACTTGTATAATTTGTGTAACCCAAATGGTACTTAGCATAGACCCAATTTTAACTTGCAATGAACATAAAAATGTATACACAGATTATTGGTCATGTAGGCATAAAAAGGTTTCAACATAGAACATGTTTATATAAGTCTTAACTTAGACTTAGAAAAATGTATACAATCCATGTTAACGACATAAACATAAAGGTGTAATTTTCTAACATTAACTACAAACTTGCATATGGTGGTGTTTCATTCTAAAAGTATCATAGTTTAACACCCAATAAATTTACACCACAAACATCCAATACAAATTATGACAGAATCATTGCAATACACAGACATGGATTAACATCGTCATTATAAAATAGTAAGATTCCATTTTCATTTACATCGCATCAAGCCTTAATTTTTATTCACATTCAGAAAAACCACTATACTTACAACGACTGACGAATCTTGTTTTCTGGTTTCTGTGTTCTGAATTTGCAATGCTTTCCTTTGGGTAGAAACGTTGCGTTGAAATTTGATTACTTACTTTAGTTTTCTTCTTAAGTTGGCTCGTCTCTAAGCTTTTCTCTCTTGACGGCTATTCTCAGTTTCCTCCGGGCAGCATGACGGCTCTAGCTTTATTTTTTGTGTGAATTTAGGTTGAGTCTTAGGTTGTTTTTATAGAGTTTCAGATTGATTTGAGCCGTCAGATGAGGGCAGAAGGAATCCAGACCATACACCTCAAGAGAGCCAATCAAGAGGTGACACGTCAGCCCTAGGGACACACCAAGCCTCAGAAAATGTATTTAATATATTAATATGTCATTCAGCCAACCATTTTGCTCCATGTAAGCCCTAATGACTCATAGTTCGACCAACAGGCCAATCAGAGAATGCCATGTCAGCACTAATCGTCACCCGACCAATCATAAAAAGCCACATTAAAAAAAATCTTTGACCAACAAAAATGCGCCACGTGCGCCATATGACGCGCACATGTCATATATATATATATTTATATATATATTTATATTTATATGTATATATATATTATATATATATATTTATTTATTTTTATCTATCTTCCCAATTAACCATTTCCACACTAAGCCACTTTTTGAACTGCGTTCACACTAAGTCACTTTTTAGCCATTCCCCTAAAACAAAAATATGGCGCTGGCGGGGATCGAACTCTGTACCTCTTATATGCAAGTCACATGTTCTAACCAAATAAGCATCTAAGTCTTTTTCTTACAAACCTTAGAACAAATGCTAAACAATATTCTTCTCTCATTCTTCTTTTTACATGTTTTCTGCAATAATTAATTTAAAGATATCTTCTTCATACGTTATCCGTTTTACGCAAACTCGGACGCTATCTCAAGCAGAATTCCGAGACGAACGCAATGGTGATGTTCATTTTTCTTAATTCTCACGTTTTAAATTAAGTATTCTTTAATTTGTAAATTTATTGTTAACCGAAAAACTCGGGGTGTTACATTCTCCCCTTCTTAAAGGATTTCGTCCCCGAAATCTTCAAGTCTGGAAGAACATATATCCTACCATCTAATCGTCCATCTACTCAACCATCAAACACAGGCAACCATTATCCTTAAAAGCTGTAATGACCCGGAAATTTGACGATCTTGGTTATCCGGTATACAATACATATCGAACATCCAAAGATCGAAAATAACCGAATGGTTAATGAAAGAAATTAGAGGGTGAGGAAAGATAAGATAGAAACTTAGAATAGAAGAAGAAGAAGACAACAACAACATCAGAGTAACACGAACCTCACAGCGGAACGAATAAAATATAACATATCTTTGAAATAAAAGATCGTACTTGAATATACATATCATTATCAAGTACAACACTTACAACACAACGGAAATAAAATATAGCTATATGATCCTGAAGCCTCCAGCTCCAGCTCTTCAAGTATCTGTAAATCCCGACTACTTGGCTGCCCGTACAAAATTGGGCACCCAAGAGTTTAGGGAAAACAAAACAAAATAAACTCCGGGTCAGTCATGGGACTGGTATGAGTAAAACAGTTTAAAACAGCTCGAACAAGTAAACGATATCTCATAAGACCACGCCGTATAACGGAACGGGTTTTCCCTTATGAGAATCCAAAATAAATTTATATCAAAAACCTTTTGATATTATAATAATGTCTATCAACCACAGTATAATAATCATCTAGCTGAAACGCTTTCATCTCACGTTCTACATATATAGTATACAATCAAAACCGCAAGCACGTATTGGGTAATGGATTCCCAACTACGACAAGGTATGGAACCACCTTCCGATCAGTGTACTCTTGGAACGATACACTGGAGTTCAACAAGAACATCTTGCAACTCAGCCACACATGACCGACCACTCATTTCGCTTGAGTGTATCGAATGTATGTCACCAATCGGTTGGGATCAGCAACCGTTTCCCGTATATATATGGGACAGCATTGATAGATTTAAGAAGCAAATGAATATTCTCTAGATAGGTGATTATACACCCTAATTCGGAGCGACCGACTTAGCCATGCTGCCTGCTCGATTTCTGTCATTTACCGGCTGATGAGGCTTGAGGTTACGCTTTATCATCACATCAGATTCACTTCGAATGCCACATTGTCAGATCCATCGAAGATCACTAATTGACGTCTATAACAGTACATTACATGTTACCTAAAGAAGTTTCCTTCTCCGCTTCCACTCTTGGTACGGTTGAAGAAATCAATGTACGTGACCTTACTGAAAATACTCTGTCAGACATTCATCCATACGAGTCATCCAAGAACAGGATGAACCGAAGGCACTATTCAGTACATCCATCTTAGGCACTGTTATCTAAGACTTATACAATAGCCCTTGCACTTTACTTCGTCTTCAATTATCTTTGGCATATATGATTCGCAACGCTTATGCCAATACAGAGTGGTTCTTTGGATAATAATCCAACCGGTCTCTCCATATTAACATCGTTAAAATGGTCAAAATCTTCGATAGTCGGTGAGTTAACTATCGAAGAAAACACGTGTGCAAACAACGATATTATTTCCAGATGGAAATTCTATCAATCAATCATCAATCATATATATGTATACACTCATATTTCCTATTTCAATATTTGATTACGTTTCTGATTCTATTTGGAAAACATTTCCAAATCTTCTTTACTTGGATTTAAATAAATGTTTAAATCAACATCGCGACGACAACTCAAACCACTATACTTATTTACTAAATCACTTAACCACTTTCACTCTCGAACCTTAACCATTTCTAAATTAAAAACGAAGTCAATCAAGTTGGGGTGTAACTACCTCTCAGACCTTAACTGAACAACATTTCAAATCTCGAAATAGGGTAAGTTCATCTTTTAACTCTTTAACACTTCCTTACGTAACTCTCGTTCGAATAAATCTCTATTCGATAACTCCTCCCTTCGAATAACTATATTTGATAATCTCTCTTATGAATAACTAGATTGGAAAACCTTTCTTCGAATAAACTAAATTCGATTAACTCTATTTATTTAACCTTAATCGATTAACTCTTTTTACTTAACTCCTTACTTAACTCCTTTCGAATAACTAATTCGATAACTCCTTTCGATTAAACTATAATCGATAACTCCTTTCGAATAACTAATTCGATAACTCCCTTTGATTAAAACTAAAATCAATAACTCCTTTCGATTAACTAATTCGATAACTCCTTTCGATTAAACAATAATCGATAACTCCTTTCGATTAAACTATAATCGATAACTCCTTTCGAATAACTAATTCGATAACTCCTTTGTGTCTAACTCTATTCGAATAACTAATTCGAATAACCCTTATTTATTTAACTCTATTCGAATAACTAATTTGAATAACTCTTATTCGATTTGCTTACTTTCGAATACTTATATCCGATAATCACTTTCTTCGAATAAATCTTATTCGATTTAACTCCTGTTGAATAATTAGATTCGATCAACTCACTTCGAATATTTCTGATTCGATTATCTCACTTCGAATATCTCTGATTCGATTATCTCACTTCGAATATTTCTGATTCGATTCACTTCTTCGAAATAACTAAATTCGATTAACTCATTTCAACTCTATTCGAATAAACTAAATTCGATTTACTCCATTTGAATAACTCTAGTTCGATTTGTCTCTATTCAATAACTCTAGTTCGATTTAACTCTATCGATTAACTCTAACTGGTTTAACTCTAACTGTTTAACTCTAACTGGTTTAACCCTAACTTGTTTAACTCTAACTGGTTAACCCTAACTGATTAACTCTTATTCGAATAACAATTATTTAATTAACTTCTTTCGAATACCATATTCGATTTACTTCCTTCGAATACCATATTCGATTTACTAACTTTCGAATACCATATTCGATTTACTAACTTTCGAATACCATATTCGATTCAACTCCTTTCGAATAACTAATTCGATTTAACTCCTTTCGAATACCATATTCGATTCAACTCCTTTCAATTACTATAATTGATCTAACTAACTTTTATTCGCTTTATAAAGATTTCCTTTTAACAACATTTATTCATTTTTAAAGATTTACTTTTTAGTAACGGTTCTTCACTTTAAAAATGATTTCCCTTTTAACAACATTTATTCATTTTTAAAGATTTACTTTTTAGTAACGGTTCTTCACTCTAAAAATGATTTCCATTTTATAGCGTTTTCCTTTATATAACGTTTTTCTTTTCATCTCTATTTATTTTCTAAATAAATTCTCCTTTGTACTTCTATTTATTTCCTAAATAAATATCCCTTTTAAAATTCTATTTGTTTCCTAACAAATAAATAATTCCATTAAATCTCTTTGTAAATGTTTTACAAATATCTCCTCTTTTTAAATTCTATTTGTAAAATGTTTACAAATATTCCTCCTTATATTTATTCACTTTATCTTTTCTATTTATTTAACAAATAAATATTCTCTTTATCCTTTCTATTTATTTAACAAATAAATATTTCTTTTACTTTTATTTATTTCCTACATAAATAATCCTTTCATTTATATTTATTTCCCAAATAAATATCCTTTTATGATATCTTATTTATTTACCACATAAATAATCCATTTATAATGTCTTATTTATTTACCAAATAAATAATCCACTTTATAAATATTCCATTTATAAATATCCTTTTTATAAATATTCCCTATATAAATATTCTCGTTTATAAAATCTTCTTTGATTTTATAAATAATTTCTCTTTTATAAAATCCTTTGATTTTATAAATATTTTCTCTTTTCAAATATCACTTTGAAAATTCCCTTATCAACATTTTGGTATGTTATGGTGTTTAATCATATCAAATCACGATGGACAATATCGTTTAACACACATAATCGACCCAGATTATAAATCACATCATATATTTCGATATATGAAACAAACAGTAAATTAAATGTTGAGGAACCCAGTTGGGTCCCTCCAAACTGTTTTCCTGCATCACAGATGTTACACAATATAATCAACATCACTTTCAGAATTTAACGATATATATATATATATATATATATATATATATATATATATAATTTCCACTAACTGACTAGCAGTTCAATCAATCGGTCAACACACAGTCAATCAGCCAATATTTAACAGTTCTAAAAATACAACATGAAATTATAAACTGTTCAGAGTTGGTGTGTTTTACTCACATTTGCAGTTCATCATTAAAGAACGATAAACTGTTGTCTAATTTGAATCAAACAATTTATTTCGCCATAAATTCAAACGAGCACCAATCCACTTCCAATCAGTCCCAGTGCGTAGCCACCGTCCATACGATCCCAACGCAACTTACGGTTCGAAATTCTGATTCAGTATGAGATAGTTATCACATTATGAAGTTAATACACATTTATATTAAAAAAACTTTTAACTTAATATATTTTATTGGCCTTAACCTCATTTACAAGGCCTGTACCCGCTTTTCTTAATACCAGGCCCGGTTCACATCAGATCCGCACTAAAACCCTTCTTCCCCCAAATCTCGATTTGCTCCAACGAAACACAGACCACTTCAGAAATCATCGATCCACCTTCTCTTCCCCATCTCCTCGTCGTTCTTCAAACCAAGACAACCATTGAATCACTCCTCTTCCCGAGCTCATCACGACAACCTCCCTCACGATCATCCCGTCGCTATCCCCTTGGTTGCGTCGGAACCCATCTCCATGACTGTACAGAGGCCTGCGACCACTTTTGTCACCGAATCACCCTAAACTTCGCCACCAGATGCTAACCGATCCATTTAACCTAAATCCGAACTCGATTTCAATTATGGATGCCTGTAGTACACAAAACCGTGAACCCTAGCCCTGTTTGTATTTCCGCACAGCCCAAGAGCAGATGTCGAACCAGTGAAAAAGGGTATAAACCTGAAGAGCATCTCGATGGGAGCTCAAACAAACTAGTTTGGTGATTTTTAGGGATTTGTATGATTTGATTTCGTTTTTTCAAAGATTGATGCTTTTACTGTAATGGAAACAGCGGCGCAACTTTGAACAAAGCAAATGAAGATTAGGTTTAGAAATTTTGTTTGGGTATTTATAGAGGATTTTATAATATTATATTCAATTATAATATTTATTTATAATCAAACGCTGTATATATTTGTCCTCTAAAATTCCTAAGATCACACGTGATATCCAAAAATCACGAAGCTAGACAAGCAGCTACAGTCCGACACTACGGTCCCAACGAAACTAGTTTCGTCGAATTCCTACTTCGTATGCTCACAAAGCGTATTTTTAACCATCAAAATATCAACTGTTTTTCACTCTAAAAATCCATACGACCACACAGTGACTCTAAAAATCATAGAAACTGACATCTAGCAACTATTTGAATTTGCGGATCCAACAAAATTAGTTTCGTCGAATTCCGACTTCGTTTGCAAAACCGGCTATTTTTAAAGCGTTGGATGACCCATTTAAATATATAAATATATTTAAATATAATTAAATTTAATATTTAAAAATAAATATTATCGTATATATTCACAGTGGAATACCATACAGCTCTAGATATTCCTATATGAATTTCTAACTTGATATTTCAAATCTGGGTCAACCCGATATTCGATTATATTGAAATTCCCTTTTAAAATATAAATAATTCCTTTATAAATTATAAAGGAATTCCACAGCGACTTTTCTAAAATTTGATTTGGACATAAATCAAAATCTACACGACGAAATCCCGATTTTTCTCTTCCACTAGAAAGATATACTCCACCAGCTCCACACGTTTCTTGTTTCACAGAAATCCGGTTTAAAACAAATCCTGTACATTCAGTTGAAGTTCGAATCGCCAATTTACGAACTGCAGCGCCATTTCGAGGTTGATTTTAATTATAATATAATTATACGTTCAAATTGTCGTTCAAATAATATATTCATTATTCTAATTCAATTCTAAACTGAATTAAATACCATAGATGATCCTGTTTACACCATATCGCCATTTCAGCCAATTCTGATTATTTCAGAATTAAATATATTATTTAATTTATTATTTTAAATTAAATATTCACCATTATTTAATTAAACCACCATTTAATTCACTATATCACTATTTATATAATTAAATAAATTAATTATAATACCTCGGCAAATCCGGGTCATTACAAAAGCCTTCTAATGCTTCATGATCGTATGCATAGTGTGTGTATATGTCCTTATCTAATGCAAAATCAGGCGGTTTACTGATTCAGTTGACCTCCTTAATGCGAATTATGTTTGTGTCATGAATCCATTATGTATGCCAATTTTCCTACTCAAGATTTTCTACATGAGTGCACAATCATTCATACAAATGCATCGTCCATATGATAACACATCAAATTCAATTCATATACAAGTGTATGCATATGCAAGATGAAAGTGACTTGAGCCGATCTAACACCTAATTGTGTGTGTATGCAACCACGAGCAACCACTTGCAACCATCAACCATAACATGTTTCAAATACATGTTTACATCCAAAGGATTCCTATCTATAGGTTGAAGACTCGATTGATAGGATACAGTGGAGTGATGGAAGTGAGTACAAATAAAACAAAAACTTGGTTCACATTAGACATTGGTTGAGAGAATATCAACCCTGAAGACCGAAATCAACATCAGATTGACACCTAGAGGATTACCCTTAATGTCAAAACTGGAAATCTTAACGTTATGAGAAATGTCCAGATGCTTACAGATTAATAGTATAGATCAGATTATCGAATGATTCTTAGAAAACTAAGCATGGGAAAGTCCAACCATATCCCGCAAAAGCCCAGAATGTATGCATTAAAATTGACTTAACGCCTAACATAGATACCCTCAAACCCTAATATATCACAAGCAGATGAGTCGTAACCCCTACGGGGTTTGAGACTATAACCAGATCAGAAACAAGACTAGTATTAAAGTGCAGAGTATCTATTACAGAATCAAAATACCAGAATCAGAAAGAGTCTTAACTCTATAATCAGATAAGAAAATTAAACCTTCTACAGAAACCTTCCTATTTCTATCATATCCACTAGCCTCGCGAGTGTTTGCCTGCCCCCTTGTCCTCGTTTCTTTGGGCAGTCCTTAACCATGTGGTCTGTCTTGCCACAATGGAGGCAAGTAGCTCTCATCTTCCTCCTCTTCTTTCTGCAGTCTCTCTCCAAATGTCCAAGAATGCCACAGAAATAACATTTCCTTTTCTCACGTGTCCTCTTATTAATGTTGTGGTCCTTTCCTCCTTGACTATTATCCGTCTTCTTGTTCTGCGATTCTTCCGCTTGCTGGTTCACGTAGAGGAGGAGGAGGAGTAAAAGCATTTATAGTTGGGGAGGAGGAAGATTTGCTGGGCCCGCTTCATTGGCCCTCGCCTCAAGGTACCTCCTAAACCAGCTAGGTACCGGTACACCTTCGGGAAGGTTAGGATCCCCAGACATGCTGAGAGAAAAAAAAGGAAGGATTCAATACCAAAGGATATAAAGATAGTGCATATGGTCTTGGGGGATTATGCCTTTTTAAATTAAAACAACACTTTTTCTTGAAAAATGCTTCTTTAAACTTTGTTTTGAAAAATAATTTCAAAAACTTTTTATCTGGTCTCGTAAACCTATGCTCTGATACCAAGTGAAACATCCCGCCTCCATTAAGGTCACTCACAAAGGGAATGCCTTAACTTTGGTGGAGGGTTATAGGTACAAGACACAGAAAATTTACAAGACAGACATAAATATAAGCAACGGAAAACAATCTTTATTCAAATGTAGTTCAATACCCAAGTGTTACAATAATTTGTCTCACATAAATTCCAAAACATTACATCATTTTCACTGTCTTGATTTTAAATAAAGAAGCATAAACAAAACATAGTCTTAAGAAAACTGCATAAGTCCCCACAGAAAGTGTGTCCAAAGGCCATAGCTGAAAGGGAGAGTCCAAATCATACATCAACAATCTTGGAGCTTGCAAAGAGTCTTCCTAGTCTAGGTTGTTTCCTCCCTATGGACCTGGGGAGGGGGGGGGGGTGAAACGAAAGAAAAATAGAGTCAGACATAAAGGCTGGTAAGTCTAGTGGCTCTTCAGTATGTGAATAAGAAAAAGGACATGACATGCATAAACTGAAAATAGGAAAAATACCATAAACTAAGTTAAAGCGGTTTATAACCGAATATACTATCGCACCCCATACTAATCTCTTCACCTACCGGTACTTGTACCAACAGGCACCCCATGAATCAGGGTGAATTGATCCCTTTCTAATGATCGGCTCCTACTCGTAGAATCAGATGGGTCATACGGCCCCCAAGATTGTAGCTACTTATGCTGGTCCCACCATGGGGTGTATCAAGTCCCATGGTGGCGGCCCGACACAATTTCCGGAATGCATAGGTACCTAATTTTTCTGCACCGGAGTGTGTGCACGCCCGCACTCCGTTAGAACCTACACTGCTGCACCAACCGCCCTCGCTTTGACCGTTTACAATCAGCCCAGTAATCGGGCCCCACCCTGCCTAGTTCTAGGGTACCATGATACATCTAGTGGGTTACTGCTGAAATGGGTCCCCGTTACTAGGGTTTCTAGTCTACATGCTAAGTTGGTTAAGTGTCTGCATTAACCTAACCCCCAATCACCAGTTTAGTTAGCATGTGAAATTGGTTAATTATTTTCTTGAGTGACTTAACCCTACCAATCCTGATTTAGCTTTAATTTATTTATTAAAACACCAACCACTCACATTAGACACGTATTGTTGCAGTTACTGGATATGCCGGTCGGTTCCGGGCAGGTTTACACCGCAACTCAGTCTAACCTCGGGTCCTTATTGGGCTCAATGCCTTAACCATCCACATTAGATAGGTATTGTTGTGATTACTGGACAGCCGGGCGGGTCTGGGCAGGTTTACATCACAACTCAATCCAACCTCGGGTTAAGCATACTCGTATTTTCTAAATTTACATATTTTTCACTTTTCATTTTATATGTAAATGTTTATGGCCCATTATCCAAATCCATTATTTTTGGGTATAATAATTTATGCCGCTTAAATGTCACAAGTCATTGGCATGTGCCAAACATGCCAACACACATATTTTATATTTTAAACCCAACGTTATTTCCCCCGTCTGAACGTTCGCAATATTATACCAATTGTTGGGCTCGACCTTTCAGCCCAACTTATAAACATAAAAAGGGGAAGCCAAGAGCATGAAATATTCTAGAATACATGAAGTGTGTGTATAGCGCATCAACTTGCAACCTCGCGATTTTACTAACATAAAATAGGGGTTTCAACTTGTGACGTGAACTTGCATTCAAATAAGAATGTAACTAAATAGGTGTCACATGAAATGGCATAATTTAGACTTGCATAAACATGGGTCTAAACATATTTAACTAGGCATAACGTCAAACACAAAACTAGTATGTTACATGTTCATAAAAATGTCCATTTTTAACATTAACCCAAAGGTGTGGACTAATTCCAATCATGTAGCCTATTTCAACATGAAACTTGTATAATTTGTGTAACCCAAACGGTACTTAGCATAGAACCAATTTTAACTTGCAATGAACATAAAAATGTATACACAGGTTATTGGTCATGTAGGCATGAAAAGGTTTCAACGTAGAACATGTTTATATAAGTCTTAACTTAGACTTTGAAAAATGTATACAATCCATGTTAACAACATAAACATAAAGGTGTAATTTTCTAACATTAACCACAAACTTGCATACGGTTTTGTTTCATTCTAAATGTACCATAGTTTAACACCCAATAAATTTACACCACAAACATCCAATACAAATTATGACAGAATCATTGCAATACACAGACATGGATTAACATCATCATTATACAATAGTAAAATTCCATTTTCATTTACATCGCATCAAGCCTTAATTTTTATTCACATTCAGAAAAACCACTATACTTACAACGACCGACGAATCTTGTTTTCTGGTTTCTGTGTTCTGAATTTGCAATGCTTTCCTTTGGGTAGAAACGTTGCGTTGAAATTTGATTACTTTAGTTTTCTTCTTAAGTTGGCTCGTCTCTAAGCTTTTCTCTCTTGACGGCTATTCTCAGTTTCCTCCGGGCAGCATGACGGCTCTAGCTTTATTTTTTTTGTAAATTTAGGTTGAGTCTTAGGTTGTTTTTATAGAGTTTCAGATTGATTTGAGCCGTCAGATGAGGACAGAAGGAATCCAGACCATACACGTCAATATAGCCAATCAAGAGGTGACACGTCAGCCCTAGTGATACACCAAGCCTCAGAAAATGTATTTAATATATTAATATGTCATTCAGCCAACCGTTTTGCGCCATGTAAGCCCTAATGACTCATAGTTCAACCAACAGGCCAATCAGAGAATGCCATGTCAGCACTAATCGTCACCCGACCAATCATAAAAAGCCACGTTAAAAAAAATCATCTTTGACCTACAAAATGCGCCACGTGCGCCATATGACGCGCACATATCATATATATATATATATCTATATATATTATATATATATATTTATTTTTATCTATCTTCCCAATTAACCATTTCCACACTAAGCCACTTTTTGAACTGCGTTCACACTAAGCCACTTTTTAGCCATTCCCCTAGAACAAAAATATGGCGTTGGCGGGGATCGAACTCTATACCTCTTGTATGCAAGTCACATGTTCTAACCAAATGAGCTACTAAGTCTTTTGCTTACAAACCTTAGAACAAATGTTAAACATTATTCTTTTCTCATTCTTCTTTTTTCATGTTTTGCTGCAATAATTAATTTAAAGATATCTTCTTCATACGTTATCCGTTTTACGCAAACTCGGACTCTATCTGAAGCAGAATTCCGAGACGAACGCAATGGCGATTTCCGTTTTACTTAATTCTCACGTTTTAAATCAAGTATTCTTTAATTTGTAAATTTACTGTTAACCGAAATACTCGGGGTGTTACAGGTGAGGTAGTGTAGCTCGGACCGCCCCTGCACCGGCAAATCGAGCCTGAAACCTTAAGCTTTGAGCTTAAAACTTGAACGCCTCAATCCACGAGGGATCATCACAATGGTACAGATGGGAAGAGCTTGAAACGATCTTGGATTTTGCTTTTGATTTAGGGATTTAATTCGAACTGATTGGAGAGGGATTGAGGAAGAAAAATCGGAGGGTTTTAGTCGTTCGTTTCAATCCTTGGCGGCGACAACGAAAAGTGAATTAGATTAGGGTTAAATTTTCTATTTATATATATTTTAATATTATTATTTTATTTTCAAAATTAGTGTTTTCGCATACAAACTCCAAATCAAACCCAACGACTGTCTCCCTAGGTAATTACCCCCATTCCGGACACAATGGGATATGTCCGGTAAGCCAGTTCGGCTGTTTCGATCAGTTTTCCTTTAAATTAAAATATAAATCAATATTTTTTAAATTCAAACGCACATTTTAATTTACTAGGGCCACATACCGACTCTTTAAATTTCAGAAAAATTATTTCTAGCTTCGTATTGACGATACGGTCCTAACAAAACTAATTTCGTTAAATTTGAAGACCGTTTGAAAAATGGCCATTTTCTGGTCGATCCAAATTGACTGAAACTGTTAAAACACGTTTTCTTTCGCCGCGCCCACATATTAATCCCAAAAATTATGAATTTTGGAATCTAGCAAAAATTTGACATCCTGGATCCAACAAAAGTGGTTTCATAGAAAACGGAGGTCGTTTGCAAAATGACTATTTTTAAGGGCTATTTATATATTATATAAATTCCACAACGACTTTTCTGAATTTTAAACTGGACATATCTTTCAACTTCTAAAGTGAAATCTCAGTTTCTTAGCTTCGTTAGAAAGATACGATTAAACAAATTCAAACATTTCTTGTTTCGTTCAATTCTGACTTATATTGAATTCTGTATATTCATTTGAAATTTGAAATCGAATTTTCGAACTACCGCGCCATTTCAGGCTCGTTATATAATTGAAATAAATTTATTCGTTTTAACTTCGTCGAAAATAAATTTATCGTCGTTATTATTTAAAATATATCATTTTAAATACTCCAAATCCATTAAAATCGCTAAAATAAAAATTTTAAATTGGTTCTGATTTTCCGGGTTGTTACAATAAACCCTATTAACTGGATTAAAAATTATTTTTTTACCTCTTAACTCCAGTTTCTCAAACCAATTAATTTCAAATAAATATTAATTCATTCTTATTAATGAATTTTTTCAAAAATCCTGAAAATTTTCTAACACTTTAAATTTTTGAAAATTTCGCCAACTTCTCTTCTGTACGGCTCCATCGGTACAACTACAACTCGCCTCTCTAAGCCTTCTCCAACCAAAAATAAAAATAAAAAATCAAATAGCCAAACGGCTTGCCAATTCGGCTCATAAAAATCTCATACCATATGAAATATAAACTTGTACCTTTTTGTCGGGCATATCATTATATCCTTTACATCAGCTACCAATTCAGCGTATACCAATACCATGCCATCGAACTCTGATCAATTTATCCTCAACACATCTATTCGCTAAAACAAGCCAAATACCGTTTCAAACTCAAGTTTTCATTCTCGATTCCAAACTCCTAACTCACCAATCCGATCATTCTATTTCAATTCAATTTCAGTTACCACTTAACTGGCTTTACTTTAATTCCAATTTGCTTTTAAAAGTATTATTTAACTTGTTTTTAATTCATCAATCTCACCTTGGGAGTTTTAAACAGCTTCGCTTTTCTCAAAAATCAAACAATCCTTTTCGAAATTCAAATAACTTGTTTTCGCAAAACATTTCCAAAAACAAAACCTTTGGTAGTAATCCGTCACTTAAAACTCGAAAATGAACACCGATGATGTCATGATCATCATCAGAATTTATTTTCTAGCGACCGAAGTGAGTTCAATACTATATCACTTTCAAAACCATATCTAAACACTTCCATTTTGAAATTCATTTCAAAATACCATTTACAATGCTTTAAAACAGTTTAAAATCTCCCAGGATTTTTAAATTCTCATATGTTTAACCCAGATTCATTTACAAACACCTTTCCAAATTCCCAGGGTTTTAATTTCAATTCTGAATTAAATTCAAATTTAATTCATTTCGTAACACTTACACGAATTTTGATTGGTTATTTACATAACCGTTTCAATTATAATCTTATCTGATTATAATCACAACCAACACATCCAATATACTATAATACTTCCAATATCTATACTTTCTTTTATATCATATTTTGGGTAAAATTATTTCATTTACCCTTCTTTCAAAACATATCGTGTCGGTTCATCGTATTTGAGTGTTTGGAAACTCCTATCGATACAGTGGATCAAACCGATCGACCAGAATTCAAAAGCCACTCAACCAATGAATCTCCACAATATAAAACATTTTTTTATATCAAATAACAAATACGCGCTCATACACTCAAACTCAATCTAGGGTATTTCTAACCCCATCTCTACTGAGTCACGCCACAGAGCCAAGGTAATTACTTAACCTTCAGCTCTGATACCACTGTAACGACCCGGGTAATTTGCGACCTTGGATATCAGCATACAACACCATGTCGAAAATCCAAGAAACGAAAACACCAGATAGTCCATGAAAGAAATTAGAGAGTGAGAATAGATAAGATAGAAACTTAGAATAGAAGAAGAAGAAGAACGTACAACATCAGAGTAAACACGAATCTCACAGCGGAACGAACAATATATAATAGATACATAACTTTGAAAAAAATTCAGTATATGTATACAGTAACATTATCAAAGTATAACACTTACAACACAGCGGAAATAAACAATAGCTATATATTCCTAAAGCCTCCTGCTCCAAGCTCTCCATGTATATCAGTAAAATCCTGACTACTTGACTACCCGTACAAATTTGGGCACCCAAGAGTTTAGGGTAAAACAAAACAAAATAAACTCCGGGTCAGTCATGGGACTGGTATGACTAAACAATTTAAAACAGTTTCAGAAAAATAAACGATATCTCATAAGACCACGCCGTATAATAGAACGGATTTTTCCCTTATGAGAATCCAAAACACTTGATTTGACTTTAGAAATCCTTTTGCAAGAAACGATAATCTTTATATCAAAAATCTTTTGATATTATAGTAGTGTTTATCAATCACAACTAATAATCATCTAGCAGAACGCTTTCATCTCACGTTCCACATATATAATACATAATCAAAAACCGTGGGCGCTTATTGGGTAATGAATTCCAACTAGCAAGGTATGGGACCACCTTCTGACAGTGTATCTCTAGAGGGAAATACACTGGGTTCAACAAGAACATCTTGTAACCCAGGCAAAACATGACCGGTCACTTATTTCGCTTGAGTGTACCGAATATATTATCACCAACGGTTGGGATCAACAACCGTTTCCCGAATGGGACAACATCGAAAATAGATTATAGAAGTAAATGGGATTTCTCTAGATCAGGTGACAATACACCCTAATTGGCAGATAACCACTTAGCCATGCGACCTACCCGATATTATACCATTTCTCGGTTGTGAGGCTAGAAGCCATAACGTATCGGTCACACCTTTATTTCCTCTGAATGTCACATCGTCATACCCGCCAAATCACAAATTGATTTGTCCAAACATATCACGAGTATACGGCTAAGAGAAACGAATTCCTCCGCCATCAAACGTAAATACGTTTGAAGAGATCAACTTATGCGATCTATTTAATATACTCTGTCAGACATTCTTCCATACAGGTTGTCCTGGAACAGGACAAACCGAAGGCACTATTCTGTAAACAGGACAGCCCTTGCATAACTCCGTCTTCAATTATCTTCATCATATTTGATCGCAACGCTAACGCCCATACAGAGTGGTTTTCAGATAATGAATCTGATCCCGGCCTCTCCGTATTGTCGAAGGAAAAATGGTCAAAAACTTCGATAGTCGGTGAGTTAACTATCAAAGAAAAAACGTGTGCAAACAACGGTATTATTTCCAGATGGAAATTCTATCGATCAATCATCATTTAACGTTTATCTCTTTAGTTCATTAATTTATTTCCTGTTTCCATATATTCAACATTCCTTATTTTCCAAATTTAGAAAATATATGTTATTAATCATTGGAAAACATTTCCATTTCTTTCTTTCTATATTAGAAAAATTTCTGATTTTTATTTGGAAAATATTTCCAAAACTCCTACATTTGGATTTAAACTGATGTTTAAATAAAACATCGCTATGCCAACTCAAGCCATTACACTCATTAACTAAATTCACTTAACCAACCTTCACTATCGAACCTTAACCATTCTTTAGTTAAAAATGGAGTCAATCAGATTGGGGTATAACTACCTCTCAGACCTTAACTGAACAACATTCCTAATGTCGAAATAGACAAAGTTCACCTTTTTAATTCTTTAACAAACTTCCTTACATAACTCTCGAATTCTATTTACGAATCCACTTCTTTACAGAAATCATTGATTATAGCAATAGTGTTATAATCCCATGCTATCAAAATATAATAACTTAAGTATAACTTTTATTTTTTAATTTGGATAAATAAACAAACAACTAATTTATTAATAAATAAATAAATCTTGATTAAAATGGAAAGTGAACAGTACTTTCCCGAATTCCATATAATTGAATTTCAACGTATAACTCTCTTTCGAATAATCTCTATTCGATAACTCCTTTTCGAATAAACTATATTCGAAAATCTTTCTTTGAATAACTATATTCGATAACTCTTTTCTTCAAATAAACTATATTCGGTATCTTTCTTCGAATAACTATATTCGATAACTCTAATTCGATTAACTCTAATTCGATTAACTCTCTTCAATTAACTCTATTCAATTAACTCTATTCAATTTACTCTATTCGAATAACTCTATTGAATTTACTTTATTCGAATAACTCTATTCGATTTACTCTATTCGAATTACTCTTATTCGATTTAACTAATCTTATTTTAACTCTATTTCCTATCTTATTCAAATTCCCATTTGAATTTCTATTTCAAATCCCAATTTTTCTTTATAAATGTTTCAATTTATAAAATAACTACTTTAATCCATTATTCACATCGAATGTGAATAATATTTCTTTGATATATCAATTCAGTTTAATTTCGTATTTAAAAATAATATCCCATTTCCAAATTCTATTTATACTTTTATTTATAGAATTATTCATACGAAATCCCAATTTAACTTTTAATACTTAAATGTCATTTATAATTCCTTTTATAAATGTTGAGTTCACATTCTACTTAACATATCGGTGTCAAAACTGATTTCTACTCCTCTATATAAGTTCAGACTTATATATCCAATTTATCCAATGATAATTTTTTTTTTCTTAATTTATAAAACAAATTTATAAATTAATCTTCCCAATTTATCTATTAAAAAATATTTCTATTTAATTCCACTTTAAATAAATCTTTTCCATTTCTTTTATATCCTGCCAAATTTCCTTTTTATTCTATTTGTTTTTTCCAAATATTCCCTTTATATAATTCTATTTATTTTCCAAATATTCTCTTTATATAATTCTATTTATTTTCTAAATAAATATTCCTTTTATAAAATCCTTCGATTTTATAAATAATTCCTTTTATAAAATCCTTTGATTTTATAAATATTTTCTTTTTAATATATACTTTGAAAATCCCCTTTATACATTCCAGCATTTCTTACGGTATTTAAAATACCATGTAATTATGATCAATATCATCCAAACACACATAATCAACAACAGATTATATATCACATAACATATCACAATATATGAAACAAAACAGTATTTTAAATATTGAGGAATCCAGTTGGATCCCTCCAATCTGTTTCCCTGCATTCACAGATGTTAAACAATATAATAACATCGATTTCATTTCGATATGAAATATTCTGATAAACAAAATCAATATTTGATTTACGATATATATATATATATATATATATATATATATATATATATATATATATATATATCGTTGTCTATAATTTCAACCAATACATAAGCAATTCAACCAAACAATCATCACACAGCAGTTAATCAGCATTTATCATTACTAGATTATATTTATAAAAATATAAACTGATAGAGTTAGTGAGTTTTACTCACATTGGACAGCTATCGTTAAATAACGATAACCATATGTTGATTCAGATCGGACAATTTATTTCGCTATAAATTGTAACGAGCTCCAATTCACTCCCAGTCATTTCCATCGTGTAGTCATCGTCCATACGATCCCAACGGATCCTGTTTTGTTGGAAACCGGTATCGTTTGCATAAGTTATATATATATATATATAAAGTTAATACACTATTTTAAACTAATATAACTAAATTTAATTTCAATTGGGCTCAACCTTAGAATCAAAGCCCATCCGCTCAACTTGAACCCAGTACCCGCACACCCTTCTTCCCTGTCATCAATATCCTGATCCCAACAGTCAGTATCAATGTCCATTGCAATCTCGTTCGATCAGTCTTTCTCCCTCCTTGTTGTACGAAATCCACCGCAATCTTCACCAAAATACTTCTCTTCCTACCTTCATCACTTCCATACCAATTTCATGATACTCGCACTCAAAAACTCCCTTGCGTCAATTTCAGTTCTTCGCGCAAGAACAATACACGATCGACAGTTTTAATTTTTGAAAATTTCCGCAAAAACAAAATCAGTGCTACACTATTCACTGAATCTAAATCTAATCACTAATTCTCTATCCAATGCTTCAGACCATCGAAAATAACAGCCCTAGCTCCCGCTGTTGATAAACGCAGCGAACAAAAGCAGTTTTGATGTTAATGAAATGTATACTACCTTGGAGAGAATCGCTCCAAGAGTTCAAATATATGTATGTGATGATTTATAGGACTTTATCCGATTTGCTTTGATTTTGGAGAGGACGATTATCTCACGTTTTCTAAAGAAATGAGGCGGCGGAAATTTGTTTGACCGTGGAGAGAAAAGTTTTAGGGTTAGAAATATTATAGGGTATTTATAGAAAAAGAATATTATTTTTATATTCCATTTTATATTTATTTTTAAGTAGTCGTTGTTTGTATATGTCTTCTAAAAATTCACACGGTCACTTACAATATCCAAAAATCATGGAAATGAACATGCAGCTACAGCTTGACATTACGGACCCAACGAAACTAGTTTAGTCGAATTCCGATTCCGTTTGCTCACACAACGTATTTTTAAAGGTCAAAATACTGACTGTTTTTCACATTAAAATTCCGTATGGCCACATACTGACTCCAAAAATCACGAAAACTAAAATCTAACAATAATTTAATATTCAGGATCCAACAAAATTAGTTTCATTGAAAACAGAGATCATTTACAAAACTGGCTATTTTTAAAGCTTTAAATAAACCCTTTTAAATATGAATATATTTAAAAATAATTAAATAAATATAAATAAATAACTATTATCGTATATATTCACAATAGAATATCATACGGCTCCAAAATAAATATGTATGGAGTTATAACTCGATATTTCAAATCCGGGTCAAATCGATATTCAATTTATATTAAAGATCCATTTATAATATAAATAAATCGTTATAAATTATAAAGGAATTCCATAGCGACTATTTGAGAATTTGATTTGGACATAAATCAAATTCTACACGATGAAATCCTGATTTTTCTCTTCCATTAGAAAAATATGCTTCACCAGCTCCGAACATTTCTTGTTTTATAGAAATCCGGTTTAAAACGGATTCTGTATATTCATTTAAACTCTGAATCGCCAAATTACGAACTGTCACGCCATTTCGAGCTCGATTATAATTAAAATATAATTTATACGTTCTAACGTCGTTTATTAAATAGATTTGTTATTAAAATTCGAATCTAACCTTAACCAAATCTCTTACACTATCCAATTCACACAATATTGCGAATTCTATTATTTCCGATAATTTCAGAAATAAATATATTTTTCTATTATTTATATTAATTAAATATAAGTACTATTTAATTCAAGTTATCGATATCGCCAAATCAATATTTAATAATTAAAGAAATTAATTATTCAACCCTTAAAATAGGGGATGTTACAGGAAGCTCCCTGGCTTTCCTCGTTTCTCGTGCCTTCATCCTCAGGATAGGGAAGTTTCGTTCGGCCGTTAATCCGAAAGCCAATTAATCTGTTTTGTCTCAAGCAAGAAGAAGAAGTTGTATCGTGTGCCCCCTTCCTAGCATGCCAAAATGTTAGACAAAATTCTCGGCCTAACACTCAAATGCAGTGTGAAGTCCTCACAATCACAGATGACAGAGACCAAATGCAGAAAATCAGTAAATAAAAAGGGACACACAGGATTTTTATAGTGGTTTGGCTCAAAACCAAGCCTACGTCCACTTTATAGTTTCTTATATCCTAAGAAATTACAAGTACAATGCCTTCCTACAATCCGTAGGATTCATTTACATACAACATCCTTGTATTTTCCGTGAAGAAGTGGAGAAAAGAGAGTGGTTTTATACACGAAATCCTCATGTTAATTTAGTTTGAGAAGCACAAAGTCCTTGTGTTGTAGCAATGGTGGATGCCGTGAAGAACTAGGCCAAAAAAAGTCCTTTGAAAGTCCTCCAAATGGTGTATTTATAGCCGTAGGCGGATTCCGGTTCGAATGCCACGTGGCAGGCATCCCTATCATCTCGAAATGTAGCGGATAACGTGGAAAAGTCCTTTCCAATTCATGGTTTTCCAAGTGGAATTTCATCCGGATAAATAGGAGGAAGTTACTCCGTAAGAATAGATCAATATCGCTGTGTGGAGCTTGCTACAGGCGGATCAGATCGATGCCTCCGATCTGAACCGATCCAATGCCTCCGAACTGAACTGATCCAATCCGATGTCATTCCCATCCAAAGCCAAGCCGAGTGGTCGAGTCAGGATTCTTCCACTCCGACCCGTATATCCGATCCGATCTGGGATACCCGATCCGATCCGGGGCTATGCGAATGCCAAATTTCAAGTTCTCATTCTGCGCGCATTCACGGAAACGGGCGTAACTTCCAAAACGTAAGTCCGTTTTAGCCAAATGAAAGCTCCACCTGAAGCTAATTCAGAGGGCTACAAGAGTTACCAAGTAAAGCTCCGTAATTGATGTTTTCAGGCCAAAAAGATCTCATCTGTTTGGACTTTCGGGGAATTCTTTGTTTGTGATGTGACTTCAACAAAATCGTTTCTTGTCTTCTGACGATGTTCCCAATACTTAGGCATATTGTTAATAAGATATTTCATGTGTGACGGATTTGACTAAAAAGCAGGTCAACAATTTTCCCCTAGAACATATCTTGCTGAATGAAGGAAGATGTGTTCTGGATAATCCAAGAAATCCAAGGCCGCGTCGGGCCTACTAGCTGCAAGTATTATCCATACCTGCAAAGAAGGGAAAGCAAATAGATGTGTCAAAACCTGAGAAAATTTATTACACTTTCGAGCATAAACCATGCTTGGGCGTCCGAAAGAGCATAAACCATACTCGAGGGACATTCGAATCATCCTTCCAAAACCTGGCGAGGGACCTAACCTTTCGGGCATAAGTCATACCAGGAAGTTCAAACTGAGAATAAACCATACTCGAGTTTTATTGAGTTCCATTGCCAAATCTTAACGACACCATTCGCCGTTCCCGAGTATAATCTGTACTTAGAAATTCAGTTGAGTACAATGCATACTTATACCGAGATAGAGCTATACTTGCCAAAACCTGACAATACAGTCTGTCCCTAGGCATAATCTGTACCTAGGGTTTCGAGATAAATATAAGCCATACTTTAATTGAGATTGAGGATCCTGCCATAACCTGACAAGATACTTGAATTTGCCAAACATAATCCAAGCTCGGAAAGTCCTTCTCATTCAATTCAAAGTACAAAACTAAAGCAAATCCTGATTGGTCTGTCATCGAGCCCAGAGCACGCTTTGGAACTAAATCCTAACCCCAAGCATGTGTACTCCAATTTAGCCAATCAGAAAACCTAAAGAAAGCAAAAACTTTTCTTAAATCCTAAGAAATGCAGGAAATGCAAAGAGATCCAATCTAGATCAGTTGATGATGATCCCACGAGAGTTCGATCCAGGGTCATTCCCTCTCCGGGGAATAGGTTGTGGTAGTGCGGATGCAAGCGCTGTTGGTTGTTTAACATACTCGGGTAGCTCTCCACGTCTAACTCGTTCCTCAATCAAATCTCGCAAGTGCCTACAGTTATTTGCGTCATGACCGTCCATATCATGGAATATGCAATGTTTTCTAAAATCACATTATCTTTGTGATGGCTCCCTCCTAGGAGGCTATGAGTACGAAATAGCACCGTTAGTGTCCATGTAGATGTCAAATAATGAAGCACTGAGCTCAGTGTACTTCTCATATCTGGGTCCTCTCCGGGGCTGAGTGTTGCGGTCATTCTTGACCTCGGCTTTTCCCTTGCTTTTTTCAGAATCAGACGGTCTTTAAGCATGTTGACATCGAGAATGCGCTTCTCTGATGTTGCATCTTCTTCCTATAGAAATCTATCTAATTCAAGGTAGAATTCGTTGAGATTTTGAGGTGGATCTTGGTAAACACTTTTTGAATTCTGATTCGTCCAAAATGCCGGATACTACTGCCATCAATACCATAGATGGTTCAGGTCGATCAACCGATGCTGTTTCCACGTTAAATCTTTCCAGAGTTTCTCCAGACATCTGCTTGATTGTAGTGAGTGACATTACGTTTTTGGGTCTTGCAATGTTGTGACGGCCTAGAATTTCGTTCAATCCGAATCGGTCGTTAAACCGATCTAGACCGTTCGAAACCCCTGATCGTTTGAGAACAGAACAAATCAGAACACAAACAGAAGAAGATTTCATTGTATATTACAACAATGCATCAGATACAAGAATATACAGAGTATAAATGAATAAATTACATTCGATAAATATCAGAGATTACAATAAATTACATAGCAGTGGAAAAACAATATAAAACACGACTGAAAGTGATACACGGATACAGAGCTTTCCGAGCATCGTTCCAGCTGTAAATCAGGATCCTGTGAATATAAATCTGCAAAACCAAAACTACTAGCTGCCCGTGCGGAAAATAGGGGCACCCAGAGTTTAGGTTAAAACAATAAACTCCAGGTCAGTCATGTGGCTGGTGTGAGAACTAAAACAGTTATTTAAAGCTTTACTTTAAAAGAGAGTAATTCAGGGGACCGCGCCGTATAACACGGAACGGGTTTCCTCCCAAGAATACAAGTGCATAGAATAAACAACGCAATGCTTTTTCGAAAAATGAAGCTATTATAAGACCCAGGTCCCATCACACAATGCAACGCAAGACGGAGGATTGGGTTTTCCCTTATAATAGCCAAACATGCTTGGTACATTTAAAACAAATCATTTGATACTATAATAAGTGTATAGTGTCAAAACAATTTCAATCATAAATATAAATCATAGACGGCATGGGTACCATATATCATGTCGCCATACTAGTTCTACAATTAAAATCGCAATACACGTATTGGAAATTGGATTTCCATCATGAGTCGAGGCAAGGGGCAAGCTCCTCTCTGATTTCGAGACACTATAGCAAATGTCTCAGGACTACACACTCTGGGCAATCCTGGATGCTTCAGGGCCGGTCCTCACTTACGTTAGAGGTATATTTATTCCTGAACACACGTTTCCCGGTCCTTACAGACCTAAAATCGAGGCGCCTCATCCAACAACCACATAGGTGAAAAGTATATAAATGTCAGGGCTGGTAAGTCACTGACACCACCAAAGCTAGAAAGAAACGTCGTGCTCTCCCTGCAGTCCGTATCCTGTTTTTGACTCATACCGAGGTGTGAGGCTCGCGAATTTACGTTATACACAAAGCTTCCACGTAGGCCGTGCTTTGATCATCAACCACAAGACTTTGCTTTTCAACAGAAGCCTTGATCCATGCAACTCAGTGTGCCACACAGGCCATTCATGCCATGCGATTGATATCTATCGATATATAACCTCTAAGCTCGTACGTCTCAGAGAAGGGCGTTAAGCAAGAGAATAAATTCTCCGCCGCCAAACAGATATATATTTAACAGAAATCAATCAACACAGAATAAAATCCAATGTCAGACACACAATCCATTTACAAGCTCGTTCTGGGTCTGAACGAAACCGGAGGCACTTTCCTCGCATATCCATCGATCTCCAGGTACGTCTGGACGACCACCAACTGATTCCCTCATCTTGGGTGTACAGCCCAATCAAGATCATCAGTAATAATCCAAACGATGTGAAGACTTCCGGTCTTCGACCACCGTCTTCATCTTCGACATATCGTCGAATCGGTTATTCAGAATGGGTATAAACCCGGCCTTTCCGAACAACCCGCGTATATTAAAAACAAATGTTACACAAACACAACATACGCCTCATTCCAATTCATTAGTCACTAGTCGTAAATCAGCAAGAGAACAGATTCCCAAATATTAACCCCAAAGGCCGAAACCAACATCAGATCAATAGCCAGGAAACCATTCTTCTTAACTAACCTACAGCTAGTTTCTAAATTCCACATTCCTAGGGAAAGGTTCCCATTTATTTTATCCAAGATAAATTCTTTAAAATTTATCCTTTAATCTTCCTTTGGATGTCGTTTCAAACCAAATTATGGTTTTCTGAACTAGTCGAGATTAGCGAACCACACCGAAGTAATTATTTGTTTTATTTCCCAATCCCAACCTATTCATCCCATGAAGCAAAACTGGTAATACTTCATATCTAACACCATGGTGTTATCGGTAAAATTAATTACCATTTCACGTTCAAATCTAATTAAAGATTTAACTATCGCTTTGGAGCAAAACTGGTAATACTCCATTCTCGCTCATTTTCTAACTTTGATAATTTAAATTATCTATTCACATTTCAATCTAATTGCGGATTCATTAATACTCCTTTAACTGGGTTAAAGAACTAGTGTTATTTAAAACACAGTTCACGATAAACCCAAATCACATTCTATTTATTATCGGGTTAAAGAACAAGTGTTATTTAAAACATAGTTCACGATAAACCCATTTCAAATCCAATTTATTTATTTAAAAATAAATGGGTTTTAATTTCAGTTCAAAACTAGTTCATTTCGATAAAAATCTATTTTTATCTTTTCAAATATGGAGTTTTTCATACCAATTTTTCCCAAATCATTTCTTATGATTTTACACAAATTACTACTATTTTTAATAATTTTATCAAGGCCCGTACAGTCGATTTCCATCAACGGCCATCGAACTGCACTCACAACGACCTTTTCCAAATTTGATTTGGACGTATCTCCAAATCCAACCATTAGATTTTGAATTTCCAATATTCGTTAGAAAGCTCTTTTCGATACGAACCCAACGGTTCCGGTTTTAGGAGAATCCGACGATCGGATCTCCCGTAATTTCCGTTTGAAATAAATGGTCGAAATTCACGAACGGCCGCGGCGCGGCGCGTCCTATTCAGGCCATTATATTATATATATAATATATATTTCGTCGATTTTATTTAAAACGAATTTTATAAATAGTTTGAATTCGTTTCAAAAACATTTCAACTTCCATTTTAAATTCAAATCAAAATTGAATTTTCTATTATAAATCCTTTTTATTTTCATTTCAATTCAATTCAAATTCCAATTCAATTTGAATTCATTTCAATTCGTTTTCAATTCAATTCAAATTCATTTTCAATTCAATTCGAATTCGTTTTCCATTCAATTCAAATTCAATTCGTTTTCGATTCAATTCGAATTCGTTTTCAATTCAATTCGAATTCGTTTTCCATTCAATTCAAATTCAATTCGTTTTCGATTCAATTCAAATTGGTTTTCTATTCGATTCAATTCAAATTTCAGTTCATTTCAAATTGGTTTTCTATTCGATTTAATTCAAATTGGTTTTCTATTCGATTCAATTCAAATTGGTTTTCTTTTCGATTCAATTCAAATTGGTTTTCTATTCGATTCAATTCAAATTGGTTTTCTATTCGATTCAATTCAAATTGGTTTTCTATTCGATTCAATTCAAATTGGTTTTCTATTCGATTCAATTCAAATTGGTTTTCTTTTCGATTCAATTCAAATTGGTTTTCTATTCGATTCAATTCAAATTGGTTTTCTATTCGATTCAATTCAAATTTAAAAACGAATATAATCAATATAAATATCGTTCGCCTCAAAATAGCGCAACTCTAATCAACACGGCTTTATATATTTCAATAAATTCGTTATTCTATTCAACAAATGAATAATTACTCTATTCAATATGTGAATCTATATTTTTGTCAACACACGACTAATCTCAACGAATGAGTACTGTCCACGTGTGACTATTTTTGTTATTTAATATATTTTTAAAAAATTATGGTATCTATCGTTTGATTTAAAATCAGACTCCAATCGTAAACTAGTAAGAGAACGATTCCCTGAATATTAACCCCGAAGGCTGAAACCAACATCAGATCAATATCCAGGAGACCACTCATCTCATCTACTTTCCAGTTAATTTCTAATTTTATATATGATAAAGATGTAAATTTTATTATTAAAATATTTCGTTCAACACATGACTAATCTCAACGGATGAGTACAGTCAACACATGAACCTTTATTTTATAATATTCTGTATCCTCTAAATTGGAATGAGGCCCAACCAATTACCATATAAAGTTAATTATATGGATTCCATACAACACATGTATACAATAGCAACGATAAATAATCAACCATCATCCAAAGTGCACTATACTATATAAGCATCAAATATAGATATCTAATGCTTATAACAGCCTGTCAATCAATCAATCGACATACAACTAATTATTGGGATTAGTGTATGTCGTATATTATCCCAATACCCGTGTGGGGTTTCAAATCAACAAACACAGATTTTTATTTGTGCAGTTGGGCGATGTGTAAAATTTATCGACCCAATCAATATCAGTCAAATCAGTGTATATAAACAAATCGGCCGATTTGTTTATAAATATTTATTTATTCACTTTCACGTTAAAAATTATATTTTTAACGATAAAATATTTTTAGCTATATAAATATTTTATTTCCACACATGAATTTCTATTCCGTTCATTTACAAAATAAAAATGATATTTTTATTTTTCTAACTTATTTTAGAAAATTTCGGCGGCATAACGGCACGATACTAGAAACGGGACAAGGCCTAGCCTTATCCCCGGTCTAGTGAAGGCCCACGCCATTCACACATCAATCAAATCCATTCCATTTTACCAAACAATTCAATTCAAACTAAATAATCTAACCAACTACACAACCAAACAATTAAACAAACAAGCCATCCATGGTCTGTGGATGAAGGGTGTCGGGTGCTACTAAACACCGTCTGCATCCTGGTATATATATGACTAGAAAAAGAAATTGAAGAGTGAGAAGTTCTCACCGATAGTTATCCCAACTCCACGACACTTCATTTATAAAAATCTTCGTCGTTCTCGTCTTTTGTCACTCTCGTCGCCCGTAGCCACTACATATGTAAAAATCGAATTTTTACTTCGCTATTCAATATATAAAAATCGAATTTTTACTTCGCTATTCAATATATAAAAATCGAATTTTTACTTCGCTATTAAATATATAAAAATCGAATTTTTACTACGCTACTATATAGATAAAATTCTATTTTTACACCGCTACTATATTAAAAAAAGATTTCGCCTTTTCAAATGTAAAGATTTCATCACTATAAAAATCACCTCTTTATTTCAACGTATATATAATAAAATCAGATTTTTATTTCGCTACACATACAAAGATGATATTTTTATATTCTCTATCCTATAAGGATTATATTTTTATAGTTCCTACTATGTAAAAATCATATTTCTATCCTTCTACAATATGAAAGATTATATTTTTATTATCTATTTAATATGAAAATTATATTTTCTATCTTTAAGTATGATAAAATTATATTTTTAAACAATTAAAAATCGTATCTTTAGCTAATTAAAAATCTCATCTTTTATTTTCAAAGTTATCGCCCTTTTCACTTTAAAGATTATTTTTAAAAATCTCGTATTTCACATAAAAAAATATCTCTTTTCATATATTAAAAATCAAATCCTTTCCTTTCCTACATATACAAGATCATGTTTTTAATCCTCTACACATATCAAAATCATGTTTTTAATCCTCTACATATGTAAAAATCAGATTTTTACAATGCTAATTATATATATAAACTAAAAACTGAATTTTAAATCATACATTTACATTTATTTTAAAATCAGAAAATAAAACAAGGTATATAACTAAATTAAAAGAAAATAAAATAATAAAAAGGAAAACACAACTTACAGATTTTCGGAGGGGGGGGGGGGGGCTGTCTGAGGCGCGTCAGAACCAGGATGAGGCGGCGGAGGGGTAGGCGATGGAGGGGGGGTGTCGGTTGTGGTGGTGTTCAGCAGCAGGGCGGTGGCGGTTTTGGGGGCTCCGGGCTTTGGTGGCGACGCGAGGCGGGGGGAGGGGGGCTGTTTGAGGCGGCGGCGCGATTGCTGGGGGGGCGCCTCGCGCGGCGGTCGGCGCCGCTGGGGGGGGGGGGGGGAGGGTCTCGCTTTCGATCGTTTTTTTCCCTCTTTTTCGATTTTGACTTTCAACGAAAAAGGGAGGCCTGAGGTTATAGATAATAGGGAGAGAGAGATGGATTTATTATTTAATTATTTTATTTTTCACCAAAAAGCAACTTTTATTTTCGACCTCTAAACGAGGCCCATCGCCTGTCGTCCATAGCTAATTACCCCCATTCCGAACACAATGGGATATGTATCGTTGGTTGATTCGATTGTTAAGATCAGTTTTCGTCAAAATCAACATATAACTCTATATATTGATTTTGAACGCGCATTTCAATTTACTGGGGTCACATACTAACTCGAAAAATTCTGGAAAAATATTTTCCAGCTTCGTATTGACGATACGGTCTTAACAAAACTAGTTTCGTTGAATTCTGAGACCGTTGGAAAAATGGTCATTTTCCAGTCGATTAAAATCAACTGAAACTGGTCAAACGCGTTTTCCTTTGCCACACTCACATATTGATTCGAAAAATTATGAAATTTGAAACCTAACAACAATTTGACATCACGGATCCAACAAAAGTGGTTTCATCGAAATCCGAGGTCGTTTGCAAAATTCCCATTTTTAAGGGCCTGAATCCCATAGTGACTATTCAGAATTTTCAACTGGACATATCTTTTGATTCCCGCTATGAAATCTCGATTTTTCAGATTCGTTGGAAAGATATTCCCAATTAGATCCTAATGTTTTTGGTTTCACTAAAATCCGGATTGTCTTGCACCCGTTATATTCAATTGAAGTTTGAAATCGAATTATCGAACTACCGCGCCATTTTCAATTCTATTATAATTATATATATAATTATATTCTAACGACGACGTATATAATATATACGTTCTAAATATATTCAAAAATAATTTTTCCCGTCGATATTATTTAAAATAATTCGTTTTAAATATTCAAAATTCGCTAAAATTGCCAAAATAAAAATTTTAAACTGGCTCAGATTTTCCGGGTTATTACAAATGTGGACCCGGAATTATTCGATAAAACGAGCGGCCAACATGTTCCAATTGTCGATCGATTCAGATTCCAGTTGTAGGATCCACATAGCAGCTATATCAGTCCGAAGGAGAGGAATACATTTTTCCATAACGTTCTTCGATGCCGATTAAACCTCCATATGCCTTTTGTATCGCATCAGATGCAAGGTAGGATCAGTCCTGCAGTTGTACGGTTCTAGAACTGGAAGTTTGAAATCCGGGGGATTGCGGGAATTCCTGATTTCTTGAGTGAATGGATTGTGATTGATGTCATCCATTTCATTTTGTTAAGTGCGGCCTATTGAGAGGCGCTCAATGAGATTAGCGAACCGATCGCCTACGAAAAGTTGTTGCAAGCTGCCAAGATCAGAGGTGGTGCCCTCGACGTTGAGTCCAGAAGAGTTTGGAAATGCATGGAGGGCTTGGAAAACCATCCGATTTGGATCAGAGGTATGTGGGTGGATGGGCCGAACCGAGCCGAGGCGTTTTGTGCTAAAGCTGCGCTAAGCTTTGAGTAGTATGGTCGATCTGAACCAGGGCAGAAATCGGTCGTGCTCGATCCGAGTTTCTAAGGTTGCCAACGTCTTTATCCAAAACGTTAAGTGCTGCAGTTGCCAAATGCCGAGGGGGATCGCCCCTCGTTCCATCCGTGCCAGCGATTCGGATCGGGTCCGACCCGATTCGGTTAGGCTCTACTGGGGCTGATTATGTTGTTGTTCTTGCCTATGCACCATTATTTCCAGCAATCTGAGTGTTGCCGCTCGGCCTACCTTTTATCCGAACGAAGAACTAATCCATCATCTCCTGTTGCTTTCGGAGGAGTTCGTCTTGCCTTGCCATTTGAGCTCTGAGTTCGGTGAGAACGCCATCCATCTCTTCTTTAGTTAAGTATGCTGAGAGATTTTCATGAGAGGAAGCTTCCTGGCTTGCCTCGTTTCTCGAGCCTTCATCCGCAGGACGGGGAAGTTTTGTTTGGCCATTAATCCGATAGCCAATTAATCCATTTCGTCTCAAGCAAGAAGAAGAAGTTGTATCGTGTGCCCCCTTCCTGGCGCGCCAAAATGTTAGACCAAAATCTGGGCCTAACCCCCAAATGCAGTGTGAAGTCCTCACAATCACAGATGACAGAGAACAAATGCAAAAAATCAGTAAATAAAAAGGGACATACGGGGTTTTTATAGTGGCTTGGCTCAAACCAAGCCTACGTTCACTTTATTGTTTCTTGTATCCTAAGAAATTACAAGTACAATGCCGTCCTACAATCAGTAGGATTCATTTACATACAACATCCTTGTATTTTCCATGAAGAAGTGGAGAAATGAGAGTGGTTTTATACACGAAATCCTTGTGTTAATTTAGTTTGAGAAGTACAAAGTCCTTGTGTTGTAGCAATGGTGGATGCCGTGAAGAACTCGTGCCAAAAAAGGTCCTTTGAAAGTCCTCCAGTTGGTGTATTTATAGCCATAGGCGGGTTCCGGTTCGGATGCCACGTGGCGGGCATCCCTATCATCTCGAAATGCCCTTTCCAATTCGTGGTTTGCCAAGTGGAAGTTGATCTGGATAAATAGGAGGGAGTTACTCCATAAGAATAGATCAATACCGCTTTATGGAGCTCGCTACAGGCGGACCGGATCGGTGCCTCCGATCCGAACCGAACTAATGCCTCCGAACTGAACCGACCCGATCTTTAACAGCCCGCACCTCCATTCATGTAAGATATTGTCCCCAACTTAGCCACCGTAGAGGTGTGGGGTTTTGTTCCTCAAAATGCCTCGGCATTAAGAAGAGATGGGCTCTACTATATAAGTACTCACTTCACACATGCTTCCACGATGTGGGACTTAGGGTGTTACATTCTCCCCTCCTACAGAGCACAACGTCATCGTTGGCTCACAAACACCTCACCAGGCACTTTGGTCCACACAAGAGCCACAATTCCGGCTGGGTATTGGCTCTAATACCACTGTAACAGCCTGCACCTCCGTTCACGCAAGATATTGTCTCCAACTTAGCCACCATATAGGTGTGGGGTCTTGTTCCTCAAAAGGCCTCGGCATTAGTAAGAGATGAGCTCTATTGTATAAGTACCCACTTCACACATGCTTCCACGATGTGGGACCTAGGGTTGTTACACGATCCGATGCCATTCCCATCCGAAGCCAAACCGAGTTGTCGAGTCAGGATTCTTGCACTCTGACCCGTATATCCGATCCAATCCGGGATACCCGATCCGATCCGGGGCTATGCGAATGCCAAAAATTCAAGTTCTCATTCTGCGCGCGTTCACGAAAACGGGCGTAATTTCCAAACCGTAAGTCCGTTTTAGCCAAACGAGAGCTCTACCTGAAGCTAATTCAGAGGGCTTGTAACGACCCGTGTTTTTCGACCATTTGAATATGAACATTTAAATTAGTTTTAAATATTATATTGAGAATATTAATGAAATTTAATATTTAATTCGTTATTAAAAACGAAGTTGAACGTTATAATTTATATATAATATATAATTCAAGCTCAAAATGACGTGCAGTTCGTAAATTGGAGTTTTGAACTTCAACTGAGAATACAGGATTCAATATAAGTCGGATTTCTGTGAACAAGACACGTTGGAGCCGTATTGGCAATAGCTTTCATATGAAAGAGAAAAATCCAGATTTCGTGTTATAGTTTGATAGTATGGCCAAATCAAAATTTTGAAATAGTCGCTATGAAAAATCGTTATTTAATTTATAGGCCTTTAAAATGGCCGTTTTGCAAACAGACTCAGATTTCGACGAAATCAGTTTCATTAGAACCGTATCGCTAAATTATTGTATGGTGGTAAATTGCGTGGAAAACCGATATCGTATGTGACCACAGCAACCATAAACGCCCGTTCAATTTCTATAGCGCGTATTTAAATAAATAAAAGGATATTTGGCATAACTTGAGCAGACAATCGAATTAGGCCATGAAACCAGTTCCGTTGAGTTCGTATCGTCGATTAGAGTCAGGATATGTATATAATTTGTTATTTTTAGAGACCGGAAAATTTGGTGTTAAAAGGGGTATAGCGGTTCGGGGTAAAAACAGCCTACCGGGGCAACAGTCTCAGAATGCGACGAAATTAGTGCCGTTGGGTTCGTATCAAAAAGTTATTGTCAATGTTCGCAGTTTCAAGTGGATTTTATTTATCTGGTGACCGTGAAAAAATTAAACGCGTGTTCATTTCTGGTTTCATAAAGGAAATTTTTTCATGCGACCTCGGATTGCGACGAAACTTGTTCCATTGGATCCGGAATATCTTTTTACACTAAGATTAGCATTAATGTCAGTAAACAGGGATCGTTTGTAGTGGTATTTATCAACTACTTTGCCGCTAAGTTTCGTTAAAAATAAATTAATATTAAAACCAATTTTCCCCCTACTATATATACCCCATTACAACAGTCCAAACCCTATTTCCTAACGAGCCGCCACTTCCCCAATAATGAACGAACAGAAAACGTCCCCCTTCTCTCCACATTAATATCCGAATCCCTCATCAATTTACATCTGTTCAACTACAATAATATCAAGCCTCACAGGCTCTCCTTGGTGATCGATTGAGATGCGTTTAAGTGGTGAAATCCCACCAGGAATCTCGCTCAAAATTTCCGGCGTTCGAAGGAGGGTCACCGAATAGAAGGAGCATTAAGTTTTGGCACTTCAGGCGTAAGTGGGAGTGACCAGCGCGAGGGCCAAAACAAGGATTTCCGAGCTGAAGGTTTCAACTGGGTTGAAATCTGTCTCGTGTTTCTGGGCGTTTCATGCTGGAGCGTGCGGGGGTTATCAGCTGGGTAGTTGCATGCGAACGGAAAACAAAGGGGGTGAATGGGTAACAGAAGAGGAGGGAAGGAAAGCGGGCCATGTTTGGGAAATCTGAAGGAGTCAGCCACATATTTGTTCAAACTGACGAGCTGAGGAAACAAATCACCGATGATTTAAAACGTAAATAAGTCAACATATTGGTTAAATTTAATTATTTTAATTGCAAGATTATTGGCTTAAACCGTGAATTTATCTGCAGGCCTAAATTGCAGATACTGGACGCTGTCGAAACAAACTAAGACTTGGGAAGGAATTCGATCACTCGTTTCCTTGATAATGTAATTCAGCTTTTAATTAGGCTAATTTACACCCTAGATTAATATAAAGTAAAATTCAGCGTTAAGTAAATTTAATTTTTATCAAGAATGTTTGGACACTAATTAATAATGCATATATTTACAGAATCAGGCAAATCAGATACCAATGGAATCGTCTTGACGGATGCTACGACATAGAACAAAAATGGAAGCAATCAGGAACAACGAAATTTTTAATTAAATTAAACGATAGTTTAATTTAATTAAAACAAGTTGTTGACAACAGAATCAGGTCAAAGTGAGTTAAACTCACTCAGTTACCCTTTTTATATTTTATATAAATTGGGTGTTTTTATTTTGTGTGCTCTGCTTGCCAATGGTTGACTGTTTTGCTAGTTATCTATTTAACTGTTAATTTAACCAATGAAATTAAACTGTGTTTAATTTCAATCAAATACCAAATCGTTATTTTTAACGATTGATTCCAATAAAGGTAACTCACCTTGGTTGGTCACGTTTATTTATAAACGTGTTTAAATGGTTGAATTGTTTGTGTTGCTTGTGGTTGATGTTGAATGGTTGCTATTTAGTATTATCAGTTAAACAAAACTGAATGGTTTGATTTGAGATAACCATTTGAATACAGGGAAGAACAGGTTGGAGGGATCCAACCGGATTCCTCAAATGTATTATTTATTTTCATATGCTCATATATGAACTGATCTGTTTGTGTGATTGATTTGATGGTTGATTATTAATTGAATATTCAACATCTGTTTGGTTTGAACCAATAGGTGATATTGGTTAAGTGTTTGGCAGAGTATGGCCTTTAAAACCAATCGAGTATGGATATTGATTCACCGTCAGGTGAATCGATAGAGTTGAGGTTATAAAATTTATTTTATAACCAGAGTTAGATTTGAATTATATTATTTGAATAAAAGTTATTTAAGAGAAATAAATAAATATTTTATTTGTTTAAGACTTTGATTTGTTATGAAGTTATTTTGCAAAGCAAATGCTGATGTTAATCAGATTTACCAGTGGAAGAATAAGAAATGAATTAAATGGTAAAACCTTGGAAAATGTTTTGGTAAAGAAAACAAATAATTAGAATCTATTTAAATTAATTATATTTTTAATTAATTTAAAGCGAGGATTGTTGAAATCGGTTAATGAGATAATCAAGTTTTGGAGTTAATTAAATCGACCGTTTGGAATTAGAATTTGTTTATCAAGTTAATGTGTTTTGACTAAAATAGTTAAATGAATATTGTTTGAATTTAAATAAGGATTTAAAAGGGATTTAATATTTTAGTTAATAAAGGGATTAACTACTAAAGTAGTTAATGTTTGAAATAAGTTATTATTTTAATTAATAATAAATTTAGGAATATATTTGTAAATGGGAATTCATTTAAAAAGTGACCGAATGTGAGATGCAAGCCAATTGAATGGTGAAAGGAAATAAACGTACTCAATTATATGAATTAAGTAATAGGAGATTACGATAAAAGGGTTTATTATAAACCAGAGGTTTTAAGTGAGATTCAAAGTGTTAAGACGTTAATTTTACATTAACGTTATTTGAAAACGAGATCTAGTAAAAAAGGAGAATTTTAAATGAGATTTAAAAATGGGAAATTGAATATAGTTATTCGAGATAGAATTTGCCAAACATAATTATTGGGCTAAGTTGCCATTTCGTATGACTGCTAGCGAAATTCGCAGGGCTGCAGATAGCCTACGGCGGTCGGATGTTTCCTGAGGGAATCAGGCGTAACCATTGTGATCGCTGCGATCTAGAGTCGAGCGAATAGAGTAAGTCGAATGTTAGTTAATTGAAATTAGAGTTATTCAAATATCATATTTTTGAATATTAAAAGAATTGGAAGTTTCAATTTAACAAAAAGGAAATTAGATTGTCAAAGGCCAAGTGATGCTAAATACTGAATCAGTGAACTCATTAGAGTGTCATGTTTGAAACACTGTATATTTTGATAGTTAAAACACCGACTATCAAATCTGACCAATACGAGTGTTGGTACGGAAAGACCGGGATCGAATTTATTCGAAAACCATTCCGACCAACAAATACGTGAAGATCTCAGAAGATGTTCGAGATGGAGCATTGAAGACCGTGGACTATCATACACGGAAGAACCACTAATATTCTCTGCCTGGCAAGCAGAGATAAACTGTGATTCTGTCGTGGGTGGATTCTACGGGTTGCAAGGACTTCTCGCTACTGATCCATGGGGTGATTCCTATATGGATGCGGTAGGAGAGTGCCTTCGGTTCATCCTGTTCCTGGATGACGTATATGGACGAATGTCTGACAGAGTATTTCCGAAGGATCACGTACGTTGATTTCTTCAAACGTGCTATAGTGTTGGCGGGGAATCGCCGTTCTCTTAGCTTAACTGCTAGAGTATTTTTGTGGATGTCAATTAGTGATATCTGATGGATTTGACGATGTGGCATTCAAAGTGAATGACGATCAGATGTTCAAGAATAAACTCTGACCTCAAGCCTCATCAACCGGGAAATGACAAAAATCGGGCAGGCAGCATGGTTATGTGGGTCGCTCCCATTAGGGTGTATGATCACCTATCTAGAGGAAATCCTATTTGTTTCTTAATCTATGTTTCGATGCTGTCCCTTGTCGGGAGACGGTTGCTGATCCCAACCGTCGGTGATATACATTCGATACTCTCAAGCGAAATGAGGGGTCGGTCATGTGAGGGCCGGGTTGCAAGAAGTTCTTGTTGAACCCAGTGTATTCGTCTCTAGAGATACACTATCGGAAGGTGGACCCATACCTTGTCAAGTCGGAGTCAAATTCCCAATAAGCGCCTGCGGTTTTGATTGTATACTATATACGTAGAGCGTGAGATGCAAGCGTTCTACTAGATTGCTATTTACTTGTATTTAGACATTATCATAATATCAGACAAGATATTGGTTTCAAAACTGTTTTGGGTTATCGTAAGGTAAAAACCGTCCGTGTTTATGTGTGGATTTGGTCTTACGATTATCCTTTTCTTTTAAAAAGGTTTTGAGCTTAAAAATCATGATTGGATGATTTACCTTTATACTGTGCGAGTTTATCTCACTCTGGTTCACCAGACTGACCCGGTGTTTTGTAAATGCTCGGGTTAGGCCGGGTTGTACAGGTTCAGGTCATCGACTGCTATGAAGAGACGAGCTGGAAGAGTCCAGACGTATGATATTACTACTATTCCGCTGTGTGTTGTATATGGGAACAGGCTATTATAACTGTCCCATGTTATGATGTACTCTGATACTGTAAGTATTTTAAAGCTTTCAATAAAGATTATTTCTGTATTATATTTTGTTCCGCTGCGATGTGAGACTCTGTGTGGTGTTCTTCTTCTTCTATTCTAATATTTCTATCTTATCTATTCTCACCCTCTAACTTCTTTCTATAAATGATCTGGAATGTTCGATGTCTGAATAGTCAACATGGTAGTTTGATGTTGATTTTCGGAGTCGAAAATCCCGGTTCGTTACAGTGGTATCAGAGCTGTTGGTTAAATAATTACCTTGGCTCTGTGGCGTGACTCAGTAGAGATGGGGTTAGTAATACCCTAGATTGAGTTTGAGTGTATATATACGAGTGAACGTATTTGTAGATTTTATAAAAAAAAAATTGTTTTATATTGTGGAGATTTATTTGTTTGAGTTGATTATGAATTCCGGTCGATCGGTTTGATCCACTGTATCGATAGGGGTTTCTAAACACTCAAGTATGGTAAACCGACGCAGTATGTTTTGAAAGAGGGTAAATGAAATAATTTTACCCAAATTATATTTTAATATAAAAGGATGATTAATATTTGAAGTATTATAGTATATTGGATGTGTTGGTTGATTTTAATTGAAATGGTTATATAAATAACCAATTCAAATTCGTATAATATAAAAGCAGATTAATTGAATCTGAATTAAATCAGAACTAGAATTAAAATGCTGAAGACTGGAAAAAAATGTTCATAAAGGGATTTGAATTGAATATATGAGAATTTTAAAATCCTGGGAGATTTTAAATTGTTTTACAAGCCTTGGAAAGGATATTTTGAACTGATTTCAAAATGGAAGGTTTAGAATGGTTTTGAAAGTGATATAGTAGTGAACTCACTTTGACAACTGGAAAATAGATTCCGATGATGTGCGCGCCATTATCGGTGTTCATTTTCGAGTTCTAAGTGACGGATTACTACCAAAGATTTTGTTTTGAATTGCTTTGAGAAAAACAAGTGTTTTGAATCCTGAAAAGCAATATTTGATTTTTGAAAGCGATGGACTGTTTGAAAACTCCCAGGGAAATTGTTTGAACAAAGGCAAAAAATTAAATAGGAATTGTGAAAGCAAATATGAATTAAATATGAATCCAGTTAACTGGAAATTGAATCAGGATATAATATATTAAGTAGAATCAGATTTTGAATTATGAGGCAGGAATCTGAAATAGTGTTGGTTGGAATTGATAATGGATGGAAATTGAGTTAAGGATGGAATTTGGCTTGGACGCGTGAAGGATTTGGTTCTGAGGATAAATTGGAATTTTGGGGATGCAGTTGTATACACTGACAAGGTAGCAGACGGAGATGATATATGATATGCCCGACAAAAAGGTACACGTTTACTTTTATGTGGATTTGGAAGTTTATGAGCCTATTTGGCAAGCCGCTTGGCTGTTTTATTTTCTTTTGAAGTGAAGAAGGCCCAGAGAGGCGAGTTGGAGTTGTACCGATTGAGCCATACAGAGGAGGTGCTGGAGAAATTTTTCGGAAATTTAAAGGCGTTAGAAAATTTTCGATATTTTTGAAAATATGTATTAACTGTATTGAATTGGTTTCTAATTTAAAAATAAATTAGATTTGAAATTAATGAGTTTATAACGTTCTTTCTTACCTTAGCAATTTCGAGGACGAAATTATTTTAAGGGGGGAAGAATGTAACGACCCGTGTTTTTCGACCATTTGAATATGAACATTTAAATTAGTTTTAAATATTATATTGAGAATATTAATGAAATTTAATATTTAATTCGTTATTAAAAACGAAGTTGAACGTTATAATTTATATATAATATATAATTCAAGCTCAAAATGACGTGCAGTTCGTAAATTGGAGTTTTGAACTTCAACTGAGAATACAGGATTCAATATAAGTCGGATTTCTGTGAAACAAGACACGTTGGAGCCGTATTGGCAATAGCTTTCATATGAAAGAGAAAAATCCAGATTTCGTGTTATAGTTTGATAGTATGGCCAAATCAAAATTTTGAAATAGTCGCTATGAAAAATCGTTATTTAATTTATAGGCCTTTAAAATGGCCGTTTTGCAAACAGACTCAGATTTCGACGAAATCAGTTTCATTATAACTGTATCGCTAAATTATTGTATGGTGGTAAATTGCGTGGAAAACCGATATCGTATGTGACCACAGCAACCATAAACGCCCGTTCAATTTCTATAGCGCGTATTTAAATAAATAAAAGGATATTTGGCATAACTTGAGCAGACAATCGAATTAGGCCACGAAACCAGTTCCGTTGAGTTCGTATCGTCGATTAGAGTCAGGATATGTATATAATTTGTTATTTTTAGAGACCGGAAAATTTGGTGTTAAAAGGGGTATAGCGGTTCGGGGTAAAAACAGCCTACCGGGGCAACAGTCTCAGAATGCGACGAAATTAGTGCCGTTGGGTTCGTATCAAAAAGTTATTGTCAATGTTCGCAGTTTCAAGTGGATTTTATTTATCTGGTGACCGTGAAAAAATTAAACGCGTGTTCATTTCTGGTTTCATAAAGGAAATTTTTTCATGCGACCTCGGATTGCGACGAAACTTGTTCCATTGGATCCGGAATATCTTTTTACACTAAGATTAGCATTAATGTCAGTAAACAGGGATCGTTTGTAGTGGTATTTATCAACTACTTTGCCGCTAAGTTTCGTTAAAAATAAATTAATATTAAAACCAATTTTCCCCCTACTATATATACCCCATTACAACAGTCCAAACCCTATTTCCTAACGAGCCGCCACTTCCCCAATAATGAACGAACAGAAAACGTCCCCCTTCTCTCCACATTAATATCCGAATCCCTCATCAATTTACATCTGTTCAACTACAATAATATCAAGCCTCACAGGCTCTCCTTGGTGATCGATTGAGATGCGTTTAAGTGGTGAAATCCCACCAGGAATCTCGCTCAAAATTTCCGGCGTTCGAAGGAGGGTCACCGAATAGAAGGAGCATTAAGTTTTGGCACTTCAGGCGTAAGTGGGAGTGACCAGCGCGAGGGCCAAAACAAGGATTTCCGAGCTGAAGGTTTCAACTGGGTTGAAATCTGTCTCGTGTTTCTGGGCGTTTCATGCTGGAGCGTGCGGGGGTTATCAGCTGGGTAGTTGCATGCGAACGGAAAACAAAGGGGGTGAATGGGTAACAGAAGAGGAGGGAAGGAAAGCGGGCCATGTTTGGGAAATCTGAAGGAGTCAGCCACATATTTGTTCAAACTGACGAGCTGAGGAAACAAATCACCGATGATTTAAAACGTAAATAAGTCAACATATTGGTTAAATTTAATTATTTTAATTGCAAGATTATTGGCTTAAACCGTGAATTTATCTGCAGGCCTAAATTGCAGATACTGGACGCTGTCGAAACAAACTAAGACTTGGGAAGGAATTCGATCACTCGTTTCCTTGATAATGTAATTCAGCTTTTAATTAGGCTAATTTACACCCTAGATTAATATAAAGTAAAATTCAGCGTTAAGTAAATTTAATTTTTATCAAGAATGTTTGAACACTAATTAATAATGCATATATTTACAGAATCAGGCAAATCAGATACCAATGGAATCGTCTTGACGGATGCTACGACATAGAACAAAAATGGAAGCAATCAGGAACAACGAAATTTTTAATTAAATTAAACGATAGTTTAATTTAATTAAAACAAGTTGTTGACAACAGAATCAGGTCAAAGTGAGTTAAACTCACTCAGTTACCCTTTTTATATTTTATATAAATTGGGTGTTTTTATTTTGTGTGCTCTGCTTGCCAATGGTTGACTGTTTTGCTAGTTATCTATTTAACTGTTAATTTAACCGATGAAATTAAACTGTGTTTAATTTCAATCAAATACCAAATCGTTATTTTTAACGATTGATTCCAATAAAGGTAACTCACCTTGGTTGGTCACGTTTATTTATAAACGTGTTTAAATGGTTGAATTGTTTGTGTTGCTTGTGGTTGATGTTGAATGGTTGCTATTTAGTATTATCAGTTAAACAAAACTGAATGGTTTGATTTGAGATAACCATTTGAATACAGGGAAGAACAGGTTGGAGGGATCCAACCGGATTCCTCAAATGTATTATTTATTTTCATATGCTCATATATGAACTGATCTGTTTGTGTGATTGATTTGATGGTTGATTATTAATTGAATATTCAACATCTGTTTGGTTTGAACCAATAGGTGATATTGGTTAAGTGTTTGGCAGAGTATGGCCTTTAAAACCAATCGAGTATGGATATTGATTCACCGTCAGGTGAATCGATAGAGTTGAGGTTATAAAATTTATTTTATAACCAGAGTTAGATTTGAATTATATTATTTGAATAAAAGTTATTTAAGAGAAATAAATAAATATTTTATTTGTTTAAGACTTTGATTTGTTATGAAGTTATTTTGCAAAGCAAATGCTGATGTTAATCAGATTTACCAGTGGAAGAATAAGAAATGAATTAAATGGTAAAACCTTGGAAAATGTTTTGGTAAAGAAAACAAATAATTAGAATCTATTTAAATTAATTATATTTTTAATTAATTTAAAGCGAGGATTGTTGAAATCGGTTAATGAGATAATCAAGTTTTGGAGTTAATTAAATCGACCGTTCGGAATTAGAATTTGTTTATCAAGTTAATGTGTTTTTACTAAAATAGTTAAATGAATATTGTTTGAATTTAAATAAGGATTTAAAAGGGATTTAATATTTTAGTTAATAAAGGGATTAACTACTAAAGTAGTTAATGTTTGAAATAAGTTATTATTTTAATTAATGATAAATTTAGGAATATATTTGTAAATGGGAATTCATTTAAAAAGTGACCGAATGTGAGATGCAAGCCAATTGAATGGTGAAAGGAAATAAATGTACTCAATTATATGAATTAAGTAAAAGGAGATTACGATAAAAGGGTTTATTATAAACCAGAGGTTTTAAGTGAGATTCAAAGTGTTAAGACGTTAATTTTACATTAACGTTATTTGAAAACGAGATCTAGTAAAAAAGGAGAATTTTAAATGAGATTTAAAAATGGGAAATTGAATATAGTTATTCGAGATAGAATTTGCCAAACATAATTATTGGGCTAAGTTGCCATTTCGTATGACTGCTAGCGAAATTCGCAGGGCTGCAGATAGCCTACGGCGGTCGGATGTTTCCTGAGGGAATCAGGCGTAACCATTGTGATCGCTGCGATCTAGAGTCGAGCGAATAGAGTAAGTCGAATGTTAGTTAATTGAAATTAGAGTTATTCAAATATCATATTTTTGAATATTAAAAGAATTGGAAGTTTCAATTTAACAAAAAGGAAATTAGATTGTCAAAGGCCAAGTGATGCTAAATACTGAATCAGTGAACTCATTAGAGTGTCATGTTTGAAACACTGTATATTTTGATAGTTAAAACACCGACTATCAAATCTGACCAATACGAGTGTTGGTACGGAAAGACCGGGATCGAATTTATTCGAAAACCATTCCGACCAACAAATACGTGAAGATCTCAGAAGATGTTCGAGATGGAGCATTGAAGACCGTGGACTATCATACACGGAAGAACCACTAATATTCTCTGCCTGGCAAGCAGAGATAAAATGTGATTCTGTCGTGGGTGGATTCTACGGGTTGCAAGGACTTCTCGCTACTGATCCATGGGGTGATTCCTATATGGATGCGGTAGGAGAGTGCCTTCGGTTCATCCTGTTCCTGGATGACGTATATGGACGAATGTCTGACAGAGTATTTCCGAAGGATCACGTACGTTGATTTCTTCAAACGTGCTATAGTGTTGGCGGGGAATCGCCGTTCTCTTAGCTTAACTGCTAGAGTATTTTTGTGGATGTCAATTAGTGATATCTGATGGATTTGACGATGTGGCATTCAAAGTGAATGACGATCAGATGTTCAAGAATAAACTCTGACCTCAAGCCTCATCAACCGGGAAATGACAAAAATCGGGCAGGCAGCATGGCTATGTGGGTCGCTCCCATTAGGGTGTATGATCACCTATCTAGAGGAAATCCTATTTGTTTCTTAATCTATGTTTCGATGCTGTCCCTTGTCGGGAGACGGTTGCTGATCCCAACCGTCGGTGATATACATTCGATACTCTCAAGCGAAATGAGGGGTCGGTCATGTGAGGGCCGGGTTGCAAGAAGTTCTTGTTGAACCCAGTGTATTCGTCTCTAGAGATACACTATCGGAAGGTGGACCCATACCTTGTCAAGTCGGAGTCAAATTCCCAATAAGCGCCTGCGGTTTTGATTGTATACTATATACGTAGAGCGTGAGATGCAAGCGTTCTACTAGATTGCTATTTACTTGTATTTAGACATTATCATAATATCAGACAAGATATTGGTTTCAAAACTGTTTTGGGTTATCGTAAGGTAAAAACCGTCCGTGTTTATGTGTGGATTTGGTCTTACGATTATCCTTTTCTTTTAAAAAGGTTTTGAGCTTAAAAATCATGATTGGATGATTTACCTTTATACTGTGCGAGTTTATCTCACTCTGGTTCACCAGACTGACCCGGTGTTTTGTAAATGCTCGGGTTAGGCCGGGTTGTACAGGTTCAGGTCATCGACTGCTATGAAGAGACGAGCTGGAAGAGTCCAGACGTATGATATTACTACTATTCCGCTGTGTGTTGTATATGGGAACAGGCTATTATAACTGTCCCATGTTATGATGTACTCTGATACTGTAAGTATTTTAAAGCTTTCAATAAAGATTATTTCTGTATTATATTTTGTTCCGCTGCGATGTGAGACTCTGTGTGGTGTTCTTCTTCTTCTATTCTAATATTTCTCTCTTATCTATTCTCACCCTCTAACTTCTTTCTATAAATGATCTGGAATGTTCGATGTCTGAATAGTCAACATGGTAGTTTGATGTTGATTTTCGGAGTCGAAAATCCCGGTTCGTTACAGGGCTACAAGAGCTATTGAGTAAAGCTTCGTAATTGATGTTTTCTGTCCCAAAAGAGCTCATCTGTTAGGACTTTCGGGGAATTCTTTGTTTGTGATGCGACTTCAACCAAATCGCTTCCTGTCTTCTGACGATGTTCCCAATACTTGGGCGTATTGTTAATAAGAGATTTCATGTGTGACGGCTTTGACTAAAAAGCATGTCAACAAAACTCGATTAATAATATTTTTGAATTGAGTAAATTAAGGAAATTTGGATGTTACATCGAAGGGTAAGTATGAGTTAACTAAATAAAATCGATATAACGATGTTTGACGATTAATTGAGAATTGTATATGAAGTAGATCATTGTTAAGTGAATTCAATGAAAATGAATCGACAAATAAATGATTTATTTGGCAATTAATTGATGAAGTCAAAAGGTGAGTGAATGAATTTATCGGTAGTAAATATGAAATCGATTTATCGCAAACGAATCTAATATGAACAACATAAATGAGAAGCATATATGAAATATAAGAATAACAATTGTTTTTGGAAGGATTTGAATAGCATGTACATGAAAGTTTACATATCGCACTCATTTGCTTCTTGTTTACGCTTTATATATTGAATTTACTGTATATGCATGAGTCTCGTACATTTGTTAAGTGTTTTAGTAGGAAACTATGGCGTGCGCTTCGCATGAGAGCTCGTTTTTGCGCTAAATGCTAAAAATTAAGCAAACATGCTTATAAACGCTAATATAAGGTACACATCTCGAATTTAATACCGTATTTGGGTTTTGTGTGGATTTTCCCCTAGTTAGGGATGCCTCATCGTATAGATGAGATGTATATTTTGTTTTTTTTTGTTGTTTTTGTGTACGGGAAAATTTTCCCAATCGAACCGTGCAGAGGAGGTGTTGCCGAAATTTTCCGTAAATCTGGGTGTTAGAAAAAAAATTCAAGTCCTAAAATTCTATAACTTATATTGTTCTAATAAGTTGTAATAACGAATAATTTGAACAGAACCGAGTATTTTAAAAAATTTATATATATTAATCGTCCATTCGCTTGTTGACGCGTTTAGTTCTTGCTGATCGGCCGTTACCTTTCGCTTATCATACGATCTATTCATGCTTGGATTGTTAATTGTCCAGTTCGTATTCTTGAACCGTTCCTTTTGCCTCACATCGATCAATCTGAGGGCAAGTTGTATTAATGATCTGAAATTATTTATGGAAACTCGATACAACTTGAAATTGAAATGGCTTATAAAGTGATTTAAAAATGTTGAAAGTTCGACGAATGAAAATCCCTAGATTTTGAAATATTTGAAAAACAAAGTAATAGTTGATTTGGAAATTAATATTTGAAATGATTAATAACTACGGGATATGAAATGAAATGATTTGTTACCGAGATTCGAGCAACGCGTGACTAAATAAAGGTAAATACTTTGTGCTTTGTATTCGGTGTCCGTTGTCTGGATGTTAACGGGAGATACTTAGCTTGTGTTCATGAATAAAGTATATACGGTGTCCAATGTCTGGATGAAAATCGGGATATATACTTTGCGCTCTGTATTCGGTGTCCGATGTCTGGATGTTATCTAGTAGATACTTAGCGTTATATCGATACGTGCATAGGCCGTGCCTCGTGGCCTTGTCATTGGGAGACACTTCTCGAGTTGGGACATAAACGTTTTATGTCGTTTATCGTAAAATATTTGAATTTTTCGAAATAATTTTTATTTTTAAAATCCTGAAGAGAGTATAATTCAATGTAAAAAAATATAGAATTTCGAATGGTTTGAAAATAAAAATCGGGATCTTAAGTCGAAAAACTATTTCATACTTTGATTTCAAACTTACAATCTCTCCTTTTCGAGGACGAAAAGCTTTAAGGGGGGAGATTGTAACGAACCAAAAAATTTCGCCATTTGAAATTTAAAGTTAATTTATTTCAGTGTTGGAAATTTATTTTATGCTGAGATTTGTCTTCAAATTTGAAATCTAGCATGTTTTATTTTTATTTAAATGTTGTTTTGTGAGTATAAATTTAATTTAAAGTTTATATTGACTTGAATTATTTGGTAAATTAAACGATTATGATATTTTAAATTAATTGATATATATATAGAGAGAGATATATATATTGTTGTTTTATTATTTGGATTCTATTTTTATTTGATAAGCTATAAACTAATATATTGGTTGAGAATTATAAATTTGATTTAATTAGATTTGAATTTTTTTATATATAAAAAATATTATTATTATTGAAATTGTATTTGAAAATGTACAAATACATGTAATGGTATGTACATATCAGGAAATATTTGCTTATTTATATTGCTACTTGTTAAAGTCATTTAGCACTTGTCCATTTTCTCCTGTAGTTGCAAACAAGTGTTCCCCTTTCTGTTCCGAGAATGTTTACACGTGTCCCCTTATTCACGTGTGTCCATTATCTTCTGTATTTGCCCTCTTCTTTGTTCCCTTCAGAAAGTAATTAACCCCAATTTCACGCCCAAACCTATTTCTCTATGTGACAACCCAGAATTTGGTACTCTTTGAGTCGACCAAATACAACACAAGTCCAACCCAAAGAACACTAAAACCAATGTGTCGAAGAAAGAAATCAGAGTATGAGAATAGATAAGATAGAAAACTAGAATAGAAGAAAAGGAGAACATACAACAGAATCAGAGTAAACACGAATCTCACTACGGAATGGATAAAATATAATATACATATGTAATTACTTCGGGAATACAAACTGGATTTGAACCTTCATACATCATCAGAGTATAACACATACACAATACAGCGGAAATAAACTCTTTATATATCTAACGCTAAAGCCTACTGCTCCAAGCTCCTCCAGAAAATCTGTAAAATTCTGAACTACGTGACTGCCCGTACAAATTTGGGCACCCAAGAGTTTAGGTAAAACACAGAAAAATAAATTCTAGGTCAGTCTTGGGACTGGTGTGAGTAAACGATTTTAAAACAACTTGATTTTAATTTTTAAAAACCTTTCGAAAGAAATGATAATCGTAAGACCGATCCACACATAAAAACGGATGGTTTTTACCTTACGATAACCCAAAGCATTCTTTGAAAACAATATCCGTGTGATATTATGATAGTGTCTAAATACAAATAAATAACAATCTAGCGGAACGCTTGCATCTCACGCTCCATATATATAGTATACAAACAAAACCGTGAGCGCTTATTGGGTAACGGATTTCCAACTATGACAAGGTATGTAACCACCTTCCGATAGTGTATCTCTAAAAGGGAATACACTGGGTTCAACAAGAACGTCTTGCATCCCGGCCCACACATGACCGACCACTCATTTTTCTTGAGTGTATCGAATATATTGTCACCAATGATTGGTCCACATAACCGTTATCCGAAGATACAGAAGTAAAATAAGAACAAATATTAATATTCTCTAAATAAGTGACAATACACTCTAATGGGAGCGACGCACTTAGCCATGTCGCCTGCCCGATTTTTGTCATTTTTCGGTTGTGAGGCTTAAGGTTAGAACTTACCGTTTGTAATAGCAGATCTTTATTCACTTTGAATGCCACATCGTCAAACCCGTCAAATCACAAATTGATTTCAGCAAAACCACAGGTATAAACCTAAGAGAAATGAATTCCTTCGCCACCAAACATAGTTTTGAAGCGATCTACATGATTTGATAGGTATACTCTGTCATACATTCGTCTATACAAGTTAGCTTGGGACTGGAAAAACCGAAGGCACTATTATGTAAACAGAATAGCCCTTGCATAAACTCCGTCTTCAATAATCTTGACTTGAACGTATAAGCCGAATCGAAGTGGAATTAAATTCCGGACTCTTCGAACCGACCACGTAAAAGGTCAAGATTTGATAGTCGGTGACTTAACTATCAAATATAAAATAAAATGGGTATATTTATTTCCATTGGATCTGCTAAGCCTCATTTAAATAATCTTTAATTATACAAATATAAACTTGGTTTATATTTATCTGAAACCATACGTATTTCTTAACTTAGAAAATTCTTATTATAAATCTTGCTTGAATATCTCAATTTTGAATATACGTTTCATAGCTGAAGGAAATATTCAACTCTAACTCTCATTCCGAATACAAACTAATATTATCTATCGGATAATAGTGAAATCGTTCAAGCTGGGGTATTTTAATTACCTCTCAAACCTTAAGTCGAAATCGTTCTTATCGTTAAGATTCGTAAAAGTTTGATATTCAAAATGTTCGACAAACCAGACTTTGTAAATCAATTTGAATTTCAAATCTTTAAACCATTTTCAAAACAAAGATATTGTTTGAAACATTAATCCAATTAACTTGATCAACTTAAATATTTAAAACAAGGAATTTAAATCAAGTGAATTGACCGAATTCCCTTTTCTTTTATTAATTCGATTATCTTTAAAACTTACTTAGTTAAGAGATTAATTAAGTTAAAAATGTTATCTTGGATAATTTGGGAAATTTTTTTACTTCTTTATTTAACTGCACCATTATCTTACCAGAATAATTAGTCGAAATATTTATTTACTCTAGATAAAACATTTCTATGTTTAACAATTATTGTTGAACTATTTCTATTAAATTAGTTGAAACCTAATATCTTCATTTAAAACGGTTGATGTAACTCAACCTAAACACATTTTGATTAACTGGTTACGGTTAATCTTCCTTTTTAAATTAATTAATAAAATAATTAATTCAAAATAGTCACCATTAATTGTTTCTCTTAAAACAATTAACAACTTGAGTTAATTTCTGATTCACTTTACAGAAATTACAGCTTAGCAGTCCCTATGACATACAATGGTTCTCTTAGCATAGGACATTCAAGTCGTTAAACAAATTTACACAACAAATATGTAAATAAAATTAAATATCTCCAACTAATAATGTAGTATGTCAACAACATATATTTATTAACAAAATGCATCAAACTAACACAATAGCAGAACTGGATTTTGAAATATTTTCCTTTTCGATATTCATTATGAAAATGAAAAAATCGATATAAATATCATTCGCGTCAAAATGGCGCATATCTAATCAATACGGCTTTTATTCAACACATGAATCTTTTTATTAGTTTAAGTCTTTTATTCAACACATGAATATTTTATTAGTTTAGGTATTTTATTCAACACATGAATATTTTACTAGTTTAAGTATTTTATTCCACACATGAATATTTTACTAGTTTAAGTATTTTATTCAACACATGAATATTTTATTAGTTTAAGTATTTTATTCAACACATGAATATTTTACTAGTTTAATTATTTTATTCAACACATGAATATTTTACTAGTTTAAGTATTTTATTCAACACATGATTAGTTTAAGTATTTTATTCAACACATGAATATTTTACTAGTTTAAGTATTTTATTCAACACATGAATATATTATTAGTTTAAGTATTTTATTCAACACATGAATATTTTACCAGTTTAAGTATTTTATTCAACACATGGATATTTTATTCCTTTTTCTGAATATTATTTTAAAATAATCGTTATTTTTCAAATTGGAATGAGACCCAATCGATTACCATATAATGTTATTTATATGGATTTCATACAACACATGTATATAACAACCATAATAAATAATCAACCATTATCCAGTGGGCTTTCTACACTGTATAAGCATTAAATATAAATTATTAACGCTTGCTACAGTCTGTCAACCTATCGATTGACATATCATTACACAATTGGGATTAGTGTACGTCAAATATCGTCCCAATACCCGTGTGGGGTTTCAAACAACAAACACTGAATATTATTTGTGCACTCGGACGATGTGTAAAAATTATCGTCCCAATCGATATCACCAAAAATAGGCGTCCATAAACAAGTCATCCGACTTGTAAATGGATGTGTAAACTTATTTTTACTATCCAATAATTATTTTATTTATCGCCTTTATAAGCTAAAAATAATATTTTGACTAGCTAAATTCTTCTAAGACTTTTTAGAAAATTTCGGCAGCATAACGGCACGATACTAGAACCGGAATAAGGTCTAGCCTTATCCCTCGCCTAATACTGGCTCGCGCCATACACAAATAAAATTCAATTAATTCTACTACATTACTGTTAATTTCACAACCACAATCAAATCACATAGAACATCCAAATAAATAAATACTCAATTACCCCAATGCCATTTACAGCGCCATAAGTGGCTATTCGCGGGGTATAAAATCTGTGTGGGTAATATCCATACATCGCTTTCAATTTATGTGATTGTGAAAATTCGAGTGTTGAACTCCATATAATTCAAATCAAAGAACATGGTTTGCACAATAAATTAAGTGAGAAGGAGTTCTCACCTTTGGGATCCACTCCTCCATTCTTTATTTCTGAACGGTTTGGATTTGGATTTGTTTCCAGTCGGTTCCATCGCAGTCTGTTTCAAACAATGTTAACCCATAAAAATGAAGGTTAAAATCATGTCGGGTGAGCCAAGTCGTTGAGACCATGTCGAGAGGAAGAAGGTTCAAACATGATACCATGCCACGCCATTCCAAGTCGTTACGAGCTTAATGAGTCGGGGTAAAGTCATATCAGTCTCGTATATGGTGTTGGATAGGCATAGCGGCATGACGACAAGCCATAATGATCGTTGCGCCATGTCGAGAAGGACGTGGGATGATCATTGCGCCATGTCGTAGGCGACATAAGATATCGGATCAGTCGAACGAGATAAGTTATATCGTAGCAAGCTATGTCGTGTCCAGGTGATACCAGGGGCTCAACAACCACCGTCAAAACAAGAAGAGTCATGCCATGTCGCAAGCTCAAAGTTCCGAGAATCAACCCACTATGTGTAACACCCCACATCTGTTAAGGTCACTCACAAAGGGAATGCCTTAACTTCAATGGAGTATTATGGGTACTGGAACAGAAATATTACAAGACAGACATATATAAAACAACGGAAAATAAAGTGGAAGTACTTCAAATCATTTATTAAATATAAATGTTTACAAGAAAAGCCCATCAACTTCCAATACCCAATTTCATAGTTAAAATATCTGTCTTGCTCAAAAACAAAGAAGCATAAAAACAAATTGCAGTATTCCCTAATAAAGCAAAGCAAGCCATAGCCAGGAGAAATCCAAGCCATACATGAAAGAGCCTTGGAGCTTGGTAAGATCCGAACTAAGCTGTATTCCCACCCTGTGAACCTGGGGGGGGGGGGGGGACGGAAGAAAAAGAGGTGAAACAAAATGGGTCAGTCATAAAGACTGAGTAAGTCCTAGTGACTTTCAGCATAAAAATGAGTAAAGATAACATGGCATGAATAAACTGAAAGTAAATATAAGCATGATGACAAGGTAGGCAAGATAAACTAAGATAACAAGATAAACTATGATAACAAGATAAACTTCGGGCACGATGAAACAAGTATCATCCCATAATTCCTATCAAGTATCCCACCGCATGGTTTCTATCAAGAATAACATCGCAAGGTTTCTAAGCTTTACCAATAAAACGATATCTATTTGCTCTGCACCACCTAACTAGCATCCTCATAAGTGTCTTACATGGAATGATCTGTACTCCTACTAGTATCCCAACTAGTGTCCTATGTAACAAGGATCCGTACCCCCTACTAGTGTCCCAATTAGTAGCCCGTGTTATATAATAATTACAACGTGATCCCAATCCCCGCAATTATGGTAGCCTTCAGGTGTACATCGATTTTGAGGATTCCACCTTGATCACCCCAATGGCCATGTATATATTCAATGCACCCTTACTACCTTATCGATCGGCTCTTTACTTGTCCTATTTCTTGTTTGTGTCACGCAGCCCCCTACTTTTAGATACCTGTGCTGGTCCCACCATGGGGTGTATCAAGTTCCATGGTGGCAACCCTGACACAATCAAGATGCACAGCTTTATACCTACTGATGCCCAGTGGCTAAATTTTCTGCGCCGAAGTGTGTGCATGCCCGCACTCCGTTAGAACCTGCACTGTTGCACCAACCGCCGCTAATTTGACCTCTTATAATCAGCCCAGTAATCGTGCCCCACCCTGCCTAGCTCAGGGTTCCGTTGATACCTAATGTGGGTTACTGCTGAAATGGGTCCCCGTTACTAGGTTTTTCTAATGGTTAAGTCTGTGGGCCTATATTTTCTGATATTACCCACTAACCCTGATGTGCGCTTAACCCCGCTACTGATTCAAGCATGTGTATTTAATGGTTAAGTGTATGTGGGCCTATATTTACTAATATTTCCCACCAACCCGATATGTACTTAACCCTTCTACTGGTTATGTTACCATGGTTAAGTGTTTACCTTAGTTAACTTAACCTTTCTTGCTTATTATGTTTGATTGGTTAAGTGTGGTTTATTAACTTAACCCCGTTCGTCTATCTGGTTACATTGGTTAAAAAATTTCTTGTTAACTTAACCCCATGTGTTACTTAACCCTACCACGCATCACATCAGATTGGTTAAGTGCTTGTTAACTTATCCCCATCCACTAGTCATATTATAATGGTTAAGTGTTATCAACTTATTCAAGTTAACTTAACCCACCCGCTTGTCCTGTTATGTTGGTTAAGTGTTACTACTTAACCACAACCACTTGTCTAATTAACCCATTGTATTAGTTAAGTGTTCTCATTAACTTAACCTCACTCTCTAGTCCAATTTAATCATGTTATAATGGTTAAAAATTTGCTTAACATTACCCACTCCCATAGTCAACATATTAAATTGGTTAAGTGTCCTGATTAACCTAATCATATTACTTAACCCACCCATTTATATCATATTGGTTAAGTGTTCTTATTTAGTTAACCCTACCCACTGGTCTAATTACCATGTTACGTTGGTCAAGTATTACTATTCGTATTTCCACATGTCACCCACATGTCACCCACTTAACCCCCATGTCCCACCACATGTTTATCTGGTTAAGTATTTCTTAATTCATTAAGGCTGTAACCTTATAAAGACCTCTCACATTAGACTGATATTTATGGCAGCTGGATTTGCCGGGCGGGTCCGGGCAGTCTTACACCATAAAAGATTCTAACCTCGTGTCTTTACAACTGTTACGCTTTTAATTTGGGCCTAGGACCTCTCACATTGGGCTGACATTTGTGACTACTGGATTCGCTAGGCGGTTCCGGGCAGGTTTACGTCATAAATGAGTCCAACCTCATGTCCTAAGCATTGATTATCACTTATAATCTTTTACCCCAATTTGAATTTATTTCCCCTATTCAAATTATCAATTAATTCCTAATTTAACGATGTCCATAATTGACTCAATTATGTCCATCAATTAATGGTATGCAAAATCATACCAAATTTACCACAATTTATCTTAGGCCATTAAAGGCAACTTATCTCAATTTATATTTATCCCTCTTTTAAGGCTATTACATACCAACTAATCTATGTACCCAATTCTAGTCAGTTTACATATATACCAAGTTTCATGCCCTTTTTTTTACATATGTCAAGATCTAGCCAAAATTACATGTATCAAGTTTCATACCCAAATCCGGTGATTCATGATGTAGTTATCCCAAGCTATAATCTTTTTATTTCAATACATGCCAGTTGCCCAAGTTCATAATACATGTTTATGCCAATTATAAAGTTTACAATCGCTTTCATGCTCAAATTCCCAAATCTACATATGCCTAATTAGCATAAGCCCAATCTTTTGATTTAATTTACATAGATCCAATTAGTGTCGAATTCCATGTATATAATATTTATGCAAATTTTATCATAACAAGATTATACCAAACTTTACAGATCTACCCCAAACTTGCAAATTAAATGATAATATCCAATTTCATGTTGCCAATTATTAATCATATCCATATAGGCAATAATCTCATATTTCCCCCGTATACATCTCGTATGCGAATCGCGATTTTAGGCCAAGGTCCGAAGTTGACCAAGGTTCATCAAAAGAAAATAAATAGGGGGAGGTAGAAATTTGCATAATAAATAGATCAGAGAGAAAAACAACATCATGATAGGCATAAAGATTAGAACTTGATGATAACATCATTACGAATCAAGAAAACTGCTGAATAAATCACAAACTTGTCATGAGAATAAAGGTAGACAAGTCTCAAAACTAAAGATTCAAAAAGCAACAGGAATAGATCTGAATCGATAAACAAACTTAGATTCAATTCCACTTTATTTCATGCCCATATTAAAATTAAATATTTAGATCTGAAAATAACTAGCACTTACAGAGAACGGCTAATGAATTAGGGAGTGAATTTGTCGTAGAAAGTTGCAGTGTCATTGATCTATCCTCTTGAATTTGTTGTAGAAGCATTGATCTTTGATTTGATTTGAGTTTGAACGCTTAAGCCTTAATTTGGAGACGGCGGCCATGGCTCAAGAGAGATTCCAGCAGCATTTAGGTGTAAGAATGATTTGTTATGAATTAGGTTAGGCCTTAGGTTGTTCTGATTGGTGTAGCAACTTATTTCAGCCATCGGATTGACCCTAAAACTGATCCGGACCATCAAAACTCGTCCCGGGCCTCAAAAATAGGTTCTGGGCCACCCCAGGCCGACCAGGTCGACCTGTACAGAGGGGGAGTCGACACTACAGTCGACACAGGTGGGGCAGGTCGACTTTGGTGTCGACAGTACAGTCGACATGGGTAGTCTGCCAAAAAGTCTGCTGAAATCTTGTTTTGGCCATATCTTGGTCATACGGACTCCGATTTTCGAAAACTCGGACTCTATTTCACGTATTTTCCGAGACGAACGCAATGGCACAACCCGTTTCCCTTAATTCTGATTTTAAAATTTAATTCTGCCTTGATTTATTGTTTTAACGGGTTATTAAAATTCGGGTTGTTACACTATGCGACATAATCCATATCGTTAGCGACATGAGTTTTAACGTGGGAACAAGTCATGTCGGCGGTGGCATGAGTCATGGCGCGTTTTTTATGTAATTACGAAACTGCCATCTGGTCCAGAAATCTCCTATAAACACCTCCCACACTTCTTCATTTGGAGGGATCGAATCTCAAGACCACGAAGTGCTGCCAAAAATATTCTTCAACAATTACTCCAACATCTATCCAACTCCAAAAAGAGAAGATGAATTCATGGATCACGATCTCTATGAATGTCATCAAGGGAACATGCGAATCGAAGTTTGATTGGGAAAGTTTGCACTCAAAGAGGAACTCTACCAATTCTCCATCATTTTCCATCAAATCGTCATGGATCTACTTGATAAAGCATGCCCGAAAGATAGCTTTCCTCTACCTCGGATCGACCAGCTAGTAGATGTAACGGCGGGACATGGGTTACTATCTTTTATGGACGCATATTCCGGATATAATTAAATTATGATGCACAAGCCGGATGAAGAGAACACAAGTTTCATAACGGATAGAGGATTATACTGCTATAAAAGTTATGCCCTTTGGACTAAAAAATGCAGGGGAAACTTACCAACGACGGATGAACTCCATGTTTAAATCTCAAATAGGGAATACAATGGAAGTGTATGTAGACGATATGCTAGTAAAATCAAAGAAGGTCGGGGACCATCTTGAGGATCTGGCAGAAATGTTTCATATACTTAGGAATTATTGGATGGAGCTAAACCAATTAAAATGCTCGTTCGGAGTCTCCTCAGGGAAATTTCTCGGGTTCATTTTCAACGCCAGGGGCTTCGAAGCAAATCCTTCTCAAATTATGGCTTTGAGGGAAATGCGGGCCCCAAGGACGAAAAAGGAACTCCAAAGCTTAAATGGGAAGGTAGCAGCATTAAACCGGTTCATTTCCAAAGCAACAGATCGGTGTGTTCCGCTTTTTGATGCTTTGAAAAAGGGAAAGGACTTCCGATGGACCTCAGAGTGCCAAGAGGCTTTCGAGGAGTTGATAAGACATATGGAGTCGCCTCCGATGTTATCGAAACCTAAAGATGGGGAGGATCTATTTTTATATCTAGCGGTTTCGTCACATGCCATGAGTGCAGCATTAATCCAGGAAGAAGCGGGAGTACAGTTGCCAGTATATTACATCAGTAAGAGGTTAGCTGGGGCAGAATTAAATTACCCCAAGCTGGAGAAGCTCGCATATTGCCTTCTCATTGCCTCAAAGAAGGTGAGGCCGTATTTCCAATCTCACCCTATCAAGGTCCTTACCGATCAACCATTAAGGCAGGTTCTCTTTCACCCAGAGACTTCAGGGAGGTTATTAAAATGGAACATTGAACTGAGCCAATATGATATCACCTACCATCCTCGAAGGGCCATTAATGGCCAGGCTCTAGCAGACTTTATCGCTGAGTTTACAGATAGGGGAGAAGAGATTAAGGAACCAGAAGAAATGGAAGCTTCTTGGAAACTATACTTTTATGGATCCAAAAATGACTACTGTTCGGGGGCTGGAATTATTTTGGAAACCCCAGAAAGTAACTCCTTATGTTATGCCTTGAGGTTGGAGTTTCCATCAACTAATAATGAGGCCGAATATGAAGTGTTAATAGCAGGATTAAGATTGGCGAAAGAAGTAAACCTAAAAACTTTGTAGATTCTTAGCGACTCTCAATTGGTGGTGGGTCAAGTGTGTGGAGAGTTCCAAACAAATACTGGGATTCTCCCCTTTTATCTGATCAAAGCAGCGGAACTTCTAAATAACCTTGATCACTATGCTATATCTCACAACCCAAGAGAGCAGAACTCAAAAGCAGATTCTCTTGCCAAGTATGCGAGCTCTTCAGATGCTCAACTGCAAGGTTTATTCCCCATCGAAGTCCTCTCTACCCCTACTATTGGGGAAGCAAGCACTGACTGGGTAATGGAAACCATATAAGAACCCACATCATGGATGACTCCAATCAGAGAGTATATCCTCAACGGAACACTTTCTGAAGAACGAAAAAGCAAAAGGAAGATATTACGCAAGGCCCCTTTGTATCTCATTCAGGACGGAAGGCTGTACCGACGAGCATTCTCCATGCCATTGTTGCGGTGTGTGACCAAGTAGGAATCTAGAGCAATTCTGATAGAACTGCACGAGGGAGAGTGCGTAGGACACACTGGCGGTCAAACGTTAGCCAAAAAGATTCTGCGATACGGCTATTTCTGGCCTGAAGTAAATCTGGATGCCATGACCTATGTAAAGAAGTGTGACAAGTGTCAAAGATTCTCTAAGATTCCAAGAGCACCTCCTACGGAATTAACTCAAATGGTCAGCCCATGGCCATTCGCGGTCTGGGGCATAGATTTAATTGGGATATTACCTACCGCAAAATCGAATATGAGATACGCGATAGTGGCTGTTGACCACTTTACCAATTGGGCTAAAGCAGAACCTTTAGCTTCTATCACATCAAAGAAAGTGATCAATTTTGTTTTGAAAAACATCATTTGCAGGTTCGGAGTACCGCAAAAGATCATTACCGATAATGGAACCCAGTTTGAAAGCAATGAATTCCTAGACTTCTGTGCTAAATATAAGATCAAAAAGAGCTTTGCAGCTGTGGCCCATCCGCAAGCAAATGGGCAAGCTGAAGCCACCAACAGAAAATAGCCAGATACTTCAATACAAAAGTCAAACGCGGGATCGAGCATGTTCATCACTACATCGCAAGTCCGGGATATAGACATTGGACGCAAAATATCATAGGAGTATTAAGCGAGGACCAACACTCGCATATACAACCGGTTTATAGCATAAACACGTTAAAGAAAAGTAATAAAAGATAAACAAGAAATCCACCTCCTTTCACCAATGGGTCAGTCCCCACCTTGAGTAGGGGAAGGAGTATCAGTCATCGTTGTCTTGCCTCCGGGACTCGATAGTTCAGCAATTATCTCGTCCTGAGACCTAAGAGCCTTAATGAGCATGGCCTTGTCCCTCTCTAAAGCAGTAACGAGCTCAATGTTTTCTCTATTCAGCCTTTGAAACTCGCAAGCAAAGGTTTTCCAAGCCCCTAGTTTGCGGACATAGTATTGACCAATTACACCAAGGCGTTTGTCCGACCAAGTCCTAATCGCATCAAGCTGCTCCAGCAAATGATTCCGCATGACGTCTAAATCATCAGCGATTGAGCGGTTATCAAATGGATATATATCCAAATCGGACTGGTCAAAGGTCACTCCATGAAGACATCAGCCTTCCAAGCGTGCGGCAAGCTCAGAGGTGTGTGGTTTGCGGGCATAGCCAGGCTTGTCTATGAAGGCTTTTAGTTTAGCCAAGCTAGGAGCAATAGGAGCAACAGGAGCAACCTCAGCCTCAGACATTGGGCGTTTTTCCAATCTGCGGTGCTTGCGAGCTACGTCTTCACTCGAGCTTCCTTCGGTTCTCTTAGACATCCTGTACAAATAGCAAACGTCAAGAAGTTAAAACAAAGACGACAAACACTTAAGCAAGACAAGTGTGGACATAGGGGTTAAGTCGTTATGGCATGGGATTCGTGTTGATTCATGACATGAGATTCAAGTCGGGTTGCGAGATGAGGTACGCGTTGGTGCACGACATGAAACTCATGCTGATTCACAACTTGAAACCCATGCTCATCAACGACTTAAGACTTATAACGGTCCACGGCTTGAGATCCATGTCGTACTGCGACACGAGACTCATATACCATTTCACGATGCATCAAGAAATCAGCTTACTTGAACAATACCCAAACTCAAACCGTTGATGCGACATGTCATCTCGACCGACTTAAATCACAACGACAGATTGATAACTTACATGGGCATAGCGGTATGAAGCAAGTCAAAAAAGTAAAACATGACACAACTATAATAGAACGATGAAAGGGTTCATGTTCCAAGTACTTTAGCAAACAAATGGGGTGCAATGTACCAAAATCTTCAAAAAAAAAAAAAAAAAAAAAAAAAAAAAAAACAGTTCATACAATCATCGTGGACCAAAACAAAATGCCTTATGACTTCAAAAGTTATGTCGCTCAGGCACGGTTTGAAACTCACAACCGTTGAAACGACATGAGACATAAGTTGACCATGTCATATGAAAATTAGGGTTTCGAGAAAATTAAAGGATTTCAGAGCTCTTACACACGGTATACCTATTCTAATTCAACTCAAATTCAATTCGCGAGCATCTTAATAACCCAAAACAGCCAAAATCGATTCACAAGTCCTAGTTTTTAGGAGAACAAAGAAGGGAAAAGATATCACTTCTAACATCAGCAAGCGTATGATCAGAACCACGTCAAGAGACCCCATAAAAATCCCAAGAGTACCTGGTTTAATTTAAAAACGTAGGTACAACGAGAATCAAATTCTAAATCGCACCTATTTCTTGGCGACAAGGAGCTTCGGATCTGATTATCGGGCTAACGAAGCACTTGAATTCAAGTCGTTTTGATGATGATGGGGGGGGGGGGGCTAATGAATGACGGCCGCCATTAATATGGTTTTTTAATTTTAAAGGGGATTATAGAAGAATGATTGATTAAAGAGGGAGATTAAAACAAATATACTAAGTTTGTTGGGCCCCTCAACGACCCAATCCCGAGAAGAAGGCCAACGGGCTTCAATCAATTCGTGGCCAAGAGGTCACAATGATTTAAAATCGTGTTGCAACCTAAGAGAATGCACAACTTAAAAACAGTATACTCTAGAGACTCACGCGATTTGAAGTCCCTAACAACCTAAAGGCTATCACACGACTTGGGAAGGCTAAAGCGACTCACAACTTGATGTTAATGACATCTCATGACATGAGAAGTGTCCGGAATATCATGAGTCGAAGCCATGTCATTTTTAATAACACGAACTTCGAGGGGCAAATGTCAACCCATAAAAATGAAGGTCAAAATCATGTCGGGTGAGCCAAGTCGTTGAGACCATGTCGAGAGGAAGAAGGTTCAAACATGATACCATGTCGCGCCATTCCAAGTCGTTACGAGCTTAATGAGTCGGGGTAAAGTCATATCAGTCTCGTATATGGTGTTGGACAGGCATAGCGGCATGACGACAAGCCATAATGATCATTGCGCCATGTCGAGAACGACGTGGGATGATCATTGCGCCATGTCATAGGAGACATAAGATATCGGATCAGTCGAACGAGATAAGTCATATCGTAGCAAGCTATGTCGTGTCCAGCTGATACCAGGGGGTCAACAACCACCGTCAGAATAAGAAGAGTCATGCCATGTCGCAAGCTCGAAGTTCCGAGAATCAACCCGCTATGCGACATAATCCATATCGTTAGCGACATGAGTTTTAACAGGGGAACAAGTCGTGTCGGCGGCGGCATGAGTCATGGCGCGTTTTTTATGTAATTACGAAACTGCCATCTGGTCCAGAAATCTCCTATAAATACCCCGCACACTTCTTCATTTGGGGGGATCGAATCTCCAGGCCACGAAGTGCTGCCAAAAAATATTCTTCAACAATTACTCCAACATCTATCCAACTCCAAAAAGAGAAAATTAATTCATGGATCACGATCTCTATGAATGTCATCAAGGGAACATGTGAATCGAAGATTGATTGGGAAAGTTTGCACTCAAAGAGGAACACTACCAATTCTCCATCATTTTCCATCAAATCTTCACGGATCTACATGCTCCTTCATCACTTCTAAGGAATTTGAGTATGATTTGTGTATATGAGAGAATGACAATGTTGTATGAGAGGAGTTCATCTTGTAATCTTCATATTGATAATGGAATTTCTCATGAAAGTGGACGTAAATCCTCATTGGATTAAACCACTATAAACTTTGTGTCTTCTATTTGCATTTTAATGGTTGTGTGGCTCCACTATTTCGTTTTTTGCGAGATCTAATCTTTACACTTTTGGTGTTTGTCCAATTTTAGGATAAACAAACGATATTTATATTAAACATCACATTTTTATTTTAACGCTATATGGATAAAAATCACATTTTTATTATCGTTCTACATATATAAAAATCATATTTTTATAATGCTACTACATATGTCAAAATTATATTTTTATAACGCTACTATATATGTAAAAATTATATTTTTATAACGCTACTACATATGCAAAAATCATATTTTTATAACGCTACTACATATGTAAAAATCATATTTTTACTCTAAACTATATACATAAAGATCATATTTTTATCTTGGTATTATATATATATAAAAATCGAATTTTTGTCTTGCTAACTTCATAATAAAAATCATATTCTTATGCGACTAAAAATCATGTCTTTATATGTTTAAAAATCATACCTTTATATGTTTAAAAATCATAGCTTTTCTATGTTAAAAAACATAGCTTTTCTATGTTAAAAATCATAACTTTTCTATGTTAAAAAATCATAACTTTTCTATGTTCAAAATCATAAATTTTCTGTGTTCAAAATCATAACTTTTCTAATCTACATATAAATCCTATTTTTAACTACATAAATAAATAAAAATAACATGAAAACTCACTTTTTCGATCGGAGGGGGTTGCTACGCGCTAGAGCTGGAGGGGGGTGCGCTGCGTCGGAGGTGAGGCCAAAGGAGGAGGAGGCGGCTGTCTCTAGGCGGAGGAAGGGTTTTGGTTTGGGGGAGAATGGGGCTCGTGGATTTACAGAGGGGAGGGAGGAGAAAGGGGATTAGCAGGGAGATGGGGAGGCGGGTCAGCAGGCCAGAGGCGGTGAAGCCTGGAGGCCAGCGGTGCAGATCGCGATGGGGGGCTCCGTAGTCCGTCATTCCCTCTTTTTTTATTTGTTCGATCGGTTCTGAACGGGGAAGGGTAGAGAGAATGGTGAGGAGTTGACCAGGTTTATTTAAATATTTATTTAATTTAATTTTATTCCAAAAAGTAACTTTTTCTTTTGAACTCCAAATCGAACCCACCAATTGTCACTCCTAGATAATTACCCCCATTCCGGACGCAATGGGATGTGTCTCGTAAGTCAATTCTATCGTTTTGATCAGTTTTCATCAAAATTAAAATATAAATTAATATTACAATCGTTATTGATTTCAACGCACATTTTAATTTACTGGGGCCACATACTGACTCCAAAAATTCCAAAACAATAAAGCTAGTTATGTTTTGACGATGCGTTCCTAACAAAACTAATTTCGTCGAATTTGGAGACCGTTTGAGAAACGGTCATTTTTCAGTCGATTAAATTCAAACTGAAATTACCAAACATGTTTAAATCCGCCACGCTCACATATTGATTCCAAAAATTACGAAAATTGGATTCTAGGAATAATCTGACTTTTCGGATCCAACAAAAGTGGTTTCATAAAAAATGGAGGTCATTTGCAAAATGGCTATTTTTTAAGGGCCATATGTTATTAAAATATATATAAGTTCCATAGCGACTATTTTTAATTTTAAACTGGACATAACTTTCAATACTTAAAGTGAAATCTAAAATTTTCACATTCTTTAGAAAGATATAGTTAAATAGATTCTAATGTTTATCGTTTCGTCCAATTCTGACTTATATTGAATTCTATATATTCAATTGAAATTAGAAATCGAATTTTCAAACTACCGCGCCATTTCGAGTTTGTTTTATAATAAAAATAAATTTATACGTTCTAACTTCATCGAAAATAAATTTTTAGTCGTTATTATTTAAAATAAATCATTTTAAATATTCAAAATCCATTAAAATAGCCAAAATAAAAAATTTAAATTAGTTCTGATTTTCCGGGTTGTTACAATATTAAATGATATTTTACTTGTTTATATACATGTTTATATAAATACTAGTGAATATAACTGGTAAAATATGTTCATTGGATTCTTAAATAATAATTATTTTAATTTGCCATAACATTCAAATCTAGTATTACCTATATTTTTTTATACAAGAGTTGAAAACAAATATAAAAATGTAGCAAAACGTTATTTACTTATATACATACATATATACAATGGTCAAGAATTTTATACCATTAAAACATATATTCTTGAAATTTACCACAATTTATTTAATTTAAATCAATTATTGGAATAATCCAAAATAAATTGTTCTACAACACAGTCAAAAAAGGGACAATACAATCTACCCCCGTTAAAAGAATTTCATCCTCAAAATTAAAGAAAAACAAGTAAATTAAGGTTATATTTAAAATCATAAACTTATAATAAACACATACATGGGTGATCCCCTAACAGTCACAATAACAAGGTATCCAACCCACACAGGTTACCTACCAAAACATTTCTTAGCAATCACAACATTCAATTTCATAAATAGAATTATCTGTTATCCCTATTGGAAATATTTTTATTTCAACTTCACACAAAATTTTAAACTTCCAATAGTCCCTGACCGTAAATCAATATGAAGTAATCACCTAAACATCAACCCCGAAGACCGAAATCAATATCAGATCGACCCTTAGAAAATCATTTAACTCAACTAATCTCTAGTCAGGTTCCAATTTAATATCTTAACTCCTTGTCAACTCTTATAAGTCTATTTCCTATTTTTAAGAAAATATTTCTGATTAATTTGGAAAAAAATTCCAACCAAAAATTTTGATTATACAAAATCATTGTATATTTCCATCCAAGTTTATTACCCCATTATAGAATCCTCTGTAACCTTATTTCCCATCTCGATTCAACTTGTCAAAATTCTAAATCCAATTCAAATCTACTCAATTTAATCTTATTCTATCTAAAATTTCAAGCTCCTGAATTCAACTCTTGGTTTTTATTCCAAATTCAAAACCATTGAATTTTCCCAAATTATCTGTTTTCCTGAAATGATTTCCAATTGTCTTCTTCATATATTTATTTTTATATAAGTTCAGTTTGGTTATTTCTATAACCATTTCAATTTTATAACCTTATTTGATTATAATAACAATCATCGACACATCCATAGATAATAATTTCAAAAACTATTCTTTTTATATCAAAATATATTTTTGGGTAAAATTATTTCATTTTACCAGCTTTTAAAACAATCCTGTGTCGAATTACTCTGTTCAAGAGTTTAGAAACACCTATCGATACAGTTGTACATTTTGTATCGACCAGAATTCATAAACCACTCAACAAACCAACCAATACAATAAAAAACAGTTTTTATATCAATTAACAAATACACGCTCATATATATACACTCAAACTCAATCTAGGGTATTACTAACCCCATCTCTATCGAGTAACGCCATAGAGCCAAGGTTACTACTCAACCTTCATCTCTGATACTAAGCGTGGCGAACCAGATTTTGGTACTCTTTGAGTCGTCCAAATACAACACTAGTCCAAACCCAAAGAACACTAAAACCTAGGTGTCGAAGAAAGAAATCAGAGGATGAGAATAGATAAGATAGAAAAGTAGAATAGAAGAAAAGGAGAACATACAACAAAATCAGAGTAAATACGAATCTCACAGCGGAATAGATACAATATAATATATATATATATATATATATATATATATGCAATCACTTCTGAAATACAAACTGAATTTGAACATACATACATCATCAGAGTATAACACATACACAATACAACGAAAATAAACTCTCTATATATCTAACGTTGAAGCCTCCTGCTCCAAGCTCCTCCAGAAAATCTGTAAAATTCTGAACTACTTGACTGCGCGTACAAATTTGGACACCCAAGAGTTTAGGTAAAACATAGAAAAATAAACTCTGGGTCAGTCATGGGACTGGTGTGAGTGAACGATTTAAAAACAGCTTGATTTTAACTTCCAAAAACTTTTTGAACGAAAAGATAATCGTAAGACCGATCCACACATAAATACGGATGGTTTTTACCATATGATAACCCAAAGCATTCTTTGAAAACAATATTCTCTTGATATTATGATAGTGTCTAAATACAAATAATTAACAATCTAGTGGAATGCTTGCATCTCACACTCCACATATATAGTGTACAAACAAAAATGTAGGCACTTATTGGGTAACGAATTTCCAACTATGACAAGGTATGGAACCACCTTCCTATAGTGTATCTCTAGAGGGGAATACACTGGGTTCAACAAGAACATCTTGCAACCCGGGCCACACATGACCGACCACTCATTTCTCTTGAGTGTATCGAATATATTGTCACCAACGGTTGGGCCCACATAACCGTTATCCAAAGATATAGAAGTGAAAGAAGAACATAAATAATTATTCCCTAAATAAGTGATAATACACCCTAATGGGAGCGACCCACATAGCCATGCTACCTGCCCGATTTTTGTCATTTTCCGTTTGTGAGGCTTGAGGTCAGAACTTACCGTTTGTAATAGCACATCTTTATTCACTTTGAATGCCACATCGTCAAACCCATCAAATCACAAATTGATTTCCCCAAAACCACAGGTATAAAGCTAAGAGAAACGAATTCCTATGCCACCAAACATAGTTTTGAAGTGATTAACTTACGCGATCTGTTAGGTATACTCTGTCATACATTCGTCCATACAAGTTGTCCTGGGACTGGACAAACCGAATGCACTATTTTGTAAACAAAACAACCCTTTCATAAACTCCATCTTCAATAATCTATGACTTGAACGTATAAGCCGAATCGAAGTGGAATTAAATTCCGGACTATTGGAAACGACCACGTAAAAGGTCAAGATTTGATAGTCGGTGATTTAACTATCAAATATAAAATAAAATGGGTATATTTGTTTCCATTGGATCCGCTAAGCCTCGTTTAAATAATCTTTAATTATACAAATATTAACTTAGTTTGTATTTGTCTAAAACCATACGTATTTCTTAACTTAGAAAATTCTTATTATAAATCTTGCATGAATATCTCACTTTTGAATATACGTTTCATAGCTAAAGGCAATATTAAACTCTAACTCTCATTCCAAAATCAAACTAGTATTATTTATCGGATAATAGTGAAATCATTCAAGTTAGGGTATTTCAATTACCTCTCAGACCTTGAGTCGAAATCGTATTTATCGTTAAGATTCGTAAAAGTTTGATATTCAAAATGTTTGACAAACCAGACTTTGTAAATCTATTTGAATTTCAAATCTTTAAAACATTTTCAAGATAAAGATGTTGTTTGAAACGTTTATCCAGTTAACTTGATCAAATTAATTATTTAAAACCAAGGAATTTAAATCAAGTGAATCGACTGAATTCCCTTTTCTTTTATTAATTCGATTATCTTCAAAACTTACTTAATGAAGAGATTAATTAAGTTAAAAATGTTATCTTGGATAATTTAGGCAATATTTTTTTTACTTCTTTATTTAACTGCACCATTATCTTACCAGAATAATTAGCCGAAATATTTATTTACTCTAAATAAAACATTTCTATGTTTAACATTTGTTGTTAAACTTTTTCTATTAAATTAGTTGAAACCCAATTAATAAAATAATCAATCTTCATTTAAAACGGTTGATGTAACTCAACCTAAACACATTTTGATTAACCGGTTACGGTTAATCTTACTTTTTAAATTAATTAATAAAATAATTAATTCAAAATAACCACCTTTAATTGTTTCTTAAAACGATTAACAATTTGAGTTAATTTCTGATTCACTTTACATAAATTACAGCTTAGCAGTCCTAGTGACATACAGCAGTTCTCTTAGCATAGGACATTCAAGTCGTTAACCAAATTTACACAACGGATATGTAAATAAAATTAAATATCTCCAACTGATAATGTAGTATCTCAATAGCATATATTTATTAATAAAATGCATCAAACTAACACAATAGCAGAACTGGGTTTATTTATGCTAGCAGGGTATTCAAATACTTCGATTAAATCAATTAGTAGTGGAAGGCATTTAATTCCACTAACAGATGTCAATATTATGGTTAACGTAATTTAACACACTCAATTAAATATTTAATTAAACAACGATTCAGAGTTTACAGAATTTACTGATAATTATATATCAATTATTAACAATTTAAGTGTTAATTTACATTAACGCCTAAATTTACGTTCCTTATAAATATCACTAATTTCTAGGAATTAAACCAATTTTAATTGTTTTATTTATCTAACATTTAAATCAATTAAACTCGACAATTCATTGTATTGCCTCTATTGAACAAGTACTATCTATTTCACTTTTATTTAAACGAACTTGAGCAACCAACATTTTCATGTATATACCTTGATAACTTATATAAGTTTAAATATATTTTCCTTTATTTCTTTTGATAGATATATTTATATATATCTTTAATATTATATTTACATTTTACAGAAATTCTTTCATTTTCTTCAAATTCTATACTCTTTATTTATCTTCTATTTCCTTTTCTTTTTATTTCTCACTTTATTTATATTTTCCTTTCTTTACTTTCTTTTCTCTCATTTCCCGTTTCCTTTTATTCATTTCTATGTAAGTTGCATCCCAACCAACTCAGGCCCAGTTATCTTAGCCCAGTTCCTTATTTCTTATTATATTTTTGTTTTTGTATATTTGACATGGGCCGAATCCCATGGCCCAAATTCCCCTTCCCTCCGTTTTGGTTTCAGCCCTACGGCTTAACCTTGGCTTGAACATCCATTCGGCCGATCCCCTTTTCTTTCCATCCCTCATCCTTCAGGCTTCAGGAACATGAAGTATTAAAAATAAAATATACTGGTACCCAACATGCACCCATTTCCATGCACATGTACACCACCTCCGGTGGTCCGATCCTTGCCGCGCCACCACCCACATGCTAGATTGCCCTCGCAGGTCATCACTGACCATCTGCCATGCAACCAAGTCCCCTCCTTCTCAAAGTCACCATCCAGTCCCCTTAAACCCAAAGATCCACTTCAGACAGGCACCTCAAAATCCCACGTCACCTCCAACTCCGACCATTTGACGAACTGCCACTTCCACCGTGCCGAAGTTCCCATTTATACGCTCCTTCCAACCAGAAAGCAACACACTCGATCAATGCTATTGGGTATACGACGCAATCAAAAACCCTCTCAAAATACACCCTCAAGACACAAATCGACCTCGTCTAGACTCCTCCGACCACCGGAGTCCACCTAACTTTGTCCACCCCTTCTGCTAACTCCAGTGAAGCTTCAGTAAAAGCAGTTTTCAAAATTATCAACCCAATCTTAAGATTTTAATTTTTTCCACTCGACCCTAAATTAAACCCTAGGTCAAATTATTGCGCATTAAAAATCGTGGTTTTTGTTTTAAAAATCACTAATTACTGGTATGAACCTGTTCAAATGCCTGAAACCATGAAATTTAGTGATCGAAAATTTGATTTAAAACCCCTCCTTACTGTGTTTAACTCACTTCTAAATAGTAAGTATCTTACTTCATGTTAAAACTATTTTTATACTATCCCAAAGATGTACTTAGATGAAATTATAGATTGAATTAAGGTTATTGATTTTTTTGAATTAGTTGGGAATGGGAGTTTTCAACATACAAGCATGTTCATGGTGTTAACAGTGGTTCCTCAGACACTCCAGTAAACATGTATATGCTCATATATGAGTTTGTTGCAATCTGTATAACAATCTGAGAATATAGTTTACTCACTTTATTTGTTTCCTGGTTTATATATACACATTCTTGTGCAAATGAAGATCAATGAATTCAAACACATTCAACCAAATATATAATATAAGTATGCCTGTCATACCTAGCAACGGTTTAAAATTTTTACTTACTATATCATTTATTTATATGCAATCCCAGGTTTAGATTTAGTTTGAAATTCATAGGTTTTGTTTGCCCAATCAATAACAGATTCATAGGTTCTGTTTGCCCAATCAGTAGCAGTGTAACAGCCCGTGTTCCAACAGACCGATTTTTTTTCCAAAAACCCAATCCATCGAAACCCGAGTTGGTTTGCTCTGGTATCCTGCAGAAAAGACAGAGACATAAAACATGTCAGAGTTCGGAAAACATCTCACAGTGGAAGGAATGAAATATAATGTAGTTGAAACATAGCTTTACCTTAATAATAATACTGCTAAACCAGTATCCAAAGCTATACAGTCTCTATCATGAACCTAACCTGCGAATGTTATGAGGAGGGGGTCAGAACATAAGTTCCGTGTTAGTGAATTTAAATTACACTTCTTTGATAATCCTACATATACCGTTCAATTATATTTTTTTATTTATTAGGTTATTTGTGTTATTAGCACTCAAGGCTTACACACACGTCTCACCCATATACTCTCTAGTGGATTAACCGAATATAATGTATATGTAGCTACCCCCAATTAAGGTATACTCTACTCGCATGGTCTCCACCGTATGTACGCATTCCCTTATCCAATGTCGCATTGTCGTATGTATATCAACGCTACGTTTGCTTAAAACTATCATCACTGTGTTACGTAAGCGTTTGGACTGCCATTCTAGATCCTACTACATTATGTCATCGAATAATGCCCTTTAGCCTATGGTACACCACCCAGAGCGACATGAGTGTACCGAGACTTTCCCCACGTACGTATCGTCAATCGTACTCGATGTCTGTTTGCATATGTTCTCTATATGTGCGCCCGAGTCCCGTGGCAGGGCTAATCAAGAAACACGAAACTCGGTCGGGAGCTTTCTGATATCTGCCGGTTGAAGATGCTAAGGTCTGCTTTTACAGTGGCTATGGTCCCACTAGACCCCTCCCTCAACTAACAGATGAAAGGCACCCAAGAAAATCAAGAATGAGAACTATAACCTCAGCCCCCTATGCCCTTCAATCCTATTGGACAACCTCACCCATAACTAGATAGCAAAGTATATGGTCTTTTGGAGTTCTCTGCCTTTCCGCTTTATGTACTGACTGAAGATGGTAGGAGGATGACGAGTTGCTATCACAGAGCACTAACTGGACTCGCTGAATCACGCTGGTCCATCTTAGTCTTTTGATTGTCCCTTATTATTGCAATCAAGGCATACTCATTGGTTCACCCACGCTGACCTAACCTCTATGAGCACATGCGGATCATCTGCAACTCACAAAGGAATACCAAGAGTACCTACGTCCCCAGAAGCCGTGTGCTTCTTAACCCATTCTGTTGGAGCCTACAAGAACATCTAGATGGTCATGCGCTCCTCTTTGTGCCTTTTGACATCCCGATGATCTACCCCTCATGGTTATTCATCCTTTAACTTATGGACTGTCCCAAGCGCCTCAGTTTTATATGTCATTAGACCCTATGTCTAACCATTAATTACGCTCTTGCGCCACCTCGTGAGTTTTCACATTTAACTTGGTTATTCTCTTTCTCATTGATTTCCTTTTTAAGTTTACCAAGTTACCCTCGCTTATCAATGTTTCATATATGACTCATTGCTTGTAAGTTTCATTAATAAGCTTTGTACCCCATTGTCCATCTTAACTTATTTCTTATATAAATTTTTCCTCATATCTATCTTCTTATTCAGCTATACTTCCATCTATTGGTGTCCCCACAATCCTTGGTTGTTTGCTTAGTTTTCTTAACTAAGGCTTATTACTCAGTTTTTTTAACTAAGGATTATTACTTATTTTTCTTAACTAAGGTTTATTACTTAGTTCTCTTAACTAAGATTTACTACTTAGTTATCTTTATCGTTATTTACTTAGTTCCATTAACTAAGGTCTTCTGATCATAACTCATGTTATGTTTATCAACAGATTACTCATTATCGCTTTGTAGTTTATATTCAACTTATTTTACAATATAAGTTGTCCCATTCTCTAGTCTTATTATCATCTTCCCTTGTTCCTAGGACAAGTCTTCCTATTATATGACTTCCATATTTCCCCTATATGTTCATATTAGGTTGTTATCATTCCCCAATATGGCATTAATTAAGATTAACTTAACCTTTCCCATTTCTTTAACACGTTTACTTAACCCCTACCCACTTCAAATGGTTTGTAACACCACTACAGATTTAATTGGGTTAAGTATTCTAATTCATTACCATGTCCAATTATGGTTATAATGGGCTAGACCTCCCACATTAGGCCTACAACGTGTGGATGCTTGATATGCCGGTCGGGTCCGGGTAGTCTTATTCCACAGTTGAGTCTAACCTCGTGTCTTAGCCCGATTCGTATTTACGTACTCAGACCTCCCACATTAGGTTCAACATTAGTGCCTGCTGGATATGCCGGTCGGGTCCGGGCAGACTTCCACCACTAATGTAACCTAACCTCGTGTCATAAGTACAATTACAATCCTAATTGTAATTACTAAACATTCCATTATTAATTAATTAATCAATTAATTAATAAATTAAACCATTCCCCATTTGAGTTGTGCCTAATTCACTATTCAAATTATAGACTTTTACGCCTCTTTTTGATTCACTTTTAATTATGCCCATATCATAAATTAAGGCATATATATGTATAATATATATTGCACCAACCCAAACCCATATATATTTTCCAATTTATGCCTAAAATTCATATTCACATACGTTCTAATTTATATCCCAAATCACTATTTAGACATGTCCCATTTCATACCCACAATATCAAATTTCAGATCTTTAAACATAATTTGGTTAATATAGTCATACACTTACTCAAGCCATTCCTTGTACATAAATATGACAGTTTTTCATGTGAACTGTGTAATACTCCGACCAATCCAATTACATGTTCAATGTTATTATATAAATCATATAAACGTTCAACTGGTCAAATAAACAAATTAATGATGTCATGTCATGCTAACCATTCCCATAATTTACTATATTCAAGACATGAATTCCCATATCTATTCATTTTTACGTTTTAACTTGTTACAATCGCAATTTATAGTTAAACTTGCAATTTCACAATTTACACACACACACACACACACACACACACACACACACACACATATATATATATATATATATATATATATATATATATATATATATATATATGGGAATGCTAAATGATAGCTATAACATTATCGAAAAGTCATAGTTTAATTCCACTCACCGATTAAAGAATAAATCTTGAATTTTGGGATCTGATTTCTGAATTTGAATAGCTAATCCTTTGGTGTAGAATTTCAATTCTTATTATCCAATTCGTGAACTCCAATTTGAAAGCTCTAACTTTGATTGTTGTCTTAAAGACTCTAATTTAACTTGATTTGATTTGATGGAGGCTAGGTTAGATTAGAGTTGAGCAGCATGGTGACGCCATTATTTTGATTAACGAATTTAGGGTTAGGTCTAGGTGTGTTTATATAGGTGTTCAAGACCTTATCGTACGCGCAGCGATGTGTCAGCATTGAACCCAATCAAGAAAATAGTCTAGATTCGCAGATGAATCTAGCCAAATCTTATCGTACACACAGTGCTGAGTCAGCATTGAACCCAGTTAAGAAAATAGTCCAGGTTCGTAGATGAATCTAGCCAAATCTTATCGTACACGCAGTGCTCAGTCAGCATTGGGTCCCGCAAGCTATTTTGGCGTAGAAATTTGAATTTTGAACTTTTGAATTTCTGGAATTTAATTAACTGTTTTATTCACATGAAATATACTTATATGTAAACAATTCCTCTAACGACCATTTTATGCGTATATATACGCATAACTTTCGTTTTATTTTCAAAATTCAAACGATGTTGCGCCGTTATTTGATTCTTTTCATATTTCATTGACTGTAGCCTTATCTTGAAATTTTATCTTTCATATACATATATTTCTGCATATATATATATATATATATACTCATATATATACATATATTTTCTTTATTTCATTATATGTACATTCTTATCCTTTCAAATTCTGAATTTCTATAGATGCATATATTTGCATGATCAGTTGTCCTTCTCTAAAACAAAGATAAAAATTATGCCGCCGCCGAGGTTCGAACCCCTGAACTCTATGTTTCAAATCCAATGCCTAAACCAACTGAGCTATGAAGTAGTTTGTTAATAAGTCTTAGAACAATGATCATTACTGTTCTCTCCTTACTTCTCTTTTTCATGTTAGTTACAATACTTAAATTAAACTATTACATGAATCTTTTTCTTTTATTTTTCTTTTAATGTTAATGCATTATGTTTGCAAATCAGTGCACGCAACATATCTACATTGCATGCAACCAATTCTTTCTTTCTTTCAATGCATGCATAATCTTTTTCTCTTTTTTTTTCAGTGCATGTATTGATTACATGCAATCCTTATTTTATTCTTTATTTCATATTTTAATTTGTTTGTATATATATATATATATATATATATATATATATATTTCTCTTGTGCGTATACAAACTTCGAACCTTAACAACTTCTTCATACGGTGTCCGATTTACGCAAACCAAGTGTCCATCTGAACCAGAATTTCGAGGCGGACGCAATAGTGATGTCCGTTTTACTTAATTCCTGATATTTAAATTAAGTATTTTTATTTTATTATCTCTTTTATTACATATATCGTTAACGTATTAATTTTTCCGTTTCTTCCACTATTTTAAATTGTACTTCACCATTATTTATATATCCATGTATATATACACATTTTTAATTATCTTAAAAATGCGGGGTGTTACATTCTCCCACCCTTAAGGAATTTCGTCCTCGAAATTCGATGAGGGTAAAATAAATAATCCTTCGCATAATATACATCCATCGTGTGTGCATCCAATTTTTGCAAACATTGTGCACATGTGCAAAGTGAAATACATCATGGTAATGCATGTATGCCTAATTTGGTACCACCTATGCTTATGCAAATTTCTCAAAAAAATTTCCAAATCATGATGCTCACATCCTAAATATACTTGCAGTTCTATATGAATGCAATATTTTTGAAAATCAAAACACTTTTCACCCAAATTTTCCACACTCTTACCGAATAAGAGCGTACTTCATCCAATTGTTGCATCCAAAATCCTACCAACCATCATTAAATTTCAAAATTTAGAAAAATCTAATTTTCTAAATTTGATTTCTTATGTTACAAAAAGGCATAAAACGGAAAAAATTTCGTCTTCCGCTTTTCTTTTATGTACCTTTTCTAGTTGTACTTGGATTTTATGTAACTATTCTATAAAAAGTTTCCTATTTTCCTAACCAAGCGCAACTTCATAAAAAAAATCTTTTCGTTTTCAACTTATCTTGGAAAATTTTCATTTTTATTCATCTTCTCTTAAGATTTCCATTTTCTTTTCCCATCATGTTTGTTGCTTTACTGAATTCGTAGTTTTCTTCCTAGTTAGGCTATTCTCTTTCTTAGCTTATCTTTCCATTAATCCTTTCCATCTTTCAACATCCTGCACAGCTACTACCAAGGGCCAAGAACCATAAGACTATTTCACTAAAGAAAAGTCCAAACACAACACTCAATTCTTACTTGCCCTTCCACTATCTAGTAGTCACTACTAGTCCTTACTGTGTATTACTAGCCTACATTTTTTTTCAAGCAACAACTCTAGGTCTCACAATGCTTATGCATTCTACGGGAATTTTCCACTATTCCAAGATGGTCCTTGCTATTTACTTATAGCCTCAAACTTCTTCTCCTTCTTTCTAGGCACTAATCCTTACCTACTCCATTCTTCTTCTTCTTGTTTTTTTTAAAACATGGTTTGACTTTTCTTTTTTTTCCAAAAATTAAAAATGCCAAAACTTTTACTTTCTTCGCCAGAACTTACTTTTGCCAAACCATAAAAACATGTTACAACATTAAAAAAATGCAAAACATTTTTTTTTTCAAATCACACAACTGGAGTAGACAATGACAACTATTTTCTTAATTGGGTTTCCAAATTACCTACGCCTTCCTAGATACATCCACGAAATCATTTCTCTCAACTTTATATATTCCTAATCCATTTTCCATGATTGAACCTTTTTCAAATTTTTAAGGTTTCCCTTACTAAACCCATTAATCTCAGTTACTATCATATGGGATACATTTTGTGACGACCCGGTTTTTAGGCGACTTTGGTTATCGATATAAACTCAATGATGACTAACCAAACATCGAAAAATGCCGGATGGTTAATGAAAGAAATTAGAGGGTGAGAAAAGATAAGATAGAAACTTGGAATAGAAGTAGAAGAAGAACACAACATCAGAGTAACACAAACCTCACAACAGAACGAATAACATATAATATATATCATAACTTTGAAATATAAATTTGTACTTGAATATACATATCATTTCCAAAGTACAACAATTACAACATAGCGGAAATAAACAATAGCTATATGAAATCCTGAAGCCTCCTGCTCCAGCTCTTCAAGCATCTGTAAATCCCGACTACTTGACTGCCCGTACAAAATTGGGCACCCAAGAGTTTAGGGAAAACAAAACAAAATAAACTCCGGGTCAGTCATGGGACTGGTGCGAGTAAAACAGTTTAAAACAGTTTGAGCAACAAAACAATATCTCATAAGACCACGTCGTATAACGGAATGGGTTTTCCTTTATGAGAATCCAAACTAATCTTTATATCAAAAACTCTTTTGATATTATAATAATGTCTATCAACCACAATATAATAATCATCTAGCAGAAACACTTTCATCTCACATTCTACATATATAGTATATAATCATAATCGCAAGCATGTATTATGTAATGGATTACCAACTATGACAAGGTATGGAACCACCTTTCGCTAATGTATCTTTAGAGAGGAACACACCGGGTTCAACAAGAACATCTTGCAACCCGACCACACATGACCGACCACTCATTTTGCTTGAGTGTATCAAATGTATATCACCAACGGTTGGGATCAGCAACCGTTTTCCGAATGGGACAGCATCGAACAGATTAGAGAATGAAATGAATATCCCTAGATAGGTGATTATACACCCTAATGGGAGCTACCCACATAGCCATGCCGCCTGCCCGATTTTTTTCATTTACCGGAGGTGAGGCTAGAAGTTACGCTTATCTTTTACATGCCACATCTTCATTCACTTAGAATGTCACATCGTCATACCCGCCAAATCACAAATTGATTTATCCAAAAATAACACGGGTATACAGCTAAGAGAAACGAATTCCTCCGCCACCAAACGTGAATACGTTTGAAGAGATCAACTTACGCGATCTATTAAATATACTCTGTTAGACCCTCTTCCATACAAGTTGTCCTGGGACTGGACAAACCGAAGGCACTATTCAGTACATCCATCTTAGGCAATTGTTATCTAAGATTTATACAACAACCCTTGCACTTTACCTCGGCTTCAATTATCTTTGACATATATGATTCGCAACGCTTATGCCAATACAGAGTGGTTCTTCAGATAATAATCCAACTGGTCTCTCCATATTAACAGCATTAAAATGGTCAAAACATTGATAGTCTGTGATTTAACTATCAAAGAAAAACACATGTGCAAAAAACGATATTATTTCCAGATGGAAATTATATCGAACAATCATCATTTAACATTTATCTCTTTAGCTCATTAATTTGCTTATCTCCTGTTTCTATATATTTTAAATTCTTATTTTCTCTTTTATCAGAAAACATTTCTGATTCCTATTTGGAAAACATTTCCAAAACTCCTTCACGATCAAACCTTACCATTCCTTAGTTAAGAAGGAAGTCAATCAAGTTAGGGTATAATTACCTCTCAGAACTTAACTGAACAACGTTTTAACTTCGAAATGGTCAAAGTTTATCTTTTAAATCTTTAACAAACTTCCTTACGTAACTCTCGGATTCTATTTACGAATCCACTTCTTTATTGAAAACATTGGTTATAACGATAACATTATAATCCCTACTTTCGAAATATCTAACTTCAATTATAACTTTTATTCTTTAATGTGAATAAATAAATAAACCCCTAATTTATAAATAAATAACTCTTGATTTAAACACTGGAAAGTATAAGTACTTTCCCGAATTCGATATAATCGAATTCGACGATTAACCCTCTTTCGAGTAATATCTATTTGATTAACTCTTCTTCGAATAACAAATATTCAATAACTCTTTCCTTTTCGAATACACTATATTCGATAATCTCCTTTCGAATAAACGATATTCGATAATCTCTCTTCTCCAATAAACTATATATTCGATACATCTCTTTTCAAATAACTTATATTCGAAAATCGCACTTCGATTAAACTATAATCGATAACTCCTTTCAATTAAACTAAAATCGATTAACTCCTTTCGAATAACTAATATTCGACAAACTCTATTCGAATAACTAAATTCGATTAACTCCGCTTGAATAACTAAATTCGATTAACTCGACTCGACAAACTTAACTCGACTAACTCAACTAACTTAACTCGACTCGACTAACTCAACTAACTTGGTTCGACCAACTCGATTCGGTTAACTAAAATCGATAAACTCCTTTCGATTTAACTAAATCGATAACTCCTTTTGATTAACTCATCTTGACTAACTTAACTTAATTCACCTAACTCGATCCACTTAACTCGATTAACTCTCATCGATTATCTTAACTCGATTCACTTACACTGATTAACTTAACTCGATTAACTCTCAACGATTATCTTAACTCGATTCACTTAACTCGATTCACTTATCGATTAACTTGACTTGATTCACTTATCGATTAACTTAACTTGTTCCACTTACTCGATTAACTTGACTTGATTCGTAAATCTTATCTCGATAACTTAATTCGAAAGCTTAACTCGAATAACTAATATTCGATAACTCTTATTCGAATAACTCCTATTTTAAAATTCCCATTTGAAATCCTATTTCAAAAATCCAATCTTCTTTATAAATGCTTTATTTTCAAACATTTATTTAAATCCATTATTCATACTTAATATGAATAATATATCCTTTATATAATTAAATAGTTTGGTCCTGTAATTAAAAGAATACCTTATTTTAATTATCCTAATTAACTTCTATTTATAAACAATCCATATAAAATCTTATTTATATTTAACACTTAGAAATTTCATTAGTAAGTCTTGTTATCTCTTCGTTAAATATTGAGTTTCAACTTATCGATGTAAAAATCGATTTTTCACTTCTCTATATAAGTTCTGACTTATATATTCCATTTATCCAGTGATAAATAGTTTACTTAATTTATAAATATCATTTATAAATTAATCTGCTCCATTTATCTGTTTACCTCTGTATATAAGCTTTGGCTTATATATCTTTATTTATCCAACGATAAATAATGCTCTTAATTTATAAAATATTATTTATAAATTAATCTTCTCATTTCATCTGTTAAAACTGATTACTATTTAATATTTATTTTAAATAAATCTTCCCTAATTCTTTTATAACTCGTCAAATTCCTTTTAAAATCCTATTTATTTTCTAAATAAATAATCCCTTTATAATATCTTATTTATTTACCAAATAAATAATCCATTTAATGTCTTATTTATTTATCTTAAATAAATAATTCACTTTATAAATATTCTATTTATAATTATCTTTTTTATAAATATTTCCTATTTATAAATATTCCCGTTTATAAAATCTTCTTTGATTTTATAAATATTTTCTCTTTTATAAAATCTTTGATTTTATAAATATTTTATTTTCAAATATCACCTTGACAATTCCCTTTTAAACATCCCGGTATGCAAGGGTTTTAACATATCAAATCATGTTGACCAATATCGTCCAAACACACATAATCGACAATAGATCATATATCACATCATATATTACAATATATGAACAGAAGAGTATTATAAATATTGAGGAACCCAGATGGGTCCCTCCAACCTATTTCCCTGCATCACAGATGTTAAACAACACGAATATAAAATATTCTGTTAAATAAAATCAATATTCGATTAACGATTTATATATATATATATATATATCGTTATCTATGATTTCAATCAATACACAAACAATTCAACCAAACAGTTAACACACAACAATCAGTCATCATTTATCAGTTCTAAATATACGTTATAAAAATAGAACTATTCAGAGTTGGTGAGTTTTACTCACATTGGACGATCATCGTTAATAACGATAACCATCGCTCGATTTGATTCAGATGGACAATTTATTTTGCGATAAATTGTAACGAGCTCGAATCTAGTCCCAGTCAGTTCCATGATGTAGTGTCTGTCCATACGATCCCAGCGGATCTTGTTTCGTCAGATTCTGATATCGTATCTGACAGTTATTGCTTTTACAAGTGATACAATTATTTAATTAAATTAAACAGATATTATTAACTATATTGGGCTTTAACCTTTGGTTTGTGTAACACCCCGCAAATTCTATAACTGTGAAATTAACAAATTAAAGTATAATTAATTTGAAATCAAAGAACTAAGGGAAACGGGATACGCCATTGCGTTCGTCTCGGAAAAATACGCGAAATAGAGTCCGAGTTTTCGAAAAACGGAGTCCGTATGAAGAAGATATGGCCTTCGGAAGTTTCTGAATTAAATTTAAAATTCGAACGGAATAAAACAGTTTAAAATTAAAAACCGGGCCCAATTGGCCAGGGCGGGAAAAATCCCGCCTGATGCACCCAGGTCGACTGGGTTGTCGACCTGGTCTAGCCAGGTCGACAGGGCTGTCGACAGGGCTGTCGACCTGGTCCAGACCCAGGTCGAACCCAGTCCACCCTGGCTGGCCTATTCTATGTTGGTCGATTTTCTGTAGTCTGCTTTGTCATTAGGGCTAGGTGGCAGGCTCTAATTGGTCTCTCTTTCGAATGAATGGCTACGATCAATCCAAGCAACATCAATGGTCCTAATCAGTTCTTAAACCCTATAAAAATGACCCTAGACTCACCCTAATCTATTCATTCAAAAATAAGAACAAAGCCGTCATGTTGCTGAGGAACGACTGAGAGTAGCCACCAATTGGAGAGAGGATTAGGAGGAAAATTCTAAGGCATAAAGCAACTTAATCAAATCAAATCAACAAGGAATCGCATCTCCAAATCCCTAAATTGGAGAATTCGCCATACAATTGTAAGTAGAGTATTATTTTGGTATGAACAAATAATTGTGTTGGTTTGTATACTTGATTTGTGGCGATAAAGTAATTCATATTTGTGCGTTACTATGATTCTTATCGATTTGGAATATTGTATACGTTTGGATATTCTCGAATTATGTTATTCAATTATGAAAAACTGCATGCGGTAGTTTTATGCAAGTATACGTTTGGAATATTCGCAAATTATGTAATCCATGTTGAAGCTACATGTATGTAGTTGATTAATTGAAATTCATGCAAGTTTGGGGTTTTGCTACTATGCCATCATAATGTGTATTTTTATACAAACATCATTTTTGTGAAGTAATTGGAATAAGTTTGGGTTATCATAGTCCATATGAAATTATGTTGAAAATTTGGCATCATGATCTATGTATTAAGTCATGCTTTTATACTAGAAAACCTATTTGCAAACTTATGAATATGACTAGGTTATGATTGATATTTTGCATAATTGAAATCCATGTTAGGTCTATATTGTTAACAAGAATTGTATGATGACATATGTGGTACATAGCTATGTTAGATTCAAAAATCCCTTTTGCAAGTTTGCATGACTAAAGTAAAAAATCATGATTTCATGTTAGAAATATTTATGCCATGTGAATAGATTTAAAATCATGATTAAGTTGAACTATACTTTTGTGTTAGTAACAAAAGTAAACACCTTTGTAAACATGTAGTAATCTTATGAACATGATTTGCTTATGTTTGACATTATGCCTGAATAAAAATATAGGTTTATGTTGTAGTTAAGCCTATGTGTCAATAATGATATTCTTATCTCAACTACAAGTTTACATGCTTTGATTCATGTCCCTTATGCTTTATGACCAAAGTATACATTACTACTATGCAAGTACACCAGTTTCTATTTTGCAATTCCAACGTTATGTTGCAAGTTCATGCGTTCACATTCCCCTTTTTGTGTATGTACTCACGCTTTAAGCCTCCCCTTTTCCTCATGGCTAAGTTGGGCTTAAAAAGGCTAAGCCCAACATATATATAATAAACGGACGTGTTAAACGGGGGAAAATAACGTTGGGTTAAATTAATTAATAAATGAAAATATAAAGTAGAAGGGCCCAAATTCAAGTATGGGTTGGGCCCATGATTGGTGTAACCTTTACACCATTAACTTAATAATGGGCCGCAAATATTTACATATAAGAAAATAAAGAAGAAAGACAAAATATGTAAATGTAGAACATACGATGTGTTTAACCCGAGGTTGGATTGAGTTGTGATGTAAACCTGCCCGGAACCGCCCGGCTGTCCAGTAGTCACGACAATACCTATCCAATGTGGGAGGTTAAACATGGAGCCCAATAAGGACCCGAGGTTAGACTGAGTTGTGGCGTAAGACTGCCCGGAACCAACCGGCAACAGGCAGCCACAACAATACCTGTCTAATGTGAGAGGTCAAGGCTTTAATAAGACAATTAAGGCTGAGTCAGGATTGTTAGGATTAAGTGAACTAAAGACTTAATCAAAATGGAACATGCTAAACTAAACGGACTGGTGGGGGTTAGGTTAGAAAACACTTAACCAACTTAGCATGTTGGCTAGAGATAGAAAACCTAGTAACGGGGGACCCTTTTCAGCAGTAACCCTAGAAGGTGTATCAGGATACCCTGAAAACTAGGCAGGGTGGGGCACGATTACTGGGCTGATTGTAAGAGGTCAATTCGACGTCGGTGGTGTAGCAGTGTAGGTTCTAACGGGGTGCGGGCGTGCACACACTCCGGCGCAGAAAAATAAGGCACTGGACACCAGTAGCATACCTGTGCATTCTAGGATTGTGTCGGGCCGCCACCACGGGACTTGATACACCCCATGGTGGGACCAGCATAGGTAACTACAACAACATCGGGGGCCGTAAGACACATGTAACTATGCGAGTAGGAGCCGATCATCATAGAATGGATCACATCACCCTGATTTTGGGGTGCCAATTGGAAACTAGTTTATATGGGTTCAAAGATTAACATGGGGTACGATAGTATATTCGACCCTAGACAACTTAACCAAGTTTATAGTGCTTTCCTACTTCTTGTTTATACTTATCATACCCAGTTCTTTATTCATAGACAGAATAGTACTAGACTTACTCAGGCTTTATGTCTGACTCTACTTTTCTTTCGTCTTCTTTTCTTCCGTTCCCCCCCCCCCCAGGTCCACAGGGAGGGAACACTGCAGCTTGACCAGCCTTAACATCCATCTTGAAGAAGAGAAATGTATTGCTTGGACCTTTTCGTTTGAAACTATGGCTTTGGACAAACTCTATGGGGCTTTTGCAGTTTATCTATGTTTTATTTATGCTTCTTTAAATAATGTAATCAAGACAGATTATGAAAGTGTTATGTTATGTTTTGGAAAAGATGTAAGACAATTATGGTGATGTCGTTGTAGCACGTATTTGCTTTTATGAAATAAAAGTTTGTTGATTTTCCGCTGTTTACAAATATGTGTTCTTATATCTGTCTTGTATATCTGTGACTTATACTTATAAACCTCCACCAAAATTAGGGCATTCCCTTTGAGAGTGACCCTAACGGAGGTGGGGTGTTTCACTTGGTATCAGAGCATAGGTTTACCTGATAAGATAAAAAGTTTTGGAAAATTTATTTTCAAAAAAGAAATTTAAAGAAGCATTTTTAAAAGAAAAATATTATTTTATTTTAAAAAGGCAAAGTCCACTCCCGAAAGCCATAGGTACTATCTCTTATCCTTCGTTTTGAATCTATCCTTTTTGTTTCAGCATGTCTGAAGATCTTAACTTGCCAGAAGGGGTGCCAATACCTGGTTGGTTTACACGGTTCTTAGAAGCAAGAGCCACTCAGCCAGGTCCTACCGTTCCTCCTCCCCCAGCTGCCGGAAATCATCCAGCTGCAGCGGCACCTTTTCCTCCACCTCCTCCTCGGGGAAACAAGTTTGCTAAGATATGTAAAGATTTTAAAGCTATGGGAGGAAAGGATTTCCATGGAACTGAGTCCTTCGTGGCAGCTAGAAATTGGCTGAAGGAAACGGAGGACCTATTCATCATCTTTGAGGTAGAAGATAGACAAAAAGTACAATTGGCAGTATGGCTATTGAAGGGCGAGGCTTCCTACTGGTGGGAAGTCACTAATGCTGAAAGACCAGTGGAGACGTGGGAGGACTTTAGGGCAAGGTTTGAGACTAAATTTCTCTCAGATGCGGAAAGAAGTTTGCAGTTGGAAAAATTCTTATTTCTTAAGCAAGGGGACAAGACAGTCAGAGAGTATGTGAATCAGTTCGATGAGCTGGCTAGGTTTGGGCTTGACCTAGTCAACACCCCGCACAAGAAGGCTCTCCGTTTCGTCAAAGGGTTGAATGAGCCATTACACAGTTTGGCCATGACCCATATACCCATGGGAGCCACGTATGAAAGATTGGTGCAAATGGCATTGCTGAATGAAGAGGATAAGGGCAAGAAGGAGACAAAGGCAGAAAGCTCTCAAGGGAAGAAAGAGGGTTTGCAGCCAAAGAAGACAGACTTTAAGAAGGGTGGGAAAGGCAACAAAGAGAAGAGGAAGTGTAATTTCTGTGGCAAAGTGGGGCACTTAGTAAAGGACTGCCGGAAAAAGAAGGCCAAGGAGAATGGTGGGTGCTTTTCTTGCGGTGAGACAGGCCACAGGGCTAAGGACTGCCCAAAGAAACGAGGACAGGGGCAGAGGGCTGGATCCACCCCAGGGGCACAGGTTCATGTGCTGGAAGCGCCACCTCTGCAACAGCGAGGTATAAATACTTCTGTAGAAAGTGTAGTTTATCTTTATGATCACCCCATTCGCACTTTATTTGATTCTGGCGCATCACACTCCTTTATCTCGTCTGCTTTAGTAGAATCTCTGCACCTAAAAACTAGTATGGTAGAGGACCCCTTAATTGTTTCAAACCCAATTGGGGGCCCAGCTCATTTGTCTATGATCTGTTTGGGATTGAAAATTTCTATTCTAAGCGTAGAATTTCAATGTAGTGCCTTTGTTTTGGGCTTTTCGGGTTATGGTTTGATTTTGGGTATGGATTGGCTATCCAGTAATGGGGCCATCCTTGATTGTGAGAAAAGGGTTGTTAGGCTCCTAACCCAGCTCGGTAATACTTTGGAAATTTCTTGCAATCCCTCGTATGCGGTTATGCTTAGTTATCTTGAATCGCTAGATGCCTCTGTTGAAAATTTGCAATCAGTTAGAGTGGTCCGGGAATATCCGGATGTCTTTGAAGAGGTGAAGGGCTTGCCTCCGAAGCGGGAAATAGACTTCCGCATATATCTTGTAGATAATGCAAAGCCCGTTGCATTACCCGTTAGACACATGGCTCCACGGGAAAGGAAAGAGCTCAGTAAACAGATTAAAGAGCTTCTAGAAAAGGGGTTCATTAGGAGGAGCATTTCAGAATGGGGCGCTCCAGTGGTGTTCGCTACAACGGCTTATAGTTCACTCCGTCTATGTGTTGACTATAGGGAGCTCAATAAGCTAATGAAAAAGAATAGGCACCCTCTCCCTAGAATTGACGATTTGTTTGACCAGCTTGTAGGAGCGTCTGTTTTCTCCCAACTCGATTTAGCAACGTGTTTTCATCAGCTAAGGGTGGCTGAAGATAGCATCGATAAAACGGCGTTCAGAACCCCAAACGGCTTCTTTGAATGGCTTGTCATGCCTTTCGGCTTGACAAATGCACCTGCTTACTTCGTGGACCTGATGAGTAGGGTATTTAGAGATTTCCTCAACAAATTCGTAGTGGTCTTCGTAGATGATATCCTTATCTTCTCAAAGAGTGAAGAGGAACATGCTCAACACTTAAGGGCAATCATGGAAACTTTGCGAGTCCATCAACTAAAAGCCAAATTCTCCAAATGCCACTTTTGGAGAGAAGAGGTGAGGTTCCTTGGGCACATAGTATCCAAACAAGGGTTAGCAGTGGACCCTGCTAAGGTAGTGGCGGTACAGGATTGGAAGACACCAAGGAATGCAACTGAGGTCCGAAGTTTTCTAGGACTAGCAGGTTTCTATCGAAAGTTCATAAGGGATTTTGCGAAAATCTCAGCTCCGCTCACGAAATTGACCAAGAAGAATCTAGTGTTCAATTGGGATTTGGATTGCGAGTTTGCTTTCCAACGACTGAAAAGGGCTCTTACAACAGCCCCAGTTTTGACGCTGCCAGATGGGAACAAGATGTTCACTGTTTATACGGATGCATGTGGGACAGGGCTAGGCGCCGTCTTAATGCAAGAAGGAAGGGTAGTAGCTTATGGCGGGAGGCAGTTGAAAGTGCACGAAAAGAACTACCCAACCCACGATCTTGAGTTAGCCGCCATCGTCTTTGCACTCAAGTCTTGGCGACACTATCTCCTAGGTGAGAAGTTCGAACTTTACACTGACCATAAATCGTTGAAATATCTTTTCTCGCAGAAAGATCTTAACTTGAGGCAACAAAGATGGATGGAGTTTCTTGCCTCGTACGATTTCGAAATCTCCTACACTCCGGGCAAAGGCAACGTAGTGGAAGACGCGTTGAGCCGAAAGAAATTGACCCTAAGCCCGTTGTTTGTTGAAAGACAAAGCCTAGAGTTTATAGCCAGCTTCGACTTTAGGCCTTCCTCCGATTTCGTACCAGGCTTGTTAGCATCTCTCGAAGTGCGCCCAACTTTAGTGGATTCAGTAGGGACAGCACAACGCGAAGACCCTTAGCTTGTGGAAGCAATTGATAGGCTAATTAGGGGTGAGACTTCAAGTCACCTCAACAGATACTCCATCGACGATAAGGGTTTGTTAAGGCGAGACGGAAGACTATGCTTCCCACAAACAAAAGATTTAGTGAAGAAGGTTCTCGAGGAAGCACATCACTCCAAGATGACGATACACCCAGGCGGAGATAAAATGTACAAAGACATAAAAAGGACTTTCTTCTGGAACGGCATGAAAAAGGACGTGGCATAGTTCGTTTCTAAGTGTATGGTGTGCCAACAGGTTAAGGCGGAACAGAAAAAGCCTGGCGGACTGCTACATCCTCTGGAGGTCCCGCAGTGGAAGTGGGATAGCATCTCAATGGACTTCATCGATGGGCTGCCTAGGTCTAGGAGAGGCAACACTAGCATTTGGGTAATAGTGGATAGGCTTACTAAAAGCGCCCACTTTTTACCTGTCAAAAGTAAAAGAACTGCCTCATCCCTAGCATCACTTTACCTCAAGGAAGTCGTTCGACTCCATGGAATACCATCCAGCATTGTTAGTGACCGAGACCCCATCTTCACCAGTGAGTTTTGGCGGAGTCTCCAAGAAGCAGTAGGAACGCAGTTATGCTTGAGCACAGCCTATCATCCCCAAACCGACGGCCAAACAGAGAGAGTGAACAGAGTTTTGGAAGACCTTTTAAGGCTATGCGTCCTTGACTTCGGAGGGACATGGGAAGACCACCTTCCTTTGGTGGAATTTTCCTACAACAACAGCTATCAAGCAACCATCGGAATGGCGCCCTTCGAAGCTTTATATGGAAGACCGTGCCGATCGCCCACTTATTGGTGGGAGTCTACGGATAAGCTCATACTTGGACCAGATATGATCCGAGAGACTTCAGAGAAAGTAGACTTAATACGAAGAAGGTTGAAGACGGCCCAAGACAGACAAAAGTCCTATGCCGACAAGAGGAGGACCGACCTTGAATTTGAGGTTGGAGACAGAGTTTTTCTCAAGGTATCACTACTAAGGAACGTTGTTCGTTTTGAAACCACAGGAAAACTGGCACCAAGGTTCGTAGGGCCATTCCCTATTATCGAGAAAATTGGGAAAATGGCCTATAGACTAGAGCTACCCGAGAAGTTGGCTGGAGTCCACAACGTTTTTCACGTTTCACATCTCCGAAAATGTCTACATGAGTCTGCTGAAGTGGTAGAGCCAAATATCCTCGAAGAGGCCGAAGTGGAACGCGAAGCAACCATAAGAAAAGTTCCAACCCGCATATTAGGAACGGAAGTGAAGAAGCTACGCAACCGTGAAGTCAAACTCGTCAAAGTTCAGTGGAGCGACGCCGAGGGAGACGCGACTTGGGAAACTGAAGCTAGAATACGCACTGCCGACCCTTTTCTGTTCGAGGGTACATCCTTGATCTTTCCTTTTCCTTAAGTTGCGCTGTTATCTATCTTTTTAGGTATATTTCCTCGACCTTATCTTTTAGGTAGAAACCCTTTGGATGGAAACATGTAATTGAAACATGTTATGGATGATGGTTGCAAGTGGTTGCAAGTGATTGCTAGTGGTTGCTCGTGGATGCATATACACACACAATCTAGGTTTTAGATCGGCTCAGTCACTTCATATTGCATATGCATATATGTTTGCATTCGTATATGGTTGAACTTTAATGTGTTGTCATATGGATGTTGCATTTGTATGAATGATTGTGCACTCATGTAGAATCATGAATAGGAAAATTTGCATACATAATGGATTCATGGCACTTACATAATTCGCATTAAGGAGGTCAACTGAATCAGTAGACCGCCTGATTTTGCATTTGATAAGTACATGTACACACACACTTCGCATATGATCATGAAGCATTAGAAGTCTTTTAAGGACAATGGATGCTCGTGTTTGATGGATGAGTAGATGGATGATTGGATGTTAGGATATACATTCCTCCTAACTTGAAGATTTCGGGGACGAAATCCTTTTAAGTGGGGGAGAATGTAACACCCCGCAAATTCTATAACTGTGAAATTAACAAATTAAAGTATAATTAATTTGAAATCAAAGAACTAAGGGAAACGGGATACGCCATTGCGTTCGTCTCGGAAAAATACGCGAAATAGAGTCCGAGTTTTCGAAAAACGGAGTCCGTATGAAGAAGATATGGCCTTCGGAAGTTTCTGAATTAAATTTAAAATTCGAACAGAATAAAACAATTTAAAATTAAAAACCGGGCCCAATTGGCCAGGGCGGGAAAAATCCCGCCTGATGCACCCAGGTCGACTGGGCTGTCGACCTGGTCTAGCCAGGTCGACAGGGCTGTCGACAGGGCTGTCGACCTGGTCCAGACCCAGGTCGAACCCAGTCCACCCTGGCTGGCCTATTCTATGTTGGTCGATTTTCTGTAGTCTGCTTTGTCATTAGGGCTAGGTGGCAGGCTCTAATTGGTCTCTCTTTCGAATGAATGGCTACGATCAATCCAAGCAACATCAATGGTCCTAATCAGTTCTTAAACCCTATAAAAATGACCCTAGACTCACCCTAATCTATTCATTCAAAAATAAGAACAAAGCCGTCATGTTGCTGAGGAACGACTGAGAGTAGCCACCAATTGGAGAGAGGATTAGGAGGAAAATTCTAAGGCATAAAGCAACTTAATCAAATCAAATCAACAAGGAATCGCATCTCCAAATCCCTAAATTGGAGAATTCGCCATACAATTGTAAGTAGAGTATTATTTTGGTATGAACAAATAATTGTGTTGGTTTGTATACTTGATTTGTGGCGATAAAGTAATTCATATTTGTGCGTTACTATGATTCTTATCGATTTGGAATATTGTATACGTTTGGATATTCTCGAATTATGTTATTCAATTATGAAAAACTGCATGCGGTAGTTTTATGCAAGTATACGTTTGGAATATTCGCAAATTATGTAATCCATGTTGAAGCTACATGTATGTAGTTGATTAATTGAAATTCATGCAAGTTTGGGGTTTTGCTACTATGCCATCATAATGTGTATTTTTATACAAACATCATTTTTGTGAAGTAATTGGAATAAGTTTGGGTTATCATAGTCCATATGAAATTATGTTGAAAATTTGGCATCATGATCTATGTATTAAGTCATGCTTTTATACTAGAAAACCTATTTGCAAACTTATGAATATGACTAGGTTATGATTGATATTTTGCATAATTGAAATCCATGTTAGGTCTATATTGTTAACAAGAATTGTATGATGACATATGTGGTACATAGCTATGTTAGATTCAAAAATCCCTTTTGCAAGTTTGCATGACTAAAGTAAAAAATCATGATTTCATGTTAGAAATATTTATGCCATGTGAATAGATTTAAAATCATGATTAAGTTGAACTATACTTTTGTGTTAGTAACAAAAGTAAACACCTTTGTAAACATGTAGTAATCTTATGAACATGATTTGCTTATGTTTGACATTATGCCTGAATAAAAATATAGGTTTATGTTGTAGTTAAGCCTATGTGTCAATAATGATATTCTTATCTCAACTACAAGTTTACATGCTTTGATTCATGTCCCTTATGCTTTATGACCAAAGTATACATTACTACTATGCAAGTACACCAGTTTCTATTTTGCAATTCCAACGTTATGTTGCAAGTTCATGCGTTCACATTCCCCTTTTTGTGTATGTACTCACGCTTTAAGCCTCCCCTTTTCCTCATGGCTAAGTTGGGCTTAAAAAGGCTAAGCCCAACATATATATAATAAACGGACGTGTTAAACGGGGGAAAATAACGTTGGGTTAAATTAATTAATAAATGAAAATATAAAGTAGAAGGGCCCAAATTCAAGTATGGGTTGGGCCCATGATTGGTGTAACCTTTACACCATTAACTTAATAATGGGCCGCAAATATTTACATATAAGAAAATAAAGAAGAAAGACAAAATATGTAAATGTAGAACATACGATGTGTTTAACCCGAGGTTGGATTGAGTTGTGATGTAAACCTGCCCGGAACCGGCCGACTGTCCAGTAGTCACGACAATACCTATCCAATGTGGGAGGTTAAACATGGAGCCCAATAAGGACCCGAGGTTAGACTGAGTTGTGGCGTAAGACTGCCCGAAACCAACCGGCAACAGGCAGCCACAACAATACCTGTCTAATGTGAGAGGTCAAGGCTTTAATAAGACAATTAAGGCTGAGTCAGGATTGTTAGGATTAAGTGAACTAAAGACTTAATCAAAATGGAACATGCTAAACTAAACGGACTGGTGGGGGTTAGGTTAGAAAACACTTAACCAACTTAGCATGTTGGCTAGAGATAGAAAACCTAGTAACGGGGGACCCTTTTCAGCAGTAACCCTAGAAGGTGTATCAGGATACCCTGAAAACTAGGCAGGGTGGGGCACGATTACTGGGCTGATTGTAAGAGGTCAATTCGACGTCGGTGGTGTAGCAGTGTAGGTTCTAACGGGGTGCGGGCGTGCACACACTCCGGCGCAGAAAAATAAGGCACTGGACACCAGTAGCATACCTGTGCATTCTAGGATTGTGTCGGGCCGCCACCACGGGACTTGATACACCCCATGGTGGGACCAGCATAGGTAACTACAACAACATCGGGGGCCGTAAGACACATGTAACTATGCGAGTAGGAGCCGATCATCATAGAATGGATCACATCACCCTGATTTTGGGGTGCCAGTTGGAAACTAGTTTATATGGGTTCAGAGATTAACATGGGGTACGATAGTATATTCGACCCTAGACAACTTAACCAAGTTTATAGTGCTTTCCCACTTCTTGTTTATACTTATCATACCCAGTTCTTTATTCATAGACAGAATAGTACTAGACTTACTCAGGCTTTATGTCTGACTCTACTTTTCTTTCGTCTTCTTTTCTTCCGTTCCCCCCCCCCCCAGGTCCACAGGGAGGGAACACTGCAGCTTGACCAGCCTTAACATCCAGCTTGAAGAAGAGAAATGTATTGCTTGGACCTTTTCGTTTGAAACTATGGCTTTGGACAAACTCTATGGGGCTTTTGCAGTTTATCTATGTTTTATTTATGCTTCTTTAAATAATGTAATCAAGACAGATTATGAAAGTGTTATGTTATGTTTTGGAAAAGATGTAAGTCAATTATGGTGATGTTGTTGTAGCACGTATTTGCTTTTATGAAATAAAAGTTTGTTGATTTTCCGCTGTTTACAAATATGTGTTCTTATATCTGTCTTGTATATCTGTGACTTATACTTATAAACCTCCACCAAAATTAGGGCATTCCCTTTGAGAGTGACCCTAACGGAGGTGGGGTGTTTCAGTTTGGTTGGCCAATTGTCTTTTGTTAAAACCCATATTGATGCCTTCTCTTCCACATGAATACATACGCCTGAAACCTGCTTATCCCTTTCTTCTTCATATCCGCGTTTTTCAATCCTCACTACCATACAACACTTGCTTCAAACAATATCACGTCTACTACTCTACTGTCATCTTCCTACACCACAAACTTCACCCGTATCAAACTATAAGCCTCTCGCTCTTCCCTCAATTCTCCTCCAGATTTTGAACTACTTTACCCCTTACACGGATCACCATATTGGTATAACGGCTCACAGTTTGTTCTGTATTTTATCACCACTTCACGGATCACACCGCTCACGTATAAGCTGGGCAACCACCGTTAAAACATGCAGAATCTCCTACCCCAAATCCTTTCATTCCTTTGCCTGTTCCCTCCTACCAATACCCCTCTCTTTGACCACCTCACTTCATCACCATGGCCATCCGTTCGGGCTGCCACCACCCTCAACCCACTCGACTGCCCTTTCTCCACTTGACCAGCCCCTCAACTCCTCACTCGCTCCCCCTTGCTGACTTCGAAATTTCGCCTTACCAGTGAACCCTTGAAGTCGCAACTTGCTTCGGACCGCCGGAATTTCTCCCATCAGTGCCAACTGGTGCGCCTCATATTGCGGAAAACCATGCCATCCTCGATTTCACTCTCCACGTCCCCAATCCGCCGAGCTCAGCCCTATGTCGACAGCTAAAAATGTCGATCACTCCAAACTTACTCACACTCAAAAACAAAGACACCAATACGAAGCTATCACTCGTACGAGTTAATCGGACCTGGATTCAATCGATTTAGTTGAGTAATTGATTTTATACTATTTTCTGAAGAATTTGTTTAAGTGGCGGCCACTGAGAATTGCTTCAGGAGTTAGAACGAAATGTATTAGGTTATAAGGAAGAGTTAAGTGTTATTTATAGGCATTTGGTTTTAGATATTTGTGGAGCTTTGAAGACCACGCATTCGAGAAGGGGCGATGCGGCTGAGAAGAGATGAAGCGTGGACTACTCTTGATCACTGGAATGAAGGGATTTGGTTTTAGAGATAGGATATTTTAAGTTATAACATTTTTGTGACCCTTTTACATGAAGTTCTGTTCTCATCCGGACGGCCAACGACAGAAATAAAAATACTGTTGTGTCGAGCAATTTACCCCGATTCCAAAAATATAATAATATCGGTAGGTTAACTCATATTTTGAAACCCAAAAATATTGACCTAGGGTGCAAAATACTCTTAAATAAAAAGTCGCGTAATTAATTAATTAAAAATTACAGTAAAATTCTAAAAATTAAATTATCACTACGTCTCAAAGGGCTTGTCTAAATTCGAGGCCAATATTTAATTATAATTAAATATATCGTTATGGCTTATAAACGATTACGCCGCTGTTTTTCTGCTAAATTGATTTAAACATAACTTCCAATATGTACGACCAAATCCCGATTTTTCTCTTTCACTAGAAAAATATACTTCACCAGTTTCTAACGTTTCTTGTTTCACAGAAATCCGACTTAAAACGGCTTCTGTATTTTCGTTTAAAGTTTGAATCGCCAAATCGCGAACTGTCGCGCCATTTCGAGCTCGATTATATTTATAATATAATTTATACGTTCAACCATCGTTAATTAAATATATTCGTTATCGTAATTCGATTTTAAACTGAATTATATATTTCGAATTTCGCAATTCACACCATATTGCCATTTCAGCCAATTCTGATTATTTCAGAATTATATATATTATTTAATTATTATATTAATTAAATATTCCAAGTTATTTAATTTAATCGACCATTAAATTCTCTAAACCATTATTTAAATAATTAAATAAATAAATTATTATATCGATGAAAATGCGGGTCATTACACATCTTTTTCCAATACCAATCATGTTCATTCTTTTAGTGTACAAAACAGATATCCCATTTCTTTCCACATTCTGCTCTTTTTACCTAGTGGGTTCCCTTATAGATCTAGGTTTATTTATATATATAATATATATATATTTTTAAAAATACAAATACGCTCTCTCATTATCTATATAGTAATCCTAAACCGAAGCTCTGATACCAGATGTAACAACCCGAGTGGAGACGGCTACCTTCCGCGGTGGCATTACATTGGTACCCCAACACCTTGTTTTATGGCCAACCTTTTGACTGTCGGGCTCCCTTGCCTAACCAACCCCTCTTAGGACGTGTAGAGGTAAGAGTCTCCCGCTCGTCACTAAACCAAGAGCGAGAACCCCTTATCACTTTGTCTCGGACAAACAAGGACTGGTCCAAGCGCCTCAGTTTTATATGTCATTAGACCCTATGTTTAACCATTAGTTACGCTCTTGCGCCACCTCATGAGTTTTCACATTTAACTTGGTTATTCTCCTTCTCATTGATTTCCTTTTTAAGTTTAGCAAGTTACCCTCGCTTATTAATGTTTCATATATGACTCATTGCTTGTAAGTTTCATTAATAAGCTTTGTACCCCATTGTCCATCTTAACTTATTTCTTATATAAGTTTTTCCTCATATCTATCTTCTTATTCAGTTATACTTCCATCTATTGATGTCACCACAATCCTTGGTTGTTTGCTTAGTTTTCTTAACTAAGGCTTATTGCTTAGTTTTCTTAACTAAGGCTTATTGCTTAGTTTTCTTAACTAAGGCTTATTACTCAGTTCTCTTAACTAAGATTTACTACTTATTTACTTAGTTCTCTTAACTAAGGTCTTTTAATCATAACTCGTGTTATGTTTATCAACAGATTACTTATTATAGCTATGTAGTTTATATTCAACTTATTTTATAATATAAGTTGTCCCATTCTCTAGTCTTATTATCATCTTCCCATGTCCCTAGGACAAGTCTACCTATTATATGACTTTCATATTTCCCCTATATGTTCATAATAGGTTGTTATCATTCCCCGTTATTGCATTAATTAAGATTAACTTAACCTTTCCCATTTCTTTAACACGTTTACTTAACCCCTACCCACTTCAAATGGTTCGTAACACCACTACAGATTTAATTAGGTTAAGTATTCTAATTCATTACCATGTCCAATTATGGTTATAATGGGCTAGACCTCCCACATTAGGCCTACAACGTGTGGATGTTGGATATGCCGGCCGGGTCCGGGCAGTCTTATTCCATAGTTGAGTCTAACCTCGTGTCTTAGCCTGATTTGTATTTACGTACTTAGACCTCCCACATTAGGTTCAACATTAGTGGCTGCTGGATATGCCGGTCGGGTCCAGGCAGACTTCCACCACTAATGTAACCTAACCTCGTGTCATAAGTACAATTACAATTCCTAATTGTAATTACTGAACATTCCATTATTAATTAATTAATAAACTAATTAATAAATTCAACCTTTCCCCATTTGAGTTGTGCCTAATTCACTATTCAAATTATAGACTTTTATGCCTCTTTTTGATTCACTTTTAATTATGCCCATATTATAAATTACGGCATATATATATATATATGTATGTATGTATGTATAAATATATATTGCACCAACCCAAACCCACATGTATTTTCAAATTTATGCCTAAAATTCATATTCACATATGTTCAAATTTATATACCAAATCACTATTTAGACATGTCCCATTTCATACCCAAATTATCAAATTTCAGATCTTTAAACATAATTTGGTCAATATAGTCATACACTTACTCAAGCCATTCTTTATACATAAATATGACAGTTTTTCATGTGAACCGTATAATACTCCGACTAATCCAATTACATGTTCAATGTTATTCTATAAATCATATAAACGTACAACTGGTTAAATAAACAAATTAATGATGTCATGTCATGCTAACCATTCCCATAATTTACTATATTCAAGACATGAATTCACAAATCTATTCATTTTTACGTTTCAACTTGTTACAATCGAAATTTATAGTTAAACTTGCAATTTCACAATATATATATATATATATATATATATATATATATATATATATATATGGGAATGCTAAACGATAGCTATAACATTATCGAAAAATCATAGTTTAAGTCCACTCACCGATTAAAGAACGGATCTTGAATTCTAGGATCTGATTTCTGAATTTGAATAGCTAATCCTTTGGTGTAGAATTTCAATTCTTATTATCCAATTCGTGAACTTCAATTTGAAAGCTCTAACTTTGATTGTTGTCTTAAAGACTCTAATTTGATTTGATGGAGGCTAGGTTAGATTAGAGTTGAGTAGCATGGTGACGCCATTACTTTGATTAACGATTTTAGGGTTAGGTCTAGGTGTGTTTATAAAGGTGCTCAAGACCTTATCGTACACGCAGCGCTGAGTCGGCATTGAACCCAGTCAAGAAAATAGTCCAAGTTCGCAGATGAATCTAGCCAAATCTTATCGTACACACAGTGCTGAGTCAGCATTGAACCCAGTTAAGAAAATAGTCCAGGTTCGTAGATGAATCTAGCAAAATCTTATCGTACACACAGTGCTGAGTCAACATTGGGTCCCGCAAGCTGTTTTGGTGCAGAAATTTGAATTTCGAATTTCTTGAATTTAATTAACTGTTTTATTCAAATGAAATATTCTTATATGTATACAATTCCTTTAATGACCATTTTACGCGTATATATATACGCACAACTTTCATTTTATTTTCAAAATTCAAACGATGTTGCACTGTTATTTGATTCTTGCCATATTGCATTGACTGTAGCCTTATCTTAAAATTTTATCTTTTGTATACATATAATTTTGCATATATATATATATATATTCTCATATATATACATATATTTTCTTTATTTCCTTATATGTACATTCTTATCCTTTCAAATTTTGAATTTGTATACGTACATATATTTGCATGTTCAGTTGGCCCTCACTAAAACAAAGATAAAAATTATGTCGCCGTCGGGGTTCAAACCCATGACCTTTACGTTACAAATCCAATGCCTTAACCAACTGAGCTATGAAATATTTTGTTAATAAGTCTTAGAACAATGATAATTATTGTTCTCTCCTTACTTCTCTTTTTCATGTTAGTTACAATACTTAAATTAAACTATTGCATGAATCTTTTTCTTTTAATGTTAATGCATTATGTTTGCAAATCAGTGCATGCAACATATTTACATTGCATACAACCAATTCTTTCTTTCTTTCAATGCATGCACAATCTTTTTCTCTTTTTTTTCAGTGCATGTATTGATTACATGCAATCCTTATTTTATTCTTTATTTTATATTTTAATTTGTTTGTGTGTGTGTGTGTATATATATATATATATCTCTTGTGCGTATACAAACTTCGAACCTTAACAACTTCCTCATACGGTGTTTGATTTGCGCAAGCCAAGTGTCCATCTAAACCAGAATTTCGTGAAGGACGGAATGGTGATGTCCATTTTACTTAATTCCTAATATTTAAATTAAGTACTTTTATTTTATTATCTCTTCTATTACATATATCGTTAACGTATTAATTTTTCCGTTTCTTCCACTAATTTAAATTGCACTTCACCATTATTTATATATCCATGTATATATATATAGACATTTTTAATTATCTTAAAAATGCGGGGTGTTAAAAGCAGATTCACTGGTTTAACATGAAACTAGAATTAGCTAAAGATTCAAAGATATGTGCATAGATATTCATATCATATTTAATCAATATCGTTTTAAATGGATGAAAGGAAGTTCACTCACCGATGCGCTCCTCTATTTTTCTTTGGTTTCCAGGAATTATGTGTTCATTGCCTCAAGTTTTGACTATCATCTTTTCTTCCATTTTTATTCCAGCTTTTCTTTGGTTTTCCAGACCTTAACTTTCCTATTTTCTCCATTCTTCCTTTTCTTTTCTTTCCTTGTGTTTGCTGCCGTTTCTTATTTTCTGATTTTAGTTTGGTTGAAATGATTTATACATGGAATGCAAATGCTAGAGTGTATATATAGATGCAACAATTACTAAAATATTGGGGAGGCATATGTGTGTATGGGGGAGGCCATACTAGTGGAGAACTGTTAAATCTGCTGTTGCTTGTGATTGACAAGAAATTTATAGTTGGTCCTATAGTTACTCTCTATGATATGTCATGGCAGCCTAGAGAATGTACACTTATGGTCAAGTATAGCCATGTGCAAAACTTAAATAGTGAGCTGTAGTATTAATGTTGATTTGAAAAGGATAGCTATAGTTGGTAGCTGTTTTTATGTAGGAGAATGGAAGGGAAGAGCTATGGTATAGTTGTGCATGTTACAGGTCCTAGTTGCTTCACCTAAAGATGCATGGTAGTTCCATGGAAGTATAAATAAACAGATATGGCCGTATTCAATTAAGTGGGTATAAGGTAGATGTTTCTGCATTTGGTTTTGGATTTAAATGAAATGGCTTAGATTGTAGCTAGGTACTAGTTGCTTTAAAAAGAAGGAGGTGGATGTGCTTGTTGATTGATTGAGACGGTGTAGCTTAAATAGCTATGTAGTAGCTGGTTATATATTTTGCTTCATATGAAAGGTCACAACCATGTGTAAAAATGTACTAGTTGTTTACATATTTCCATACTTAGTTTCTAAGCAATATCTACATTTTACTGTGTTGGATTTTATTCTGTTCTTATAAATTTTATGCTATATCTTCATATACTTCAATGTGAAGAAATTAGATTATTATAAAAAAATGTTCTTATTCATTTACATTATGAAACTTTATATTCATGTGAACTTGAAACAAGTTCTAATGCAACAAACATATTAAATGATATTTTACTTGTTTATATACATGTTTATATAAATATTAGTGAATATAACATGTTAAATATATTCATTGGATTCTTAAATAATAATTATTCTAATTTGCCATAACATTCAAATCTAGTATTACCTATATTTTTTTTACACAAGAGTTGAAAAAAATAATATAACAAAATGTTATTTACTCATGTACATACATATGTACAATGGTCAAGAATTTTATACCATTAAAACATATATTCTTGAAATTTACCACAATTTATTATTTTAAATTTATTTAATTTAAATCAATTATTCGAATAATCCAAAATAAATTGTTTTACAACACAGTCAAAAACCGGGACATTACACTGTAAGTCATGGCCGATTAATTTTCCCAAATTGGTTCTTTCCAAATTCGAATTCATGGCCTCCGTGAAAATTCCCAAATTGAGAAGATCGATCCACCCATGACCTTGCGCCACCGCGCCTTCAACACCGTTTCCACCTTCCTCATCAGAACTGCCGTGACTCCTCCCTCCATTGCCCTCCGATTTAAGTCCACCGTGAATACTACAAACCGCGTGCAGCTACCCCATCCGCTGTTTCCGTTTGAACTGCCCTCCGATTTAAGTCCTTGCTTGTTTGCTCCACCTCACGTTCCTTCCAGCGATGCAACCACCGCTGCTCCAGTCGAGTCACCACCGTTCGATCCACCACAGGTGTCGCGAAACCATTCCAGCACCGCCAAGCCCAATGTCCTGTCCATCTCCGTTCGCGCTTCAGCCCAGTCCTGCTGTCGCGACCAAATGTAAGTATAACTTACGATTTAAACTTGTTGCGAGTACTAAATTTCGCATTTTCACAAAATATAATCGTGAGTGTGCTGTTCATTTGACTGCTGGGTTGGACATTTCTATTGTTGCTATCATCTGGTTTGCTGCCTTTTTACGCTGTTTGGTTCTTAATTGAAGTTCTAAAATCTAACTGGTCACCGCAATTACCTTAGAGTCTTTTTGGTGCATTTGTTTTACTGATTGGTCAAGTGTTAAGCTTTATGCTGATTTATCATGCATATGCCATCTTGAGATTTGTCATACATTTGCTATCTACCACTTTGGACCTGCAAATACATTAGTGTGAGTTAATTTGAAGTAGACAACCCCTGTTATTTTAGTGGTAGGTCATGCCCAGGTTACACTTATTCAATTTGAAAATTTGCTTGCATATTACATACACGTAGTACACAAATTGTGAATAGATGACGTGTTTCGAAAATTCTGAGTAGCTATACAAAGAAAAATATAGATATTTGATTAGTTTGAGTATTTTGGCAAGTTGATTTTGACTGTAGCATAAAGGTAGCATCCACTATTATTTTTGCGGTAGGCTTAAACTTCTCATCCCATGCATGCTTTTAAATTGTTAAGAAGCCCAAAAAAAAACCTCATGTTATTGCAAGTATGATAAGCTACACTACTGTTTGCAGTAATGGATCCAACATAGGATTCTTTCCTTAGCTGGTATTATGGGTACTGTACATGCCACCTACATGGTTGGTAGAAAGAAACGTTTTCTATCACTACAGATTTCTTTTTCTTTCCTTTATGATTTCTATGATAAGCTACTGATAACTTGCAAGTATGCTATATTTGTTTCAAATCTTAGATGAACTGTTCTTTTCAAATGGTAGCATAGTACATTTTACAATTATAAAATGTGTAGTCACGGAATTCTAAACCCGGTATACCAGGAAATTTCCAGACATTTCTCATATGCAAAACAAAATTTATTCGATGGACAAGTATGTTAGTATGATGTTGCTTGCGTTTTGTATTGTTTGCCAGCTTGGAGCACCCCTTTTATATATATATACATGGCCTGCATATTTTGTATCTTAAAATTTTATTCCTTTGTTTGTTTAAAAATGAAATGCGGGTGCATCTATGAGATTTAAGGCTAGTTATAAATATTTGCTTTTCACCTAAATATTTATTGCATGAAGATTTTTGGTACGGTATGCCTCTTTACGGAGATTCGAATGATGCTTCCTGAGTCTTGAATTAGATGTTTTGCGCCATATTTAATTTGTTTCTGACATTAAAGGCTTGTATGCATGTATATCCTACTATGCACATGTTTGTTTAAAGGCCATATTGATGGAATAAACCGCACTCAATTGCTATTCATGTAATATGTTTGTCATGACTTTGTTTGGTTTTTTACCTGACTTATTGAGATATTTTTTCACCATACAACACATAATCCTTACCGCCATACTTGTTCAGTTTGCTTGCATGCTGCTTGTTGTTAGAATTCAGATTCAAAGAGAAGAGAGAGATAAACGGTAAACAATAAAGGACTACATTTTTATAGATTTACTGGATAGCTATTACAAAAGAAGATGATTGATTGACTGAATACAATGCTAAATCATATATTTATAGGCTACATTTATTCTCTAGAATATTCCTAGCATATTCTTTATTCTGTAGCATATTCCCTAGCATATCTCTTGGCATATACTATAACATCCCCCCTCAAACTCACGATGCGGAGAATCGTGAGTTTGCCAAATACAAAGCTACGAAGAAATTGCCACAAGAAGTAGAGAAGAAACTGTCAAATAGAAGATGACAATAGAAGCTGTGAAGAAACTGCCAAATAGAAATTTGCCACATAGAAGCTGCCAAAAGAAATAGAGAAGAAACTGTCAAATAGAAGTTGCCAAATAGAAGCTGCCAAAAGAAGTAGAGAAGAAACTGCCAAATAGAAGCTGCCAAAAGAAGTAGAGAAGAAACTGCCAAATAGAAGTTTGACACATAGAAGCTGCCAATAGAAGTAGAGAAGAAACTGCCAAATAGAAGCTGTGAAGAAACTGCCAAATAGAAGCTGCCACAAGAAGTAGAGAAGAAACTGCCAAATAGAAGCTGCCACAAGAAGTAGAGAAGAAACTGCAGTAACCACCTACCACCTTCAATCAACGTCAATTGCCCTCCTATAAACAGGGTTACCGATACAGACAACAAACGGACAACAAACCACTTCAAATTGATGTTTCTCTCTAACAACTCAATCAATTCAAACCAGAACAATAACTGCTCACTGCCATATCTTTCACCATTCATATTGCAACTTCACCTCAAACCATCGAACAAACTGCTAACATCGACACATTGCCTACCATTACTGCACCCTCAAACACAACTCAAACTTCAGTCAACAAAACAGCACATACATAATCAAACTCCTCACCAATCACAAAACACAACCACTACTAAAAACCTGAAGTCAACCATCTCTGACAAAATAGCAAACACATGCTACTCAATATCCTCCTCCTACGAGTCACTCGCTACCTTCCTCCAAAACCTACAACATCAAATTGACTTCCTCCCCTCTACCAGTCCATAATCATCATCCATCCAATGCACGTCAAACCAAATTACTACATTCACACAAACCAGTCACTACACCCATTTCACCAACAAATAATTCCTGCAACACCTACCATCAACTCCTCTAACTGCAACCACCAAGTTTCCACCTTCCGAACCATCACGCTCAAACACTCAACAGCCACACAAACACCCCCAAATCACCAACTTCTTCCAACTCCATCCACAATTCACCGTCATTCACACCATAAAATCTCTACCCCAGTTCCTACTGTTTACAGCACGCCAGTCACCCTAATTCACCAATTAAACCTGCCCCACTTCACTAAGTCTTGACCCATAAACTTGGTTTTTTTTTTTTTTTTTTTTTTTTTCAATCCAGTAATACACCATTTTTTTTCAATCCAGTAATACACCATCTTCATTCCTAGCTCCACGTTTCAGACCTCCAGCACCAAACACCACAAATTTCATACAACTTCCTACCACAAATAGTCATCCACCAATCGCCTGATCCAACTCCAACCACACAACAAAACCTCCTCAATTGCCATCAGCTAACGAACATCTGTTTGAAAGCACAACCAGCCTTCAAGACACTCCGATTTGAACAATCTCTCCTCCCCAGCCTCCGATCCTTCCCTCATCAACTTGCGATCCCCAAATCCACGAAACTGCGAACCTCCTTCGACACGTGCTGACGTGGCTCGATCTGTGCTTCTTCGGGTTCGGATCTGTCATTGGAACCGGCATCTTTGTTTTGACCTCGTTGAAGGCTCGATCCGCTGCGGGTCCTGCTATTGTTCTTCTTACGTAATATCTAGTGCCAACGCTTTGCTATCTGTGTTTTTTTTTTTTTTTTTTTTTTTTTTTTTGAAAGGATCGAATCCAATTTCGCCAATTGTACGAGGAACGAAAATAAAGAGCAGAAGAAGAAAAACAAACGCGAAACAATATACCTCTCTCTATCTCTCTGCATAACCAAGCTCTGATACCATGTTAGAATTCAGATTCAAAGAGAAGAGAGAGATAAACGGTAAACAATAAAGGATTACATTTTTATAGATTTACTGGATAGCTATTACAAAAGAAGATGATTGATTGACTGAATACAATGCTAAATCATATATTTATAGGCTACATTTATTCTCTAGAATATTCCTAGCATATTCTTTATTCTGTAGCATATTCCCTAGCATATCTCTTGGCATATATTCTAACACTTGTTTCAACTTTTTGCCAATTTATTTTTGGCGGTCTACATGGGTTTTATACTCATTATTCATAATTTATCGGGATTAGACTAATTACATTTATGTGATTTATCGAAATGTGCTGACTTGAAATAAGTTTAATCCTGACTCGAGTGTTTTGTGTTTTTTTGCATGAAACGCTCGGGTCAGGTCTTAAGTGTTCCAGATTTAAAGATTCAGCGCAAAACTGGAGAGGAATGTGAAGACGCATACTGCGCGCACTCGTCAGAACTGTAAAAAAAAAAAATTCTTTTAAAATGCGTGCATATATATTTAACATTTTCCGCTGTACAAATTTTGTAAAAACTCTGATATTATTTGTATAAAATTTATTTCTGCTGCAAACTGTTAATTTTTGTTTCTGTGATTCTATGTTATTCTGTTTAAACCTGCCAAGCTAAATAACTACCCGTCGTTTTGAGGGTTTTGATTTGGTTTAATTACCAACTTAGAGCGGTCAAAAAGGCAGGTCGTTACAACCGACTCCTCATTTCCCTAGAGAGTAACGAGTATATCATTACCATAGTTGTTGGCTAGCCAAACTGAACCGATAGCATATAAATAACAGGGACAACCGAAGGCATTTTATTTCTCCAAATCAGGTAATGATATACCCTTTTAATGGGAGCGACCTACATAGCCATGTTGTCTACCCGATTTTATACCATTTCCCGGTTAAAGAGGCATGAGGTCAAAACTTACCGTTTGACCGATCAAATCTTCGTTTACTTTGAATGCCACATTGTTAAACCCACCAAATCACAAATTTACTTCCCCAAAAATAATTACGGGTATAAAGCTAAGACAAACGAATTCCTCTACCACCATTGTAAATACGTTTGGAGAGACCAACTTACGCGATCTATTAGGTATACTCTGTCAGACATTCGTCCATACAAGTTGTCCCAGGACTGGACAAATCGAAGACACTATCCGTAAACAAAACAACCCTTATATAAAATCTGCCTTCATTTGTCTTCAATAATCTTTGACTTATAGCATATAAATCGAATCGAAGTGGAATTAATATTCCCGACTCTTTGAAACAATTACGTAGGGTCAAGTGATGTTCAATAATCAAGTCAACATATTTCATATCTATTAAATATTCATGTTGATTATCGGGACTTATCCACTAAAAATATGCCACATATAAGATTCTTATTTCGGTTTAAAATAGTAATTTACACAAGATGATTAAACGTGTCAGTGTTCAATTTGAACTATTTAAGTTAGGGTAATCACATCACAACATAACTGGAATACCAATCAACAACTCTGTGGTCACAATATGTCTAGTAATTTAAATCGACAATCCAAATTTATTTGCTTAAATGAAACATATTTTCGATTTCAACAATGATCAACATAGTTGGTTTAATTTCACAGATTGTCACGTTTAATAATATTCAAATATTATGATTTGTATTGACCAGTATTTGGTCCAACAGTCATGCGTCAAAGTTATGGAAAAAACGAAGTACTCGTATTTCGAGAACATTGTCCGAAAAACACAAAGTGATTAGAAGTCTTCAAATATTCAGAAAAGATTAGAAAGAACGTTGGTTCCTTGATTTTTAGAGAATTATCGACACAAGTCGAATATATTAGAACAGCTCTTCAAATGTTTATTTCTAACATTTGAATTTATTATCAACAGTTAACCACCTTCCAAAAACCATGACATAGCATCGATTATTTCCCCATACCTCAGAATAATCTCATTCTTTTATTATTTAAATTATTCATATTGATTATCATGACTCATCTACATATAGGATCCACGTCCCGATTTACAATAGTGATTTGCATACGATGATTAATGTGTTAATGTTTCATTTAGACTATATATGTCAGGGTAATTAGTCACAACATAACCATTAGTTTAATTAATGATTAGAACATTTACCGATGATCAACCATCATTCATTCATTACGGCATATTGTCATTTATAGTTCAATAAAGTAAAATAAATTCGATGAATTACCCTCCCTTCACGACGATTCTTATCTGATCATTAGCCTCTTTCATATAACATTCTCCTTTTATAAAATTTCAAAATTTCGAAATCTAGGATTTTTCATTGTTTTTCTTTTCTTCTTCTTATTAGTGGTAATTTTTCTCTTCTTTATTTCCTTTCTCTTTTCCATATTATACTTTCCTATTTTTTCACCGGCCCAATCAGCCCAATTGCTCCTGCCCACTCTACTTTCCCTTTTTCTTTTCTATTTTACTTCCCTAGCCCAATACCCTTCAGCACTTTCTCCAACTACTTCTCTTTTTCCTTGTTCTCCAACGTGTCCACCAATTTGTGCACCTGCACCACCACCAACCTTGACGAAATACTCCACCGACCATCGCCACAAGTTTCCCTCCATCACCTGAACACTTCTCGAACACCCGCATACTCTCTCTCCGATCATATTAGAATACAGGACTTTAACTGGAAGTTCACCAAGAGCCCCACTCCATAAAACCTCCTTGCGCCGCCACCACCGCAGTTCGACCATACCCAAATTCAACCAGCCTGATGCCAACCTGAGCCTCGGTCTCCCCCACCAAGTATGGTGGCACTCGATGTCCCCATCATGGGGCAGTTTGACGATGAACAACGGTGAGCAAAACGTATCCAAAACCCATAAATCAATCTCGCTCACAGAAATCCCCCATTAAAAAAATGAATTGTATTTTTCCCAGGTTTGCCATAACATCCAGCATCGACATGCCAACCGTTACCCCTTCCGATCGCTACCACCAACGAAAATATCCTAGAACCCCTTTTCCGACCAGCCACACATTCCTATTGAATTACACTACTAAAAATTCCCAAATTACTCCTAAAAATCATTATTTCACTTCCTTAACAGTTTAGTTTTCCTTAATCGACAAATTAACATAATTAATTTTTGACAACTTATTTTCCATTCTCTGTGATTTTAAAACTGTTTTTTGCATATAGCATATCTGAAGTTGAGGTGAATTTTAAAATAAAATAGATTGAATTTTGAATATGTTTCATGTTTACACCTTTGTTTAAACGTACTAAGATGGGAGCAGTTTATTTTTGAAGGTGAGGTTTCATGGTTTTGTCTCTGTAAAATATTCCAGAGCAGTTGTTATGGATACACAGACATCACATACCCAACATTATCAAAAGAAACATGACTTATCATCAGGCAACCATCTATTGGGTTGAATTCAAGACAAATTAAAAGGGTTTAATCACTTATATTGTCCACTGTTTTCATGTCCAGGTCAGTGATTTATGTGGATTTACTCATTTGTTTTTTTTATTTTTATTTTTTATGATTCTGCATATATATTCTAGCTTCATATGAAAGTTACAATGACAACACATACACAACTATGTACATCCATATATGTAAACATCCCTATATATAACAAGACGATAACGGAGGTTTACTCACCTGTTTGTTCACAGTTCTTATGCTATAGATTTATTCCGATTCCAGGCTCTCTTTTTTTGTATTTGGTTTTATATGAGCATCAAATGAACTAAATTCCATCCAGAATAAAGCTTATATGTATCAATATCGTTTACCTCTTTATATAGATAATCAAGAAATAAGCGAAAGGGTTTTCTCACAACCATTTGTGTTCACTGTTTTATGTTCTTCATTTTCAGTTTTGGCGATTTCAGGCTGGATATAAATATCGTTTAACTAGTATAACTTATTTAAATAGGTATACATATATATACAAGTCATCAAATAATATAAATATTCAAGGGATGATCAAAATGGAAGTTAAAGTATGTTTTCTCACATATATTGGTCTATTATCTTCATATTTGGTTCCAGACCATTGTTTGTGTACTGCCATTTCTCCCAACTTCTGCTTTGCTTTCTCTGCCATTTCTCCCATTTATTCCAGGTTTATGTTTTAAGTTTTATTTTTTTTCTAGTTTGGTTCAAAAAGCTTGTGAATGTTTACAGTAACTAGATGTGTATTTATAGATAAATAAAAGGATAAAAAATGGGTTGTATATAGCTTTGTAGGGGATAAATACAGGGCAGACTAGAGTATAGGAATAGGGCAGTCTGTTATGTTTAGTTGCATTATGCTGTTTTGATTGAAAGAAATGATACTGTTATTAAGCTTATTCATATCTATCAGTACTACATATACTTGGCCACCAAGGATAACACATGCATGTGTACTTACCTATAAACTAAAATGCTTGTAAACTCAAGCTATCTCTAAGTGTCTTCAAATTATTACTGCATTTGATTTGATAAAAACATGTATGTCACTAACTTGAAAAAAGAATGCTACCTGTTTTTCTTCCCAACCTTCTAGCTTCTAGGTGTATATCAAGTGGTCTTCTCATGTGCTACTGCACGGCTATGTTACTTCAGTCCAGGATTTGTACATATTTCATGTACAAAAGGTTTTCAAACATAGGCTTTAGATTTGATTAGAAATAGGTGTGCAAGGCTGTCTTAAAGTGATTGAAATGAGAGTTTTATGTGTTGTGCTTTCATGTTTTCAATTCCTACTTGCAGTTGATACATAACCTGTCCATTTCAGTGTACATCTCTGTGTAAATGTAGATGTCTTGACTGTCTTAGGGTGATGGAAAAGGGGAGCTAGGCCATGCATAGATGTATATAGATAGGTACAAGCTATGTGCAAAAAGATTTAAAAATATGTACTTAGCTATTAAGAAATCTAAGTCATTTGCGTTTAATTTGATATATGGCTTTGCTTAGAACAAACATGTTCGAGTGTACTTTCAATGAAAACTTAGCATCTAATCCATTAAATAGTTGTGTAGAATATATTTCAATATATCAACAAATCTTCTTCTTAATTTATTATTCATGTTCTTTTGATACTTGTGGGTGAAGAAAATTTTTAATTTTCACCTTAAATAAACCAAATTGTTACATTCACAAATATATATATTTTAGAACAACCTTTTGAAATAACAAAGATATTTAAAACATCATTTACTTGTATAAGGACATAAAAGCTAAGAAATATAAAAACTTAAAAAATTATATACACAAGATATTAAATTACATAATTATTCTAAATCTATTTATAATATCCAAATCCAATATTATTTAATTAAATTAAATTATAGATATAAATCTATAAATTGTAGTTTAACAGAATTAGTCAAAAACCGGGACATTACAATCTACCCCCTTAAAAGAATTTCGTCCCCGAAATTTAAAGTGTAACGTGAAAATTTCAGTTATATGCAAAGTTATAGACTTATATTCTGAACACATATATTGGTCATATATTAACAATCAAATCAAATAGGGCATCCAAATATGCATGTTACTATCAAACAAATTCACAGGAATCAATGCATTCAATTCACACTACAGTAATTACTAATTAATCAAAATATCCGGATAAATTTCTCATATTATATTTTCAGTCTCCCATTATCAGTTCTTGAGATCCTTATTCCATTCCAACTCAGATAGCTTCATTACCATATTTCCGAATTTACTTCTTATTCTTATCAACGATACAAACTAAATAACTAACCATTGTCAAATTGATTCCAAAATACAAGTCTTACTGAACTGTTGGTTCCATAATTAATAATAAACCCCAAACAATCTCCTCCTATGAGTTATATGGAGTATATCACTAAACTCCTTCGTTTCCTTACCTCATCCTCGACAAATCGTTGATGAAATTCATCTTTATACAAAATGATTTTAAATCAATTCGTTAACTTTATTTAACTCATCTGGTTTCAATATAAAGTCAGTAAATCAATTTTTTAGGTACCAAAATCCTTTTAGAAATAAATTCTTAAATTTTTGAATAATTCGATAGATTCTCTCTCGTATGGTTTCATCGTATAATTCTAAAATTCACATTTCTAGGCCCTCTATAAACCACAAGTCAGCTAGTTCACCAAACATGCCGCTTAAATCCAATGAAAATACCAACTTATATCCTTTATCGGGTATACAACTTGTATCCCCATACATCACATCACCATCCATATGCATCTATCATTTCAAACACATTCAGTTTCATAACCAAAAATATCTGTTATTATAGCTGGAAAACATTTCTATAGCTTATTTATGCATTTATACTCTTCAGCATTCACCAGTCCGGACTGTAAATCGGTAAGAAAATAATTCTCTAAGTATTAATCCCGAAGACCGAAATCAACATCAAATCAACACTCAGAAAATCATTTAACTCAACCACTCTCCAGTTACGTTCCAATTTATTAACTCCATTTCTTGACTCCTTATCAATCCATATTACTTCATTAGTCTGGATCAGCTTATTCAAATATTTTCATATGTTTAAAATTCTTTCTTTAACTCTAATCCAGGTTAAATTCACTAATTCTATTTACTTGTCTCCGTATTTTCCATTAACTAATTTATTCACTAACTTTGTAGGTTATAATTTCAAATTGAAATTCTGGTCTGTCTCATTTGTATATTTATTCTTATACAAATTCAATTTGGTTATATATATAACCATTTCAATTTTATAACCTAATACTAGATTATAATAACAACCAACACATCCATTTATAATAATTTTAGAAAATTATTCCTTTATATCAAAATATAATTTTTGGATAAAATTATTATATTTACCTAGTTTTCAAAACAATACCGTGTCGAATTCCTTTGTTTAAGTGTTTAGAAATTCCTATCGACCTCGTCAGCTAAACGCGTCGATTTGAAATTTTTATACCACTCAACAAATCAATCAACACAATATAAAAAATATTTTTATATCAATCAACAAATACATGCTCATATATATACACTCAAACTCAATGTAGGGTATTACTAACCCCATCTCTATCGAGTTACGTCATAGAGCCAAGGTTTTCACTCAAAATTCTGCTCTAATACCTAATGTAACGACCCAAATTTTAGTACTCTTTGAGTTGACTAAAACAACACAAGTACAACTCAAATTGCACTAAAACTCAGATTTTCTAGAAAGAAATTAGAGGGTGAAAAATCAGTAGGAGTTTGGTGACCTCACTTTCGGTGAGGTCACCATGACTTTCTCCACCCATTGGTGGAGATCAGTGGGGCCCATACGAGCCTCCTGAATTCCAACAATAGGAGGAGAGAGTCATGTTGACCTCACCGAATGTGAGGTCAACAAACTCACTCTCGTGAGAAATAGAAAGAGAAAATTTTAGAATATAAGAACAAGAAGAACATAACATAACAAAATTAGAGAAATACGAATCTCACAGCGGAAAGAATAAAATATATTAAATAACATAACTTGAAATACAAACCATATTTGTACTTACATATAACATCAGAGTACAACACATATACACCATAGCAGAAATTACTCTATATAACTAATGTTGAAGCATCCTGCTCCAAGCTCCTCCAAGTGTATCTGTAAAATCCTGAACTATTTGACCGCCCGTACAAATTTGGGCACCCAAGAGTTTAGAGAAAACATAGAAAAATAAACTTTGAGTCAGTCATGGGACTGGCATGAGAAAACAATTTTAAAACAACTTAATTTTAACTTCAAAACTCTTTTTGGAAGGAAAGATAATCGTAAGACCGATCCACACATAAATACGGATGGTTTTCACCTTACGATAACCCAATTTTTTTTTTGAAATCATTATTATTATGATATTATAGTAGTGTCTAGCTACAAATAAATAGCAATCTAGCAGAACGCTTGCATCTCACGCTCCACATATATAGTTTACAAACAAAACCGCGGGCGCTTATTGGATAATGGATTCCAACTATGGCAAGGTATGAGACCACCTTCCGACAATGTACCTCCGGAGATGAAAACATTGGGGTTTAACAAGAACATCTTGCAACCCGGCTAAACATGACCGACCCCTCATTTCCCTTGAGACTACCGAATATATCATTACCACGGTTGGGGCTTATTACTTCCCAAACAAATTCTTCTACAACTGATTCGATAGCATATAAATAACAGGGACAACCGAAGGCATTTGATTTCTCCAGATCAGGTAATGATATACCCTTTTAATTGGAGCGACCCACATAGCCATGCTGCCTACCCGATTTTATACCATTTCCCGGTTGAAGAGGCTTGAGGTGAAAACATGTCGTTAGTCATATCATATCTTCATTTACTTTGAATGCCACATTGTCAAACCCGACAAATCAAAAATTGACTTCCCCAGAAATAATTATGGGTATAAAGCTAAGAGAAACGAATTCCTCCGCCACCATCGTAAATACGTTTGGCGAGATGAACTTACGCAATCTATTAGGTATACTCAGTCAGACATTCGTCCATACAAGTTGTCCCGGGATTGGACAAACCGTAGACACTATTCCATAAACAGAACAACCCTTGTATAAACTCCGCCTTCATTTGTCTTAAATAATCTTTGATTTATAGCGTATAAATCAGATCGAAGTGGAATTCATATTCCGGATTCTTCGAAACGATTACGTAGGGTCAAGTGATGGTCAATAATCAAAGTCAACATATTTCATATCGATTAAATATTCATACTGATTATCAGGACTTATCCAATAAAAATATGCCACATATAAGATTCACATTTCGGTTTAAAATAGTAATCCAAACAAGATGATTAAACGTGTCAATGTTTAATTTGAACTATTCAAGTTAGGGTAATCACATCACAACATAACTGGAATTCCAATCAACAACTCTGTGGTCACAATATGTCTAGCAATTTAAATCGACAATCCAAATTTATATGCTTAAATGAAAACATATTTTTGATTTCAACAATGATTAACATTGTTGGTTTAATTTCATAGATTGTCAACGTTTAATAATATTCAAATATTGTGATTTGTATCGACCAGTATTTGGTCGAACAGTCATTGATATACTCGCAAATGTGTATATATTATCCGCTTATTTTTTCCCTTTAAAATAATTGATACTGTGTATTTATAGCTGTATTCTCAGATTGTTGATCAAAAGCATGGTTTAGAGCATTTGCTGGATAAAGCATGAAGATTTTGCTTAAAAAGAGTGAAGTTTGAAATTACTAAAGCTTGAAGAGTGTAAAGCCTGAAGAACAGTTGCAAATAGAGTTCAGTTAGGAAGATTTGGCTCAATGATTACTCAGATGGCATTCACATTGGCTCATTTGCAAGGCCTCTTACTCATGCTGCGTTCACACTAGCTTATTTGCAAGACCACTCACTCTACAGCTGCGTTCACACTGGCTTATGTGTTATTTGGGCTAATTCTTTAGTCCCACATTTTGTAATTAGCCAAGTAGTCTTTGTCATATCAGATATAAATACATTGTATCTCATTCATGTAAAATTTACATTGGGTTTTATTTTGTAATTCTCTTCTTGGAATAAAATTCTTCTTCCCCTGTTCTATTTAGTTTTAGTTTTATTTTATGTCTGTTATTTTATTTTTCTCTTCTTCTTTAGCTATGTCTAGCTAATCCCCTTTAATTAGGGGGTGATGACGCTAATAGATATGATTCAGTATGAATCACATAGCCAAAAGATGAGGACTTTATACATGTAGATCTGGATCTGAATCAAGGGTTAGATTTGAACCTTCATATTATGTGTTGTTTAAGAGCTATGCTCCTTCACAGGGTATATTCGTGTTCGATCTAACAATTATTAGATTTAGATCTAATTTTAGGGTTTTAGAAATTAATTAGCGAATCTGTCCTGATAGCCTATGGTTGTTTAAGAGCTCAGCTCCTACATAGGCTATGCTTGTCGTTATTCACTTATTTGTTTCTAAGAACCTAATTATCGTTGATTCATGTTTGTGACAGAAACATGAATTAGATCTCTATTTATTTGTTGGCTATTGATGAGTATGAATCCAATCTATGTCATTATCCCCTAATTGCTTTCTCTTATTCTCGTTTTTTGTTTATTTTCTGTTAATTTGCAACCAATCAAAATTCTGGAATAACTTGATAGGATTTATTAGTAAAATAATTTTTGTCCCAGAGTTCGACACCCTCTACAACAATCCTTGTTGTTTAGGAAAGCCGAACGAATTTAACAGTTGTTTACAGTTGTTAATTTGTTAGCAAACAAATTTTGGCGCCGTTGCCGGGGACTAAAATATTTTTTATTAGTAAATCCTTCGGGTTATATTTTTTATATTTTTTTTTCTCTTTATTTTTTCCTTTTTTAAAAAAAACAACAAAAATATCTTTATTCTTTTTATTTTCTTTTATATATAGAAAAAAATCTGGCTTAGAGGATTTGGTATTAAATTATTGATACTACAATCTTTTAATTAAGAGAAAAAAATATCTTGTCTTTTGTTTCAATTCCTCTCTGTTGCCTTTTCATTTTTCAATAAATTTCTTTCCCTTTTCTTCTTTTACAATCCTTACAAGGAAAAAAAATAATAAAAAAATCTTCCCACTTTTTCTTTAATTTCTTTCGCTTTTACGTTTTCTGTTTCTGTCTAGTTCCTAATTTGTTTCCCATTACACCTTCTTTCATTTCTTCTTTCATAATTTCCATACAATTTCTTTTTTATTCATTTATTTCTTTCCATAATTCTACATACTCTTCCTTCTTTTACAAATATAAAAAAAATCCTTTTGTAATCTTTTTTTCTTCTTTCTTATTTCTATGATCACCTTCCATTTTGCAATATTTTTCCTTTTTGTTTTTTTTTCTTTCCAAAATCATCTCCACGCCCCTTCATTTTCAAGCTTTCCCTATATCCACCGCGCAGTCAATCACCACATTAACACAACAACCCTCCATCACAACTTCAGCCGTACAGCTCCTCACCTCAAACAACCCTCTCAAACCAACATATCACCATAACTATCCATCGCGTCATCACACATCCACACTTCCATCACCAGACCCTTCTGTTTTCACCATTTACACATCCCACCCGAACAACACAACACCTTCTCCATTTGACCTGATTCCACATTCATACACAAGTCCACCACCCTCCACGGCCTCTCACATTACAGACACACATCCTCAAACTGCTTCACCATAAAATTTATACACTTCAGAGCACCCCCTCATCATACCAGACGAACCAGTTTTCAACCTCAATAGCGCCTGTCTTCTTCTACACCCAACATCCATACCCTCTTCACCTCATAATCAACCATCTTCCTCACAACACAAGCGCCCTCACCAACTACACCTTCTGCCAAACAAACAATCCAAACGTACTACCACAAAACGACCACATCAGCTTTATCAATCATCACCTAACTGGTATCTCACTGTCAATCCTGCTACCCCTTCTCAGCACAAAATTGCAACTTGCGAATACCCAACCCGCGCCGAAAGCAAAATTCTGATCAACACAAACCCCAAAAAGCACAACCACCCTATTACAGTCCATCCATCCCATACTTCATACCCGATCACACCAAAACACCCATCAACTCTTTGTTTACCACCTCATTCGCTGCATTCATTTCACACACCAGTACCACATCGTCTCGTACTCCCGAACCAAAATTCCTCCTCTACTACAACACTCCCATCAATCACAAGTGCTGCCGACCTTCAACAACCAGTTTCGACACTACTCATTGCCATCCACCCTCGAATTCAAAACTGCACTGCATCAAAAAACTCCCCAAACTATCGTTTCCTCTCCAAGACACGGTCAAACCAATCTCTCCTTCGACATCATCCCACAAAAACAGTCCGCAAATTTCAGTTCACCCTTGAACAAAGCCACACCACAAATTCAAACACATCTCCACTATAATCCAACCACCGTACTCACGCAACACAGCCAATTCCTCTGTCCTTACCACAGTTTTCTCAACTAAAACCATCCAGCAAACACCCTTGATCACCTACAGGAAACGCATCTTGCCCTACTCGAACCCAAGACAAAGCACCTTCATACCGAACACCACACCCCAACTTAACCTACACCTTCATCAACGCAGTAGCTTCCATACCAACGACACCGCAAGTCAAAGCCCAAACCCCAATTTCCTGCCACGTCCCTCCCTGAGACCAGGGCTACCCAAATCGAAGTCATTGAAACCCAAATCCGCCCTTAGCTGACGGACATCAGTTCGCCCTAAATTTATCCCACAACCGTAACCAGAATTACAATCGAGAATCAATTTTTGTTTCTAAAGTTCGGTTTCTATCGTATTGAATTTTTCTAGGGGAATTTGAGAAATTTTCTATGACTTGATTTTTGAGAAATTGGTCTAGTCTAGTAAAGAGTAGCGCTGCCTATTTGTGTCAATTGGGTTAATGGGCTTTTAATGGGCCTTGGTTATGTTTAAATTTCAGTTCTAAGGATTTTGGGTCGGGCACGCTGGGCTTTGCGTGAGATCTATTGTGTTGGATTTTTGAAATTTTTATTGAGACCATTGTTCTCTTTTTGAAAACGAAAAAAAGAGTTTTTTTCCTTTTACAAAGCTTTGGTCATTTATTTTCTTGAAAAAAAAATCAATTCCCTTGCCCTTTGCTTTTATTTTGATTCCTTTTGTTTTCCAATCATTTTGTTTTCATTTCGTTTTTCACTCATGTTATTTCTAATTTCAATTTGATTTTCTTTAAAAAAAAATCATAGGCCAAAACAAGAGGACCAGAATTCAAGAAATCTCAAAAGAAAATCAAAGCCCGAAGATGATCTAAATCGAGAAAGCAAACAAATTAGCAGAAGTTGAATTGTTGGAGCGATTGCACACCAAGTGGGGTGTGAACGCGCTAGTGCTACTTAATTGCACTGGACGGACTATCGATCTAGGTGAGAATATTCTAAAATCTATAGGTGCTCTGTTGCAAAGAAAAAAATATAGAAATTTCTTGTAAAAAAATTCTGCAGATGCCGCGGCTTGCTTGTAAAAAATTTATTTCTGCAATTTATTATTCTGTGTTTGTTCTGTGATTGATTACTCTGCGTGTTGCTGGGTGGTTGGAAATTTTAAAACGAACGTGGGATTAATTGAAAATTTCGATTTCAAAATCGAATCGAGAATTCCCCAAAGCTCATAGGACAAAATAATCGTTAAAATGACAATTAGGATTGATACTCTCTAAGGTGTCTTAGGAACGGTAGAGTCTAGAACTCAAACAGGTTCTTAAACCTTCAATCGTGTTTCTATGGTGATTCGTGGCACACTGATAACCCCTGTCCGAACCTGGCCTAGACTTGTATTCATATAATCCGAAGTTGTTAATTTTAACATATTTTTTAAGAGCTTCTTTATAACCACAAGTCTTGCAACTGTTTTTTCAACGAAAAACTCTCTTCTTTTTGTACATGCGCGCTTGCCCCATGTACGGCCAAAACTGCAATTCTTTTCAAACTTTAAATGGTTTTGGTTTCAATTCAAATCAGAAAGCGGAAAATTTTTCGAATAATTTCCACGAACCTTATCAAACGGATGTACCCCAATATGAAAATTGTCATTCTATGATTAATGAGAATTTATCTGAGGCATGATGACTATTAGTGCAAATGGATAAGCAAAGTTTTGAATTTCAAAACAATCTCAACATGGGCCTTAACGAAACTTTGACTATCGAATGTGCTTTTTATAATACGGCTCGACGTATAAATTTGAAAATCAAATATGAAAAGTGTGTTGCGAACAAGCTAAATTTTTGGCGATGTGGGTTGTGGAAAATAAATAATGAACGACTTCTAAGAAATGAGGTAGATGTATTTTTAAGGTCAACCAGTGAGGAACACATAGAAATAACGACTCTAAAAAACAACATTTTGAAGTCTGATATGTCTACCAATTTTATTGAAGACAACTTGAGTGAAATCGATCAATTAATACATGAAATCTGTAATTGTCGCGGGGAAATCAAGGAATGGGCGCGAACTTTAGATGAAAATAAAAATTATGAAAATAAAGATATCGAAAACATGCGTATCATTGAACAAATGGCTCAATATACTATTGAATTTTGGCTGAATCTAGAAAAGTTATTACTTGAGGGAATTGATGATGTTGACGACTTTGAGGATTTCATGAAACTTGGCTTGACTTACATCAAAGAACTGGCTCAAAGAATGCACGATAGCAAACTAAGTCTATCTAATAGGATTGCTTATCAAATTTCTCTTCTTCAAAATGAAGTTACTAACTTGTTCAACAACTATAAATCCCAATCTAGTAACAAATAAGTTTCTACCAACACTTCTTTTGAAATAAATAATCATCCATTTACTTCGTCACAACATTACATAACGATTATTGATGATTATGACGATATGACTTTTGATGAAAATGAAAATTTTGAAAAATCTCTTGTGCAAAACACTGATTTCCGTGGAACTGAAATTTAAACTCAAATAGATGCTTCTACTGAAAATTCAACTCCTACTAACATCGAAAATTTTCAACTAACAACTTTTGAAATTGATGAAAATCTTAATAAAGTTGTTGAAATCTCTATAATTGATTTGAATTTAAATTCTCTTGAAAACAAAGACGTCAATCTTCAATTTGATCGTCCTCTCTCAAATTCTGAAAATTTTGAAAATTTAGCAACTTTAGATTGTCAACTTGAAAGAAAAGACGAAGTTGGTAACAACTTTTTAGGTGAGGATGACTTTGATGAGCGAAAACTTCTTGAACTGATTGACGATAATGTTGTTGGGTCTGAAATTGGAAATAAAACAATTGAAAACTTTGAAATTCTTGAGGTTGAAAACAAAGAAACTGCTGAATGTGATCTTAAACACAATGACGATTTTTCTGAAATTGTTGAAACTCCTTGCGACTTGATCGTTTCAACTGAACCTCACTTGATCACTTTGTTTTCATTGATAAATTTCTATAGTATATGAACTCCTTTTGGAATAACACTGTTTTTGAGAAAACACGATTTCGAAATTTACTGAAAATTCATTTGTTTGGTTTTGACTTTGAGTTTACGAGTGTATCTTTGGTCAACAAAATTTCAAATATCAAAGCAAAACTGAACAATATTTCTCAAAACAAATGTGGGGGTGAGAGTGATGCACACGTCTCTCAATTTATACATCATCTGAACAAATCAAACTTTGTTTTTGAAACTTTTGCTGAACCATAGCTCGATGACCTCTCTTTAGTTGCTATAGAAATTCAATTCGATTTTAGGATCAATTGTAAGCTCAAAATGTTAAAATTAGCAACTCAAACTTTTGAAAAAACAAAATTTGTTTTTCCAAATCTAAAACGTGATATAAAATTCTTTATGATTTGGTTTTCTATGCTGAAGCTGTGTCTCATAATCTTAATGAGGCTGATGCATTGGTCCATTGTGGACCGGTTCATCTATTCGATGACTGCGTATTTTTTGCACGTATACCTGGTAAGCCGTGCTGACCCTTTTATTTTATTTCCCTTTCACTAAGATATGTCTGATTAATGACTGTGAGGGCAAAGTCACACTCAAGTGTGGGGAGGAGGGGGGGGGGGGGGAATTTACATTACATCAGCAATCAAATTTTATGAACTAGGTCATTCATTGAACAAGGATTAACTTAAATTCATAAATAACACCTTGGTTCTTGTTTGATAAGTTGAATTGTTGGGTGATGGGAATGAACATTATTTATTCATTGAGTCATAATGTGTCTTTTTAAGATGCTAGCTTGAGACTGTGCAGACGTTAGTCGTGTTCTGGAGTAAGCGTGTCAACCTTTGTTATACATGTTAGAATGTGCAAGTAAAAAAAATCAAGAAAAAAAAAATCAAATAATAATGATTTTGCACCTACATTTGTTGGATTTTCTGAGTTCGTTTTCATGCATAATATTTTTTCTCACTCAAATTTTCAAAGTCGTAAGTTCTAAAATCCTCTTGGCCCAATTAAGGAGAAATAACTCATTGTAGCGTTCTTCTTCGATACCCCACCTTATTCAAACCCAAGTTTTAGTCGAATAACATCCATGTTTCGACAAGTTTTTCTTATATTGGTATACTTAAGAACCTTGTACTGATTTATTTTCAAAGGTTCAGAAACGTCACATTTTATACCAATATTACACTACCCACTCCGTACTTGTTTTAAGGTAGGATAACCATATACCACATCTTATTTTATATGGGTTATCTATCTTACGAAACTTTGCTTATCATTCATTTCATATTTTCATATAACATCAATCCAGACTTGTGTGTTGAATTAGGGTTATAGAAGTAGAGTAACTAGGGCACAAAACTTTCCCTTCATGAAGTGTTGGTTATGATTCGCTTGGTAGAGGAGGAATCAAATGAAATAATGTACGGTATCATTCCATTCCATCTCCACTCATCATTCATCATGTAAAAAGAAAAAAAAAGAAAAAAAAGAAAAAGAAAAAAATTGCAATAAAGAGAAAATCTCTGAGAAAAAAATAGTCACTCATCATTCTTGACTATAAAGCGTTCATTTCCATTCCATCCACATCCATCATACCGTACTAGGAAGCGAGGATTATAGTAGAGGAGATGAAAGAAAATAAAAATTTTCATATGTGCCTTAGTATTACTTTATCTTTTGTAGCTTGAAGTTCAACTAATACACTTGTAACAACCCGTATTTTAATAATATGTTAAGGTAAGAAATCGTGGTATAATTAAATTTTAAAATAAGAATCAAGGGAAACGGGTTGCGCCATTGCTTTTGTCTCGGAATTCTGCATGAAATCGAGTCCGAGTTTTCGAAAATCGGAGTCCGTATGACCAAGTTATGACCCTTCGAAGTTTCAGGAATTTTCAGAATCAAAAACAGCTCGAAATTCGAATTCGAAATTCGAATTCAAACCCCAGGACAGACTGGGCGGGAAATTTCCCGTCCAGGACCAGGTCGACCTAGGGGTCGACCATAGTGTCGACCTCCCAGGGACCAGGTCGACCATAGTGTTGACCTGGGAGTCGACCTGGTACCAAATTACAGATTTTGAACCTGATGCATTCTGATGTATCCGGTCTCGTTTTCTGTCTAGATTCGTCCGCCTAATCCTATATAAACAGCCTCCTAGCCTCATTCTCTTTGCACCATTCTTCTCTAACCTTATGCTGCACAAATTCTTGGTGGACATGGCTCTAAATTAAATTAAGATAAATTAAAATAAAACACGAAGACTAATTCTTGAAGACTACGGCTAGGGATTGCATGTTGGGGGTTTGCTTCTGCAATCAAATCAGAATCCATCGAATCAACCAATCGATTACTAGTTTCTAGATTCAACTTCTGCATCTCAATTTCTTAGACCACGATTTGTAAGTTATAGTTACTTTGAGATTTAAACTTGTTAAATTTAATATGGACATGGAATGAAATGAAATTGGACCTAAGCTTGATTATCTATTTAGATCTGTTCATGTCTCTTCTTGAATCTATGATTTTGGGTTATTTCTTATCGATTGAATCATGCCCATTCATGTTATTGGACCTAGTTTATTATTCAAACGCTAGATTGTAACATGAATTCTTGGATCTAGACTTATGGGAATATTTCTATTTGGGGCCTATTCATGTTATAAATTGGAATTGGACCTATGTATGATAATTGATTCACATCCATTCTTGTTTCCATCTTGGATCTTGACATTTGGGAATATTGCTATGAAACTGATTTGGGCCTATTCATGTTGTAAATCAAAACCTCTCATGTCCATAATATTATCATGCCTATGATGTTGAATCAGTTATTATTCACAAGTTTGGGACTATCACCTTATGCCAACTTTTATCATGATTATCACCTTATTAAGCTAGATCTATAATCCTAACGTTTTGGGACTATTATTCCATATGCCAGTGATGTTAGGACCAACTAGCTCAAGCTATATCATACTAGATTTATCACCTTGTGCTCGTTCTTTTTCCTAGCATAGTTTGGATGTTATTCCCTTTTATTTTGGATTTACTGGTAATTTAGATCGATTCACGTTTACATGCGATGGGAATACGATTTGGGTAGATTAGGCAAAAAACATGAATTGGTTATGAATATGAATCATGAACTTGATAATAGGCATAAGATGAAACATGAAACTTGACATGAAACTCGCCCTGAAATTTGGCACGAATTTGACATGAAACTTGAACATGGACATGACACTTAGAATGAACTTGAAAATGGCCATCTCGAGGTTGGGTTGTGTTTGCAGTATAATTCTGCTCGGAGCCACCCGGCAAATCCAGTGACTGCAAACAATAGGATCCAATGTGAGTAGTTGGTCATATCGCGCTTAAAACCCGAGGTTAGACTGAGTTGTGGTGTAAATCTGCTCGGAACCGCCCGGCATAACCAGTAACCACAATAACAGGTCTAATGTGAGAGGTTGGGGTGCATTAATTTATTTAATGCCACATGATAGGGTTAAGTCATGAACCACTTGAATATACTTAACCAATTAGACATGATGATGTGATAGGGTTAAGTCATGAATCGCTTGGATATACTTAACCAATTAGACCCGATGATTTGATAGGGTTAATTTATGAACCGCTTGAATATACTTAACCAATTCAACACGATGATTTGATAGGGTTAAGTCATGAACTGCTTGAATAAACTTAACCAATTCGACACGATGATTTGATAGGGTTAAGTCATGAACCACTTGAATATACTTAACTAATTCGACACGATGATTCTATAGGGTTAAGTCATGAACCGCTTGAATATACTTAACCAATTCGACACGATGATTTGATAGGGTTAAGTCATGAACCTCTTGAATATACTTAACCAATTTGACACGATGATTTAATAGGGTTAATCATGAACCGCTTGAACATACTTAACTAACTTGACACATGATTCGTAGGGCTAAGTTATGAACTTGAACGACATCACTTAGCCATTTTGACATGACATGTAGGCGGGTTAAGTCACGTACTTGAATGACCACACTTAACAACCTTGACATGCTAGACTGATGGGGTTAAGTCTCAAATTTAAATGACAACACTTAACCTGCTGGACGGAAACCCTAGTTACACGGTCCTTTTCAGTAGTAACCCACTAGATGTATCATGGTACCCTGGAACTAGGCAGGGTGGGGCACGGTTACTGGGCTGATTGTAAGCGACCAGAACGACGGATGAGTTGGTGCGCCATTGTAGGTTCAGGCGGACTATGGTTGTGCACCTAGTCCGGAGTTGAAAATGCAGGCATTGGGCACCAGTAGGTTTACACTGTGCGTGCTTGATTCATGTCGGTGGTTGGCACCCTAGGGCTTGATACACCCTATTGTGGACCTAGCAAAGGTAACTACATTCGTGATTGGGCCGTATGACACAGACACAAGACGAGCTAGAACTTATAGGGAGCCGATCGATTAATATATCGTTTCGTGGGACCAAGTAACGGGTCATTTCATGATATTGGGCAAGGGATCATTTCATAATTAATACATGACACGGGTTGGGTTTCTAGTACAGGTGGTAAATGCCCATCATTAGCATTCTGTTTCTGTATCTGTTAGGGAGGTAAAAGCCCATTACTATTTCTGTAAAGATCACCCTATTTCTGTTTCCGTTTCTGTTTAGACTTTAGGATAACACCTAATTCTATTATACTAGTATTGGTGCAGCGAATGTTGAACATGCGATGCTATACGTAGTTTATCTGGTTAGCATAGTTTATCTTGTTACCGTAGTTTGTCTGGTTAGCATAGTTTATCTTGTTATCTTAGTTTAACTTGCCCATCTTGTCATCATCCTTATGTTTACTTTCAGTTTATACATGTCATGTTATCTTTACTTGTTTCTATGCTGGAAGTCGCTAGGACTTACCAATCTTTATGACTGACCCGTTTTCTTTTGCCTCTTTTTCTTCCGTTCCCCCCCTAAGGGTCTCAGGGAGGAAACACTACTACTTAGTTTGGACTTCTTTCTGCTTCAAGATCATCATATATGGCTTGGACCTTTCTTGGCTATGGCCGCTTTACTGTTTTACTTGGGGAATGATTTATGACTATGGTTTTATGCTTCTTTACTATTGCAAGACAGATTTCGATGTAATGGATTTAATGGCATTTTGATGTAAAAGACTTTAGACCTTTCTAGATTTTAAAGCAATGAAATTTGGTTCTTCTTCCGCTGTTTTATATGTTCTGTCTTGTAATATTTCTGTGTATGTTTACCTAGATAATGCTCCACCAAAGCTAGTGCATTCCCTTTGTGAGTGACCCTAGAGGAGGTGGGGTGTTACACTTGGTATCAGAGCAGAAGGTTACTAGGCTGGGCAAAAGTTTTTAAAACCTTTTGAAATTATTTTCAAAACCATTTACAAAGAAGCATTTTTCATGAAAAGTTTTATTTTTAAAGGCTATTCCCTAAAGGCCATTAGCATTATCCTTTGTTTGAATCTCTTTTCCTTTCCTTCCTCCATCTTTAGTCACAGTAGTTTCACCTACGACTAATCTTCTTTCTAGCTACGTAAGTGTTTTCTGTACGATGGAGGTATTTCTCGAGAGACCTATTAACATGTTATATAAGAAAGGATAAGAGTGGTTAAGGTGAATGAGGCTCAGAACAAGAAGGTAGAAATGTTTCTGTAGGAAAGTCTAGTTAATCTTTCTATCCTGTTCGTACCCTTTTTGATTCTGGTACATCGCATCCTTTTTATTTCTGCTTCGATAGTTGAGTTTCTGCACCTTAGTACTAGCGTAGTAGAGGATCCCATTTTTTTTCTTTCTCAAATCCTGTTAGGGAATCGGCTCATTTATTCATGACTTGTTTGGATTTGAGAATGTCTATGCTAAGCGTTGAGTTTAGAAGAAATGACTATGGGCTATGGGTTATTCTAGGGATGGAGTGGTTATCCAGAAATGGTACCATTCTCAAGTATGAAAAGTGGGTAGTTAGACCCTTGACTTGCCTCGGTAATGCCCTCGAAGTCTAGTGTAACCCTTAGGATTCTGTCATGCTTAGTTATCTAGAATCTCTTGATACATTTGTTGATCCGCTCGAGTAGTGTTCGCCACTAAGGTAGATGGTTCATTTTGCTTATGCATGAGTTATAGGAAATCACTTTAGTAAGTACATTTGGCAACATGGTTGAAATCTGTTTATTTGCAAGAGATAATTTGTAACAACCCGCATTCTACGCATCAAAGGATCGTAGGATATTTATTTCTTTTTCATACAAAGTCATATGGTCATGTAGAGTTGGGGGACGACTATTGGGGTTATTTTTCATGTTCATGATTTTTGTCGATTTTTAAATGACCGTTTTGCCCCTAGCTGATCTTGTTTCATCCATAACTTTTGATTGGAAAGGAGTTTTGACCTGAAACCACTTTCATTGGCTTCGAATGATGGTTTACCTTTCCGTAGAGTGGTCACATATGAAAAACGGACTTACCGTTTGGGAGATATGGCTGAAATAAGGTTTGGAAGGTGAAAAACTGCTTAACCGGGCCAAATTGGGTAGTTATAGATTGGGCCCATGACCCATTTCGAGATTAGGGTTAGGTGGGGGCTGAAATGAGTTAGGGTTTCATTTCATTTCAGTTTTCTAGCCTCCACTTACCTCTCTTCGATCCTAACAATGACCTCCAACCTCTAAAACACCTCCAAATCACTTGCAACTAGAAGATTGGGATTAGCAACATCAAATCAAGGGAGATCTTCACCAAACCAAGTTTAGAGCTGCTGTTTTGCATTAGGATTTGTGCCATATCAGAGATTTATTTCAGATCTAAGTTTTATTTGTGGCTAAGGTGAGTGATTAGTTTGCTTTTACACTAATTATCGCTAACTAGTGTTGATTAGTGTTAATTAGCGTTTTTAAACGTAAATAAATTCTGGAAAAATATTTAAAAATTCTTTAATGATGTTTTAGATCTCTGATATGAATTTGGGTTAATTTGGTTAAATTTTGCTAATCCTATCGTTAGTTATGCTTAAACATGCTTAAGGGAAAATATGGGGTTTTGGCTATGTTTGATCCATTTTAACCTATCATATTGATGTTTTGGTGTTTGAGGTCACTTCTACTTGTTGCTATGACTTTGTGGTATGCTTTGTGATTGATTAGAATACTTAGAATGGTCGAAAACGCCGTCGAATGGCCATAAACACTTGCTGGAAAAGTTTTAGGAAAATGGTGCAGGTTTTCGGATCGGATCGGGTGGATGGGCTCGGACTGGATAGGGGACTGGGCAAAGTATCACCGAACCGAACCATAGCTTAGCACAAGGAGAAGTATGGCAAAAAGGAAGGCCACTATGGTTAAACTGGGATCAGGTCGGCTTGAGGAAGGGGGAATCGGATCGAACTGAAGGGAAGAGAAGGGGATCAGATCGGACTAGAAGGCCAAGCCAGGAATTAAAGAAAGAGAGGGCGGACTAGACCGGGGCAGGGATCCGAACCGAACCGGTGGGACGCAGGGGACCCGAACCGAACCGATGGAGCAAAAGGAACCCGGACCAAACCAATGCGATGTGAAGGACCCGAACTGAGGAGCATAACTATGACCGAACCGAACCGATAGCAAGGAGGAATCCGAACCGATCCAGTATTGACCAAAAACCTGAGATGCAAAGGTGGTCCAAGTTGGAAGTTAGAGCTCAGGATCCAGTTGGGAACCAATGAGTTCACTTCATGATTGGGCTTTTCTGCGGGACGTGTGCTAAGGAGTTGTCGACGTTCATAACTTCGATTCACCATGAATGATAGGACTACGTTATCAGTGCAGTAGAGTCACTATGACTCGAGGGGTAAAGTGATCGTAGTAAGACTATGAGCTAGTGCAGTAGAGTCGTCATGACTCGAGGGGCAAAGTGGACATAGTAAAGGATTAGTAGGACTATGAGCCAGTGCAGATGGGGTGTACAACTCCATGGGGCAAAGTGGACATAGTAAAGGATTGGTAAGGCTATGAGCCAGCGCAGATGGGGTGAACAACTCCATGGGGCAAAGTGGACATAGCGAAGGATTAGTGGCTATGTATCAGTGCAGTGAAGCCATTTATGACTTCATGGGGCAAGGTGATCATAGCAAAGTATTGGGTGATCGAAGTGGTGAATATCATATGCTTTACGCACTTGAGTGAGAGATGTGAGGAAGGTTGCTATGCTTGATTGTTTGCCATCACTATGACATGCACACCCCCACCCCCGTATTATTCACACCATGTGTTAGTGGCACCTTAGAGCATTGTACAGTATGTAGTGCTAACTCTTTGGTTGCAGGTCCAGGTTCAGGTATGGTTTAGTATACCTGTTATTGTTCTGTTTATGCTTGCTACCACTCATACCAGACTGATGTCTGACCCAAAGTTTTATGTTTCTTCTTATTACTCTGGGTGATCACACGAGCAGACTAGAGACAGGTTAGAGGGTATGCACGAGTAGCTGTACCGAAGACGAGCAGGAGGCTCCCACGTATTATCTACATATTTTCTCCCTGTGTCGTTGGCAGTCAATGTTTGGGCATTAGTAGTGTATCCTCCATATTTTGTTTAGCTTGTTGAGACAGTTTAAAAGTTGTAATAATGTTGGCTTTGGATTATAAGCTGTATTTGGATTTTCCGCTGCTATGATAGTTTGTTTTTAGCTTATGCACTGTCTCACCTGCTTTGTGTCAAGTATATGTTATAATTATATTTTATTCCATGCACTGTGAGACATATTACAGGTTCTTTGTTTGGTTCATTCTCTTCTTTCCTTTCTTCTAGCGACCGTCCCGTGCTAACTGGACATGTGTACAGCGCACAATTGGAGGAAATGTCGGTTGGTGCGGGGCGGGCTGTTACATTTGGTATCAGAGCTCTAGGTTGCGTAGTTCACCTAGGGAAAGACACTAGGGAAAGATAGTACGTATATGAGAGCGCGTATTTGTGATTACTTTGGTTTTCAAAAGCTATATATATACTATTAGAAGTATAAGGATGAAGTCGTACTGCATTGGCACCACTATGGAGATGGTTATTCGTTTTCTCTTTACAGATTTGACGATGAGCCGAGGAACGAGAGATGCTGGCAGAGGAGCCAATAATGGGAATGCCCCTGACATGAGGGCTATGTTCACTAACCTCATGAGAGACATGCTCAGAGATATTCATAGGGCAGCTCCTAATGTTGCTAATGAAGGTGGTGTAGCCGTGCAGGTGCCTAGGGTCGATTTCGCCAAGCTGAGTAAGGACTACACTAACCTTGGTGGGAAGCCATTCCACGGAACGGAGTCGGCCACGGATGTTCAGGATTGGTTGGATAGCTGTGATCGTATCGTCGACGACTTGGGTATCGAGGATGCGATGAAGAGAAGGCTAGCGTCTCGTCAACTGCAAGGGCGAGCGATGAATTGGTGGAATGCTATTAAGACAACCACCACGGAAGATCAAGTTGCTTGGGATCAGTTTAAGGCTCGTTTTAGCGATAAGTTTATCCCAGCTGCTCAGAAGTCTGAATTGTTTAGGAAGTTCTTGGAACTTAAGCAGAATGGTAGAGCAGTTCCGGACTATATTGCTGAGTTCGACACTTTGTCGAAGTATGGATTATCTCTTATCGATACTCCTGAGAAGAAAAATGAGAATTTCATTACTGGTTTGGATGGATACTTGGGGAAAAGGCTTATTAACCACATCGATGAGACTTTTGAATCGATTGTTGGAAAAGCTTTGAGATCAGAGAGTCTTTACCCTAAGCCAAAGACTGAGGTTGCATCTGCAGAAGGGCCAAAGCCGCAAGCAAGCGGTGGAGGCAAGAATAACTCTCAGAACAAGAGGAGGTAGAATCAGACTAAGGATGGCTAGAAAAAGAGTAAGAGGGATGTGGAGTGCTTCAGCTGTGGTAAGAAGGGCCATTATACTAAGGATTGTCGGGCCAAGTCAGCGGATAAGAAGTGCTTCAACTGTGGCCAAGTGGGACATTTCAAGGATAAGTGTCCACAACCTCTTAAAGAGAAGCAGATTGTGAAAGCATATGACATTAATGATATTCCTTCTTCGTCGAATGCCCCAACTGCGGCGGAGAAAGGAAAGAATGTCATCATTCAAGGTATGCTTTCTATTTCTGATGTACCTGTTCGAGTTTTGTTTGATACTGGGGCTTCCCGTTCCTTCATATCTATTGACCTGGTAGATAGGTTGGGACTGAAACCCGAGATAGTCGATAGACCTTTGGTTGTGACGAACCCAATTGGTGGTTCGACTAACCTTAGTACGATTTGTAGAAATTTGATCTTATCAAGTCATGGATGTATGTTTGTTTGTGATTGCGTTGTTTTGGGCTTTACTGGGTACGACATTATATTAGGAGTCGATTGGCTCCGAAGATACGGGGTGGTGGCTTACTATGAGGGCTTTTTGGTGACAGTTAGAGCGGATGATGGGCGGAGGGTAGTGTTTGGTAGTCTACCTAGTGATGGGGTAATGGCTAGTTTTGTAAATTCCCTCAACATCCAGCATGATGAATTGTCAGATGTGCCCGTGGTTGGCCAGTATCCGGACGTCTTCGAGGAAGTGACCGGGCTTCCACCACACCGAGAGATTGAGTTCCGTATTGATTTAGTGAAAGATGCCAGACCTATAGTGATGCCACTTCATCGTATGGCACCAAGGGAGCAGCGAGAGCTCGGGGTGCAATTAAGCAATCTTTTGAAGATGGGATTTATTAGAAGAAGTGTTTCTGAGTGGGGAGCACCAGTTGTGTTTGCCACCAAGGCAGATGGTTCCCTTCGTTTGTGTGTGGACTATCGCGAGTTGAATAAGGTGACGAGGAAGAATAAGTATCCTCTACCGCGGATAGATGATTTGTTTGATCAACTGGAAGGAGCAAGAGTGTTCTCCTAGTTGGAACTCGCGACAGGATTTGATTAGCTCCGAGTAGCAGCCGATAGTATAGCTAAAACGGCATTTCGGACGCCGTATGGATTTTATGAGTGGTTGGTCATGCCATTTGGGCTGACCGATGCACCAGCGTACTTCGTGGATCTTATGAATAGGGTATTCAGAGATCAATTGAATAAGTTTGTTCTTGTATTCATGGACGATATCCTTGTTTACTCGAGGACTGAGGAGGAACACAAGAAACATCTAAGGATAGTGTTGGAGGTGTTGAGAAAACACCAATTGAAAGCGAAGTTTTCTAAGTGTCACTTCTGGAGGAGAGAAGTGAGGTTCTTGGGCCATGTTGTTTCAGATAATGGTATTGTCGTGGACCCCGCGAAGGTGGCTACAGTACAGGATTGGTCTACGCCCAAGAATGCAACAGACGTAAGAAGTTTCTTGGGATTAACTGGATATTATCGTAAGTTTATCCAAGGCTTCTCCAAGATAGCGACGCCGTTGACTCAGTTGACCAAGAAGAATCAAGCCTTCGTCTAGGACGGTGTGTGTGAAAATGCATTCAAGAGTCTAAAGGAAAAGTTAACGCATGTTCCAGTGTTAGTCATTCCTAAGGGGAATGAAGAGATGACGGTATACACAAATGCTTGTGGTACCGGACTAGGTGTTGTATTGATGCAAGGAGGTAGGGTTGTAGCTTATGCCAGTCAGCAACTAAAGCCGCATGAGAAAAGGTACCATACCCATGATTTGGAATTAGCGGCGATCGTATTTGCGCTGAAGATGTGGAGACATTACCTCTTGGGAGAAAGATTCGAGTTGTTTACTGATCATAAATCGTTAACGTATCTTTTCTCTTAGAAGGATTTAAATCTTCGTCAGCAGAGATGGTTAGAGTTCTTGGCTTCTTATGATTTTGATATCGCATACACACCAGGAAAGGGAAATGCGGTAGCTGATGCCTTGAGTAGAAGACATGCCAGTTTAGGGGCTATGTTTTTTGAGTGGAAGCAAGTGGAGTTTATCGCAGGGTACGATTTCAGACCAAAGTGCGAATTGGATCCAGAGATGTTAGCTAGTTTGACGATCAGACCCACTTTGATTGAGCGGGTTGGTTCCAGTCAAAGGAACGATCCTAACTTATTGGAAATCATCTCCAAGTTAGAGAAGGGAATCGATGAGGAGATGAGTTTGTATGGGCTTGATCGAGAAGGATGGCTCCGAAAGAATGGGAGACTAGTTGTACCCAATGTCAATGGCTTGAGAGATGAAGTGCTTAGAGAATGTCATCACTCAAAACTAACTATACATCCTGGTGGTAACAAGATGTATCGAGACATGAAGCAGACTTACTACTGGGAGGGGATGAAAAGAGACGTTGGGAAGTTTATATCCAAGTGCATGAATTGCCAGCTAGTTAAAGCCGAGCAAAAGAAGCCTAGTGGTTTGTTACAACCATTAGAAATTCCCGAATGGAAATGGGAACAAGTCTCAATGGATTTCATTGATGGTTTACCAAGGACTAGATCGGGACATGATAGCATTTTGGTAATTGTGGATCGATTGACCAAGAGTCCAAGATTTATACCAGTTAAATCGACCAGAACGGAAGCTAAGTTAGCAGAACTGTATATGAAGTGGGTAGTGAGACTTCATGGAGTACCCAAAGGCATTGTGAGTGACCGAGATCCGTTGTTTACTAGTGGATTTTGGAAAAGCTTACAAGAAGCTCTAGGATCAGAATTACATCTCAGTACCGCGTATCATCATCAAACCGATGGTCAGACAGAGAGGGTGAATCGAATATTGGAAGATCTCTTGAGGGCTTGTGTATTGGATTTTGGTGGATCATGGGATGACCATTTGCATCTAGTAGAGTTTGCATATAATAATAGTTACCAATCCAGTATCGGTATGGCTCCATATGAAGCTTTGTATGGAAGACCGTGCAACTCACCATCATTTTGGATAGAGACTGGTGAGAAGTTTGTGCTTGGACCAGATGTGGTAAGAGAAACTTCAGATAAGATTAAGATCATTCAACAGCGATTGAAGGCTGCCCAGGATAGACAGAAGAGTTATGCTGATAAGAGGAGAAGAGACTTAAAATTCTCCGCTGGCGACTTGGTGTTTGTCAAGATTTCTCCATTGAAGAGCGTGATTCGATTTGGTAGGAGAGGCAAGTTAGCACCAAGATTTGTTGGCCCATTCCCGGTACTCGAGCAAGTTTGAAATTTGGCGTATAGAGTTGACTTACCAGAGAAAATGGCGGGAGTTCACAACGTATTTCATGTTTCCCAGCTAAGGAAGTTCGTACACGACCCAGATACGACTATTTCACCTGATCAGTTAGAGGACTTCGAAGTAGAACCCGAGGCGGTTGCGAACCGCAAGCCAATTCGTATTGTTGGGAATGATACGAAGCAACTTCGAAGGAAGGCGGTGAAGCTAGTCAAGGTTCAATGGGGCGAGAACGAGAATGACTGTACTTGGGAGATAGAGAAGAGCATTAGGAAGACGCATCCAGAACTCTTTGCCTGGTAAGATTTTCTTTACGATCTAGTTATTTCCGCATGCTAGGATAGACTTGTTTTGCATGTTTGATTGTTGTTTTATGGTTGATAGGCATGCGGGACCCTTTGTGTGTTTTGGTTAGGGAATTTCGAGGGCGAAATTTCGTAAGGGGGGGAGAATGTAACAACTCGCATTCTACGCATCGAAGGATCGTAGAATATTTATTTATTTTTCATACAAAGTCGTATGGTCATGTAGAGTTGGGGGACGACTATTGGGGTTATTTTTCATGTTCATGATTTTTGTCGATTTTTAAAAGACCGTTTTTCCCCTAGCTGATCTTGTTTCGTCCATAACTTTTGATTGGAAAGGAGTTTTGACCTGAAACCACTTCCATTGGCTTCGAATGATGGTTTATCTTTCTGTAGAGTGGTCACATGTGAAAAACGGACTTACCATTTGGGAGATATGGCTAAAATAAGGTTTGGAAGGTGAAAAACCGCTTAACCGGGCCAAATTGGGTAGTTAGAGATTGGGCCCATGACCCATTTCGGGATTAGGGTTAGGTGGGGGCTGAAATGAGTTAGGGTTTCATTTCATTTCAGTTTTCTAGCCTCCACTTACCTCTCTTCGACCCTAACAATGGCCTCCAACCTCTAAAAACCTCTAAATCACTTGCAACTTGAAGATTGGGATTAGCAACATCAAATCAAGGGAGATCTTCACCAAACCAAGATTAGTGCAGCTGTTTTGCATTAGGATTTATGCCATATCAGAGATTTATTTCAGATCTAAGTTTTATTTGTGGCTAAGGTGAGTGATTAGCTTGCTTTTACACTAATTATGGCTAATTAGTGTTGATTAGTGTTAATTAGCGTTTTTAAATGTAAATAAATTCTGGAAAAATATTTAAAAATTCTTAAATGATGTTTTAGACCTCTGATATGAATTTGGGTTAATTTGGTTAAGTTTTGCCAATCCTATCATTAGTTATGCTTAAACATGCTTAAGGGAAAATATGGGGTTTTGGCTATATTTGATCCATTTTAACCTATCATATTGATGTTTTGGTGTTTGAGGTCACTTCTACTTGTTGTTATGACTTTGTGGTATGCTTTGTGATTGATTAGAATACTTAGAATGGTCGAAAGCGCCGTCGAATGGCGTAAAACACTTACTGGAAAAGTTTCAGGAAAACGGTGCAGGTTTTCGGATCGGATCGGATGGGCTCGGACCAGATAGGGGACTGGGCAAAGTATCACCGAACCGAACCGTAGCTTAGCACAAGGAGAAATATGGCAAAAAGGAAGGCCACTATGGTTAAACTGGGATCTGGTCGGCTTAAGCAAGGGGGAATCGGATCGAACTGAAGGGAAGAGAAGGGGATCGGATCGGACTAGAAGGCCAAGCCAGGAATTAAAGAAAGAGAGGGCGGACCAGACCGGGGCAGGGATCCGAACCGAACCGGTGGGACGCAGGGGACCCGAACCGAACCGATGGAGCAAAAGGAACCCGAACCAATGCGACATGAAGGACCCGAACCGAACCGAGATGCATAACTATGACCGAACCGAACCGATGGCAAGGAGGAATCCGAACCGATCCAGTATTGACCCAAAACCCGAGATACAAAGGTGGTCCAAGTTGGAAGTTAGAGCCCAGGATCCAGTTTGGAACCAATGAGTTCACTTCATGATTGGGCTTTGCTGCGGGACGTGTGCAAAGGAGTTGTCGACGTTCATAACTTCGATTCACCATGAATGATAGGACTACGTTATCAGTGCAGTAGAGTCACTATGACTCGAGGGGCAAAGTGATCGTAGTAAGACTATGAGCCAGTGCGGTAGAGTCGTCATGACTAGAGGGGCAAAGTGGACATAGTAAAGGATTAGTAGGACTATGAGCCAGTGCAGATGGGGTGTACAACTCCATGGGGCAAAGTGGACATAGTAAAGGATTGGTAAGGCTATGAGCCAGCGCAGATGGGGTGAACAACTCCATGGGGGCAAAGTGGACATAGCGAAGGATTAGTGGCTATGTATCAGTGTAGTGAAGCCATTTATGACTTCATGGGGCAAGGTGATCATAGCAAAGTTTTGGGTGATCGAAGTGGTGAATATCGTATGCTTTACGCACTTGAGTGAGAGATGTGAGGATGGTTGTCTTGCTTGATTGTTTGCCAACACTATGACATGCACACCCCCACCCCCGTATTATTCACACCATGTGTTAGTGGCACCTTAGAGCATTGTACAGTATGTAGTACTAACTCTTTGGTTGCAGGTCCAGGTTCAGGTATGGTTTAGTATACCTGTTATTGTTCTATTTATGCTTGCTACCACTCATACCAGACTGATGTCTGACCCAGAATTTTATGTTTCTTCTTATTACTCTGGGTGCTCACACGAGCAGACTAGAGACTGGTTATAGGGTATGCACGAGTAGCTGTACTGAAGACGAGCAGGAGGCTCCCATGTATTATCTACATATTTTCTCCCTGTGTCATTGGCGGTCACTACTTGGGCATTAGTAGTGTATCCTCCTTATTTTGTTTAGCTTGTTGAGACAGTTTAAAATATGTAATAATGTTGGCTTTGGATTATAAGTTGTATTTGGATTTTCCGCTGCTATGATAGTTTGTTTTCAGCTTATGCACTGTCTCACCTGTTTTGTGTCAAGTATATGTTATGATTATATTTTATTCCATGCGTTGTGAGACATATTACAGGTTCTTTGTTTGGTTCATTCTCTTCTTTCCTTTCTTCTGGCGACCGTCCTGTGCTAACTGGACATGCGTACAACACACAATTGGAGGAAATGTCGGTTGGTGTGGGGCGGGCCGTTACATTCTTCTGCGTGGAATACCTTATAGTGAGTAAACGAGATCCAGGATTCACTAGTGAATTTTGGAGAGCTTGCATAAAACCATGAGTACGCAGTTATGTTTGAGCCGAGTATACTAGAAGGAGAATAAGGGAAAGTGGAACGAGAGGCAACAGTGAAATGAGTTCCAACTCATATTTTGGAAACAAGAATTAAGAAGCTACGAAATTATGAAGTTAAAGACGGTCAAAGCACAATGGAGTTAAGCTCAAGGAAATGCGACTTAGAAGATTGAAGACTAGATACACGCATCATATCTCTTTTTATGAGTATATCCTTGATCCCTCTTTTCCTGTAGAGCTTACTTGCATGCTATCTTTTATGTATATCCTCTCGGTCCTATTCTCAATCCTATTTCTGTTGCAAACCCCATAGGGAGTATGACTCATTTGTTAGTAATACATGTTGGGGTTTTAGGGTCTCCGTTGGGTTGACTAAGCTTTTTGGGCTTTATAGGATATGGGTTGGTTTTAGGAAGGGATTTCTTGCAACCTAAAAGGAGTTTATCATGCTTGGTTTCCTAGAATCATATATATTGGTTGGGTTGAGTAATTCTCTGGGTGTCAGTTTGATGTTGATTTCGGTCTTCGGGGCTAGTGTTTAGGGGAGTTATTCCCCTAATCAGTATATATGTGAGGAAGATTTCCATTTTTGCCACTGCCTAATGGGTACAAAGTTTTTCTTTACCTGCTTCTAGCATTCGGCTATACCTTTATGTAGGAACTAATGGATGTAAACATGTGTTTTAGACATGTTATGGTTGATGGTTGCAAGTGGTTTCAAGTGGTTGCTAGTTGTTGCTCGTGGATGCATGAACACACATTAGGCAATAGATCGGCTCAGTCACATCTCATATTGCATATGCATGAATGTCTATACTTGTACATGGATGGAAACTTGATATGCTATCATTTGGATGTTGCGTATGAATGAATGTTTGGGCACTCATGTAGAAATTGTGAAATGTAATAGGAATTTACATACATGTTGGACTCATCGCACTAGCATACTTTGCATTAAGGAGGTTTACTGAATCAGTAACTACCTGATCTTTTGCATTAGATAATTACATATACACACACTTTCTGCATATATACATACAGTATTAAGAATCTTTTAAGGACAATGATTGCTTGTGGATGATGTTTTGAGTAGATGGATGATGGATGGTAGGATACATTCTTCCTAACTTAGAGATTTCGGGGACGAAATCCTTTAAGGAGGGGAGAATGTAACAACCCGTATTTTAATAACATGTTAAGGTAAGAAATCGTGGTATAATTAAATTTTAAAATAAGAATCAAGGGAAACGGATTGCGCCATTGCTTTCGTCTCGGAATTCTACATGAAATCGAGTCCGAGTTTTCGAAAATCGGAGTCCGTATGACCAAGTTATGACCCTTCGAAGTTTCAGGAATTTTCAGAATCAAAAACAGCTCGAAATTCGAATTCGAAGTATGAATTCAAACCCCAGGACAGACTGGGCGGGAAATTTCCCGTCCAGGACCAGGTCGACCTGGGGGTCGACCGTTGTGTCGACCTCCCAGGGACCGGGTCGACCATAGTGTTGACCTGGGGGTCGACCTGGTACCAAATTCCAGATTTTGAACCTGTTGCATTCTGATGTATCCGGTCTCGTTTTCTGTCTAGATTCGTCCGCCTAATCCTATATAAACAGCCTCCTAGCCTCATTCTCTTTGCACCATTCTTCTCTAACCTTATGCTGCACAAATTCTTGGTGGACATGGCTCTAAATTAAATTAAGATAAATTAAAATAAAACACGAAGACTAATTCTTGAAGACTACAGCTAGGGATTGCATGTTGGGGGCTTGCTTCTGCAATCAAATCAGAATTCATCGAATCAACCAATCGATGACTAGTTTCTAGATTCAACTTCTGCATCTCAATTTCTTAGACCACGATTTGTAAGTTATAGTTACTTTGAGATTTAAACTTGTTAAATTTAATATGGACATGGAATGAAATGAAATTGGACCTAAGCTTGATTATCTATTTAGATCTGTTCATGTCTCTTCTTGAATCTATGATTTTGGGTTATTTCTTATCGATTGAATCATGCCCATTCATGTTATTGGACCTAGTTTATTATTCAAACGCTAGATTGTAACATGAATTCTTGGATCTTGACTTGTGGGAATATTTCTATTTGGGGCCTATTCATGTTATAAATTGGAATTGGACCTATGTATGATAATTGATTCACATCTATTCTAGTTTCCATCTTGGATCTTGACATTTGGGAATATTGCTATGAAACTGATTTGGGCCTATTCATGTTGTAAATCAAAACCTCTCATGTCCATAATATTATCATGCCTATGATGTTGAATCAGTTATTATTCACAAGTTTGGGACTATCACCTTATGCCAACTTTTATCATGACTATCACCTTATAAGCTAGATCTGTAATCCTAACGTTTTGGGACTATTATTCCATATGCCAGTGATGTTAGGACCAACTAGCTCAAGCTATATCATACTAGATTTATCACCTTGTGCTCGTTCTTTTGCCTATCATAGTTTGGATGTTATTCCCTTTTATTTTGGATTTACTGGTAATTTAGATCGATTCACGTTTACATGCGATGGGAATACGATTTGGGTAGATTAGGCAAAAAACATGAATTGGTTATGACTATGAATCATGAACTTGATAATAGGCATAAGATGAAACATGAAACTTGACATGAAACTCGCCCTGAAATTTGGCACGAATTTGACATGAAACTTGAACATGGACATGACACTTAGAATGAACTTGAAAATGGCCATCTCGAGGATGGGTTGTGTTTGCAGTGTAATTCTGGCCGGAGCCACCCGACAAATCCAGTGACTGCAAACAATAGGATCCAATGTGAGTAGTTGGTCATATCGCGCTTCAAAACCCGAGGTTAGACTGAGTTGTGGGGTAAATCTGCCCGGAACCGCCCGACATAACCAGTAACCACAATAACAGCTCTAATGTGAGAGGTTGGGGTGCATTAATTTATTTAATGCCACATGATAGGGTTAAGTCATGAACCGCTTGAATATACTTAACCAATTAGACACGATGATTTGATAGGGTTAAGTCATGAACTGCTTGAATATACTTAACCAATTAGACACGATGATTTGATAGGGTTAAGTCATGAACCGCTTGAATATACTTAACCAATTCGACACGATGATTTGATTGGGTTAAGTCATGAACCGCTTGAATATACTTAACCAATTCGACACGATGATTTGATAGGGTTAAGTCATGAACTGCTTGAATATACTTAACCAATTCAACACGATGATTTGATAGGGTTAAGTCATGAACCGCTTGAATATACTTAACCAATTTGACATGATGATTTGATAGGGTTAAGTCATGAACCGCTTGAACACACTTAACCAACTTGACACATGATTCGTAGGGCTAAGCTATGAACTTGAACGACAACACTTAGCCAATTTGACATGACACGTAGGCGGGTTAAGTCACGAACTTGAATGACCACACTTAACCAACTTGACATGCTAGACTGATGGGGTTAAGTCTCGAATTTAAATGACAACACTTAACCTGCTGGACGGAAACCCTAGTTACGCGGTCCTTTTCAGCAGTAACCCACTAGATGTATCATGGTACCCTGGAACTAGGTAGGGTGGGGCACGGTTACTGGGCTGATTGTAAGCGACCAGAACGACGGCTGAGTTGGTGCGCCATTGTAGGTTCAGGCGGACTATGGTCATGCACGTAGTCCGGAGTTGAAAAAGCGGGCATTGGGCACCTGTTGGTTTACACTGTGCGTGCTTGATTCATGTCGGTGGTTGGCACCCTAGGGCTTGATACACCCTATGGTGGACCTAGCACAGGTAACTACATTCGTGATAGGGCCGTATGACACAGACACATGACAAGCTAGAACTTGTAGGGAGCCGATCGATTAATAGATCGTTTCGTGGGACCAAGTAACGAGTCATTTCATGATATTGGGCAAGGGATCATTTCATAATTAAAACATGACACGGGTTGGGTTACTAGTACAGGTGGTAAATGCCCATCATTAGCATTCTGTTTCTGTATCTGTTAGGGAGGTAAAAGCCCATTACTATTTCTGTAAAGATCACCCTGTTTCTGTTTCCGTTTCCGTTTCTGTTTAGACATTAGGATAACACTTAATTCTGTTATACTAGTATTGGTGTAGCGAATGCTGAACATGCGATGCTATACGTAGTTTATCTGGTTAGCATAGTTTATCTTGTTACCGTAGTTTATCTGGTTAGCATAGTTTATCTTGTTATCTTAGTTTAACTTGCCTATCTTGTCATCATCCTTATGTTTACTTTCAGTTTATACATGTTATCTTTACTTGTTTCTATGCTGAAAGTCACTAGGACTTACCAGTCTTTATGACTGACCCATTTTCTTTTGCCTCTTTTTCTTTCGCCCCCCCCCCCCCCAGGTTCTCAGGGAGGAAACACTACTACTTAGTTTGGACTTCTTTCTGCTTCAAGATCATCATATATGGCTTGGACCTTTCTTGGCTATGGCTGCTTTACTGTTTTACTTGGAGAATGATTTATGACTATGGTTTTATGCTTCTTTACTATTGCATGACAAATTTCGATGTAATGGATTTACTGGCATTTTGATGTAAAAGGCTTTAGACCTTTCTAGATTTTAAAGCAATGAAATTTGGCTCTTCTTCCGCTATTTTATATGTTCTGTCTTGTAATATTTCTGTGTATGTTTACCTAGATAATGCTCCACCAAAGCTAGTGCATTCCCTTTGTGAGTGACCCTAGCGGAGGTGGGGTGTTCAACACTTGCCCTCTTATCCATAATATTTTTAGAACTTACAAAATTTTCCTTCATCTGTGCATAACTCACATCCAATATAGTACAGTTACCTAGTGCAAAATTATTCAAAAAAAAAGAAAGATAAATGATTGGGTGCACATTGTCGATGTGTAGAACTTTGGTTGACACCACGCTCTTAACCTTCAAGACAATTACAGTGTTATCAAGGAATTACGATTCAGCTTGAAATTTTTTATTCATTTTTCACCAATTATGGGATGGACAATTTGGAACTAAACCGTTAGTATTGAAGTTAGGTAAAATCCTTGGAACGTGAAAGACCTTAAATATATCATTTGATTAAATCCGCGTACTTAACACGCTTTGGATTTTGTGGGTAGTATCTGCTGAAAACCCTCACGAGACAACACTCATCCTACTAGGGACACCTAGAGGTTTAACGGCTTGTTGCATACGATAAATGCAATCGTGTTTCCTATGAAAGTGTGACATATCTTAGTTTAGTTTATTCGAGGACGAATAAAAAGATAAGTGTGGGGGTATTTGATATACACGCAAATGTGTATATATTATCCGCTTATTTATCTTATTTTCCCTTTAAAATAATTGATACTGTGTATTTATAGCTGTATTTTCAGATTGTTGATCAAAAACATGGTTTAGAGCATTTGCTGGATAAAGTATGAAGATTTTGCTTAAAAAGAGTGAAGTTTGAAATTACTGAAGCTTGAAGAGTGTAAAGCTTGTAGAACAGTTGAAAATAGAGTTCAGTTAGGAAGATTTGGCTCAATGATTACTCAGATGGCATTCACATTGGCTCATTTGCAAGGCCTCTTACTCATGCTGCGTTCACACTAGCTTATTTGCAAGACCACTCACTCTACAGCTGCGTTCACACTGGCTTATGTGTTATTTGGGCTAATTCTTTAGTCCCACATTTTGTAATTAGCCAAGTAGTCTTTGTCATATCAGATATAAATACATTGTATCTCATTTATGTAAAATCTACATTGGGTTTTATTCTGTAATTCTCTTCTTGGAATAAAATTCTTCTTTCCCTGTTCTATTTAGTTTTAGTTTTATTTTATGCCTATTATTTTACTTTTCTCTTCTTCTTTAGCTATGTCTAGCTAATCCCCTTTGATTAGGGGGTGATGACGCTAATAGATATGATTCAATATGAATCACATAGCCAAAAGATGAAGACTTTATACATGTAGATCTAGATCTGAATCAAGGGTTAGATCTGAACCTTCATATTATGTGTCATTTAAGAGCTATGCTCCTTCACAGGGTATATTCGTGTTCGATCTAACAATTATCTGATTTAGATCTAATTTTAGGGTTTTAGAAATTAATTAGCGAATCTGTCCTGATAGCCTATGGTTGTTTAAGAGCTCAACTCCTACATAGGCTACGCTTGTCGTTATTCACTTATTTGTTTTCTAAGAACCTAATTATCGTTGATTCATGTTTGTGACAGAAACATGAATTAGATCTCTATTTATTTGTTGGCTATTGATGAGTATGAATCCAGTCTATGTCATTATCCCCTAATTGCTTTCTCTTATTATTAAAAACTCGTTTTTCGTTTATTTTCTGTTAATTTGCAACCAATCAAAATTCTGGAACAACTTGATTGGATTTATTAGTAAAATAATTTTTGTCCCAGAGTTCGACACCCTCTACAACAATCTTTGTTGTTTAGGAAAGCCGAACGAATTTAATAGTTGTTTACAGTTGTTAATTTGTTCGCAAACAGTCATGCATCAAAGTTATGGAAAAAACGGCGTACTTATATTTCGAGAACGTTGTCGAAAAAATGCAAAGCGATTAGATGTCGTGAAATATTTAGAAAAGATTAGAAAGAACATTGGTCCCTTGATTTTTAAAGAATTATCGACACAAGTCGAATATATTCAAATAGCTCTTCAAATGTTTATTTCTAACATTTGAATTTATTATCAACAGTTAACCACCTTCCAAAAACCATGACATAACATCAATTATTTCCCCATACCTCGGAATAATCTCATTTTTTTATTATTTAAATTATTCATATTGATTATCATGACTCATCTACATATAGGATTTACATCCCGATTTACAATAGTAATCTACACAGGATGATTAGATGTGGTAATGTCTCATTTAAACTATATATGTTAGGGTAATTAGTCACAACATAGCCATAAGTTTAATCAATGATCAAAACATTTACCGATGATCGACCATCATTCATACATTACGGAATATTGTCATTTATAGTTGAGCAAAGTAAAATAAATACGAACTAATAAACCTGGCCAATTTTGATTTAATTGGAAAAGAATAATTTAATAATTTATTTATTTAAAGCAAATGACCTGTTTAACTTGTTTAATTCGATGAATTACTCTCCCTTCACGATGATTCTTGTCTGATCATTAGCCTCTTTCAAATAAAATTCTCCTTTTATAAAATTTCGAAATTTCGAAGTCTAAGATTTTTCTTTGTTTTTCTTTTCTTCTTCTTATTACTATAGTTTTTTTTATTCCTTATTTCCTTTCTCTTTTCCTTTTTATACTTTCCTTTTTACTTCACCGGCCCGATCAGCCTAATTGCTCCAGCCCGCTCTAATTTCCCTTTTTCTTTTCTGTTTTACTTCCCTGGCACAACTCTAGCCCAATACCCTTTAGCCCTTCCTCAAACTACTTCTCTTTTCCTTGTTCTCCATCGTGTAGACCATTGTGTGAACCTGCACCACCACCAGCCTCGACGAAATCCTCCGCCGACCATCGCCCCCAGTTTCCCTCAATCACCTGAGCACTTCTCGAACACCCGCACACTCTCTCTTCGATCAGATCGGAAAACAGGACTCTGACTGGAAGTTCACCAAAAACCCCAGTCCATAAAACCTTCTTGCGCCTCCACCAATGCAGTTCGACCATACCCAGATTCCACCAGCCTGACGCCAACTAGGGCCTCGATCTCCAGACCAAGTATGGTGGAACTCGATGTCCCCATCACGGAGTAGTTCGACAATGTACATCGGTGAGCAAAACGAACCTAAAAACATAAATCCATCTCACTCACACAAATCCCCCATTAAAAAATGAATTTAATTTTTCCCCGATTTGCTTAACATTCAACATCTACAGGCCAACCGTTACCCCTTCCGATTACTACCACCACCGGAAATATCCTAGAACCCCTTTTCCGACCAACCACACATTCCTATTGAATTACACTACTAAAAGTTCCCAAATTACTCCTAAAAAACATTATTTCACATCCTTAATAATTTATTATTCCTTAATTGGCAAATTAACATAATTAATTTTTGACAACTTATTTGCCATTCTCTGTGATTTTAAAACTGCTCTTCGCATATAGCATATCAGAAGTTGAGGTGAATTTTAAAATAAAATATATTGAATTTTGAATATGTTTCATGTTTACACATTTGTTTAAACGTACTAAGATGGGAGTAGTTGATTTTTGAAGGTGAGGTTTCATGGTTTTGTCTCTTTAAAATATTGCAGAGCAATTGTTATGGATACACAGACATCACATACCCAATATTATCAAAACAAACATGATTTATCATCAGGCAATCATCTATTGGGTTGAATTCAAGACAAATAAAAAGGGTTTAATCACTTATATTGTCCATTGTTTTCATGTACATGTTAGTGATTTATGTGGATTTACTGATTTGATTTTTATTTTTTTATTCTTTATGTTTCTGCATATTTATTCTAGCTTCATATGAAAGTTACAACGACAACACATCCTCAAGTATATACATCCATATATGTGAACATCCATATATATAACAAGACAATAACAGAAGTTTACTCACGTGTTTTGTAACAACCCGAGATTTTGGAAATTTCCAAAATATTAAATTATAATGTAAATTATGATTTAATATGGGATTAAGAATTAATGGATAGAATAAACTGATGATAATATGGTTTGTTTAAAAATAAACAATGTATGTTGGTTAAGAATTTGGGTTTTGTTGTAAACAACTGGAAGAGAAGTGTAAGACAAGGTGTTTATGGATTATAGAGTGAAAATAAAAGATGGAAATAAATTATTGGGTTAAAGTTTATGATATTGGAATTTTATTCCAATATTAGCTTTCTTGTCATAAAAAAAAAGGATAAACATGAAAGAAAGAAATTTCTATAGATGAAATGTTTTGGGAAATGTTGTTTTAATACTTTAAAAGTGTTAAAACGTTTTTCTATAATTGTAAGGAGTGAGAAATAATTGTTAATTTGGTGAAATATGTCAAGTTTGGAATATTTGTCCTTAAATAAAAGTAATGACAAATATTGTTGTAATAAAGGGGAAAACAAGAAGAAAATATTTTTGCTGTATAATTAAGTTTGAAATAATGTTTTGAAGTTATAAACATGTTGAAAATATTTTTATATACTTTAGCCGATGAATTATTAATTTTTTTTTTTTGGTGAAAAACGATGAAAATAATGATTTTCCACAGTAATTTGTGATTATTGGTAAATAATTGGTACTAAATTGTGTAAATAATATTTTAATTTGAAATTTTAATTTGTTTTTAAACATTTGAGACATGTTCCTTTCGTTAAAATGAGTAATACGCAATTCGTTTCACTCAAAAAGGAATTATAATAAAGAAATTATGTTATGATTAGTAAAAATATAAACATTGGATTTGATTAAGTGCAGAAATGTGCTTTTTTTCTCTAATCCAACCCATTAGAAACATCAATAAAGAAAGGTATGTTCTTTCCTCTAAGCAGAAAGCAGAAACCCTTTCTTCTTCCTCAAGCTCAGAAGCAAAAACCATGGCAACCTATTGACCTAGGCTCAAAAATTCTTCCTATTTCTCTTAAATTTGCTTCAGGTTGTAATCCAAATCTAAAGTCATTAATGCTTCAATCCATCCAAAAGCTTCAATTTTGCAAGTTAAAATTCGCTCTTTTGCTGCAAATAATAAAGGTAAGCAAAGCTTACAGCAAACCAAATCAAAATTTGCAAAGATCTAATATATTTTGTTGAAATTGGGTTGTTTAGATCATGTTTTCGGTCATGTTTCATATATTGTTTTGCTGAAATAAGGCCATCTTTGAAAAATCATATCTTGCTCATATCTAAGAGAAACACTATAAAATTTTAGTATGTTTCATACATTATATCAATACTTGATGCAGAAAAATTTCATGTGAATCCGAGTAGTTTAGAGACTTCAAATCATTCATCGAAGTTAGATAAATTCGGATTTTCAGCTGAGTTCATTTTATTGCTGAAAATGGTCATATTTGAAAAATCGTATCTTATTTGTTTTGCAGCAAATTACATCCAAAATTTAGTATGATCTTGTAGTTATATATAAGTTTGATTCTGAAAATTTTCATTTGATTTTGAGTTGTTTAGATGCATGAAATCAGTCGACAAAGTTAGACAAATTCTGATTTTCAGCTGAGTTTGTTTTATGGCTAAAAATGGTCATCTTTAAAAATTCATATCTTATTCGTTTTGCAGCACATTACTTCCAAAATTTACTATGATCTTGATATTATATTAAAGTTTGGATAAACCAAATTTCGTTTTATTTTGAGTTGAATAGATGCTTCAAATCAGTCGACAAAGTCAGACAAATTCTGATTTTCAGCTAAGTTCATTTTATGGCTGAAAATAGTCATCTTTGAAAAATCATATCTTCTTCGTTTCAAAATGAAATGCAGTCAAATTTTAATAAATTGTTGTACATATTATAAAGTTTATTTCTGTAAAATTTCATTAATTTTTGGATTGTATTGTTATGTTAAATATATCGTCAAATTTTGCTAAAAATAAGATTTTTGTTATGCCATTTCAATTGGCGGCATTCTTCATTAGACTTCACTTCTAAATTTGGGTTAACTGATGTTTGAATTGAAAAGTTTCATGATGAATTTTTGTAGCCATGATATCCGATAACGGATTATTTCAGTTTTTAACATATTCTGAGTTTAAATTTTTATTTAAATTCTATTCAAATTTAAATATCAGTATTATCGATATTAGGAGAATTTGATGATTCTAATTGTTTTGATTTCAAATAAAATTTGGAAAAAAATTTCTTTAAAATTATGGGTTGGAAATAAATGTTTTAAAGGATTTTTAATAAATTACTTATTATTTTTAAAGTATTCTAACAAATTGATAATCTGTTTAAATAATGAGTTTTCCCTTATAAAGCATTTATAAAAATTTCTCAAATTGTTTAAAAACCCTATTTTCTCTACAAAGTTAACTTTAAATATTTTTATCTTATTTTTATGTATTTCGACGTATAAGAATGAGAATTAAACGATTTAGTAAAAATACATGATATGGGACATGCATTTTTGCTTTATCACTTAATATCGGACTTGTACGATCGAAGCCAATTTGAAGTGATATTTTGAGATGTTTTAGAAGTTGCTAATTTTAGCGAAGACTATTGGTTTGACAACTCTTCTTTTTCAGTGTGCTCGATGGCGAATCAACTTAGATGTTTTTTTTATGATTCATGATGAAATGAGGCAATTTTTGATGTGAAACTCTAATTTGAGGTTATAGTTGGAAATAACCTCTGCGATGTTTCCTATACTTGCCAAGGAGAGGAGGCAAGTTATTTATGATGAATTAATAGTTTTTTTGACATTCATGATGCATTTTACTTGTCGATGAGACGAGACAAGTCACGATGTCATTCAGTACTCGTCGAGAGAGAGAGATGAGACAAGTTGGGCATTTCTACACTAGCCAATGATATGAGGCAGTGCATATTGGTTGATGTTTTATGATGGTTTTTCTAATGTGGCATCGACTAACGATTAGTAACTAATAGGTGCGAACCTATGGTATGGGACATACGTTAACACCTATTGGGTTACTGTTTGAGAAGTTGAGACACATTCAAGATGTTACTAGTACTATTATCGAGTACACGATTGGAGTCATCACGATGATTTTGACTATAGCCATCACGATGATCACGATGTCTATGACTCAAATCACCACGATGTTATTACTCGGATTTTGTGACCAAGGGCATCACGATGTTTCGGCTATAGTCATTAAGATGTTTATGATGTATATGGCCCTAGTCATCACGATGGATGGTACCAATATGTACTACTAGTCAAGAAGTTAAGCACGTGCAGTTTTCTATGATGTTTTGGTGTTTTAAATTCACCTTTTGATGATGATGTTCGAATAAGGCCTCGAGTATGAAGAAGGCCAATTCAATATTATGTTTTGTGGTGATTTCGAATATGACGTTTTGGACCCTTTTTGGGTGCTATCAAGATAGATTTGTGACCTTTTATGATTATATCGAGGAAATGAGGTATAGATTATGGTAATTATTTTATGATGAGTTTTAGTAAAGGATTGGAGATGTATTTATATTTATACCGATGAAATGAGGTATAATAATTAAGAAGTTTCTATTAGATGATTTTTATGATATATTGAACTGCGTTGGGGTTTACTATATGCTGATGAGACGAGGCATATTTATATGTGTGTATCCTTTATTTAAAGATTATGTATGCCTATGGTTCATATTCTTAATTATTCATAGTCGAATAAAGTATGATAGTTATACCATCTCTTACATGCCTATTGATTCCCGTATGAACTCGTGATGGACCTTATGAGGCATCTCGTTGAGAGATGAGTTGATAAACTATTTCGTTCCATTGGCAACAATGGAATGTTTTCCTTATCACTTGCAGTCATTTACTTTTACTACTGATAAGTTTAGCTTGCCTGATCCGTGTGCTTTTCACTCGGGTCAGACCGAGTTGCAGGTTAGGTTTGGATTGCAGCTTCTCTTGGATCTTTGTACTAGCTTTTGTTGTGCTTTATCTTTATAGCTCGGATATCGTACTTTATGAATAGTCAACTCTTATGTAATCAAGATGTATTTTTCTGTGGGATGTGTATACATGAGATTCAGCAGTCCTTGTAACTCATGTATGATGTATTATTATAGAGATGTATGGTGATGTATGCACTTATATATATACTCTAATCTTGTTTGTTGTTCTGTGACTAATGTCTTCTATTTAATGTTTGTTACATTATTCTAAAACGGTCCGAAGCTATCATAGAGTGCACTAGTTAGGGACTAAGTGTGTATACCACTTTTGAGGTAATAAGAAGGAAAAAAATCGAGACATAATTGACACGCTTAGCTCTTAACTAAGGTATTACTATGATGATCACCCTTAACCAGCCCTATTCTCTGCATTAGTAGACAGGATTATTTAGTAATTCTCTTTACTAATGAAGGTCTCGGAGTGGGGCGTCACAGCTTGGTATCGGAGCATAGTTTTAGAATATAATGTAGTATATGCAGAACAATATACTGGATACCATACATCAAATATAATACATTTGCGCACATCATCCTTAATCATAGCCTTTACTTGGTCCTTGTCCTTGTTTTGCCTTGTGTCCATTTTCGATTCCTTTGTGATAGATAGAAGGAATACGTCTAGGAATGTAAAATTCGTGTGACATGGGCATTTTTATATTTTTAGTCTTTGGCTATTAAGCCCATTAGTGTTTTCCTTCGGAATTTACCTTGCTCTTATTCTTGTTTTGTGGTCTGGAAAGAAGGAGTCGTTTGGAGACTGTACACCTCTTATAGATGATGTGATGGTGTGTGCCCCCTAATAAGGGTGGAACTTCTCATATAAGCTTCCTAGCTATGGATTGTGTGTCTCTCTGTGAATAGTCTTCGCCATCCTATAACATGTTATTGAATTGGTGATTCTCTGGATATCTTGCTCCGATTATTGGAGTATCTCATACTTTGAACTTCGAATGAGAGTTTAAACTACCCTTGCATCCTTTTTAACATTCAGGCCAAGGTTCATTTGTTAATCTTAATCCTATGAGTATGTGAGATCTCTTTTACCATATCCTTTTGTGTTGTGGAATTCGAATACCGACTTGTGTTATCAAGCCATCGGGTTTAATCCTATCTCTTGAATTCCTCTTGTGGAGATAAAAGTTTGTTTTGAACCTAGATGGAAGCTAATGAGTAGATAATCTTAATTTATCAGAGTGCACAGCAGAAACAAATTTATTGTTTCGGCCGAGTACAGCAATTAATATACCTTATGGATTATTGGAAAATATTTCCTAATTACTCTAGTGTTAAAGATAAAGGTATTGAATTGGATTTATTTTAAGGTGAAAGTATTAAGCAAATGTTGTTAGGGTTATTGATAATGTTGATATGTCTAGATGTGGTTTAAGAATTCTAGTCGAGGCAAGGGACGCCTTGGGTCGATAGAAGTTCCAAAACAACGTATGAGACATTGTTGACGTGGGAAATAACCACGAAAGAATGATTTTAATAAATTTCTAGTGAACGATTTTAAGATTGTGAAGAATTAGCAGTATTTGAGTTGCAATAAAATTTTGAGATGTAGATTTTATAAATGCGTAGTAATTTAATTTATAAAGTGGAAATCGTGAAGCTTGCATCTCAAAAAAAGAGAAAAAAAAGAGAAAGATTACTATGTATTTCAGCATCAAGGAAGTTGGCATCCATCTGTATAAGACTATTTCCATTTACTGAGCATCTAAACTCAGATGCTAATTAAGTATCATGTCCACATTATCTTTTGAGTACTCATGACATTTTTTGTATTTTAACTTTGAAGTACCTTCACTAATCCGAATCTATTATTGACTCTTTCGAATACCATGAGCTTGAGATCTTTCCAAACCTATCTGTCGTGTAGTAGCCTATTATGTTCTCGGTGCGGAGGTAAGGCACCTTCGAGGCAAGAATGTATCGCTCGTTAAGATTTCATGGTTTAAAAATCCCAATGATTGCATTTGAGAAATTAGAGAATTTATCGAGCTCTCGTATCACGATTTCTTTCTTCCCATGGTGTTGGTAAGAATTCTTTAACTCAAGCATTTGTTCTTTCCATTCTTGGATAGTTTGCTGAATTGCTCACAGTCTTTCCTCTAGGAATTGCGAGGACGCAATTATGTTAAGGATGGAAGTCTGTAACAACCCGAGATTTTGGAGATTTCCAAAATATTAAATTATAATGTAAATTATGATTTAATATGTGATAAAGAATTAATGGATAGAATAAATTGATGATAATATGGTTTGTTTAAAAATAAACAATGTATGTTGGTTAAGAATTTGGGTTTTTTTGTAAACAAATGGAAGCGAAGTGTAAGACAAGGTGTTTATGGATTATAGAGTGAAAATAAAAGATGGAAATAAATTATTGGGTTAAAGTTTATGATATTGGAATTTTATTCCAATATTAGCTTTTTTATCCTAAAATAAAAAGGATAAACATGAAAGAAAGGAATTTTTATAGATGAAATGTTTTGGGAAATGTTGTTTTAATACTTTAAAAGTGTTGAAACATTTTTATATAATTGTTAGGAGTGAGAAATAATTGTTAATTTGGTGAAATATGTCAAATTTGGAATATTAGTCCTTAAATAAAAGTAATGACAAATATTTTTTTGAGGAAAACGGGTGTGTAGCGGGCACTACACAGCCGGTTACGCGTAGATGCAAAAGAGCTAGTAATAATATCTGGTTGACAGGCCCAACCAGGAGCAGACTAAGAACAGACCAAGATGGTCATATATAATACAGTCTAAAGAGTACTAATAATATGTACATATAGCAACCACAACACAGCTGAGAGATAAATACACTACCAAAATAGAACTACATACTTATACTTGATCACAGAGGAAATAACGAGCTACTTTCTTGAGATCCAGGCGAGCGAGGCTGAGGGAGGGAGAGTCTGAAGCGAGCGTGCCTGACCGAGCTTGTCCATAATTCGAAGAGATGCACAATATGAAAACAAGTTCCCCATAATGACTTTTTGGGTCTTCCGAATACATATGCATTTCGTTCTAACCAGATACACCAGGAGAAGATCGCTACCAGAGAGTCAGACGAGGGGTCAGGGGGGTTGTGCTGCCAGTAATCGAAGAAAGTGCGAAAAGAAGGGACGAAACCGAGAATGAATGAGCTAACAGCGGCCCAAACCGCAAAAGAAAAGTCACAATCAAAGAAAAGATGGGTGAGGGATTCATTACTCAGGTTGCAAGAACGCAAATAGGGTTGACATCGATCCCAAATCGGCAGAGTCTATCTTTTGAGTTGATGCGATTGTGGATTAAGAGCCATTGAAAGAAAATGATGCGTGGGGGGAGATGACAGTTCTAGATTCTGGAGAAGGAATAACATCGTCCAGGATGGATCAAATAATCATAACAAGACTTGACTGAGAATTTTCGAGAAGAGCCCAAAGCCCAATAAAAAGAGTCAGGCCCATGCGAGAGTTGAAAAGAATCAATGAGTATCTCTATCTTAGCCAACTCTTGTAAACTGGACAGCCCAAATATTGAACTGGGAAACAAGCCCAATGGGCCCAAATTAAAGGCTTCAGCAACTGTCTGTGGGTTAGAAATGAAACTAGATCCAAGGTTGGGTAAGGAGGAGGAAAGAGGAAGTTCTCCGAACCAAATATCTTGCCAAAACAAACATGATTCACCATTATTTACTTTAACATGGAAAAGCGGTTTAACTCTCGCGAGGGAGGATAAAACTCCCCTCCAGAACGGAGATGGATTAGAGGCAGGACTGAAGCGAAGAATGAAGGCTGGGTTTGCATTGTAAAACCGCATTAAGATCCAATCTTTCCATATGAAATGAGAAGGGGAAAGAGCACGCCAAATCCATTTAGCCAACAGGGCTTGGTTGAAGGAGGTAAGCTGAGGGACATTCAATCCTCCATGAGAGTAAGGGAGACAAACTGTATGCCAGTTGACTAGCCTTTTGAGCTTATCACCATTCCAAAGGAAAGAACTTCGAATAGAGTCAATCACGTTGATAACCCAGATGGTAATTTGTGAAACGACATCCAGTATGTTGGTATTGAGGAGAGAACATGCTTGAGAAGCACAAGGCGACCAGCAGAGGACAAGGAATTTGCCTTCCAGGATGAAAGTCTAGATTCAATCTTTGAGATAAGAGGAATCCAATCTGATTTATGAAGTTTGGTAGGACGAAGGGGTATGCCTAGATAAGTAATGGGGAAAGATCCAACCTTGCAATTTAGACATTTGGCAATAGGGGCACCGAGTGAAGAACAATTTCCCAACATTATAACAGAACTTTTATTGAAATTGATAGAAAGACCAGAGATGAGTTCGAACGTGTAAAGGAGAACTTTAAGGCTGTGGATGTTTTGAGGTGAAGGAACGGTAAAGAGAATCGTGTCATCTGCAAATTGTAAGTTGGTTGTGGAGAGGTTGGAGTTAGGAAGAGAAATGCCAGAGAGGATGTTGTGAGTTAATGAGAGTTTCACCATCTGATTAACATCAGCAATCAACACAAAAAGCCAAGGTGAAAGTGGATCTCCTTGTCGTAAGCCTCTTTTAGATTTAATTTTGCCGCCAATTTCTCCATTAATATTGATCGTTGAATAGCTAGAGAATAGGATATGCTTGATCTAATTACACCAATTCATGGGGAAGCCTCTGTGAGACATAAGGTCCAGGATGAAATACCAGTTAACCGAATCAAAGGCTTTAGAGAAATCAAGTTTGAGAAGCACTCCAGGGGAGTTCATGGTATGGTAGAAGGAGATGATCTCCTGTGTAGCAGCAACATAGTCTAATATATTTCTTCCCAGAATGAAGGCGGATTGTTCAAAACCTACTAACTCAGAAATGTGATTTTGGAGTCTGTTAGCTAATATTTTGGTGATGATTTTGAAAGTAGTATTGAGGAGGCTAATGGGTCTAAATGATGGAAGGGTGTTACCTCCAGGAAATTTAGGAATGAGGATTATATTAGCATAATTAAGTTTAGCAATAGTAGATTGATCAGAGTAGAATTCAGAGCACATCTCAATTAGGTCAAATTTGATGGTGGGCCAAAAATGCTTAAAAAAACATGGGCCAAAGCCATCAGGCCCAGGAGCCTTGTCTGCCGCCATGTCATTGATTGCAGCCCAAATCTCCCCTTCTGTGAATGGGTGATCAATGGAAATATGCTTAGGGTTTGTATAAAGATTGTGCCAATCAATCGTAGGGGATGGAGGGGGTTGTGAACCCAGAATGCTTCTATAAAATTGTGTGAACAGGGAGCAAATTTCTTTGGGATCATAAAATGAGTTGTTGGCGTGCATTATTTCAGAAATGAATGAAGCACGTCGGTGACCATTAGCTAATCGGTGAAAGTATACAGTGTTTTTATCTCCTTCATTAATCCATCTAGCTTTGGATCGTTGTTTCCATCCAATTTCTTCTTGTTTGATAAGTCTCTCTAATTCCAATTCATGGTTTTTCAGGATATGTTTCTCAAGGTCAGTTAGTGGACGACTCTCCTCAATGATGTTCAAGTTTAAAATGGCATCTTGAGTGGATGAGATTCTGGATTTCAAAGAATTCCAAATGTTCTTAGCCCAAGGGCGAATCAATTTGCGAAGAGAGTGAATCTTACAAACCATTCTGGTTGTTGCCGAATTACAATTCAATGGTTGTGACCAAATGTGTTTGATGAAATCATCAAAGGAGGGTTCAAGTGTCCACAATCTCTCATATCTGAATGGTCTCTTAATCGAAGCATTATCCTGAGTATCAAGGACAATTGGACAATGGTCAGAAATGGTTGTGGCGAGGCCGTTGACCAAGGAGAGGGGAAAGAGATCCTCCCAGGATAAATTAAAGAAAAATCTATCAATTTTTGATAAAGAAGGATTGTCTCTTCTGCTGGACCAAGTGAATCTATGATTATTAATGGGTGGATCGATGAGTTGGCATGAATTGATGAGAGAGTTAAAAGAGTCGGAATTAGGGGAGGGGGTTCCTGAATTACGTTCAAAGGAAAATCGAGTAGTGTTGAAGTCACCACCAATGATCCAGGGGCTATTAATATTATGAGATAAGTTGAGGCAGAATTGCCAAACTTCTGATCTAAGGTGAGGGTCATTGGGAGCATAAACATTGGTGAAGTGAAAGAAAGTGTTGGAGGGATTGTGGAGGAGGATCACGTGCAAAACAGAAGGGTGATATGAGGTGTGACAAAGCTTCCAGATACTTTCGTTCCACGCAGTAATTAGTCCACCTCGTGAGTCAACTGCATCCACGTGGGACCAACCAGAGAGGTGAGGGCCGCAAAGTTGACGAATAAGAGCGTTGGGTGGATTAGAGACTTTGGATTCTTGTATAAATAGGATATCAATACGAAGAGGAGAAATGATTAGGTTGACAACACGATTTTTTGTAGGGTCCCCTGACCCACGAATGTTCCAAGATACAATCTTCATTTAATTTGGTTAGTACACTGCTGTTCTAGGGTTTGCATGGCAGAATAGTGTGTATCATGCAGACTCACGCCCATGCATTTAGCAAGTTTTTTATTTAAAGGCTTATTAGCAGAAGAAAAAACTACAGGTACAAAAAAGGTACCAGAGGTTTCAGGCGGAAGGGATTGTGGCCTGCTGATCCTGGCACTCCGCCTGATTGAAGAGGATACCACCAAAGGAGAAGTTGAGTCCTGATGTTCCTGGGGAGCTTGGAGATGTTGCTCGCTGTTAACATGCTCGAGGTTTTCCTGACTAGCTTGATGTTGATGCTCCTGCTGGGGTGGCAACTGAAGGTGGAGGGGTACTGAAAGATCCAGATCTGCAAAAGGGTCCCAACGAGGCACAAACTGATCCACATTGTGATGAATCAACATTGCCAGATCCTGCTCATGAGTTGGAATGAGGCCAGGCACCCAACGCTCCGCTTCATCCGTCATTACATCATATCTGTTGTCATCAATTTGCATGTCATGTTGCTCCAATGTTTGGAAGATGTAGCCATCATGATCATAGTCCATACGAAGGAGGAGCGTTTCAGGGCGTTGCGGAGGGTGGGCATGATCCCAACGCTCGATACAAAGCCTAACAACATGATTGTCAAGGTGGGAAATGAAAGTACAAGTGGTGGTGATGCCCTCATACAACTGCATTTTCACATAGAGATAGCGATGATCCACCAGAGACCAATCGCAAGAGTCTTCTTCAATTAAGCGTCCCACCGGCTTAAGGGCTTCACTAATGGCATTAAAGGTTCTCATAAACTCGGGAAAGCCACTGACTTTCACCTAAGATTCGTGCTCAAAGGCGGGTTCTGGGAGCTCAGAAAGGGTGGGGGCTTGATAAAGGGACACAGTTCCTTCTTCCTTAGTCAGGGATTTCAGCTGAAGGGCACGGTTTTTGATATCTAAGTCAGGGAAGTAAATCAGAAAGGTGTTATCAGAGGTATGCCACATTGGCCAGTCAAGGTGAACGTCGAGGGCTAAATTAAGAGCTCGATTGATCAGCTCAATAGACTAGAGTCCATCGATAATGGTTGCTGAGAGGTAGCGATAAGCATCCGCCATTTCAAGCAAGATTGGAAATTTTTTGAGTGGATTTGGAGAAGGAGAGGAGGACGGGTGTAATGAGTTGTTTGCAGGGGGGGTTAAGCTTAAGGTGTTACGTGTTTTTGGATTATTCGGGTTATAATTACGATTTGAAATAGGAGTAGACCGCTGGGTCCCAATGTTCTGATCGCGCAGCCTAAATGCCTCGCGGCCTTTCAATGTTCGAGAACCATTGGGATGGAGCGACAGTTCAGCGCTGTGCTGGAAGGATTTTCTTTTATCGGGACAACGCAGGCTTGCATGCCCAAAGAGCGAACAACAATAACAAATCGATGTGTTTCTACACTGGCTTGCCACGTGTCTTCTATCTGCACATCTCAGGCACCAACGTTCAGATTTCAAAAACTCGATCATGTTTCTGACCGTTGTGAACGGCGGCAGGATTCTACGCTTCAGGGGCGATGGATTGGAGAGAATAGGAGAGCGTGGCGGAGGCGAGGCAGCCATCTGAGCGTACGATCTGGTAGAGGAAGTCGCAGGTGGTGGACTAGCAGAGAAGTGGTGGACATGGAGGGAGTCAGTGTCAAGGGGATGGTTGGAGAACAGTGGCGAGGTGGTAGGCAATCGACGTATAATTAAGTTTGAAATAATGTTTTGAAGTTATAAACATGTTGAAAACATTTTTATATACTTTAGCCGATGAAGTATTAAAATTTTTTTTGGTGAAAAACAGTGAAAATAATGATTTTCCAATGTAAATTGTGATTATTGGTAAATAACTAGTACTAAATTGTGTAAATAATATTTTAATTTGAAATTTTAATTGTTTTTAAACATTTATGACATGTTTCTTTCGTTAAAATGAGTAATACACAATTCGTTCACTCAAAAAGGAATTATAATAAAGAAATTATGTTACGATTAGTAAAAATATCAACATTGGATTTGATTAAGTGCAGAAATGGGCTTTTTTTTTCTCTAACCCAACCCATTAGAAACATCAAGAAAGAAAGGTATGTTCTTTCCTCTAAGAAAAAAGCAGAAACCCTTTCTTCTTCCTCAAGCTCAGAAGCAAAAACCATGGCTACCTATTGACCCAGGCTCAAAAATTCATCCAATTTCTCTTAAATTAAAGTTTGCTTCAGGTTGTAATCCAAATCTAAGGTCATTAATGCTTCAATCCATCCAAAAGCTTCAATTTTGCAAGTTAAAATTCGCTCTTTTGCTGCAAATAATAAAGGTAAGCAAAGCTTACAACAAACTGAATCAAAATTTGCAAAGATCTAATATATTTTGTTGAAATTGGGTTGTTTAGATCTTGTTTTTGGTCATGTTTCATATATTGTTTTGCTGAAATAAGGCCATCTTTGAAATATCATATATTGCTTATATCTAAGCGAAACATTGTAAAATTTTATTATGTTTCAGAACTTATATCAATGCTTGATCCAGAAAAATTTCATTTGAATCCGAGTAGTTTAGAGGCTTCAAATCATTCATTGAAGTTAGATAAATTCGGATTTTCAGCTGAGTTCATTTTATAGCTGAAAATGGTCATCTTTGAAAAATAGTATCTTATTCATTCTGCAGAAAATTACATCCAAAAATTAGTATGATCTTTTTATTATATCAAAGTTTGATGCTGCAAAATTTCATTTGATTTTGAGATGTTTAGATGCACGAAATCGGTCGACAAAGTTAGACAAATTCTGATTTTCAGCTGAGTTCGTTTTATGGCTGAAAATGGTCATCTTTGAAAATTCATATCTTATTCATTTTGCAGCAAATTACTTCCAAAATTTACTAGGATCTTTATATTATATTAAAGTTTGATGATGCCGAATTTAATTTGATTTTGAGTTGATTAGATGCTCCAAATCAGTCGACAAAGTCAGACAAATTCTGATTTTCAGCTGAGTTCATTTTATGGTTGAAAATGGTCATTTTTGAAAAATCATATCTTCTTCGTTTCAAAACGAAATGCAGTCAAATTTTAATAAATTGTTGTACATATTCTAAAGTTTATTGCTGTAAAATTTTAATAATTTTTGGATTGTTTTGTTATGTTAAATGTATCGTCAAATTTGGCTAAAAATAAGATTTTTGTTATGCCATTTCAATTGGCGGCATTCTTCATTAGACTTCTCTCCTAAATTTGGGTTAACTGATGTTTGAATTGAAAAGTTTCATGATGAATTTTTGTAGCCATGGTATCCGATAACGGATTATTTCAATTTTTAACATATTTTGAGTTTAAATTATTATTTAAATTCTATTCAAATTTAAATATCGGTAGTATCGATATTAGGAGAATTTGATGATTCTAACTGTTTTGATTTCAAATAAAATTTGGAAAAAAATTTCTTTAAAATTATGGGTTGGAAATAAATGTTTTAAAGGATTTTTAATAAATTACTTATTATTTTTAAAGTATTCTAACAAATTGATAATCTGTTTAAATAATGAGTTTTCCCTTATAAAACATTTATAAAAATTTCTCAAATTGTTTAAAAACCCTGTTTTCTCTATAAAGTTAACTTTAAATATTTTTAGCTTATTTTTATGTATTTCGACGTATAAGAATGAGAATTAAACGATTTAGTAAAAATACATGATATGGGACATGCATTTTTGCTTTATCACTTAATATCGGACTTGTACGATCGAAGCCAATTTGAAGTGTTATTTTGAGATGTTTTAGAAGTTGCTAATTTTAGCGAAGACTATTGGTTTGGCAACTCTTATTTTTCAGTGTGCTCGATGGCGAATCAACTTAGATGTTTTTTTTATGATTGCTGATGAAATGAGGCAATTTTTGATGTGAAACTCTAATTTGAGGTTATAGTTGGAAATAACCTCTGCGATGTTTCTTATACTTGCCGAGGAGAGGAGGCAAGTTATTTATGATGAATTAATAGTTTTCTTGACATTCATGATGCATTTTACTTGTCGATGAGACGAGACAAGTCACGATGTCATTCAGTACTCGTCGAGAGAGAGAGATGAGACGAGTTGAGCATTTCTACACAAGCCAATGATATGAGGCAGTGCATATTGGTTGATGTTTTATGATGGTTTTTCTAATGTGGCATCGACTAACGATTAGTAAACCAATAGGTGCGAACGTATGGTATGGGACGTACGTTAACACATATTGGGTTCCTGTTTGAGAAGTTGAGACACATTCAAGATGTTACTAGTACTATTATCGAGTACACGATTGGAGTCATCACGATGATTTTGACTATAGCCATCACGATGATCACGATGTCTATGACTCCAATCACCACGATGTTATTACTCGGATTTTGTGACCAAGGGCATCACGATGTTTCAGCTATAGTCATTAAGATGTTTATGATGTATATGGCCCTAGTCATCACGATGGATGGTACCAATATGTAGTACTAGTCAAGAAGTTAAGCACGTGCAATTTTCTGTGATGTTTTGATGTTTTAAATTCACCTTTTGATGATGATGTTCGAACAAGGCCTCGAGTATGTAACAACCCGAAAATCTGGACCAGTTTAAAAATTTTAAATTGGCAATTTTAATGAATTTTGATTATTTAAAATAGATTATTTTAAATAATAACGACGAGAAATTTATTTTCAATAGAATTCGAACGAATATATTTATATAGTTCATCGTTAGAATATAAATATTTATTTTAAATTATAAAAGGAATTGAAAATGGCGTGGTAGTTCGATAATTTGATTTCAAACTTCAATTGAATGTACTGGGTGCAAAATAAACCAGAATTTAGCGAAACCAAAAATAATAGAATCTAATTATGAATATCTTTCCAACAAATCCGGAAAATCAAAATTTTATAGCGGGAATCAAAAGATATGTCCAGTTGAAATTTCAGAATAATCGCTATGGAATTCAGGCCCTTAAAAATGGAAATTTTGCAAACGACCTCGGATTTCGACGAAACCACTTTTATTGGATCCTTGATGTCAAGTTATTGCTAGTTTTCAAATTTCATAATTTCTCGATTCAATATGTGAGCGTGGCAAAGGAAAACGCGTTTGACCAGTTTCAATTGATTTTAATCGACTGGAAAATGGCCATTTTTCAAACGGTCTCAGAATTCGACGAAATTAGTTTTATTAGGGCCGTATCGTCAATACGAAGCTAGAAAATATTTTTCAGGAATTTTTCTTGTTAGTATGTGACCCCGGTAAATTGAAATGTGCGTTCAAATTCAATATATAGAGTTATATTTTGATTTTGACGAAAACTGATCGAAACAGCCGAATCAGCCTACGATACATATCCCATTGTGTTCAGAATGGGGGTAATTAGAGATGGACGACAGGCGGTGGGTTCAATTTCGAGTTCGAAAATAAAAGTTACTTTTTGAAATTAAAATAAATAATAAATTATTATATAAACCCCCCTTATATTCTTTTTCCCCATTGACTTCAGAGAAAAACCCGATTCACCGAAACTGCCCCTACCCCGTCGCCCTTTCGTGAAATGCGCCTCCGTGCTGGAAGAAACCCCCGCCACCTCACCGCAAGCCCCACCTCCGATTCCCCTCCCTCGCGCCTCTCTACCCTCCTCTAGGTCAAATCGCAAGACCCCAACCCGAACCCTAGCGCCGCGAGCAAACCCTAGGGCAGCCACCGCGAGCTCCTCCGCTCTGACCACCGTAGACCGCGAGCAGTGCACCCCCTCTAGACCCCCTCCGAGACCACCAGCACCCCACTTTTCAAAACCAAGGTAAATTTTGTTTATTTCATTTATTTCAGTTTTTATAATAATAATTATTATTATTATTATTATTTTGCATGAAACTAAAAAAGAAAATGAATGATAATTTTAATTAGGAAAAAGATTACATTTTTCTAGACAAAAGATTTGGTTTTTAAAATGAAAAAGGATAGATTTTTATATCGTATGAAGAGTAAAAATATGATTTTTACTCATGTAGAGTAATAAAAATATATTTTTTATTATATTACTAGCGATGTAAAAATAGAATTTTTATCTATATAGTAGTGGTATAAAAATTCGATTTTTATAAATTGAATAGAAAAGTAAAAATTCGATTTTTATATATTGAATAGCAAAGTAAAAATTCGATTTTTATATATGTAGTGAATACGGATGACGAAAGTGATGAAAGAAGAAACGGCGGAGATTTTCTACATATGAAGAGTCGAGGCGTTGGAATTAGCTAGTCGGTGAGAACTTCTCACCTTTTAATTTTGTTTTCTAGTTAAAAATATATATACTAGGATGCAGACGGTGTTTAGTAGCACCCGACACCCGTCGTCCACAGACCATGGACGGCTTGTATGCTTGGTTGTTTGATTTTGATGTGTAATTGATTGTGTGATGTGATGTGAAATGAAATTAAATATTTATATAGTTGAAAATATTTTATAGTTAAAAATAGAATTTTTAATGTGTATATGAAATGAAATAAAAATAAACAAATCGGATGATTTGTTTGTATACACACATTTGACTGATATTGATTGGGACGATAAATTTTACACATCGCCCAACTGCACGAATAAAATCTGTGTTTGATTATTTGAAACCCCACACGGGTATTGGGATGATATATGACATACACTAATCCCAATAATTAGTTGTATGTCGATCGATTGATTGACAGACTGTTATGAGCGTTAAATATTTATATTGGATGCTTATACAGTGTAGAATGCACTCTGGATGATGGTTGATTATTTATCGTTGTTATTTTATACACGTGTGGTATAAAATCCATATAATTAACATTATATGGTAATTGATTGGGCCTCGTTCCAGTTTAGAAATAGAATATTTGAAAGTAGAAATATTTGAAAAAGGAATATTTGAAATAGAATTTTTGAAAGTAGAAATATTTGAAAAAGGAATATTTGAAATAGAATATTTGAAAGTAGAAATATTTGAAAAAGGAATATTTGAAATAGAATATTTGAAAGTAGAAATATTTGAAAAAGGAATATTTGAAATATAATATTTGAAAGTAGAAATATTTGAAAAAGGAATATTTGAAATAGAATATTTAAAAGTAGAAATATTTGAAAAGGGAATATTTGAAATAGAATATTTGAGAGTAGAGATATTTGAAAGCCGTGTTGATTGGATTGACGCCATTTTGACGGGAACGAGATTTATATCGATTTTATTCATTTTTCAATGAATATTGAAAAGAATTGAAATTCAAATTATATTGAAAAGAACTGAAATTCGAATTATATTGAAAAGAACTGAAATTTGAATTAGATCGAATTGAGTTGAATATAAAACGAATTCGAATTGAATTGAATATAAAACGAATTCGAATTGAATTGAATATAAAACGAATTCGAGTTGAAATATAAAACGGATTCGAATTGAATTGAAAGGAAAATGAATTCAAATCGAATTAAAATCGATTTGAATTGAAATCAATTTGAAATGAATTTAAAACGAATTTATATTGGAAAATTCAATTTTGATTTGAATTTGAAATGAAGTAGAAATCATTTCGAAAACGAATTTAAAACGATTTATAAAATACGTTTTAAAAGGAAATCAACGAAGTATATATTATATATATTATACATATAATATAATGGCCTGAATAGAACGCGCCGCGCCGCGGCAGTTCGCGAATTTCGACCATTTAACGAATATTACGGGAGATCCGACCGTCGGATTCTCCTAAAACCGGAACCGTTGGGTTCGTATCGAAAAGAGCTTTCTAACGAATATTAGAAATTAGAAATCTAATGGTTGGATTTGGAATTATGTCCAAATCAAATTTGGAAAAGGTCGCTGTAAGTGCAGTTCGATGGCCGTTGATGGAAATCGACTGTACGGGCCTTGATAAAATTATTAAAAGTAGTAATAATTTGTGTAAAATCATAAGAAATGATTTGGGAAGAATTGGGATGAAAAACTCCATATTTGAAAAGATAAAAATAGATTTTTATCGAAATGAACTAGTTTTGAACTAGAATTATAATTTATTTATTTTTAAAGTAAATAAATTGAATTTGAAAAGGGTTTTAAAAGTAACCAAAATTTCCAATAATTGAATTGGAATGGATTTGAATCGAAATTGTCTTTGGATTATTTCGATGTTGGATTTCAGGATTATACATATGTTGTTATGGAAATTTGAAAGATATATATTTATATCGTTATTTCCAATACGACATTTGTTAGTCGTAGAATTTGATATTGAATATAAGCCGATATGTTTTTTATTCAGAGCCTTGTATTTAATATCAAATGTGATTTGGGTTTGTCGTGAATGGTGTCTTCATTAACATTGTTCTTAAGCCCAGTTGAGAAAAAGATTAAATCGTTTTATTTAGATTTAATGAAGTGTACCAATTAAGTAATATTTAATTGGAATTGAATTGGTATTTATTTTTGGGTTTATCGTGAACAGTGTTTTTAAAAACACTTGTTCTTTAACCCGATAATTAATGGAATGTGATTTCGGGTTTATCGTGAACTGTGTTTGAAATGACACTAATTCTTTAACCCAGTTAAAGATTAAAACTAAGTGGAATTTTAATGAATCTTTAATTAAATTGAAAAGATCGAGAATGGAGTATCACCAGTTTTACTCCAGGCGATAGTTAAATCTTTAATTAGATTTGAACATGAAATGGTAATTGAATTTACCGATAACACCGTGGTGTTAGATATGAAGTATGACCAGTTTTACTTCATGGGATGAATAGGTTGGGATTGGGAAATTAAAATAAATGATTACTTCGGTGTGGTTCGCTAATCCCGACTAGTTTGAATGGATATTCAAAGGAGATTAAAGAATAAATTTAAAGAATTTATCTTTGATAAAATTAATGGGAACCTTTCCCAGAATATAAGAATATTTGAATAAAAGAATATTCTGAATTGGAATGAGGCGTATGTTGTGTTTGTGTAACACGTGTTTATTATATATATACGCGAGTTGTTCAGAAAGACCGGGTTTATCCCATTCTGAGTAACTGATTCGACGTGGTGTCGAAGATGAAGACGGTGGTTGAAGACCGGAGGTCTTCACGTCGTTTGGATAATTACTGATGATCTTGATTGGGATGTACACCCAAGAAGATGGAAACAGTTGGTGATCGTCCAGATGTACTTGGAAATCGATGGATATGCGGGGTACTAGGTGCCTCCGGTTTCGTTCAGACCCAGAGCGAACTTGTAAATGGACTGTGTGTCTGACATTGGATTTTAGTCTGTGTGATTGATTTCTATTAAATATATATCTGTTTGGTGGCGGAGAATTTATTCTCTTGCTTAACGCCCTTCTCTGAGACGTACGAGCTCAGGGGTTATATATTGATGGATACCAAACGCATGGAGTGAATTGCCTGTGTGGCATGCCTAAGTGGCAATGTGAGCAAGGCTTCTATTGAAAAGCAGAGTCTTGTGGTTGACGATCAAAGCACGGCCTTTGTGGCATAGCTTTGTGTAGCGTTGATTCGCGAGCCTCACACCTCGGTTGTGAACCAAAAAGGGAGAGGACCTCAGGGAGGGCATGCGTTTCTTTCTGGTTAGAAGTGGCGTCAGTGGTTTTACACGCCCTGACAAGTTTGACTTATGTGGTTGTTGTTGTTGCGAGGCGCCTCGGATATATCGGTCGATCCGGGACCAATGGAGTCATTCGTTGGCTCATTTACGCCCCAAAGGGCGGGGAAACGTAGTGTTCAGGCATAATAATCCACATCGGTGGACCGGCCCTGACGATTCAAAGGGTTAATGTGTTCTGATCCTGAGGCTCGGGCTAGACAGTCTCGAATCGGTGAGGACTATCTTTTGCCTCGGTTCACACGCTGAAATCCAATTTCCAAATACGTGACATTTGCAGTTTTATTTGTAGAGCCTAGTATGGCTACATAGTGGGATGGGACGCTTATGCCGTCTATGATTGATACTTATGATTTGAAGTTGTTTTATACACTATGCACTTATAATAGTACCTAATGATTGTTTTAAACGTACCAAGCATTCTTGGCTATTATAAGGTAAAAACCCTATCCTCCGGCTTGCGTTGCATTGTGTGATGGGAACCGGGTCTTATAATAGCTTCATTTTTCTTTATTTAGCATTGCGCTGCTTGTTTTGTGCACTGGTATTCTTGGGAGGAAACCCGTTCCGTGTTATACGGCGTGGTCCCTTGATTTGCCTAACTTTAAAAATAAAAAGATTTACAACTGTTTTAGTTCTCACACCAGTCCCATGACTGACCTGGAGTTTATTGTTTTAACCTAAACTCTGGGTGCCCTTATTTTGACCCGGGCAGCTAGTAGTTTTGGTTTTGCAGATTTATATTCACAGGATCCTGGTTTACAGTTGGAACGATATCCGGAAAGCTTTGTATCCGTATATCTCCTTCAGTTATGTATTGTATTATTTTCCGCTGCTATGTAATGTATTGTAATCTTTGATATTTTCTGTTGTATAATATTTGTTTATACTATGTATATTCTTGTATTCTGATGGAATTGTTGTAATTAACAATAAAATGTTCCTCTGTCTGCGTTCTATTTTGTCGTGTTCTCAAAACAATCAGGCGTTTCGAACGGTCTGGGTCGGTTTAGCGACTGATTCGGATTGAGCGAAATTCTTTGTTGTCACAGAGTATAAAGAAGGCCAAGTCAATATTATGTTTTGTGGTGATTTCGAATATGACGTTTTGGACCCTTTTTGGGTGCTATCAAGATAGATTTGTGACCTTTTATGATTATACCGAGGAAATGAGGTATAGATTATGGTAATTATTTTATGATGAGTTTTAGCAAAGGACTGGAGATGTATTTATATTTATACCGATGAAATGAGGTATAACAATTAAGAAGTTTCTATTAGATGATTATTATGATATATTGAATTGTGTTGGGGTTTACTATATGCCGATGAGACGAGGCATATTTATATGTGTGTATCCTTTATTTAAAGATTATGTATGCCTATGGTTCATATTCTTAATTATTCACAGTCGAATAAAATATGAATGTTATACCATCTCTTACATGCCTACTGATTCCCGTATGAACTCGTGATGGACCTTATGAGGCATCTCGTTGAGAGACGAGTTGATAAACTATTTCGTTCCATTGGCAACAATGGAATGTTTTCCTTATCACTTGCAGTCATTTACTTTTACTACTGATAAGTTTATCTTGCCTGATCCGTGTGCTTTTCACTCGGTTCAGACCGAGTTGCAGGTCAGGTATGGATTGCAGCTTCTCTTGGATCTTTGTACTAGCTTTTGTTGTGCTTTATCTTTATATCTCGGATATCGTACCTTATGAATAGTCAAATTTTATGTAATCAAGATTTATTTTTCTATGGGATGTGTATACATGAGATTCAGCAGTCCTTGTTACTCATGTATGATGTATTATTATAGAGATGTATGGTGATGTATGCACTTATATATATATACTCTGATCTAGTTTGCTGTTCTGTGACTAATGTCTTCTATCTGATGTATGTTACATTATTCTGAAACGGTCCGAAACTATCATAGAGAGCATTTGTTAGGGACTAAGCATGTATACCACTTTTGAGGTAATAAGAAGGGAAAAAAATCGAGACATAATTGACACGCTTAGCTCTTAACTAAGGTATTACTATGATGGTCGCCCTTAACCAGCCCTATTCTCTGCATTAGTAGACAGGATTATTTAGATTCTCTTTACTAATGAAGGTCTCGGGGTGGGGCGTCACATGTTTGTTCATAGTTCTTATGCTACAGGTTTATTCTGATTCCAGGTTCTCTTTTTTTTTTTGTATTTGGTTTTATATGAACATCAAATGAATTAAATTCCATCCAGACTGAAGCATATATGTATCAATATCGTTTACCTCTTTATATAGATAATCAATAAATAAGAGAAAGGGTTTTCTCACAACCATATGTATTCACTGTTTTATGTTATTTATATTCAATTTTGGCGATTTCAGGTTGGACATAAATATTCATTTAACTAGTATCACTTATTTAAACAGGTATGCATATATATACAAGTCATCAAACAGTATAAATATTCAAGGGATGGTCAAAATGGAAGTTAAAGTGTGTTTACTCACATATATTGGTCTATTATCATCATATTTTGGTTCCAGTCCATTGTTTGTGTACTTCCATTTCTCCCAGCTTCTGCTTTGCTTTCTCTGCCATTTCTCCCATTTATTCCACGTTTATATTTTAAATTTTAATATTTTCTCGTTTGGTTCAAAAAGCTTGTGAATGTTTACAGTAACTAGATGTGTATTTATAGATAAATAAAAGGATAAAAAATGGTAGTATATAGCTTAATAGGAGATAGATACAGGGCAGACTAGAGTATAGGAACATGGCAGTTTGTAATGTTTAGTTGGATCATGTTGTTTTGATTGAAAGAAATGATGTTGTTGTTAAGCTTATTCACATCTATCAGTACTACATATACCTGCCAACCAAGGATAACACATGCATGTGTACTGTACTTACCTATAAACTAAAATGCTTGTAAACTCAAGCTATCTCTAAGTATCTTCAAGTTATTACTGCCTTAGATTTGATAAAAACATGTCTGTCACTGACTTGAAAAATGAATGCTAGCTGTTTTTCTTGCCAACCTTCTAGCTTCGAGGTGTATATCAAGTGGTCTTCTCATGTGCTAGTGCACGACCATGTTACTTCAGTCTAGGATTTGTACATATTTCTTGTGCTAAAGGTTTTCAAACATAGGCTTTAGATTTGATTAGAAATAGGTGTGCAAGGCGGTCTTAAAGTGATTGAAATGAGAGTTCTTTGTCTTTTTCTTTCATGTTTTCAATTCCTACTTGCAGCTGATACATGATCAGTCCATTTCAGTGTACATCTCTGTGTAAATGTAGATGTCTTGACTGTCTTATGATGATGGAAAAGGTGTGCTAGGCCGTGCATAGATGTATATAGATAGGTACAAGCTATGTGCAAAAAGATTTAAAAATATGTACTAAGCTATTATGAAATATAAGTCATTTGCGTTTAATTTGATAATATGGTTTTGCTTAGAACAAATATATTCGAGTGTACTTTCAATGGCAACTTAGCTTCTAATCCATTAAATAGCTGTGTAGAATATATTTCAATATATCAACAAATCTTCTTATTAATTTAATAGTCATTTTCTTTATATACTTATGGGTGAAGATAAATTTTAATTTTCACTTTAAATAAACAACATTGTTACATTCACAAATATATAGATATATATATTTTAGAACAACCTTTTAAAATAACAACGTAAAAAATTATATACACAAGATATTATAATATATAATTATTCTAAATCTATTTATAATATCAAAATCCAATGTTATTTAATTAAATTAAATTACAGTTATAAATCTATAAACTATAGTCTAACAAAATCAGTCAAAAACCGGGACATTTCAATCTACCCCCTTAAAAGAATGGGTGCGTTTTTTATAGGTCCCTATTAAGTTTCAAAATTAGGTTCGCATCCGGTCATAAACTTATTATAAATTAGGTCCCTATTTTTCAAAAGTAGATCAAAAAATAAATATAAAAAAATTAAGAAAATTTGTATTAAAATAAATTATGCATTCGAAAAAAGATTCAGTCAAAAAAACATCAAAAAACACGCCAAAAACAATAAACAACAAAAAACAACAAAGGTACAGTTAAATGCATAATATTATGCACGTATTACATTTTTGGTGCATATATCTGTGCAAGTATTCTAGTTTTGCATACGCGTTGATTTTCTTTCATATTTCTGTGCAAATATTGAACAATTTTTGGATAAAAATATGCAATAATTCATAACAGTGCAACTCAGTTCATTTTAATTTGCATTCAAGTGTGCAAGTAAAACCGAAAACATGCACACATATGTGTAACATATCTGCAGGCAAAAATGTTAACTGAATTTCCTTTGTGCAATAATTGCATATATGTGTGCAAGTATTGGCAATATTTGCATATATGTATGCAACTTTTTTTTTCTTGGCGTGGACTTCTGGGATTATTTCCGGATTTTAGAATTTTTTTTTATAGGGAGAAAATGAAGCAGGCAAAACATTTTAAAGGGGGAGGCTGAACATTTGAAAGCAACAGGCGGCACTAGAAAATAGGGGGCGTGTTTTTATTTTAAACTTGGGGGGATATGAGCCTAATTAAGTTTTCTTTTAGGGATATATGCCTAATTTACACTAAAAGAATTTCGTCCCCGAAATTTAAAGTGTAACGCAAAAATTTCATGTAGCCTCCCAAACTTCCCTGTAAAGGAAAGCCCGGATTGAATTGAGAACACGACAAATCAGAATACAAACAGAAGAACATTTCATTGCTTATTACAACAATTTACGTTAGAGTACAAGAATATAACAGAGTATGAATAAATATTATACATTCAATAAATATCAGAGATTTAAATTATAATGCAGCGGAAAAATAATACTTAACATGACTGAAAGAAATACACGGATACAGAGCTTTCCGTATATAGCTCCAGCTGTAAACCAAGATCCTGTAAGAATAAATCTACAAAACCCAACTATTAGCTGCCCGTGTGGAAAATAAGGGCACCCAGAGTTTAGGTTAAAACAGTAAACTCCAGGTCAGTCATGTGACTGGTGTGAGAAATAAAAACAGTTATTAACTTGGTTTTAAAGTAATGTAAATCAAGGGACCACGTTGTACAACACGGAATGGGTTTTAACCCCAATGCATAAACAAACAGCGCAATGCTAAAGAAGAAAAATGAAGCTATTATAAAACCCATGTCCCATCACACAATGCAACGCAAGCTGTAGGATAGGGTTTTCCCTTATAATAGCCAAACATGCTTGGTACGTTTAAAACAAATCATTTGGTACTATTATAAGTGTATAGTGCATAAAACAACTTCAAATATAAATGTATCAATCATAGACGGCGTGGTAACATATATCTTGTCGCCATACTAGGCTCTGCAATCAAAACTGAAATGTCACGTATTGGAAGTTGGATTTCCATCTGTGAACCAAGGCAAGGGATCGTCCTTACCTCTTCGAGATGCTCTAGCCCGTGTCTTAGGACCCAGACTCAGGTGGGCCCTTGGATCGTCAGAGCCGGTCCACATGGAGTGGATTAAAATGCCTGAATAATACGATTCTCCGCCCTATGTGGCGTAAATGAGCCAGATGACTCAATATCCATCGGACCCCGCAGTGACCGATATATCCGAGGCGCCTCTCTATCCATCAAGTAATAAGCAACATATGCAACATCCACATGACTAAAATGTTTAGGCTCCATACCATGACACCACTCCTAGCTAGAAGGAAACACATGTCCTCCCTGAAGTCCTCTCCCGTTTCTTGTTCACACCGGGGTGTGAGGCTCGCGAATTAACGCTACACAAAGCTATGCTATATTAAAGCCGTGCTTTGGTCATCAACCACAAGACTCTGCTTTTCAACAAAAGCCTTGATCATTTGCATCTCAGCATGCTACACAGGCAATTTACTCCATGCTACTGATGTCTATCAATCACACAGAATGAAATCTGATGTCAGACACACAGTCCATTTACAAGTTCGTTTTGGGTCTGAACGAAACCGAGGGCACCTTATTCCTCGTCCCATATGTCCAATATAGGAGAGGTCCTCGCATATCCGGTCGATCTCCAAGTACGTCTGGACGATCACCACTTATTAACTAGTCTTGGGTGTACAGCCCAATCAAGACATCAGTAATCATCCAAACGATGTGAAGACCTCCGCTCTTCAACCATCGTCTTCCTCGTCGACAAATCGTCGAATCCGTTATTCAAAATGGGTATAAACCCGGCCTTTTCGAATAACTCGCTTATATAATAAACAAGTGTTACACAAACACAACATACACCTCATTCCAATTCTGAATATTCTTTTATTTAAATATTTATATCCTTTGGGAAAGGTTCCCATTAATTTTATCAAAGATAAATTCTTTAAATTTTTTCTTTAATCTTCCTTTGGATATCAATTCAAAATAAATTAAGGTTTATCCAAACTAGTCGAGATTAGCGCACCTTACCGACGTAATCATTTGTTTAATTTCCCAATCCTTGGTAATACCCCGTATCTAACACCACGGCGTTATCGGTAAATTTAATTACCAATTCACGTTCAAATCTAATTTAAGATTTAACTATCGCCTGGAATAAAACTGGTGGTACTCCATTCTCGATCATTTCATGAATTCGATAAATTTAATTATCCCATTCACATTCCAATCTAATTAAAGATTCATTAAAACTCTAATTCAGTTCCAATCTCAAAAATCATTACTTAATGATTATTCAAACTTAAGAAATTAATCTTATCTTTAACTGGGTTAAAGAACTAATGTCATTTAAAACACCATTCACGATAAACCCAAGATCTCCTTCCATTAATTATGGAATCTTCACGGAAAACAGATCAATATATATAATCGATATAAACTTCCATATCCCGCCAATAATATAAATGCAATAACGACAAAGCCTTTTAAATTCCATATATAGTATTAGTCTTCCTCCACAGAAGCTCACTTCGATTATTACCAAATTGAATTCCATTCAATTCCAATTTAATATATTAAATTGGAAAACTTTAATTTAGAAAATTCCCATTAAATCTTACTAAAAAGAGTTAAAAATTCCAAATCACTTTTCATTGTTAATTAGGTTAAAGAACGAATGTCATTTAAAACACAATTCACGATAAGCCCAAAATCCAATTCTTTTATTCAATTCCAATTAAATATTAAATTAATTGGAAAACTTCACTAAATATTAATTAAAAGATTTATTCTTTTCTAACGGGGTTTAAGAACAGTGTTAGTAAAGACACTTGTAACGACCCGTATTTTCTGCGATATGTAATTAACTTATTTAATTATATAAATAGTGATTTAGAATTCAAATGGTCATTTAATTAAATTATATTGAATATTTAATTAAAATGATAATTAAATAATATATCAAATTCAGAAATAATCAGAATTAGCAAAAATGGCGATATGGTTTGAATTGGGAAATTCAAAATATACAATTCAGTTTAGAGTTGAATTATATTAACGAATATATTATATAAACACCATTTGAACGTATAAATTATATTATAAATATAATCGAGCTCGAAATGGCGCGGCAGTTCGTAATTTGGCGATTCGAACATTAAACGAATATACAGAAGCCGTTTCAAGTCGGATTTCTGTGAAACAAGAAACGTTCAGAGCTGGTGAAGTATATTTTTCTAGTAGAAGAGAAAAATCGAGATTTCGTTGTGTAGATTTTGAGTTATGTCCAAATCAAATTTTAGAAAAGTCGTTGTGGAATTCCTTTATAATTTATAACGATTTATTTATGTTTATAAGAGGAATTTCATTATAAATCGATAATAGATTTAATCGGGATTTGAAATATCGAGTTAGAAATTCATATAGGAATATTGTGGAGCTGAATGATATTCTATTGTGAATATATACGATAATATTTATTTATAAATATTTAATTAAATTGTTTTTAAATATATTTATATACTTAAAATGGTTATTTAGAGCTTTAAAAATAGCCAGTTTTGGAAACGACCTCAGAATTCGATGAAACTAATTTTGTTGGATCCGCAATGTTAAATTATTGCTAGATTTCAGTTTTCGTGATTTTTGAAGTTAGTATGTGGCCGTACGGGATTTTAATGTGAAAAACAGTCAGTATTCTGACGGTTAAAAATACGCTGTGTGAGCAAACGGAGTCGAAATTTGATGAAACCAGTTTCGTTGGGACCGTAATGTCAAACTCTAGCTGTATGTCAATTTCCATGATTTTTAGATATTTTATGTGATTATGTAGATTTTTGGAACACTTATAAATGAGACATTGGCCAAAATAAAATATAAAATAATAATATTAAAATATAAAACCATCCTATAAAATACCCTTAACATTTTTCTAACCCTAAATCACTTTCAATTTGGTCAAACAAACCCAGCCGTCGGCTGCTTCCTTCTCAACGAAAAATCATGGTTAGTAAATCCAAAATAAAATCCAAACAAATTCCTTAAATCTCCAAACAAGGATATTTGAGGTTCTTTAGTCCCCCTTTTCATTTCTGTGTTAGTTTTATTGGTTGCGATGGATATTATGGGACATGCGAAACTAGCAGTGTTTCTAGGGTTTGATTTTCTGAGCAATAGAAGAAGTTATAGCTCGATTTGATTGTGTTTTCGGAATTAGAAAGGAAAATGGAGGTTGTGTGCATTCTTTTGGGATGTTCGGCGGATTTTGAGGTCGATAACCTCTGTAGTTGCATGCATGGATGCCTTCGTCGGATTTGGTGAGGACGGTTCGAGTTCGACGTTAATGGGTTAGGGAGATGGAGATTCAGATGAGGTGAAGATTGGTGGTGGTTTCTGTTGTATATGACGGTGTTGTATACACAATTATATGATTTTTGTTTGATGATAACAACCAAATAAATATTATTATTGATTTATTGATGTGTTTGAAATCGTACTGTTATTCTACACCACATACAGGAATATTATATTTATATTTAAATAGAATACAACTGTATAGATATTCATATTTTCTTACAGTATTTTATTTAAATTAAATATTATATTTCAAACACTCGAACAGTACAATTATTTACAACTCCACTATTTAATCACTTCACAGTTTTTGTACTTGTAAATACACAGTATACGATAAACAAATTTTGTTTGACAACAATAAAATAATATTTTATTTCAAACAATTTGTTTATTACAAATAAACAATACAAAGCTCTTCACTACATCACTGATCATTTACATACAACTCAATATACACACTTTTTATTGACATTGTTGCTTATACAATGACACATGCTGTCTTTTTTTTTTTGTCTTCTTTCTCCAGCCTCCTAGTCAGTCAGCACTATTAGTTCAGTCTTCACTGCTCACAGTCAGTCCAGTCATCTTCATGCTTACCTGTCATATATGGAAACACACACACAGTATCTTGCACAGAAATAATTTCTAAATTCTTGCAAATATAAATTTTATTTTAATTTTTTTTTTATTTGCCTCAGTTTTCTGGTGTGTTTCTCATCATTTTTCATGACTTGATCTGAATTATAAAACCATCAATCTGTGTCTAGACAGCTTGTGATATTCACAGTGATACACTGTAAATACCACAAGGCAGACAACATATATCTCAATGCAGGGACAGGGACAACTCGTCTGATGGCTGCATGTACACACGTGTACACGTGTGCACTGCCACGCCAATCAGATTGCAACTGAGGAGTAGCCACGTGGACCTGCTCGACTCAGTGCACAAGCAAGGACATGGAGCCAAAAATACAAAAAGTCAAATCAGCAAGTCCATGAATCAAACAAAATGCCAAGCAAGATGATACAAGTGCTAGTGGTCGAGCTCAGAAAGCTAAACAGCAAAGCAAAATGGATAAGCAAAAGTTCAGCAATAACAAGGCAGTACAAAATGGTGCAGCCAGGACATGAACACAACAAGCGTCGAGCCAATAAATGTAAATGCAGTCAAATCATCATAAGATGAAGCAATAATGATGGTGCAGCCATGGTAAATCAACATAACAATGAAGCTAGCAAACACAAATGGTGTATGGAAGCAACAAGGTCAGAGCATATTCCAACACAAGGTACCAAAACTGGTTTGCATGCATATGAGAAAGTCAAGTATCATGTCATACCAAATTCAAGACAAGTACTAGAAAATGCAAAGCCAGGCTACATAGCCAAGTACAACAATGGTGTATACAAAGATGCAACAATACAAAAGGGTAATCAAGACAGATTCAGAATGAATCATTTATTTCCAAGAAATCAGAGAGAGAGAGCAGCATTTACATGGAAGCACAAACATGGTGGTGAATCAACAGTTTAATGTCTTCAGCAAGCTCAATGTTAAACAATAAAATGGCATGTTTTCAAAAGGCAAGAAAATTGAGCAACAACATGATCATTGCAGATGAATGATTCCTAGCAAGGAACTAAGCTCATTAAAGTAATTATGCAAAGCTGTATTTGGAAGAAATCACAGTATTCTTGGCAAGAAAGAAAATGATTTTCAGAAATGTGTCTCAAGTATTTTTGGCAACAATTTTTTTAAAAAAATGGGAGTTTTTTTTGGGAAAGTTTTTTTTTATGGACAGAAATCTTTATAAACATCTTTTTTGGCAATTCCTAAATGACTTCATGAGATCACAGTGGAGATACATGGCAAGAGCATCATCTCATATATGACCAAAACAGATTTGCTCAAAAATCCGCAAGTAACATTTTAAGCAAGAAGAAATGTTTGAGGTGCAAGAAGCACAAGTGAAACATGACAGTTTCAAAATGATCAAGCATGGGTGGCAAGTCAGGTTCAGGGTCAAAGGAAATATCAGGTCTCATAGCAAATGCAATATTCACGCAGGTGTTTAAATCCACAAATCATGTTTTCAGAAAATTAACAGCACAAAGGTTTAAAGCTTTTCGTTTTTGCCAAATAGATATTTTTGGACAGAAATCATGTGTGTAGTTTTGGCAGGTTTATATTTGATTCAAGAATCATGCAGGAGTAATATTGTGTCCAGGAAATCACAGTGTGATTGATCAGTTTCCAGTTTTGCTCGATTATTCAAGTGGTGCAACAAATTATATCAATGCCGAGGATATCAAATGTGTTTCAAAAAATTAACTTTCCAGATTTATACAAACATTTTTTGGGAAAGTTTTAAACTTCAGAAATTCACAGATTAATCTAAAATCTTGTTTTTGGGAAGTTTTTATTTTGTTTCCATTTTTTATCAAGGCCGAATTTATTCAAGAAATTCAAAAGTGGAAATCGCAAATTATCTGCCAAATCATTTCAAGCCGAGGAAATCAGGTTCATATACAAGGCAACAAAATTCCATTTCAGCCGAGATGAATAAAACACGCAAAAAGGGAAAGCAACACACAATCAGACCAAATCAGTTCGGCGTGAAATCAGAGGAATTAAAAGGATTTGTAATCCTATATAATACACACCAATTCATCATCGGCAGTAGAGAGAATTGAAAATCCAAGCATCAAAAATTCAGAGCATAAATCGAAGAGGAAAAATCAATTCAGAAATCACTCACCAAGTTTTTGATCATAACCACATCCAAATCGAAGTACAAAAGCCATGCATAGTTTCGAAGCAGCAGAGATTTAGTTCCAAAAGCATACGTTCGAGATTTGGAGTGTAGAAAACCCTAACTCCCAAATCAGAAAAAGCCAACGTGGAGAATCACGTAGCCACAAAGAAGAGAGCCTCAGTTTCATCAATTCCAGAAGCCATCGAGTCGATTTGGGGGAAGATTCAGAAACCCTAGAATTAATCAGCCGCCATTTTTTTCAGAGGACAAAGCAATCGGGCAAAAACAAATGAAGTGGGCCGGCCATAATTTACAAAGGGGATGACCCTTATATTTTTAAATCCTAGGGTTTAATTTGTTTTTGTTTTTAATTTTTTTTATTGTGTTTTTGTTTTTGTTTTGTAAACCAAATTCAAACAGTGTCTAGATCTGTAAAGTCTAGGAATCCAGTCAGGGTGCTGACTGTCAGTTTCAGAGTCTGTAAAATCTGTGTTACGTGTTACGGGATTGTAATACGGGTAAATCTGGTCGAGGGGATATCGTCCAGTCTGGGGTTTTGAGCGTAGGGTTAGAATAGGAGCAGGGTTTGCGAGTGTACATGGTCTTGTATGCGGGATCTGTTCTATCACCTAGTAGAAACCTTAGAAATGCAGCAGTAGGCAGGGTTTTGCCGAAGCTGGGTATATCTGTGTGTGATTTATTTTCTGCATTTTTGTTTCTGCTATATTCTGTAATCTGTTTATTTTTATTTATCTCGTTTGATTTTTAATTCAGTTAAAAACTGTCAAAAACCCTATTCATCCCCCCTCTAGGGTTATTCTAGATCCAACAGTTTCAGGCAATTCGGTGAAGGGGAGATGGAGTTAGGTGGATTCAAACGTGTGGTAATGGTGGAGGATACGGGTTGGAGTTGGCTGTGTATGGAGTGGGGGAGAAGAGGCCACGCGGGTTTGGGTATTGAGGAAGATGGGCCGAAGAAAGGAAAAAGGGTAGAGGCCCATTATAAATTTAAATCCATGTTTTTATTTTATATAAAATATATACTAACTTCTAATAATCATAACTTGGCCATACATGAACGAAATTCAGTGAAACTGGTTGCGTTGGGATCGTAGGGACGACGGCTACACGCTGGAACTGTCTGGGAGTGGATTGGGGCTCGTTACAATTTATGGCAAAATAAATTATTTGATTCAAATCAAACAATAGTTTATTGTTCTTTAACGATGAACTGCCAATGTGAGTAAAACTCACCAACTCTGAACAGTTATATTTTTATAACGTATTCTTAGAATTGATAATTATCTGTTGATTGCTGTGTGTTAACTGTTTGATTGAATTTCTTATGTATTGGTTGAAATTATAGATAACGATATATATAAATCATTAATCGAACATTGATTCTGTTTATCAGAATATTTTATACTCATGTTGTTTAACATCTGTGATGCAGGAAAACAGGTTGGAGGGACCCAAATGGGATCCTCAATATTTATAATACTGTTTTGTTCGTATATTATGTTATATGATGTGATGCATAATCTGTGATTGATTATAATGACAATGGTCTTGTTATTTGGTACTGTTAAATACCAGAAGAAATATTGAAATAAAATATTATATAAAATCGAAAGATTTTATATAGAAGGAAGATTTCAAACTGTGCGTTGAAATAAAATATTTATAAAATGAAAAGAAATTTATAAAAGGATATTTACTTAGAAAGTAAATAGAAGTAAAAAGGGATATTTACTTAGAAAGTAAATAGAATTATCAAAGGAATATTTATTTATGAATAGAATTTATAAAAGAAACTATTTATAAAATCAAAGGATTTTATAAAGGAAATATTTGGAAAGCCAAATAAGAAATAAAAGGAAATATTTGTAAAACACTTACAAATAGAATTGAAGGGAAAATATTTATTTGTTAAATAAATAAAATAGAAAGAGAAATATTTGTAAAACATTTACAAATAGAATTGAAAAAGAATTTATTTATTTAGAAAATAAATAAAGATTAAAAGGGAATTATTAAATAAATAAAGTAGTATTAAGAAATATCTATTTAGAAGATAAATAGAGTTATAAAAAGGAAAACTGGCAAGATATAAAGGAAATAGAAAAGATTTATTTAAAGTGGAATTAAATAGAAATCTGTTTTAATAGATAAATAGAGCAGATTAATTTATAAATAAGATTTTTATATACTAAGTAAAATATTTATCATTTGGATAAATAGAATATATAAGTCAGGACTTATATAGAGAAGTAAGAATCGATTTCAACATCGATAACTGAACCTGAATATGGACGAAGAGTTAATCAGTTAGAGTTAACCAGAAGAGTTAACCAATTAGAGTAAATCGATTAGAGTTAGATTTAACCAGTTAGAGTTAACCAGATAGAGTTAATTGAACATAGTTATTCAGGATGAGTTGCCATTTCGTACGACTGCTAGCGTAATTCGCAGGGCTGTAAATAGCCTACGACTGTCGGATGTTTCCTGAGGGAATCAGGCGTAACCATTATGATCGCTGCGATCTAGAGTCAAGCGAATGGAGTTAAATCGAATATTAGTTATTCAATAGGAGTTAATCAAGTTGAGCTAAATAAGTCGAGTTAATCGAGTTGAGTTAAATAATTCGAGTTAATCAAGTTGAGTTAAATAAGTCAAGTAATCAAGTTGAGTTAAATAAGTCAAGTAGTCGGGATTTACAGATACTTGAAGAGCTAGAGCAGGAGGCTTCAGGATTTTATATAGCTATTGTTATTCCGCTGTGTTGTAAATGTTGTACTTGATAATGATATGTATATTCAAGTACAAATCTTTTATTTCAAAGTTATGTTGTATTTTATTCGTTCCGCTATGAGATTCGTGTTTACTCTGATGTTGTATATTCTTCTTCTTCTTCTTCTTCTATTCTGAGTTTCTATCTTATCTATTCTCACCCTCTGATTTCTTTTATTAACTACCGATATTTTCGATCCTTGGATGTTCGACATGTGTTGTATATCGGATAAGCAAGATCGACTTTTTTCGGGTCGTTACAACACTATTCACGACAAACCCAAAATCATATTTAATATTAAATACAAGGCTCTGAATAGAAATTATACCGGCTTATATTCAATATCAAATCCTGAAATCAACAAATATCGTATTGGGAATAACGAGATATATATATATATATCTTCCAAATTGCTCCACAATATTTGTATAATCACGGAATCCAATATCGAAATATTCTGAAGATAATTTCGATTCCAATCCATTCCAATTCCTATATTGGAAATTCTGTTTATATTAAAACCCATTTTCAATCCCATTTATTTACTTAAAAATAATTGGATTATAATTCTAGTTAATAACTAGTTCAATTCGATAAAAATATATTTTTATCTTTTTAAATATGGATTTTTTTCATCCCAATTCTTTCCAAATCATTTATTATGATTTTACACAAATCATTAATATTTTTAATAATTTTATTAAGGCCCTTTCAGTCGATTTCCATAAACAGTCGTCGAACTGCACTTACAGCGACCTTTTCCAAATTTGATTCGGACATAATTCCAGATCCAACCGTTAGATTTTAAATCTCTTATATTCGTTGGAAAGCTCTTTTCGATACGAACCAAATTGTTCCAGTTTTAGGAGAATATGATGGTTGGATCTCCCGTAACATCAATTCGAAGTCAATGGTCGAAATTCGCGAACGGTCACGGCGCGACTTGCTCTATTCAAACAATTAATATATATATATATATAATGTATATATTATATATATTTCGTTCAAAACGTATTTTATAAATTTGTTTTAAAACGATTCCCACTTTTACTTCGATTTTAAATCAAAATTGAATAATCTTTATCATTATAATATTTTAATGATAATATTTTCAAAATCTCTAATTTTGAAATATTTTCCTTTTCTATATTCATTATAAAAATGAATAAAATCGATATAAATATCGTTTGCGTCAAAATGGCGCATATCTAATCAATACGGCTTTTATTCAACACATGAATATTTTATTGTTTAAATATTTTATTCAACACATGATCATTTTTTATTATTTTAAATATTTTATTCAGCACAAGAATATTTTTATGGTTTAAGTATTTTATTCAGCACATGAATATTTTTATGGTTTAATTATTTTATTCAACACATGAATATTTTTATAGTTTAAGTATTTTATTCAACATATGAATATTTTTATAGTTTAAGTATTTTATTCAACACATGAATAATTTTAATCCTCTTTATGAATATTATTTTGAAATATTCGTTATTTTCCAAATGGGAGTGAGACCCTATCGATTACCATATAATGTTCTTTATATGGATTCCATACAACACATGTACACAACAATATTGATAAATAATCAGCCATCATCCAGAGTGTCTTACACAACTGCATAAGCATTAAAATAAATAAATAACGCTTATCACAGTCTGTTGATCCATCAATTGACATATAATTAAATATTTGGATTAGTGTATGCCAAATATCATCCCAATACCCATGTGGGGTTTTCAAACAACAATATTGATGATTATTTGTGCAGTTGGGCGACGTGTAAAAATTATCGTCCCAATCAAGATCAGTTAAATAGGTGTACATAAACAAATCGTCCGATTTGTATATGAATATTTTTTTCAACACTTGACTATTTTATTTAGTTTATTCTTTGAATAAAAATCATATTTTTATCGTTCAAACATTTTATTCAAAACATGAATATTTTCTTCAACACATGAATATTTTTTACGGTTCATTTATACAATAAAAATCATATTTTTATTATTCAAATATTTTATTCAAGACATAAATATTTTATACAGTTCATTTATACAATAAAAATCATATTTTTATTATTCAAATATTTTATTCAACACATGAATATTTTATACAGTTCATTTATACAATAAAAATTATATTTTTATTATTTAAATATTTTATTCCATACATGAATATTTTTAATTTCCATTTCACATCACAATCACAATCAATTTCCACAACACAATACAATCAAACAATTCGTCCATGGTCTGTGGACGACGATGTCAGGAGCTACTAAGCCCCGTCTGCAACCTAGTATATATTTAACTAGAGAACAAGTTTAGAGTGAGAAGTTCTCAGCTTTGGTTTCCACTCCTCCATTCTTTATTTCCGAATGGTTTGAATTTGGATTCGTTTCCAATCGTTTCCATCACAATCTGTTTCACACAATCTTTATATTAAAAGTCACATTTTTAACATCACAACATGCATAGAAAAGATTATATTTTTATAATGCTACATGTATAGAAAAGATTATATTTTTATAACACTACATGTATAGAAAAGATTGTATTTTTATAATGCTACAAGTATAGAAAAGATTGTATTTTTATAACGCTACATGTATAGAAAAGATTATATTTTTATATCGCTACATGTATAGAAAAGATTATATTTTTATATTATAAAAAAATCAAATCTTTATATTATTAAAGATCTCACCTTTTCCTTTCTAAAAATCATAACTTTATATCACTACTTCATATCAAAAAAATTATATTTTTTTACATCACTATTTCATTTATAAAAATTTTATTTTTTTATAATTAGAAATCTAAACTTTATCTAATTCAAAATCTAAACTTTATCTAATTAAAAATCTAAACTGTTTGCGCCAAAAATGGCACAAACACCAAGTGTACACGGAGTACTTCTTTAAATGCTTAACGATGTAAAATATGAAACCGATCAATAGAATAAAGTAAGAAAAGAGACACGAAATTTGAAGTGGTTCGATCAATAGTGATCTACGTCCACTATTAACATTGATTCTATATCACATGTAGAATTACAAGACAAGCATATCCCTCAGTTACATTCATCCTCACACTCTTTTAGAAATTGATTAAGGAGAAAATGATGAGAAGTCTTTGATTGAGCTTGATTATGAATCGAATCTAGGATTCCATATGCATTTTAGTAGATTTGGAATTGAATCTCCAACTTTAGATGATTGGAGATGAAGAAATTGCTAAGTAGTGGTTGAAGATGTAGTTTGGCAGCCCTTCGGGATCTCAAAAACTCTCCCCCATTATTGGGGTCTTGGACCTCTATTTATAGGAGTGGAGAAATGGTGTGATATAGCTTTCTGGACCACCGGTCGGTCGTCCTCTATTTACGGAATTGCCACTGGCCAGCCTGGCAACAGTTGTATAGAAGCCAGGTTGGTAATAGTTGTCTGAGAGTCTGATCGGTACAAAACATGCTCAGCCGATCGGCGTTGCTCCCTTTCCCCCTCATGTGGACGGTCTGTCACATTCCTTTTGTCTTCATGTTTGACCGACCACCTTCCTTCTGACCGATCGGTGAAGGGAGGTTGTCTGATATCCGCAGCCTCTGTCGATCGGTCGATGGGTTTTATTCCTTCCTTTGTGTTGACGAAATGTCCTAGACTTCAGATTGGAGCTAGACGGCTGCTTGTTCCAGGACCGGTCGACACCTTGTCTGAATCAAACATACTGCCTCAAAAAAGGGGCTAATGAGTACTTGTGGACCCTATCTGACCGGTCGTCCAGTTTTCCTTTCTCATAGAATTGTTTCACTTCGGACCGGTAACCATTCGATCGGTGCATTTAGGCCTAGTCCGACCGGCATCATTGCTATTGAATTGTTCGATACTCTCATCTTCTAACTGATTGGCGTCACCCTGGTGAATTACGTTCCGTGATGTTCCCTTCGACCGGTCAGCCTGCTCTTCTGATCACACCGATCGGTTACGCCTTATCACATTTTATGGATGACAATTCCTTTAACCTTCAAGATGATTTTTAGTGGATAACATTTGCCCCTCGGGGTTTACAATTTCTATCTATAAAAATTGTAGACGCCGAAACGAGTAAGAGGATCATCTTGACAATTGGGTTTGAACGGTCATATTCACCGGGTAAGACGTAGGACCGAGCAGCTATATTGAAAGGAGCCACGCTGGTAGAATTGGGCTGGACTAATTGGCCTTTGAAGGATTGGACCGATTGGCCCTTCGAGATCTATTTAAGTAGAGCCTCTGAACATTTTCCTTCACAATCTTCTCATAACATCAAACTGACCAGGCTCTACTCTTTAATGGCGGCGGGGAACTGAGGGAAATTCAGATTCATCGTAACCACAGATTTTTCTTGTCTTAAGTTCATACGATTTGTATCTCGAGATTTGTTTCATCCGTTCTTCATCGGATCGCGCCTGCCTCCAACTCGCCAAACTTCCTAGGGATACGACCCCGTTGTGTTTGACTTGGTTCATTCAGTTGCAGGTATCGATCGGATTTGGAACTTCTGTTTGTTAATAATGATTCTTAGATCTGAACGTGATTATTTTGTGGCTAAAATATGGATTTGATGATCCTTGATGGTTTTTCTTTAAAATATGGCTATTTTTGGTAACGAATTGTGTTGGAATAGCAATGGATACAATTATTGTAAATTCATAATTGTAAATAAGGGTTTTTTGTTGTGGGATTTGACTTATAACGCCCTAGTTTTGCCGATGCTGGTATGATGCTTGATGATATGTGTGTATTGAAAACTTTGTAGCTATGTAGCTTTTGACATTGCCATTGTTGACCTCGTTTTTCACGCACAAGGTGGGTTGAATTTTGCATACAACTCGCGAACTAGCATATTTTTGTTTTGTAAGTAGTCAAAATTTGTAGGTTAAGCATCTGTTCTTTATCACATCACTCATGGGTGGTTAAACTATTTGACCAGTTGGCTATCAACCAGTCATGTACTTCATAGATTGGTCGGTTTTACCATTACCTTCATCGATCGGTCCGGATAATTTAGACGCCGATCGGTCTGACTTATGTTGTGTCTTATTAGGGCGACCGACCTGTGTTTTTATACTGATCAACCTGAAACCTGATGCTGATCTGTTTAGTCTGGCTAGATATTCATTAACTTAATGATCCTTTTTGATTGCAATCATTGAGTCACATGTCCTTGTTGTGTGTTTTAGGCTTCATTTATGTCGTCATGCATAACACTTCTTATTTTAGGAATAACACGCTTACTTGGGTTGCATGATAACCCGAAAACACTTACGTGATAACTCTGAGATTACATCTGAACCTGCTCACGTCGGGCTTTCTTCCTAAAATAAAATGACTGATGCTTCCAATACTGAGATCGCATCTAAGCTTCCTGAACCAAAGCAACTTACTTTATCCTCCAATGAAAGAAAAGCGACAAAACTTAAACAACAAGGTTACGAAAGCTTATGTGCTAAGTTTAAAATTCCGGCGGATGATTCTAAATTACCGGAAGATAATGAATTTGCTGACTCTCCTCCTTTAGGGTTTGTTTCCGTTAATCGACAGATGTTAACCTCAGGGGCTATCGCTCCTTTTAACCCTTTCTTGGAAATGGTTCTTAAACATCTGGCCATAGCCCTCATGCAATTATATCCGAACGACTATGTCATTCTTACAAGCCTATGTGTTCTTTTTATGAGAGTTAAACAGCGCTTTCCTTCATTTTAAGAAGTATGTTTCCTCTAGTCTTTCAAGAAAATTTCAGGAGGAATCCTATTCATGGAAGCTAGGCATTCCAAACTCATTACTGAACTATAGGACAACATTAAGGGCTTCAAAGAAAACTATTTCTTTGTTCGATGCCCGATACATTCTATAGCAGATGGTTGGAAGGAGCTGAAAATTTTCCGATTTTAAACCTTTCCACTGCTTATTTTATTCTACACCTGGGCCTTACTTTTTCTTATGTGTTGTACAGAAATTCCACTTGCTAATCCAGATTTTGCCATGGAGGAAGGCTTATTAGATGCTTTATGGAAAGTTGATGAAAGGGAAAGAAGCAGGAAATTTTTGGTCTCAGAAAAGTTTCTTCATCAATACCAACTGATTGACTCTTCTCGCAACCTTGACTTAGACCCAATGTCTTCAGGTAAAGCTAACGCTAAATCACCTACCTCCAAAGCTTCTTTAAACGATATTCCGCCACCACAGGAAGTAGTAAAGCTCCTCCCAAATCTAAATCCAAACTAGCCATCATTGGGGAAGATGAACTTCACCCGAGTGAGGACCCTGATAAACAAGTTGAAAAGGAAATGGGACAGACTGACTAAGAAGAGGACTCAATGGTGGATCCTTCTACTACTTTGGTTATTCAAACTGACGACATCGAACCCCCTTTTAATCCTCTGATCACACACATTAGGGATAGTGAGCTCCCTTCTAAGACTACTGCGGATAAACCTGACCAAAATCCCGTTGTTCAAGCGACTCAAGGTGAGAGTTTTTCAGATATTTTTATGAATTTAAGCGATCTTAGTTCGGCGAAGGATATCATCCATGGCGAGACTATCACACAACCCTCTTGTCCTCAAGTTACAAAATCCGAAAGCATGGCTGGACTCCCAATTGCTCAGCTGTCTGTAAAACAAACTACGAAGACTGGTTTGTAGTTATGCACACAAAGACATACGTTCATTTTTTTGTTCATAATTTGCTGCTTTTGTTATCTAAGGCATGGGTTAGTCTTTTAAAAGATGATTCTAATTCCTCGCCTTACTCCTTTTTCTAGGTTCAAAGACAATGCCAAGGATATCGTTTGTGTTTGACTTTGACGAAGTGGTGAGTCGTCAGGATCCAAAACGTTTTCTCGTCAAATCTCACCCTTCATGGTATTCTCACCGATCCAGTTCTTCCCGCCATTCACTATCCTCCGACCAGTCTCGTCCAATCCCAGAAATGCCTTAAACTGCCGAACAGAGGCAGTGGAGGAAGGACGGTGAAGTCCGATCGGAAGAGAAGAAGAGAAAGGTGATAGAGAAGAAGAAAAGGGAAGCCGACCTGAAGAAGGACGCAGACGATCGACACAAGAGCGATTCTCAAAAGCGTCACAAATCAGGAGAACTTGTGGTATTTGACTCTCACGTTGTTGAAAGGGTAGCCTTGATTCCTCCATCAATCACCCCCACCACTTCTGACCTCGAGACGATTATAAATAGACCTTGTTATATTCCTGGCTCTGCCAATTTTGCCCTTGACGATCGGTTTCCAGGTTGGAATTTGAGGGAACATGCTTAAACTTGGACCTCTACCCTCAGGACAAATGAGACATCCTTGAATCATTTGACGGTCTGCAAGGAAGCATGTTTACGCAGTTTGACGTGGTTCAAAAACAATTAGAGACAGCTAAGGATCAGTTTGACATAAAACTGGGCAAGATTAAGAGCGAAGCCGAGAAGCAATTGAGTGCATGGTGGGCATTCGCCCATGAGATTTCAAGGGTTAACGGGATTCATGTCGATAGTATCGCTACTCTGGAGAGCAACAAGGCTGAGCTGATCAGGTTCATAAGGTCACAGGAGAAAATCATCACTTCGCATAACCAGAAGAGCACAGAGCTGATGGACTTAGAATCAGAAAATAAACGTCTCAAGGTGAGCTTGCTTCCGTGAAGGAGAATGAAAGCGCATTGGCAACACAACTTCAAGATTCTCAAACTGCCCGAGAATTGGCTGAATCTCAGCTAACTTTTGAAAGAACCACTTCTGCTGCTCGCCAGCAAGAGAATGCTCTTCTTCATAAGAGGATCTCTTCCTTAAATACCACTCTTACAACAACAGAACAAGCCCTTGAGGAAGCGAAACTTAAAGCTTCAGCCGATCTTGAAGAGGCCCGTTCGAAGGCTGACACCTCCTTGTTTAACTACTATATTTTCAGTGTTATGAACAAAGGGAGTTTGCGTTTCCTGAAAGGAAAGTTTGAGCTTACCTTGGCTCTTGTTTGGGAGCGAATTCCCGAGTTCAATGAGGTGATGCATAGTGAAGATGATCTCATGGAGGAGCTCTTGGACCCAGAGTCTTGCAATGCTTTGGTCATAGGAAAGGCCCAGTTACTAGCGGCGAAAGGTCTTATTGAGGACGGGGCTGGATGTTCAGGAGAACCCACTCGTGATTCGAACACTGAGGTTCATATAGCCGTTGTTGATGCTAAGGCTTCTGGTTCTCAGACTTCTATCAACCTTTCTGACCTTCAGAAGAGCAAAGATGGAGATGGTGGCGATGGCAGTCAACTTAATGCAGATGATTTCGAAATTGAAGCACACGAGAACATTGAAGCGAATCTTACAGTTGCAGGTAAGACTGAAGCCGCTCAATTCATTCCAAAGCTAGATTATTTGTTCTCCTCTCCTAGTATGACTGCATATTTAGCTCTTTGTTCGTCTTTCTTAGGTCTAATCTCTCCAATACCTCCTTCCGGCGGACTTATTGCCATGATGACTGAAGCTACCATGACTGATTCGGTTCTGATGGCAACACCACCTGCCCCAGCCCACACTCCTTGCCAGGGGGACCAGTCTTTATCAATGTTGCAACCCCCGGATCTTTGGATGCTAAAATTGCTGCAATTGCTGATTTGGACAAGGACGCTGATTATTTCCCAAGTGAAGAGGATTCAGAGCAAACTGACGAAACTCCGGCCCATGACACTAAGGTTCAGGATACACAGGGAACACCCTCTGGGCGTAAAGGAAAGACCATAGCCGTGAAGAAGAAGAAGCAGAATAAGGAAAGTTTTGTCACTATATCTTCCCAAGAGAGCCCTAGTGGAATTGTGACCACAGGTGGAGACCGATCGGTCGGACCAACCTTGAGGTCTGGAGGCTCGAAGGGTGGAAAGAAGAAGTAATAGTTTCTGCTTGGTTACCTCATTTCTTGTTACTTCCTTTTATGTACCACGTTTAGACCGGTTGTATATGCGGGTGCTGACCCTCGCTTTTAACTTTTAGATTTGCTTATGTTGGCAGAACGTAGTTGTTGTGATTGTGTCATTGGTTGACTTGTTAATGATGATGCGACAGGTTTCTTAGGCTGTTTAGTTCATGACTCACTATGGTTTGTATTTTTTGCGTCTGATTTTGATCGGCCAGTGCCCATGGTTGCTTGGACGATCGATTTATAGCTGTCCGGTCATTGGAGGTTTCGACCGATTGGTCGTCCCTTACTTGAAGCCAACCTAGGTTGTGCTCTTCTAATAAAGTAGTGTACTTGCTTTTTCATGGTCACATTTTAGCTTCGAATATCAGATTGCATTGTTAGATATGTCGTACCATTGTGTGGCTGCCCCGGGTTTAACCTGTGTCATAATTTGTTTTGCAATGATCAAAGTATTGCATAATTTTAAATCAGTTATTTTGGCATTGGTTGCCCATTTCGATATACTCAACGCTATACAGTATTTTACACTCGAGAAACGTGTGCCTGTAATTCACTTTTCATTTCTTTTCGTATTTTCAATGTGAAATTTCGATATTTTGTATAAAAAAAATGAGCTTTTACCCTTATGCCCTTGTTTGAAAGGTATTATTAGTAAACATTCATTTATTACGACTGAAGGATTTGGTCATTCTTAGGACCAATAAAGTGCCTTCCGGGTCCGTCATTAACCGCATTTGGAAGACTCGGTATATGATCGGATGTCCCGGTGTAAGACTACATAACTCATTACTAACTGAGTTTGGAGGACTTAGATATTCCGTTGTAACTGGATTTGGAGGACCCAGAATCGATATTTGGATTTGAAGGATCCAACATCTGATCGGATGCCCTTGAGAGGGTCTTTAAGGGGCGGTGTTGGCGTCGTATTCCGGCCATGTATTAATGATGTCGACGACTTACCAAAACCCGGCCTTTGTATCACATTCCGGCCATACGTTAAGGGCGTTGATGATTAACCGAGCACCTCTTGGGGAGGTTTTTTCTTTAGTAACCCAGCCCTTGTGTCATAATCCAACCATGTTTTAATGGTGTCACCGATTAATTGAGCACCCCCCGGGAAGGTTTTTAACCTTTGTATCGTAATCCGGCCATGTATCAATGGCGCCGACGATCAACCGAGCATCCCCTAGGAAGGTTTTTTCCTTGGAATTGGAGTTTAGTTTACTTACCGGGCTATGCCGTAATTAGGGCTAGATGTCTTTTAATTAAGACAGTGCCCCAAACCTTCATATTTGCCACGAATGATGTTTTTAGCATTAAGCGATAGGTATTTGAGCTTTCCATCTTGGACATACTACAACAATTACCAAGATTGGTTAAATCATAATAATGTCACTATATTTTTGAAGGACATTCAGTTGAAATAGAAATTTTAAGAGAAAGATTTGCAATTGTGCAATCTATTCATGTGATTCACTTCTCTTCATTCATATTTATAAAACTTGCAATGGTGTTGTGTGGTATGTACAATGCATATCATTTACTAATTATACGGAAAAAACATTAAAAGAAATAACGATGGATATGTATAACGTCCTGTGTTTCTGAGGGTCGGATTTTGTCCATGGTTTCTTAGTTCAAACGTATCTTAATTGTGAGTTCGTCCCACTTTGGGAGAAACTTTACTTCATCGGGGTTCTTCACGATTTCCCCCCATCCTCTTTTGACCGCACATGGACCCTTTAGAATGTTATCAGTGTTTACATTCGGTACAATGGTATTCATCGCATTCCTGTCTCGCCCTATGTTAACCCATAAAAATAAAGGGTTGATTCATGTCGGGTCAGCCAAGTCGTTAGAACCATGTCGAAAGGAAGAAAGTTTAATCATACTACCATGTCGTGCCATACCAAGCCGCTCCAAGCAACACAAGTCAGTCATGTCGGCCTCGTATGTAGTATTAGACCGGTGTCGCGACATGGTGATAAGTGGCAATGATCTTCACACCATAAAGCTGTACCAATCCGCGCCATAAGGTCATGTCGTAGGGCGCTAGGTCGTGCTTGGTTTAAAGCATCATGTCATTCACACTGTTGGGACCACAACAGAGTGAAGCCATGACGCAATGGAAGCTATGGCGCGTCCAGTTATCACCAGGTCGTTAACAGCCATCGTCTGCATGACTTGAATCATGCCAAGGAGGGTCATGTCGTGTCGCAAGCTCAAGGCACCAAGGGTTAATTCGCCATGCGATATGAATCATGTCGTTGGCGACACAAGTTATAGCGAAGGTCCAAGTTATGTCGGCGACGACATGAGTCATGGCGCTTTTTCCGGATAATTACGAAACTGCCATCTGGTCTAAAAATCTCCTATAAATACCCCCCACACTTCTTCATTTGGGTGGATCGAATCTTAAGGCCATGAAGTGCTGCCAAAAATATTCTTCAACAATCCTAGCATCTATCCAACATCATAAATCAAAGTCTAATCCATGGATCATGATCTCTATCAAATGTATCAAAAGGACTTGCGAATTGAAGATTGATTAGAAGAGTCTATGTTCAAAGAGGAACTCTACCAATCATTCATCATTTCCATCAAATCCCCATGGATCTATATGCTTCTTCATCATCTCTAATAAATTTGAGTGTGATTTGTGTGTGTAAGAGAGTGATAATATTGTAAGAGAGAATTTGATCTTGTAATCTTAATATTGATAATGAAATTCCTTACAAAAGTGGACGTAAATCCTCATTGGATTGAACCACTATAAACTATGTGCCTTCTACATGCATTTCAATCGTTGTGTGGCTCCACTATTTCATTTTTTGCGAGATTTTGTCCTTGCATTTTTGTTGTTTGCCCAATTTCGGGACAAACATTCGGCGCCCACCGTGGGGCCTGATTGCTAATCCATTTCTTGCTCTCTCACAAAGTAGAGGGCTTTGCATTGGAATTTTGATTACATTCCGACCACTTAAGTTATCCGAGTTGAAATACTTATCATGGGCAAGCCAGGTAGACCATCGAAGAAAGCTACAAGTAAAAACGTCGAAAATGTTGATAATGCCATTGACATGGAAAACGTTCCACCCGCTACCCAGTTTGAATTCGGTGAAAGTTCTAAAGCCGGAACCGCCATAACGAGAAGGGAATTGGATGAAGTGGCAGCGGGTCTGACAAGTCGAATGGATATCACGAATGAAGCCATGATGAAAAAACTTGATACCATGTTTGGCATGCAAGCCGCAATGGCCAAAGTTACCATGAGTGCATCACGTCTTAAATCTGCTAAGACCACTCGAACAGAAGATACTGGATCTTATTCCACAAGCCCGAATCGAGGAGATTCCGTCCAAGAGGTTGTGGATCCTAGTTATAAGGGAAAAGAGCCACCTACCCATAATCACTCTGGAAAAGCTACTCCTCAACAAGCGTCTGGTCCCACCAAAGGGGCACCTCCTCATGCAGGAGGTTCAGGACCCTGGAATCTGAATCGTGACCATTTTCTTAGGCGAACATCTGGTAAAGAGGAAGGCGTCCGCCCCGTGGGCCGGCTAATGAGGAGGAGCGTATAACTGGAATGATCCGAAAGATCATGAACGCAGACCAGAAAAAGGTGAATGATGAGAAGGAATGGGAATTTTCTCCTACAAAAACCCCATTGACAGAAAGAATAAAAATGGCGCCATATCCATACAAATTCAAACCTCCGGTTGTGCAAGCTTACAATGGGACTGGCGATCCCAACGTGTTCCTGTTCAGGTATGATCAACATATGGATGGAGCACGAGCTACTGATGAGCTCAAATGTTTATACTTCCCTACTTACTTGGATGGATTGGCTTCACTTTTGTTCACGAAGCTCCCACCAAAGTCTGTGGATGACTTTGCCACCTTGGCCAAGATGTTCAGGCAACAATTCAGGCTACAAACAACTAAGGTGCGCGATATAATGGAATTGAATGAGTTGGAACAACGGCCAGGAGAGTCCATTAAAACCTTCCTTTCCCATGTTAACACGGCTGCAGCCGAAGTCGGAAACTACGAACCTCGTTTGGCCTTAATGGCTTTAAAGGGAGGTATAAATAAGAAGGCCAAACATGGGAGGTGGATCAAAAAAAAGAAGCCTGCCACTCTTGAAGAGCTATTTGATAAGGCAGAGGAGTACATAGGCATGGACGAGGACCTAGCCTATAACTTGGAGGTTCCCAAAAATAATGAGCCCTCAGAGAAAAAAATGTGAACCTGCAAGGAGGACAGAAAAACTCTGGTGGGAATCAAAAAAGGGGGAATGAAGGAAAGGATGGTCGAAATAATAAAAAACTTCGCTTCTTCAAAAATTCTGAAATGACTCCCCTTAATGATACCATAGAAAACATTTATATGGCGACCAGAGACACTGAGGAATACCCAGAACCAGGAAAGTTAAGAGTCACCGATAACGCAATAAAGTCAGGCAAGTTCTGCCGATTCCACAACCAGTCGAGGCATAGCACGAATGAATGCAGACAACTGAAATGCTTAATTGAGGAGCTAATAAGAAAAAACAGGCTTCAACAATACACGAAGAATTCCCAGAATGCTCAGGGAGCCCAGGATCAAGGGACCTCCACAGGGTAGCCTAATCAGAATGAGAATGCTTCAGTTGCTGCTATACCAAGGATGATCATAAACACCATCTCAGGAGGCCCATACCCGTTTGGGAAAAGCTGGGAAGACATGGTGAAGTATGTTCATGAGGTGAAGGACTTTTCGAAGAAAGGAGAACTAATGATCATGGATAAAGCTTTATCAGCAAAAGTACCAAGAATCTTGCGAGACGATATCACATTTAAAGATGAAGATCCAACTGGAATCATAACACCTACAGAGGATCCAATGGTGGTAACCATCAGCTTGGGCCCGGCCATAGTAAGAAGGGTGTTGGTCGATAGTGGAGCATCTGTTAATGTCCTCTTCATTAGCGCATTCCACAAGATGAAGCTTTCCATGGATGACGTAAAATCCTGCCAAAACAAGGTTCATGGATTCACGGGTCAAGCTGTTCAACCAATTGGCGTTATCAGTCTATTAGTGGAGCTCGGAGAAGGGGAGCAGAAAGCCGCGCTGGTACAAGACTTTGTGATAATCCATGAGCCCTCCGGTTACAATGCCTTCCTAGGAAGACCTACTTTTGAGGCATTCAGAATAACTATGGCTCCGTGGCGCCTCACTATGAAGTTCCCGAAGGAAAACGGAGTTGGTACAGTTATAGGAGATCAACAAGCAGCAAGAGAGTGCTATTTGTTTGAATTATCGGAGGCAAGGAAAAAGGAATTGAAGAAGGATGTGGAGCCGTCACTCCGCATTCAAGAACCCCTTTTATAGCAATTAAAGAAAAATCCCCATACTGGCGAGCACAGTGGTGCTCGAAAAGCAATTGATCCAAGGAAAAACAGTATGGGGGAAAATAGAGCGGTGCCGGCCGAAGATACTATCCCTGTTCCAGTATCCGACAAAGATCCTAACCAGGTCCTAAAGATAGGGTCTCAGCTAGGTATGAAGCTACAAAGGGAATTAATCTTGTTTTTGAAAGGAAATTTAGATGCATTTCCTGGACACACTCAGATATGAGTGGGATCCCATCCGATGTAATCGTTCACAAGTTGAATATAAACCAAAAATTGACTCCTGTGAAACAGAAAAGACGTATGCAAGCTTTTGAGAGATCTGAGGCCCTAAAAGAAGAAGTAAATAGACTACTCGAAAATAATTTCATACGTGGATCTACATATCCAGATTGGGTTTCTAACCCAGTTCTTTTCAAAAAGTCCAATGGAATGTGGAGAGTGTGTATAGATTACTCAGATCTTAATAAAGCATGCCCGAAGGACAGTTTTCCCTTACCCAGGATTGACCAACTTGTAGATGCAACGGCAGGACACGGGTTACTATCTTTTATGGACGCATATTCCGGATATAATCAAATTATGATGCATAAGCCGGATGAAGAGAACACAAGTTTCATAACAGATAGATGACTATACTGTTACAAAGTCATGCCATTTGGACTAAAAATAGCAGGGGCAACCTACCAACGACTCGTAAACTCCATGTTTAAATCTCAGATAGGGAGAACGATGGAAGTATATGTAGATGATATGCTAGTCAAATCGAAGAAGGCTGAAAATCATCTTGAGGATCTGGCAGAAATGTTTCACATACTCAGAAAATACGCGATGAAACTGAACCCATTAAAGTGTTCATTCGGGGTCTCCTCGGGCAAATTTCTCGGGTTTATCATTAATGCTAGGGGCATAGAGGCGAATCCCTCTCAAATTACGGCTTTAAGGGAAATGCGGGCCCCAAGGACGAAAAAGGAGCTCCAAAGCCTAAATGGGAAGGTGGCAGAGTTGAATAGGTTCGTTTCCAAAGCAACTGATCAGTGTATTCCGCTTTTTGATGCCTTAAAGAAATGAAGAAAGGATTTCTAGTGGACCTCAGAATGCCAAGAGGCCTTCGAGGAATTAATTAGACACATGGAATCGCCGCCGATGTTATCGAAACCAAAAGATGGAGAAGATCTATTTCTATACCTAGCAGTTTCATCACATGCCTTGAGTGCTGCACTAATCCGGGAGGACGCAGGGGTACAATTGCCGGTATATTATATCAATAAGAGGCTTGCTGGGGCAGAACGGAATTACCCTAAGCTAGAGAAACTCGCATATTTCCTCCTCATTGCCTTGAGACCTTATTTCCAATCTCATCCTATCAAAATTCTGACTGATCAACCATTAAGGCAAGTCCTTTTTCGCCAAGAGACCTCGGGAAGGTTGCTCAAATGGAATATTGAGCTGAGTCAATATGACATTACTTACCATACTCGAAGAGCCATTAATGGCCAAGCCCTAGCGGATTTTATTGCCGAGTTTACAGACAGAGGAGAAGAAGCTGAGCAACTAGAAGAAACGAAGACTAATTGGCAACTATACTTTGATGGGTCTAGAAATGACTAATTTTCGGGGACCGGAGTTGTCCTAGAAACCCCAGAAGGTCACTCTTTATGTTATGCCTTGAGACTGGAATTTCCGTCAACTAATAATGAGGCTGAATATGAAGCGCTAATAACAGGATTGAAGTTAGCAAAAGAGCTAAACCTAAGGACTTTGCAGATTTTCAGTGACTCTCGGTTGGTGGTGGGTCAAGTACGCGAAGAATTCCAAACCAAAACTGGAAACCTCCCCTCTTATCTAGTTAAAGCTATGGAACTTCTAAACAACCTCGACCACTATGTTGTATCTTACATCCCCAGAGAACAAAACTCAAAGGCGATTCTCTCGCCAAATATGCTAGTTCATCAGATGCTCAACTGCTGGGCTTGATCCCCATCGAAGTCCTTTCTACCCCAACCATTGAAGAAGCAAGTATTGACTGGATAATGGAGATCACTGAACAACCCATTTCGTGGATGACACCGATCAAGGAATATATCTTCAATGGGACACTTCCAGAAGAGCGGAAAAAGAAAAGGAAAATACTGCGCAAGGCCCCTCTGTACCTAGTTCAAGACGGAAGGCTGTACAGAAGAGGATTTTCCATGCCATTATTACGATGTATAACTAAGGAGGAATCTAAAGCAATTTTGGCGGAATTTCTTGATGTAGAGTGTGGAGGACACACTGGCGGTCAAACGTTAGCAAAGAAGATTATGCAGTATGGCTATTTCTGGCCCGATGTAAATCTAGATGCCATGACCTATGTAAAGAAGTGCGACAGGTGCTAGAGATTCGCTAAAATCCCAAGAGCACCTCCCACAGTGTTAACTCAAATGATCAATTCGTGGCCATTTGCGGTCTGGGGCATAGATCTAATTGGGATATTACCCACCGCAAAAGCAAATATGAGATACGCCATAGTAGGTGTTGACTACTTTACCAAATGAGCTGAAGCAGAACCTTTGGCTACTATCACATCAAAGAAAGTGAGCAATTTTGTTTTGAAAAACATCATTTGCAGGTTTGGAGTACTGCAGAAGATCATTACCGATAATGGAACCCAGTTTGAAAGCAATGAATTCCTAGACATCTGCACTAAATATAAAATCAAGAAGAATTTTGCAGCTGTGGCCCATCCGCAAGTAAACGGGCAAGTGGAAGCCATCAACAAAATACTAAAGTCAACCATCAAGAAGCGCCTTGAAAAAGCCAAAGGCAACTGGGTCGATGAACTTCCTTTCGCGTTATGGTCATATCAGACAACACATAAAGTCACTGCGGGGCACACCCCATTCTCACTTGCATTCGGCTCAGAAGCTATGATCCCAGTAGAGTTAGAAGTGCCAACTCACTGCAGAATTCACTTTAACCATAAGGAGAATGAGAAGCTGCAATTGGAGGCACTTGATTTACTCGAGGAAAAGCGAAAAGAAGCAGAGCTTAAAATAGCGGCCCATCAACGAAAAGTAGCCAGATATTTCAATACAAGGGTCAAGCAAAGAACTTTTCAAATCGGGGACCTCGTCCTGAAGAAAATTATGACAGGAGATGGGATGTTTGGACCCAATTGGGAGGGGCCGTACATGATAAGCTAGAAATTTGCAGATGGTACCTTTGAGCTAAAAACAACAGATGGAATCGCACTCCCTCGAGCATGGAATAGCATTCACCTTTGCCGTTATTTTGTTTGAAATTTCTTTCGCATACTTCGCATTATACATATATCATGAACTGTAAATATATCATGCATTGTGAATTTCATGCAAAGTTTGTACAAATTAATGAAAGAAGCTACTTTACCTGTCTAAAATCGTACATTTGCAAATTCTTATGTCAAGCTGTTAACGTCGATTTTAATTACAGGCTTTTTAAGTAGATAAGAGCACATTTCAAGCCAAATGAAGCTTGATGAATGCTACAACGCATCTCCAACTGAGAGGGCTCAAACACCCATTGCTTAAAACATAAACATCTTCGCGTTTCATGTCACAAAGGGTTTAAAAGGTGAAGCCATGAACAAGGGGCATCAAGAATTCTAAACCCAAACGATGTGACATCCAGACTACGGACCAAGTTTGAATTTCACCATAGGGGCAGACTCTAAATAACGGAGTTCGAAGTCCTAGTTCTAACGAGTCACAATACGAATTCGACGAATAAACTAGGGCCATCCCCCAGAAACAATGCAATAGTAAACCAAAGACCTCCCCGAGGGGCACCCGGTTCATCACCGATGCAATTAAGATATGGCTGGACAGCAATACAAACACCGGACTTCTTAAACCAAGACCTCCCCGAGGGGCACCCGGTTCATCGCCGATGCCATTAAGATATGGCTGGACAGCGATACAAACACCGGGCTTCTTAAACCAAGACCTCCCCGAGGGGCACCCGGTTCATCACCGATGCCATTAAGATATGGCTGGACAACGATACAAACACCGGGCTTCTTAAACCAAGACCTCCCCGAGGGGCACCCGGTTCATCGCCGATGCCATTAAGATATGGCTGGACAGCGATACAAACACCGGGCTTCTTAAACCAAGACCTCCCCGAGGGGCACCCAGTTCATCGCGATGCCATTAAGATATGGCTGGACAGCGATACAAACACCGGGCTTCTTAAACCAAGACCTCCCCGAGGGGCACCCGGTTCATCACCAACGCCATTAATACATGGCCGGATAGCGAAACAAACACAGGGTTTCCAAAGGCCTCTTTCGAGGCATCCGCTTAGATACTGGATCTTCCAAATCTAGTTATTGATTCTGGGTCCTCCAAACCCAGTTACTGACGGACCCAAAGACCTCTTAGGAGGCATCCGACAAGTCCAACAAGCGTCTGAATTATTCAGACTCAACAAAGAACGGATCAATAATCCTTTTGAAGGCATCCGATCATAAGCCGAGCCTTTCAAATTCAATTAGTGACGGAGCCAAAGACTTTCATCGAAGTCGTTTGATAACTTATACAAGTAACTGGCCCGCTCAGTTACCAGGAATAATAGAATTCTTTATTTAACAGTAAACATCATACCTGATTTTCAGATTATTGAAACCAAGTGTGGTATGGAGGCATTACCATTGCATTAACAAAATGACACTCTTTTAAACATACCACAATATTGTCACAATTTCATGAAAACCCAGCATTAGATCATTCCAACCAACAAAATTGGATTTTCTGAAGTGACTAAAGTGAAACCAAGGATCCTAGTAAAATGGTTACCCATATGAAAAGATGCTGGACGTCATCATAGTCAAGATCAGGAAAATCCAATAAAGTTAGTTGGGTTAACTCAGCATGTCATAACAAACAATTTGTGATACAAAATCTGTATTGCAAATATAAAACAGGCAGGAAATGAAAAATAAAGAAGAACAGCGAGATAAAAGCGAAACTTGAAGCATGAAAAGTAAGACACAATTTCCTGACAACAAAGCAGAACTATATCATAAAATCACAAGTCAAAGTGCAAAATATCAGGCAACAGAGTACGTAAAGACAACAAGTACGAGAGTAGTAAGCAGGGACCGGCGCCCGCATATACAACTGGCCTGAATACAACGTGCAAAAGAAAATAGTTAACAACTAGATTAAGCTATTGTTGAGCATGATCATTTCTTCCTGCCACTCGATCTCAAAGAAGGCTTGTTAGCTGAAGGAGGAGGAGTTTCTTCCACATTACTCTGATCCTCTTGGGAAGATAAAGTGATAGCCTCTGTGTCCTTCTTCTTCGTTTTCTTCTTTGATGATGTGGATTTGGCAGTTTTCTTGTTCTTACCCTTGACAACATTTTGGGAACCTTCCTCTTCCTCGATAGCCTCAACATCATCACTAAGGCCGTAGTCAACATCGTCCAGACCTAGGAAGGCACCGATCGTTGCATCTTGTGACCCAGGAGCTGTTATAGGTAGGGTACACCGCCAGGAGGAGGGGGAGTAATGAAAGAAGTAAGAGAAAAAGTCGTCAGTGGCGAATCGATCTTGGTAGCCCCTGTTGTTGTTACATTGCCTATAGTAGGAGATGACAAGGGGGAAATTAAATTTAGAGTATGGAAGCATTGAACATAATAAGCAAGGGACCCTGGAGAATCGAAAATGGACTCTAAACACGATAGGGTATAGTTGGTTTCAATTTTACTTGAATTTAGAAGATTCTCCGGAGGATCCCTGTGCTCAACTTCCCACTGATCAGGATTCTCGTCATCGGCATCGTCATTTTCACCAGGCTCTTCAACAATATTCCTCGCTTCGGCATTCCCCTCAGTAACGGCGTCTTTCTCCATAGAGGCGTCAATAGGATTGGCCAATGTTTGTGAACCAGAAACTTCAGGGTTTGCGGCATCAGTAGGAGGGTTGGCGTTAGACTTAGTTTGGACTTGTTCACCAGAAGAACCGGCCTCTCGTTTTTCAATTGTGCCTTTCCCTCTGCCAAAGCCTCTTTGGACCTATCATCTAGGAATTTGTTAATAAGCTCGTCCTCGCTACAGTCATCATCATTAATTTCGAGCACTTGCTCCCAAACAAACGCCAAAGTACGTGCAAAACTATCTCCTAAGTAGTGCAGACTCCCACGTCTCATGACACTGTATACATAGAAGCGGAACATGTCGTCATCAGCCTCGTCCATAGCCCGTTTATGAGCATCATCCGCAGCTGCCTTCTCTTTCTCAAGAGACTCGACCCTTGCCATTAGTGTTTGGTTGGAATCCTTCAGGGATTTGACTTCCTTACGAAGAGTAGCGGCATCCTCCCATTATTGTTTGGAGAAATCTTTCTCTACAGCTAGTGCGGCATCGACGTTGCGCTTGGTAATTATAGCATCTTTCTCCCTTTGCTTGGCAGCCTCGAGTTCCTCTCGGAGATTCTTAATCTCGTTGTCTAATGCTTCTAACTCTGTGACTCTTTTATTGAGAATGACAATGGTAGCTTCACGCTCATCCAAAACTTTTTCCCACTTGGCTTTATCACCTTCCAACTCGGCAATTTTTGTAAGATGGGAGTCATGGCGCTTTTGGAGGTCATTGCCAAATTTCTCCCAACCACGCAACTTTCTATTAGCACTATCTCTTACGATATTACACTTCGTTTCAAGTTGACTCTTAGCAGTATCAAACTGAACATGTGTTTGGTTTATAACCGCTTCCACCTCCCTAGATAAATCATCGGCATTAGTTAGACTTACTCCACGATCAAACATAAGCCCTTTCAAGTTCCAACCTGGAAGCCTTTCAGAAAGAGGGATATTCGTTGGACCGGGATCATAGTGGGGTTTATTAATAATTGAATGGATCTCAGTAGAAGGACCGAGAGGGCCAGAAGATGATGAAGGTCGGACCCTAATAGGCAGCTTTTCCACTCGGGAATGTTTATAAGAACCGTCCCTTCCCTGCTTCTTCCCTCGGTCTCCTTCATCAGGAGTGTCATCTCTTAGCCATTGGCATCTTCTGGCCCCTTGCTCTTCTTCCTCACGTATCTTCTTCCTCTGTTCCTCCAACAGGTCAGATCCCGATGAATGAAAAGTCTGGGAAGAGGATTTTGGAGGTAGAGGGGGAGGAAGTTGCTTGTGATGGTATGATGATTGCTGAGGCTCATATCGTAGTAGGTATTTTGGATCGATAGCTTTGCTCCTCCTACTGAAATCTGACCTTATTCCTGACGAGCGCCTCCCATGCATGTCTAAACCTGAAATAAGATGTGAATGAGTCTTTGATACTTGAAGCTATAAAGTATCTAAAAATGCTAAAGCAAAATGCAAGGGCAGAAAATAAAAAGTGCAAGAGGTATATTTTCTTAAAAAATACTGTTATTAACAGACCGGTTTTTTCCTCTAGGTCTCAGAGGATTCCTAAAGATTTAAGATGACCTCTCGACTTGGTTGAGGCTTCATCCATAAGTCCGGTTTCTATGGTTTGAAGGTTGAGAAGCTGAGTAACTGCACCATCCTGACTAAGGTATTTAGCGAAGTTAAGATCACTCAAATTGTCAAATGTACCTGCGGAATCTTCCTTAGCAGCACTTTCAGTAGGGGAATCTCTAGTTCTAGTCTCAATATTCGGATCAGTTTCTAATACAATTACATCCTCCCTCTTATGTTCAAACCCGTGCTCGGGTTCAGAAGGATTCACTTCCCTGTTGTCTCTCTTAGCTTGTTCGGAATCTGATTCTGGCTCAGAATGCGGAGAAGTGTTTTCTTTCTCAGTCAACTTGGCCGAAGTTGAGGGATCCTCACCCATATGACGATCAGAATTGTCAAGGGCAATGTCCTTCCACTAGTAGACCCAGAACATCTCTTCAAAGAAGGGTCAATAACAGGGTTTTCGTCAGCCTGAATTACATTTCTGTCATCGGAACAACCGACGCTTGACTCCTCAGTGTTCGGTTTAGGAGTGGAAGGTCCAGCCTTGCATAAAAACTTCCTTAAAGGGTGCAGTAGCTCATATTGGCGGAGAGTATCTTCGGTAACTAAAAGTTTTCTACTTCTCTTAGCCTCGTCAATGGCTTTCAGTGTCTCATATGCGAATTTAAGAGAAGGGGATGCTTTATTGTCCTTAATCAGGGTAGGAAGTACTGCAGTTGAAGAGAAATAATGTAAGAATGCATAACTCGGAGGAAAGTAAAAGTCAAAACCGCTCGGTAAACTGTACAAACCTCCGTCTGTCCACCGTCCTCGAAATGGTTCATGGCACCTAACAAAGAAGAATTGGTGTAAAAATACTGAGACACTGTCTGGTAATCCGAGAACAACCACATAATAATTCATATTGTTCCTTAGTTAGGGTGGTAGATTGTCTCTCTTGGTCCCTAGCTTTGACCGAGCGAAGGTCTGGAGGAAGGGGGCAGAAACTTGGCCAGAAGTTGTAGCCGTTTCAGTTTCAGAAACCTTGTTTAAAGAAGGATCAGTTTGTGCTGAGGAGGTCTCTTTACTTTGAGGAAGAGTCTGCTTTTCAGTAGCCATTCTACACAGATATACTTGAATACATTTCAATTTTCTAATAGCAAGAATCGAAGAATAAAAGTGTGGACACACGTCAAAGCATTAAAACAAAAGTGACGAACATCGAAGTGGGGCATTTGTTGACATTAAGGACAAGTCGTAATGGCATGGTCACTCATGTCGTAGTAGCGACATGATGACTTGCTCGTGTCGTTTCCACGGTTTGGGGCTCATATTGGTACACGACATGAGACTCATGTCGATCCACGACATGAGACTCATGTCGGACTACGAATTGAGTCCCACATCGGTTTACGACCTGAATCCCATGTCGTCCCACGACATACGTCCCATGTCGGGTTATAACATGAGACCTTAAAGGTGGTTCAACATCAACACAAAGGTCCTAACCTTAAAAAAGAATCATGCAAAAACTACGATGAAACGATAGAGTTCATGGTTCAAACTTTTCAACAAGAAACTGGTGGGCAATGTAACAAAATATTCAAAAAATAGCTCATATGGTCATCGCCGTAACAAGATATTCTATGGCGTCAAAGTTATGTCGCTCAGGCATGGCTTAAAACTCGTGACCGCTGGAACGACATGAGATACAAGTTGTACATATTATATGGAAATCGGGGTTTAAAGAAAATCAAAGGATTTCAGAGCCCTTACACACGGTCTACCCATTCTAATTTGACTCAATTTCGATTCACAAGCATCTCAATAACACAAAACAAGCCAAAATCCACTTACAAAGTCATCACTTTATCGGAGATAAGTAAAAATCCCTAAGTTCTATACAGGTCTTGGTATTTAAAAGAACGAAGAGAAATTTAGATCTAACAATTACTTGAAATAATCTCTGAATGATCACCGAAGGAAGGATTCTTCAGAATCGAGAGTATGAGTCGCAAATCGAGTTGATGAAGCTCATCGAATTGGATCAGAGTCAGGTTACGATGGCTTTGATGGAAGCGCCGGCTTGATTGGGTAAGTCGCTTGTGAGAGAGGTGACGATGTTTCTCCGATTCAATCCGCCATTAACGGGTAGAGCTTCAGGAAGTAATACGGAAGAAGAGTGGACATACGGGTTGAAGAATATATAAGGGGACCGACTTGACTGGGCCGGGTCCGATTTGAACTAAAGACCAAAACGACTTGAATAACTTCATACGACATGGAGGGATCAAAGCAACTCGCAACAACGTGACAGCTTGCGACATGAGTCTGAGAGCGACTTGATTCCTTTATAAGAACAGTTAACGACTTAACTGAAATGCATGAAAAAGGTATCTGGAATATCATGATCCGAAGCCCATGCCATTTTCAATAACACGGTCTTTGAGGGGAAAATGTTAACCCATAAAAATAAAGGGTTTAGTCATGTCGGGTCAGCCAAGTCGTTAGAACCGTGTTGAAAGGAAGAAAGTTTAATCATACTCCCATGTCGTGCCATACCAAGGTGCTCCAAGCAACACAAGTCAGTCATGTCGGCCTCGTATGTAGTATTAGACCGGTGTCGCGAGATGGTGATAAGTCGCAATGATCTGCATGCCATAAAGTTGCACCAATCCACGCCATGAGGTCATGTCGTAAGGGGCTAGGTCGTGCTTGGTTCAAAGCATCATGTCATTCACACTGTTGGGACCACAATAGAGTGAAGCCATGACGCAATGGAAGCTATGGTCCATCCAGTTATCACCAGGTCGTTAACATCCATCGTCTACACGACTTGAATCATGCCAAGGAGGGTCATGTCGTGTCGCAAGCTCAAGGCACCAAGGGTTAATTCACCATGCGATACGAATCATGTCGTTGGCGACACAAGTTATAGCGAAGGTCCAAGTTATGTCGGCGGCGACATGAGTCATGGCGCTTTTTCCGGATAATTACGAAACTGCCATCTGGTCCAAAAATCTCCTATAAATACCCCCCACACTTCTTCATTTGGGGGGATCGAATCTTAAGGCCAAGAAATGCTGCCAAAAATATTCTTCAACAATCTTAGCATCTATCCAACATCATAAATCAAAGTCTAATTCATGGATCATGATCTCTATCAAATGTATCAAAAGGACTTGCAAATTGAAGATTGATTAAAAGAGTCTATGTTCAAAGAGGAACTCTACCAATCCTTCATCATTTCCATCAAATCCCCACGGATCTACATGCTTCTTCATCATCTCTAATAGCTTTGAGTGTGATTTATGTGTGTAAGAGAGTGATAATATTGTAAGAGAGAATTTGATCTTGTAATCTTCATATTGATAATGAAATTCCTTACAAAAGTGGACGTAAATCCTCATTGGATTGAACCACTAAAACTTTGTGCCTTCTACTTGCATTTCAATAGTTGTGTGGCTCCACTATTTCATTTTTTGCGAGATTTTATCCTTGCATTTTTGGTGTTTGCCCAATTTCGGGACAAACACCCTTGTTGTCCAGAGGATGCTGCCCGACGCTCTAGATTTTGGATATTCAAAGGATTCTTCACATATTCTTGAAGCCTATTTTTCCTTATCATTTCTTCGATTATGCTTTTTAGATGCCTAAACTCATTCGTGCTATGCCCTGGTTGGCTATGAAATTGACAGAATCTCCCAGACTTCATGGCAGCATTGCTGACTTTTACTTGCTTTGGTTTCGGATATTCTTAAACTTCCTTGGTGGCCATATAGATGTTTTATATAGTATCAATTAAGGGAGTAAATTCCGAGTTTTTGAAAAAGCGAGACTTCTTATTTATTTGGTAATTCTCCACATTATTGACCCGTTTTCGTCCTTTAGAATTCTCATGATCTCTCTTCATATTGTCTTTTCCTTTCTTAGATGGCATTTATGTTATCTGGAGCTTAAATTGTTCCTAAAAAAATTCGGCTAAAGTAGCAAATTCATCTATAGATCTCGGTGGAAGTTTAGCAAACCAAAGCGACGCCACTCCTTCTAGATAGGTTGGAAAATATACACACTTCTGGTCGTTAGTGGCCTGGGCTTCACCCATACGCCGATCATATTCGAATAGGAACACATTGGGATCAGTTGCCCCATTATAAACCTGGATCATCGGAGGTTCGAATTTGTATATATATGATGTCATTTTGATTCTTTTAGTAAGTGGAATTTTCGTGGGAGCGAATCCCCATTCTTGCTCCTCATCTTGCACTTTTAGGCTTTTTTCCGTAATCCTACGGGTCATCTCCGATATGCATTTGTTCCTGTTGTGCTGATTCGGGGGGCAATCGCCGCCTTCCTTATCAAATGTCAGCTTGCATAAGTGGTTACGATGAGAACTTTGAGATTCTGAACTTTCCACCCGAAAAGGTCCCTCTTTAGCCGAGTCAATCACCGGTTGGGGAGATGCTCCTCCTAGGTGATTGCAAGCGGGCCATTTGGTGTTCACACAGTTATGATTTACCATCTCTTGTATAGAACTCTTCCAATTCAAGTCCAAAGAAGAGGAACTCGCGCCCTCCACATACGGAACTTGATCTGATTTCGGTCGGGCGGATTCTACGGTAATCTTGGCCGTGGCAGCTTGCATGTCAAAAATTATTTCGAGTTTCTTCATCATGGCCTTTTCTACGATATCCATTTGATTCGCTAGGCTAGATGCCACTTTGTTTAGGTCCTTCCTTGTTACCGCTTCCCCGATGTTTGAAGTTTCTCCATATCCAAACTGGCCGGTAGAGCGAGTCTTCTCATGGTCATGATTGGTGGTGTTTTTATCAGTTTCAATGTTTTGGTTGATAACCTCCTTTAATGGTTTCCCTGATTTATCCATTGCTTTTGCGGCAAACAGGATCGGATTGTGATGGTATTAGCTTTAGAGCTTTCAACGCAAGGTGTTGGACCTTGTGAGAGAGGGTGAGAGAACGAATGATTGAATCGGCCCCACGGTGGGCGCCGAATGTTTGCGCCAAAAATGGCTCAAACACCAAGTGTACATGGAGTACTTCTTTAAATGCTTAACGATGTAAAATATGGAACCGATCAATAGAATGAAGTAAGAAAAGAGACACGAAATTTGAAGTGGTTCGATCAATCGTGATCTACGTCCACTATTGACATTGATTCTATTATCACGTGTAGAATTACAAGACAAGCATATCCCTCAATTACATTCATCCTCAGACTCTCTTAGAAATTGATTAAGGAGAAAATGATGAGAAGTCTTTGATTGAGCTTGATTATGAATCGAATCTAGGATTCCATATGCACTTTAGTAGATTTGGAATTGAATCTTTTACTTTGGATGATTGGAGATGAAGAAATTGCTAAGTAATGGTTGAAGATGTAGTTTGGAAGCCCTTCGGGATCTCAAAAACTCTCCCCCATTAATGGGGTCTTGGACCTCTATTTATAGGAGTAGAGAAATGGTGTGATATAGCTTTCTGGACCACTGGTCGGTCGTCCTCTATTTACGGAATTGCCACTGGCAAGCCTGGTAACAGTTGTATAGAAGTCAGGTTGGTAATAGTTGTCTGAGAGTCCGATCGGTACAAAACATGCTCAGCCGATCGGCGTTGCTCCCTTTCCCCCTCATGTGGACGGTCTGTCACATTCCTTTTGTCTTCATGTTTGACCGACCATCTTCCTTCTGACCGATCGGTGAAGGGAGGCTGTCTGATATCCGCAGGCCTCTGTCGATCGGTCGATGGGTTTTATTCCTTCCTTTGTGTAGACGAAATGTTCTGGACTTCAAATTGGAGCTGGACGGCTGCTTGTTCCAGGACCGGTCGACACCTTGTCTGAATCAAACATACTGCCTCAAAAAAGGTGCTAATGAGTACTTGTGGACCCTATCTGATCGGTCGTCCAGTTTTCCTTCATTTTCTCATAGAATTGTTTCACTTCGGACCGGTAACCATTCGATCGATGCATTTTGGCCTGGTCCGACCGGCATCATTGCTATTGAATTGTTCGATACTCTCATCTTCTTACCGAACGGCGTCACCCTAGTGAATTACTTTCCGTGGTGTTCCCTTCTACCAGTCAGCCTGCTCTTCTGATCACACCGATCGGTTACGCCTTATCATATTTTATGGATGACAATTCCTTTAACCTTCATGATGATTTTTAGTGGATAACATAAACTTTATCTAATTAAAAATCCAAACTTTATCTAATTAAAAATCTATACTTTATAATAATAAAAATCTATAATTTATATTAATAAAATCTATAATTTATATTAATAAAAATCTTCAAAAAAAGATTTAGAAAACTAAAAACTCATGATTTTTGAAGGTGGAGGGGCCACGATCAGAGATGGTGGCCGAGCTTGGTGGAGGGGAGGGTTAGCAGGTGGCGGCGGGGCTAGATGTCAATGGCGGTGGGTTTGGCTGCAAAAGAGGGAGAGAGGGGACGGGGGTGTCGAAGAGTAATGACCCGCCAATCCGTACTATCTGAGTTGACTAAATACAACATACGTCCAACCCAAATATCACGAAAATATGAATCATTAATAGAAAGAAGTTAGAGGATGAGAAATAGAAAGGAAGAAACTTAAAATAGAAGAAGAAGAATAGAAACACAACACAGAATCTCACATCGAAGCGGAAAAAATATAATATATAACAGCTTTTGAAATACAAAATTTTACTGTATATACATAACATTATCATCAGAGTACAACACTTACAGTACAATGGAAATAACACTAGATAACTAACGTTGAAGCCTCCTGCTTCAAGCTCCTCCAAATATCTATAAACACTTGAACTACTTGATTGCTCGTACAAATTTTAGCACCCAAGAGTTTAGGGAAAACAAAGCAAAATAAACTCCGAGTCAGTCGTGGGACTGGTATGAGTAAACAGTTTAAAACAGCTTGAACAAGTAAATGATATCTCATAAGACCACGCCGTATAACGGAACGGGTTTTTCCCTTATGAGAATCCAAAATATCTTTATATCAAAAACCTTTTGATATTATAATAATGCCTATCAACCATGATATAATAATCATCTAGCCGAAACGCTTTCATCTCACGTTCTACATATATAGTATACAATCAAAACCGCAAGCACGTATTGGGTAATGGATTTTCAACTATGACAAGGTATGGAACCACCTTTCGTTAGTGTACCTCTAGAGGATAATACACCGAGTTCAACAAGAACATCTTGCAACTCAGCCACACATGACCGACCACTCATTTCGCTTGAGTATATCGAATGTATACCACCAACGGTTGGGATCAGCAACCGTTTCCCGAATGGGATAGCATCGAATAGAATAAGGAATTAAATGAATCTCTAGATAGGTGATAATACACCCTAATGGGAGTAAACCACATAGCCATGCTGCCTGCCCGATTTTTGTCATTTCCCGGTTGTTGAGGCCAGAGGCTACGCTTACTTGCCCTTCATTGATAACACGATCACTTTGAATGCCACATTATCAGATCCGTTAATCATTAATTGGTTTACACAAATATTCTGAATGTTATGCTAAGGGAATAAATCCGTTCCAACCATATATATTTATATAAACCAACCCATTTGATCATTGGAAATACTTTGTCAGACATTCGTCCATTTACGTTCGTTCTGGGACTGAACGAAACCGAAGGCACTATTCAGTACACCCATCCTAGGCAATCTCTACCTAGGACTTATACAACAGCCCTTGCACTTTACTCCGTCTTCAATTTTCTTGGCCATATATGATTCCCAACGCTTATGCCAATACGGAGTGGTTCTTTGGATTAAGAATCCAATCGGTCTCTCCATATTAACAACGTTAAAATGGTCAAAACTTTGATAGTCGGTGATTTAACTATCAAATGAAAAATGTCCGTGTACACACAACGATCTTATTTCCAAATGTAATTATCGATCACATCATCAAACATATATATATATATTCATATTTCCTTATTTTCTATATTAAGAAAATATGTGTTATTAACTTTGGAAAACATTCCCACCTCTCATTCACGTATCACAATCATTCCACAACAATCAGACTCTAACTGTAAACTAGTAAGAGAACAACTTCCTAAGTAGAAACCCCGAAGGCCGAAACCAACATCAGATCGATACTCAAAAAGTCGTTCAACTCAACTAATTTCCAGTCAGTTTTCTAATTCTGCTTAACTCTGTTTCTTTAACTCCATTTGATTAACTTCTTATTAACACGATCAATTTAAATCTGCAAATCATTTGCATATTAAATCATCGTTCACTTTCAAACGTATATCTCCAAGAATTTTATTTGTAAAATTCCTTTTCGTTTATAATATTCTAATTTAAGTTCGTTTCATTATCGAATTCTATATATATCGATATATCGATTTCTAGATTATCAAATCTTCTTAAAAATATTCTAACTCCTTAAATTTACGGAAAAATTCGCCATAACCACCTTTGTACGGGGTTACCGGAAAAATTCAAACCTTGCCACACAGGCCTCTCCATTTCAAAAGAAAAAGAAATAGCCAAGCGGCTTGCCGATACGGCGCATAAAATCTCATATACGAATTAAATACATACCTTTTTGTCGAGCACTCTATTTATATACCTTCATTAACCTTATCCCATACCTGTCTCATGTATATCTATACCTGTCCAATTTATTTCAACTATACCCGATCGTTTTAAGTCAATTCGTTAATTAATTTGTTAATTAACTCTTTAGTCTATTTCACTAATTTATTTGAACATATCACATTCAAATATATTTTAATCTACTCATGAACCAAATCTAATTCTATTTTCAACTCGAGTTATATATTCAATTTCTAATATAAATTCTCAATCTCTTTCACTTATCCAAAAACCCAATTTCGATTCAAATTTCCTTTAACTAATTATTCTCCAATTTAGTTAATTCTATTTAACTATTTGAAATATGATTTTTGTCTCAAAAATCATTTCACTTACTTCACTGGAGTTCATATTTATTTTATATCTCCAGTCTGGAATTTTCTAATGCCAATTCGGATTTTATTTCCTTAAAACCCTTATTTATTTAAATAAACCGTTACCGTTTTTAAAACGATTATGGCGCTGTTTTTCTGAAAAATGATTTTGACATATTCAAAATCTATACGACGAAATCCAGATTTTTCTCTTTCATTAGAAAACTATTATTCAACCGGTCCTGACGATTCTTGTTTCAAAGAATTCCGACTTAAATTGAGTTATGTATACTCAATTGAAGTTCGAAACGCCAATTTACGAACTGCCGTGCCGCAGCGAGTTCGTTTTAATTATATTTATAAATATAAACGGTTGAATGTCGTTTATAATTTATATTTCAATCTCGTTCGAATATATATAAATATATATTCAAATCTAGTTTTCAATCCAACTTAACATTTCTGATTTTTCTTACTTGTCGATTATTTCACTACTCAGTTAAAATTTCAATTATAAACAACGTTTATAATTTCACTTCAAATCTCGTATTATAAATTTATAAACAAACTTTATAAATTCAATGAAAATCCCACATTTTAAATTTATAAACAAAGTTATAAATTCAATTCAAATCCCATATTATAAATTTAAAATCAAAGTTATAAATTCAATTCTAATCCTATATTTTAAATTTATAATCAAAGTTATAAATTCAATTCATGTTTTATATATTTAAAACAAGTTAATATTTTCTATAGTTAATTAAAAATTCAAATTCTATTTATAAAAATAGACTTCCCTTTTTAAATCTCAAATATCCTTTTTTTTTGATATTTTTAAATATCAACACTTAGGCCCATGATATTTAAACACCAACCAATTATTTATTTTAGGTTTTCTAACACATCATATATGACGGTACATATGCAAACAAATAAATAAACAGATAATATATTTTTGAGGAATCCAGTCGGATTCCTCCAACCTGTTTTCCTGCACCCACAGACGTTAGCACATAAATAATATCATCCTGCTTCGAGGTAGGATATCGCGGTATAGAAGGTCATCCACTAATATATATTTGTGGGGCGCATAGGGAAATCATGCGCTAATGGTACCGCGGGCATCCGCTAATGAGACTGGGGGAACAATCCAATCATCAACCCAATATATATATAATAGTCAACCCTAAATAACTAATATATATTTAAACAATCAGAAAGCATTTAAACAAGCAACAATAATTATTTTTAATGACATAAAAATAATTCTAATTAAGGTGAGTGAGATTTACTCACCGTGATTTTCCTTTGCCAAATATCCAATTAAATTCCAAATCGTCTCAGTCACGAATCATCTCGAATTGTATTGAATGAATTTATTCCTACAATATTTTATTTTATTCGATAATTAAATGATTATTAACTTAACTAAAACCATGAATAAATAAATTATTCTGTGTATTTTTAAAATTCCGGTAAAAAGGTACACCCTAATATAATATTCCTTAGTTCATGACTTTATAAATATATATTCGCATTTAAAAACTTGGTACCATTTTAAATAATTCAAAATGTCAATATATAATTTTAATTACTAAATTAACTTAGTAAATTACCTTAATTTGAATCTGTTGCTAATACTCCTCCTTGTCAGCTCCTTTACACGTTCATCCCCTGACTTTAAGTTCGAACACTCTTTGCAAGACTCGACCTGTAGCAGTAAAGCTACAGTAGCAATTTTCCGCCTCCAACAAAGTTCGAAGCCCCTGAAAGTGGTGCCAATCGACGCTTTTTACTCCTTGCAAAGCCTGGACCACCAACAGATCGCACAAGTCTACAACAAAGGCAACCTCTGAAATCGCGATGCCCAATCCAGTCCTGTAGCAGTACGAACTCCACTCCGATGTCGAACCCTCCATTTCCAATTAACAAATCGTGAACTCGCATGCATTTCAACCATCGCGACCTCCTCCTAAAGCTAAATGATTTGTTGCGATCGAAAGCTCCCCCAAATCTTCATACATCAATTCGAATACCACCCTAATGCCTTTTCTGAAATCGCGAGCGTACAGGTGTGGATTCAAGCTTTGGGGATCAGCCGATTTGAAACCGCAACTTGTGATTTCATTTTCTGGGGAGCGGCCATTTACAAAAGCTCACGATTGATTCAGGGATTTTACAGAGGGGCGCGGCCATTTCTGAGCTTTCGGTTTCAGATTGAATTTGAGGCTGCGAGGAGTAGTTGTGGTTTATAATGGTTTATACGATGAAGGTTTGAACAACAAGTCCTTTTAATATGTGGAGTGGAAGAGGAAGATGTGTTTCCTTTTCCCCCTTTTGATTTTTAATGGTTAACGATAGATGTGTATATATTTAAATTACCCATAATTTCCTAACCCCTTTTTGAACAATGGTCGTTCCTAGGGTTATAACACTATTCTGAACACACTGGAATAGGTCACGAAGCCCAATTCGATCATATGGAGAAGAGATTAATTTTTTCGATATAAATTAAATTCAAAACAATTAAATCTTTATTGTTAAATTATCCTTATTATCGTTTATACTCAAATAAGTTTTATATTGATCATCTCTGAATCGTCTCGATTCTGTATTGAATTTCGAATTCAATTATTTCTGTATTACGATAATTTAATATATTCGATATTAAATCGATATCGATTATTAAATTGATAAATCAATATAAAAATTGATTTATATTCTCAACTCAATATTTAAAACCATATTAAATATTTAAAATTAACTCGATAGAAATCTGGGTCATTACATTCTTCCCCCCTTAAAAGAATTTCGTCCCCGAAATTACTAAGGTAGGAAAAATTCTTCAAACCCATTAAATTTTTCAACATCTCACTTACGTTGATACTCACTTTTTTATTTCAACTAATTTTAGTTCTACCAAACATTTGGTTTTCATCCATTTCATTCGAATGATTTACAAACCAATATATTCACATTCAATTTATATTCAAATCATATGTATTCAACTCATTCAAATTGATTTTACTCAATTTATTCACTTCGATCTATTTAACTTGATTAAGTTAAATTAAATTTTCAGAATTCAAATTCCCAGGTTTTTATTTCAAATCCTTCTGAAATCACATAAATATATACCTATATTTATAATCTATCACAAATTCAAAGCATTCGAATTTTCAAATCAACCTATTTTCTTTTAAACAAATTTCCATCAAAATCTTTTCTAAGGTAGCAATTCATCACTTAGATACTCGAAAAAAAACACTGATGATGTTGAAGTCATCATCAGAATTATTTTCCAGCCACTGAAGTGAGTTCAGTGCTTTATCACTTTCAAAAATCCATTCAAAAATGGTTTTCAATCCAAAATCCTTCCAAAACAAAACTCTATTGCTTTAATATACTTTGGAAAATATTTTCTAACTTCCAAGGATTTTAAATTCTGAATTCTGGTTGGAATTCAATTTTATTTCATCTCATTTGTATATTTAATTCATATACAAATTCCATTAGGTTATATGAACCATTTCAAATTTATAATCTCATTTGATTATAGTACTAACAACCAACTCATCTAATAATTTCAGAAAATTATTACTTCTATATCAAAATAGAATTTTGGGTAAAATTATTTCATTTACCCATTTAAAATAATATCATGTTCAATCTTCTGTTCAAGTATTTACAAAATCTTATCGATGTCGTGGCGTCCCACGATTCGATCAGTATTCATAAACCACTCAACAAACAAGTCAACACAACATTAAACATTTGTTTTAATCAATTAACAAATATGCTCTCTCGTATATATACACTCAACTCACTCTAGGGTACTACTGACCCTATCTCTAATGAGCTTAATCCCAAAGTCTAGGTATTCGCTCAACCTAAGCTCTGATACCAACAGTAACGACCCACAAATCCGTACTATCTGAGTTGACTAAATACAACATACTTCCAACCCAAATATCACGAAAATACGAATCATTAATAGAAAGAAGTTAGAGGATGAGAAATAGAAAGGAAGAAACTTAGAATAGAATAAGAAGAACAGAAACACAACACAGAATCTCACATCAAAGCGGAAAAAAGATAATATATAACAGCTTTTGAAATACAAAATTTTATTGTATAAACATAACATTATCATCAGAGTACAACACTTACAATACAGCGGAAATAACACTTGATAACTAACGTTGAAGCCTCCTGCTTCAAGCTCCTCCAAATATCTGTAAACACCTGAACTACTTGACTGCTCGTACAAATTTGAGCACCCAAGAGTTTAGGGAAAACAAAGCAAAATAAACTCCGGGTCAGTCATGGGACTGGTATGAGTAAACAGTTTAAAACAGCTTGAACAAGTAAACGATATCTCATAAGACCACGCCGTATAAAGGAACGGGTTTTTTCCTTATGAGAATCCAAAATATCTTTATATCAAAAACCTTTTGATATTATAATAATGCCTATCAACCACAATATAATAATCATCTAACAGAAACGCTTTCATCTCACGTTCCACATATATAGTATATAATCAAAACGCAAGCACGTATTGGGTAATGGATTTCCAACTATGACAAGGTATGCAACCACCTTTCGCTAGTGTACCTCTAGAGGAGAATACACCGAGTTAACAAGAACATCTTGCAACTCAGCCACACATGACCAACCACTCATTTCGCTTGAGTATATCGAACGTATACCACCAACGGCTGGGATCAACAACCGTTTCCCGAATGGGACAACATCGAATAGAATAAGGAATTAAATGAATCTCTAGATAGGTGATAATACACCCTAATGGGAGCTAACCACATGGCCATGCTGCCTGCCTGATTTTTGTCATTTACCGGTTGTTGAAGCCAGAGGCTACGCTTACTTGCCCTTCATTGATAACACGATCATTTTGAATGCCACATTATCAGATCCGTTAATCATTAATTGGTTTAGATAAATATTCTGGATGTTATGCTAAGGGAATAAATCCGTTCCAACCATATATATTTATACAGACCAACCCTTTGATCATTGGAAATACTTTGTCAGACATTCGTCCATTTACGTTCATTCTGGGACTAAACGAAACCGAAGGCACTATTCAGTACACCCATCCTAGGCAATCTCTACCTACAACTTGTACAACAACCCTTGCACTTTACTCCGTCTTCAATTTTCTTGGCCATATATGATTTGCAACGCTTATGCCAATACGGCGTGGTTCTTTAGATTAAGAATCCAACCGGTCTCTCCATATTAACAACGTTGAAATGGTCAAAACTTTGATAGTCGGTGATTTAACTATCAAATGAAAAATGTCCATGTACACACAACGATCTTATTTCCAAATGGAATTATCGATCACATCATCAAACATATATATATATATATATGTATTCATATTTCCTTATTTTCTATATTAAGAAAATATGTGTTATTAACTTTGGAAAACATTCCCACCTCTCATTCACGTATCACAACCATTCCACAACTATCAGACTCTAACTGTAAACTAGTAAGAGAACAACTTCCTAAGTATAAACCCCGAAGGCCGAAACCAACATCAAATCGATACTCAAAAAGTCGTTCAACTCAACTAATTTCCAGTCAGTTTTCTAATTCTGCTTAACTCTGTTTCTTTAACTCCATTTGATTAACTTCTTATTAACACGATTAATTTAAATCTGCAAATCATTTGCAAATTAAATCATCGTTCACTTTCAAATGTATATCTCCCAGGATTTTATTTATAAAATTCCTTTTCGTTTATAATATTCTAATTTAAGTTCGTTTCATTCTCGAATTCTATATATAATGATATATCGATTTCTAGTTTATCAAATCTTCTTAAAAATATTCTAACTCCTTAAATTTCCGGAAAATTTCACCATAACCTCCTTTGTACGGGGTTATCGGAAAAATTCAAACCTTTCCACACAGGCCTCTCCATTTCAAAAGAAAAAGAAATAGCCAAGCGGCTTGCTGATACGGCGCATAAAATCTCATATACGAATTAAATACATACCTTTTTGTCGAGCACTCTATTTATATACCTTCATTCACCTTATCCCATACCTGTCTCATGTATATCTATACCTGTCCAATTTATTTCAACTATACCCGATCGTTTTAACTAAATTCGTTAATTAATTTGTTAATTAACTCTTTAGTCTATTTCACTAATTTATTTGAATATATCACATTCAAATATATTTTAATCTACTCATGAACCAAATCTAATTCTATTTTCAACTCGAGTTATATATTCGATTTCGAATTTAAATTCTCAATCTCTTTCACTTATCCAAAAACCCAATTTCGATTCAAATTTCCTTTAACTAATTATTCTCCAATTTAGTTAATTCTATTTAACTATTTAAAATATGATTTTTGTCTCAAAAATCATTTCACTTACTTCACTGGAGTTCATATTTATTTTATATCTCCAGTCTGGATTTTTCTAATGCCAATTCGGATTTTATTTCCTTAAAACCCTTATTTATTTAAATAAACCGTTATCTTTTTAAAAACGATTATGGCGCTGTTTTTCTGAGAAATTGATTTTGACATAACTCAAAATCTATACGACGAAATCCAGATTTTTCTCTTTCATTAGAAAACTATTATTCAATAGCGTTTGCTTAAAAATAAATTAAATAATCGAATATAAAAATAATAAAACCTACCTATATATATCTCATTACAATCCCAAACCCTAACCTAAATTTTATCAGATCAAAAACTTGCGCAGTCACCCTCACAAAATTTCAACACTGAAATTTCAAGGTTTAAAAATCCAAAAGAAACAATATAAAATTCTGTAAATCATCTCATATATATATGAGATCACTGAAGAAGGAGCTTCAAGCTCGTGTCCTTTTGTAGAGTTCGATCGGTTTCCCGGATGTGCGAAAATACACACATCAGTCTAGGGTTCATTGCTGTTTGGATTGGGGTACATCGAGTTTAAATTCGAGGTCGGATTCGAACTAGAAATGGGTTTTAGCACCTCTGTGACAATTTTTGAGTCGGACTAGAAATGGGTACTTAAAGGGTTCGGTACCTTTACTGTTACGGTGGAAATTGGGTCGAACGGAAATGGCAGGGAGGCCGGCGAGTTGGTCGAGATGGTGGTAGTCGAGGAGATGGTTGTTGGCTGAGTTCAATGGGGGTGTCGGTTTTGAGGACGGTGGTTCATGGAGGGAGCACGACGTGCTTGAAAATGGAAAATGGTGTTCGAATTTGGAGCAGGTGTTTCAGCGATTTGGGGAAGATAGAAATGGAATACGGGTTGGGTATTTAAACCGTGGATGGGCCTCTTTGGATGGTAAAGCCCAATGAATTGATAAATTTAGTTTTTAGTTTAATTTAATATGTATTAACTTGTAAAAATCATAACTTGAGCGTACATTATCAGTTTTCTGAACGGTCAGTCACGTTAGGACCGTATGGACGAGAGCTTCATAATGAAGCTGACTTGAAGTGGATTGGGGCTCATATGAAATTATGGCGAAATAAACTATTTGATTCAAATCAAACAATAGTTTACCGTTCTTTAACGATGAACTGCCAATGTGAGTAAAACTCACCAACTCTGAACAGTTCTATTTTTATAACGTACATTTAGAACTGTTAATGATGACTGATTGTTGTGTTTTAACTGATTGGTTGAATTGTTTGTGTATTGATTTCAATTATAGATAATGATATATATATATATATATAAATCGTTAATCGAATATTGATTCTGTTTATCAGAATATTTTATACTCGTGTTGTTTAACATCTGTGATGCAGGGAAATAGGTTGGAGGGACCCAACTGGGTTCCTCAATATATAAAATACTGTTTGTTTCATATATTGTGTTATACGATGTGATATGAAATCTGTTGATAATTTTATATGTCTGAATGATACTGATCATTGTTATATCGTACGTTAAACACCATAAGGAATACTGGGATGTTAAAAGGTGAATTTTCAAAGCGTATATTGAAAATGAATTATTTATAAAATCACGAGATTTTATAAAAAGAATTGTTTATAAAATCAAAAGATTTTATAAAAGAAAATAGTTATAAAATCAAAAGGGTTTAAAAGGAATTATTTATTTAGAAATAAATAAGATATTATAAAGGGATATTTATGTGTTAAATAAATAAAATAGAAATGAAATATTTATTTGTGAAATAAAAAGAAAGATAAAAAGGGAAATATTTATTGGTTAAATAAATAGAATTGAAAGGATTATTTATTTAGAAAATAAATAGAATAAAGGATTATTTATTTAGAAAATAAATAGAATAAAGGAATACTTATTGGGAAAATAAATAGAGGAGTTAATCGAATATAATTTATTCGAATTTGAGTTAATCGATTAGAGTTGAGTTAATCGATTAAAGTTAAGTTAATCAATTAGAGTTAAGCTAATCGTATGGAGTTAATCGAAATAGAAATGATCGAATTAGAAATCGATAAGAGTTAAATCGAATTAAGTTAATCAGGTTAGAGTTAAATCAAATGAAGTAATCGAGTAAGAGTTAATCTAATATAAAGTTATTCGAAATAGAGATTATCGAATATTATTTATTCGAAATAGAGAAAATCAAATAAAGTTAAGCAAAATTAGAAACTGACTAGAGATTAGTAAATTGAATGATTTTCTAAGTGTCTATCTGATGTTGGTTTCGGCCTTCGGGATTTATACTTAGGGAATTGTTCTCATACTAGTTTACAGTCAGGGACTGATAGTTGTGGAAGAATAGCGATACGTAATTAAGCCATGGAAATGTTTTCTAGTGTTAATAACGTATATTTTCTAAACATATAAAATGAGATATATATATATACATACATACATATATATATATGAATGATGATTGATCGATATAATTTCCATCTGGAAATAATATCGTTGTTTGCACACTTGTTTTCTTTGATAGTTAAATCACAGACTATCAAAGTTTTGACCATTTTAACGTTGTCAATATGGAGAGACCGGTTCGATTATTTTCCAAAGAACCACTCTGTATTGGCATAAGCGTTGCGAATCATATATGCCAAAGATAATTGAAGATGGAGCAAAGTGCAAGGGCTATTATATAAGTCTTAGATAACAGTGCCTAAGATGGATGTACTGAATAGTACCTTCGGTTTGTCCATTCCCAGGACAACTTGAATGGACGAATGTTTGACAGAGTACATCTGGTGGATCACGTAAGTTGATCGTTTCAAACGTATTTACGTTGGTGGCGGAGGAATTCGTTTCTCTTAGCTTATACCCATGGTATTTTTGGGAAAATCAATTTGTGATTTGACGGGTGTGACGATGTGGCATTCAAAGTGAATGAAGGAGTAATCTTTTGAAAGATACGTTATGACCTCCAGCCTCATCAACTGGGAAATGACAGAAATCGGGAAGGCAGCACGGCTATGTAGGACGCACCTATTAGGGTGTATAATCACCTGATCTAGAGTTTCATTTACTTCTAAAAATCTATTGTTGATGCTATCCCATTCGGGAAACGGTTGCTGATCCCAACCGTTGGTGATATACATTCGATACACTCAAGAGAAATGAGTGGTCGGTCATGTGTGGCCGGGTTGCAAGATGTTCTTGTTGAACCCAGTGTATTCCTCTCTAGAGGTACACTAGCGTAATGTAGTTCCATACCTTGTCATAGTTGGAAACCCATTACCCAATACGTGCTTGCGATTTTAATTGTATACTATGTATATATAAACGTGAGATGAAAGCGTTACTGCTAGATGATTATTGTATTGTGGTTGATAGACATTATTATAATATCAATGAGTTTTGATATAAAGATTTATTTGGATTCTCATAAAGGAAAACCCGTTCCGTTATACGGCGTGGTCTTATGAGATATCGTTTTTTGGCTCAAACTGTTTTATAATGTTTTACTCATACCAGTCCCATGACTGACCGGAGTTTATTTTGTTTTGTTTTCCCTAAACTCTTGGGTGCCCAATTTTGTACGGGCAGTCAAGTAGTCGGGATTTACAGATACTTGAAGAGCTGGAGCAGGAGGCTTCAGGATTTTATATAGCTATTGTTATTCCGCTGAGTTGTAAGTGCTGTACTTGATAATGATTTGTATATTCAAGTACAAATTTATATTTCAAAGTTATGTTATATATTACATGTTATTCGTTCCGTTGTGAGGTTCGTGTTACTCTGATGTTGTTGTTCTTCTTCTTCTATTCTAAGTTTCTATCTTATCTATTCTCACCCTCTAATTTTCTTTCATTAACCATCCAGTATTTTCGACTCTTGGTGTTCGATATGTGTTGTATATCGGATAATCAAGGTCGCCTTTTTCCGGGTCGTTACAGAGACTGTCTAACCCGAGTCTCAGGATCAGAACGCATCGACCCTTGGATCTTTAGGGCCGGTCCACACGGAGTGGATTAAAATGCCTGAACAATGCGTATCCCCGCCCTATGGCGCATAAACTGGTCATATCTCGACCAAATAACCGAGGCGCCTCGCTATCCATCACCCACAAAAGTAAAATGCAAGGCTTGCAAACGCTGACACCTCTCCTAGCTAGAAGGAAACGCCTGTCCTCCCTGCAGTCCTCTCCCGTTTCTAGTTCGTACCGGGATGTAAGGCTCGCGAATCAACGCTATACACAAAGCTAGCTCTATCCAAGCTGTGCTTTGATCATCAACCACAAGACTCTGCTTTTCAACAAAAGCCTTGATCACTGCATCTCAACATGCCACGTTGTCAATCTACAACGTAGACACACATCCATTTACAAGTTCGTTGGGTCTGAACGAAACCGGAGGCACCTTATTCCTCGTATATCCGTACCATCAACAGGTACGTCCGGACGGCTATCACTGTCGCCCCTTCAAGGTAGCTACTCCAATCATGAGCAACAGTAGCAACTCATCAATTCGACGTGAAGATCGTCGGTCTTGCACCGTCTTCATATCTTCGACTTTTAATCGTCGATCAATTATTTGAAATGAGAATTAACTTGGCCTTTTCAAATAATTCACGTATACTAGAATTTAAATCAATTCTTTACATGGTTAAATTATTCGACACTCACATTTCAGTTCTTCAATATAATTTTCATGTCAAACTCATTCAACCATCAAATATCAAGCAAACCAAGTAAAATCGGTTTTATTTCCATTTCATCTCGCTTATAATATTTTATAACAATATATCGATATTTTTATTTTAATAAAAATAGCCTATTTTATTTAAACGACGCTTCAGGCCATAACCGGCCGTGGGCTGTTTTTCTTCAGATTTGATTTACATATATCTGAAATTATATCCGTTGGATCTTAACAAATTTTATATCGTTGGAAAGATATTTCCAAGGCGGATCCAACGGTTCTAGTTTCGAGAAAATCCGACGGTCGGATCTCTCGGTATACTCGTTTAAAGTTACGATTTCAAAACGCGAACTGCAACGTTGTTATTCATTTTATTTTAATCTATATTTATATACATATATATAAATATAATTCGTTCGTCGATTTCTAAACCATTTCCTTTATATACGTGTTAAAAATAATATTTTTAACTAACAAATTTTCATTTCAATACATGAGTATTTGTAGCGATTCACATACATGATAAAAACGATATTATATCGTTCAAAATATTATATTCAACACTTAAGTATTTTTATTGCTGCATATTCATGATAAAAATATTAATTTTATCATTTCAACATTTTATTCAACACTTGGTTATTTTTAGTGACTCAAATAAGTGATAAAAATGGTATTTTTATCGTTCCAATATTTCATTCAACACTTGGTTATTTTTAGTGAGTCGACCATAAAATAAAAATGTGATTTTTATTGTCTAAACAATTTATTTCAAACATGAATATTTTATCTAGTTCATACATATAATAAAAATGTGATTTTTATTCTTAAATCATTTTATTTTAAACATGTACATTTTTAGTGATTCATTAATATAACAAAAATATGATTTTTATTCTTAAAACATTTTATTTCAAACATGTATATTTTCAGCGATTCTTATCTATAATCAAAATGTGATTTTTATTATCTAAACAACTTATTTCAGTCATGGATAAATTGTCAACATGTGAATAAATTTTAATACATGAATAAAATTCAAACACACGAATATTTCACAAAATTTCGACAGCATAACGGCAGGGTAGTTAAAACCGGCACCGTCCCGAGTACGGCTCCTCGCTCTACCTTAAAACCTTGCAGCTTTTGACAATGGGGATTTCAATAATCTAATTCGTACGCAGACGAATTTTTCCTTACTCTAATCCTATTTGGTTTTTTAACCACACTCAATTCTTTTCAACCACAATCAATTATTTTCAACCACAATCAATCAATTCCAAACCACAATCGGTCATTCCAAACCATAATCCAAACAATCACAACCAATATATATCGTCCATGGTTTGTGGACGAGGGAAGTATATATATATATATATATATATATATATATATACGTATATATTTCCATTTCAAGACCATATCGCTATATATGGTTCATACAACGCATGTACAATTTACACATCGCTCACATAATTTGTACAATGCCTATACATGAGTTATACAACGCATACATAATTTACACTTCGCTTATATAAGTTGTACATCACGTTTCCACTCCAATTTGAATTTAGAAATCTCACATTGTTTGTCGATTTGCCAAAAATTGTAGCAAGCTCTAAAAATTTCCCGGTCTCTTATAGAATGTAGAAGACGCCCACACGAGTCCAATGTCTCCTGTTTCATCGAATTTCGTTACCATATGATAAAGATACGATTTTTAGAAGTCAATCGAATTTCGCTACGGTTTTAGAGTGTCAAAATCAGTTTAGAATAACAAACCCGTTACCTGCCAGTTTTGTTCAAATCTAGGTTTTCAAATTACTTCTAATCCGTGTAGCGTTGCGTCGATCAGCTGGCTTGACGTTGTCGAGGGTGGAGGGGACTCCTCGTCGCCACCACTGGTGATCAGTTCGTCGGTGGCAAGAGGAACTTTCGGTAGTTCAAACGCTGAGACTTTTGAGGCGCGGATCTCGAAAACCAGCAAACGATAAGGGGCCTGACTTGGATTGATTTGAAGAGGACGATAATCTCTTTAAAATCATTAACTGGATCGGTGGGTTTTATCAAGTGGATCAAACGGATTTGAGGGAGGAAGGTTGGGAGCTGTGTTGGCCCTCGATCGCGACCTATGGGGAGAGAGAATGGGTCTTTTAGGATTATAAAAATAATAAAGGAAAATTATGATTGGCCCGCCTATATATTTAATTCTAAAATAGTGTTTTCGTATCCAGACACCAAATCAAACCCAATGACTGTCGCCCCTAGCTAAGTATCCTCATTCCGAACACAATGGAATGTGTTTCGTAACCCATTTTGACTGTTACGATCGGTTTTTCTTTAAATTAAAATGTAAAACATTCAATTTTAGATTTGAACGTACATTTTAATTTACCAGGCCACATACTGATTCTAAAAATTCCAGAAAAATTATTTCTAGCTTCGTATTGACGATACAGTCCCAACAAAACTGATTTCGTCGAATTCTAAGACCGTTTGAAAAATGGCCATTTTCTGGTCGATCCAATTTGATTGAAACTGTCAAAACACGTTTTCCTTTTCCACGCTCTCATATTGATTCAGAAAATTATGAATTTTGGAACCTAGCCATAATTCGACATTCCGGATCCAACAAAAGTGGTTTCGTCGAAAACAGAGGTCGTTTGCAAAATGGCTATTTTTAAGGTCTTTATATATATTAAAATATATATAAATTCCACAGTGACTTTTCTGAATTTTAAACTGGACATATCTTTCAACTTTTAAAGTGGCTTCTCAGTTTCTTAGCTTCGTTAGAAAGATATGATTAAACAGATTCAAATATTTCTTGTTTCGCTGAAATCCGATTTATTTTGAATCCTGTACATTCATTTGAAATTCGAAAACGAATTTTCAAACTGCCGCGCCATTTCATGCTCGAATTATAATTAAAATAAATTTATACATTCTAACTTCAACGAAAATAAATTTATCATCGTTATTGTTTAAAATAATTTATTTTAAATATTCAAAATCCGTTAAAATTGCCAAAATATTTTTTTTAAAATTGGTTCAGATTTTCCGGGTTGTTACAATCTCCCCCACTTAAAATCGTTTCGTCCTAAAAAAGGAACGAAGTTGAAAGTTGTTTAACTAACTAACTCAACTTTCATTATTTTAATTATGGCTTAAGTTTTTCAACTTTTCAGTTTCTAAAATCTTTTCAAATTTTTCAAAAATTTGGCTAACACCCTAAATTTTTGAAAAATTTCGCCATAACCTCCCTTGAACGGGAGCACTGGGAAAATCCCGAAATCGCAATACAGACCTGTCCAATCCAAAAAGAAAAAGAAACAGCCAAGCGGCTAGCCAATTGGCTCATAAAATCATCAAAAACCCCAAGAAATACAATAAACATGTACCTATTTTTCGGGAAAACAATTTTATTCCTCTTCTTTGCGTACCTGTTATGACCTGTTCAATTATACATATATATATATATATATATATGTGTACATGTATGCATGTATTTCAATCAATTTTCACTCGGTTCAATATTTGATTCAACTTGGATTAGTTTACCTCTTATTCTCATGTTGGTTAGATTCATTATCATTTCAATGTTTGGTTAGTCAAATTAATAGTCACACAACACAAACAACAATCAATGAGTTGATTAACTTTTCAAATGTATAATAACTAATTTATATACTTAAAAATCATGTGTTAAGATCAGATTTCATATATTTAAAACTTTTATCCATGAAAAGAACAATAGAAAATTAGAAAACAATGGTAAAGTAGAAAACAAAGCGGAAATGCAAAGTATGGTAAATGTACCTTGCAACGGAGTTAATCAGAGACATCCACTCTGCAATTGGGATAAGCTTGCTAAATGCTCTCTTCAGTTTCCCAAGTACAGTCTCGATGATCTCCACTCCACTGAACTTTGACCAAGTGAACTTTCTTTTTCCTCAGCTCTTTAGTTTCTTTGCCAATGATCTTTATCGGCTCCCTTCTCACTGCCAATTCTGGAATAATTTCCAATTCTTGTTGTGCGGCATCTTCACAATCAAGTCCGGATCATGTATATGCTTTCGAAGTTGAGACACGTGAAACACGTCATGTATACCAGGCAACCAGTCAGGTAACTGAACTCTATAAGCGAGAGTCCCAATCCGTTCAAGTATAGGAAATGGACCAATAAATCTAGGTGCCAACTTCCCAGTTTTGCCAAATCGGACTACTCCTCTCATCGGAGAAACACTCAAATAAACATAATCGCCAATAGCAAATGCTAAATCTCTTCTTCTCGAATCTGCATAACTCTTCTGTCGGCTTTGAGCTGTTTGTAATCGTTTCTTAATGAAATCGACTTTGTTTAAAGCTTCGCGAATCATATCTGGTCCCAATACAAGCCTATTTCCAGGTTCAACCCAACATGTGGGAGATCTGCATGGTCTACCATACAAGGCTTCAAATGGTGACATTTTCAGGCTGGCTTGATAACTGTTGTTGTATGAGAACTCGGCTAAATGCAAGTGGTCTTCCCTTGATCCGCCAAAGTAAACAATACAAGCCCGCAATAAATCTTCTAGAATACGATTCACCCTCTCAGTTTGGCCATCTATTTAAGGATGATATGCGGTGCTCAGATTCAGTTTTGTTCCCAATTCTGCATGGAATGCTTCCCAGAATTTACTAGCGAATATCGGGTCACGATCACTAACGATACTCATGGGAACTCCATGCAGCTTAACAATTTCCTTAAAATAAATCTGTGCTAGACTTAGAGCCGTTCTATTGGATCTGACAGGTATGAAATGGGCGGTCTTCGTGAAACGATCTACGATCACCTAAATACTGTCATTTCCTTTCTTTGTTCGGGGCAAACCATCGACGAAATCCATAGAAATTTGTTCCCACTTCCAACCTGGAATGTCCAATGGCTGTAATAATCTAGCCAGTTTCTATTGATCACTTTTAACTTGTTGACAAGTAGAACACCTGCTAACATATAAGGAAATGTCTCTTTTTAACGATCTCCACCAGAAAGTGCGTTTGATATCATTATACATTTTACTCACTCCTAGATGGATACTAAGTTTAGAGTTATGACATTCATCCAGTACCTCTCTCCGGAGCTCAAGAATGTTCAGAACACACATTCGGCCTTTTAGTCTCAAAACCCCACTATTATCAATCTGAAAACTCTAGGGTTCACCTTCTTTGATTCTCTTGCTAATCCTTTGTATAAATTCATCGCCTTTTTGAAGAACAGAGATTTTTTCGATTAATGAAGGCGTAATGATAAGATTGGCGATGATCACATCCTTTCTGCTGAGCGCATCAACCCCAACATTGGCTTTTCCCGGAGTATACAAAATATCAAGATCATATGCTGCAAGAAATTCTAGCCAACACCGTTGTCTCAGATTCAAGTCTTTCTTGGTGAATAAATACTTTAATGATTGATGATCAATATATAGCTCGAACTTCTCGTCCAATAGATAATGTCTCCAGACATTCAAAGCAAACACAATGGCCAATAACTCAAGATCATGAGTTTTATAATTCTTTTCATGTGGTTTCAACTGACGGCTAGCATAAGCGACTACTTGGCCTCTTTGCATTAATACCGCTCCAAGACCTTCTCTAGAAGCATCTGTCCAGACTTTCAAGTCTTGATTGCCATCGATGATTGTTAACACTGGAGCGGTTGTCAATCTTAATTTCAGCTTCTGAAAAGCTGCCTCACACTCTGGAGTCCAACTGAATCTTGCGTGCTTCTTAGTAAGATTTGTTAAGGAACTAGATATCTTTGAAAAATCTTTAATGAATTTCCGATAATAACTAGTTAACCCCAGAAAACTTTGTACTTCTGTAGGTGTAGTAGGATGTTTGCAATCTTGAATAGCTGTGATTTTACTTGGATCCACAGAAATTCCTACCTTTGACACAACATGGCCAAGAAACTTCACTTTGTCTTGCTAGAATATACACTTGGAAAATTTAGCTCTCAAGACGTTCTTTCTCAGAATCTCTAACACTTGCCCCAAATGTTTTTCATGTTCGGCCTTTGACTTAGAGAAGATTAAAATATCATCAATGAATACCAGTACGAATTTATTCAAGACACCACGGAATACTCTGTTCATTAAATCGACAAAGTAAGCAGGAGCGTTACATAAGCCGAATGGCATTACTAACCACTCGTAGAACAAATCGGAACCCCTGGATGCCATCAAGGGAACACACTCTTCGGCAATACGAAGCTGATGGAAACCTGTAGCTAGGTCCATTCTTGAAAACACTTGTGCTCCATTCAGACGATCCAATAAATCATCGATTCGCTGCAATGGATATTTGTTCTTTAATGTCTACTTATTCAAGTCACGATAATCCATACATAACTGGAGAGTACCGTCTGACTTTGGGACAAACACCACTGCTGCTCCCCAATCAGAGAAACTAGGCCTGATCAGAACCTTCCATATAAACTGTCGAGTTTGATTGTCTAGTTCTTCTTTTTCCTTTAAAGACATTCTACGAATAGCGTGCAATACTGGCTTTGCATTCAGAATTAAAGCGATTTTGAAATCAATTTCTCTTTGCGGAGGTAAGCTGACAACTTCTTCAAACACATCCGCATAGTTCTTGACAACAGGAATATATTTTATGGCGACTTGAATATCCTCTGTGACTACAGGGATATTTTCTATTTGAGCAGGAGAAACATCAAGAGCTGACCAAAAGTCCTTTCTGTCCGAATCTGGGCCTTCGTATGGTATGGTTATATAATTCCCTTATTTAGCCTTTGCCTTAACAACTCTTTCGGCGCATTTAACCTCGGCTTCATATTTGGTTAACCAATCAAATCCCGAAATAAGATTGAATTTCGTAAAATTCATGACGATCGAGATGGTAGGGGACCGATAACAAGAAAAAGAAACTGGCACCCCATAAATCCAACTAAGATCGAGAGAACCCCCAACTGGATTATGGACAGTGATGGGTTCTTTGAGCTTTTTCAATTTCAAATCCAATTTATCAACTGCATTATTTACAATAAAGCTTCGTGACGCGCCTGTATCAAATAATACTTTAACTGAAATATTTTTGACAGTAAGCGTGCCTTCCAAAACATCTGGCCTTCCCTGACTAGCTGAGGGTGTTATAGCATCTGCCACTTCATTTACTTGTACTATTTCAGACTTCTTTAATAGTGGGCACTCTCTTGCAACATGGCCTGCTTGGTGGCACATATGGCATTTTCTTTTACCATGTGGGTTCTTTTGCTTCTTAGTGGGTTTTGACTTATCCTTCTTTCGTTTGTTCCAAGATTTGCAATTTGTCGCCAAATGTCCTTGCCTATTGCAGCTTGAGCATGTGGCAGTCGTTATAGGTTCTTTCTCAGATTTAACATTTTTCCTATTTACTTTAGGCTTCTTACTGACCTCAGACTTCGTGCTTGCCTCAGGCTGCGTACTTGTCTCTGGGCTATCAGTTTCGAACTTCCTTTTGCTACTAGAACTGACTTCTCTTCGTAGTGCAAAAGACCTTTCTTATCGAGATCTTCATACTGATAAGCCATATATATCATTTCAGAAAAAGACTGTTTCACATGTCCAGTTACGCTGCTTTGGTACTTTCTTTGGAGCCTGTTAATAAACCTCAGATTCTTCTTCTTTGGATTTTCAATTAGCTCCGGGGCAAAACGAGAAAGTTCATTGAATTTCTTATGATACTCTAGAATGGTCATATCTCCATGTATTAGATAGTAGAATTCATCATATAACCGCTCAGTTGCTTCTAGAGGAATAAATCTTTCTGTTAAAATATCTTTAAATCTATCCCACGTAATATTACCTTCTGGATTATCCTTAATAAACGTTTCCCACCAGATTAAAGCTTCGTCTCTGAGTGCCCAAGTTGCCAGTAATCTTTTCTGATCATCTCTCAGCATTAAACCTTCAAAAAATTTCTCCGCAGAGCACATCCATGCTTGAGTTTCAATAATAGATTCTTTGCCCAAGAATAGTACTCCACCCAGATTTCGATATCTCTTTAATAGAACTTCTATATCTGATTCTGGCTGCGGGAGCACAACTGGCTCATTCGATTGTTGAACCATATGATTACTTCTTCTGCGTCTGCCACTCATTTTTATATGTCTGCAAATGGCAGACAAAGTGTCAGGTCAACAGAAAAGACATTCAAAGCATAGAGACATATACTTTAAATGTAAATGTGTCTATTAGGGTGTATTTTATTATGCTTTTCTCATTCTAGGATATTACTGATCCTATATATAATGAGTTATTCGTCATAGAACACTACTGCTTCTACTTTTGATGAGTTTGTTAATATGTTATATTCCTGAGCAAAGGTTAACCGAAGCTCTGATACAACGTGTGATGACCCCAAACCCCCGTTCCACAGTGGCAAGGGCAATCTTTGGAATATGACACATAAACATTAACAACAGAATAGAAATATCTCATTACATAGATAATGAACATCAAAATACACTGAATAAATATAATCATCAGAGTTATATAGCATAATAGGATCGTACTTAGCACAAAATATGGTTTCAGTTTAATATACAATGTCTACAGCGGAATCAAACATAATATACATAATGGAGACTGAAACAGTAAAGTAGGAATGATAAAGAACCATCTCCAGCTCCATAGCTATCCAGAATGAGTCTCCTAAAACCTGAATACAAGGCTGCCCGTGTAGAAAATAGGGGCATCCGAGTTTGCAAGTGAAACAAACTATGAGTCAGTCATGGGACTGGTATGAAAATCAACTTAATTTGTTAAACAACAATTATAAGGTGAATCATAGGACCACGCCGCTAACGCGGAACATATTTACTCCAGTGATCGCCAGTGCATGAATAAAGTAAAGTATTTAAACAACGCAATGCTTTTTAGAAAAATGAAGCCATTATAAGACTCAGGTCCCATCACACAATGCAACGCAAGCCGGAGGATAGAGGTTTACCTTATAATGGACAAAATATGTTTGATACGTATAAATCAAAAGCTTTTGATATTATTACTAGTGTTTATATGTTTCAAAACAATTCAAATCATAAGTATCAATCATAGACGGCATGGGTACCATATATCATGTCAACATATATGGGTTTACAATCAAAACCGCACATGTCATATTTGGAAATTGGATTTCCGTCATGAACTAAGGCAGGGGATCGTCCTTACCGCTTCGAGACTGTCTAGCCCGAGTCTTAGGATCAGAACGCATCGACCCTTGGGTCTTCAGAGCCGGTCCACACGGAGTGGATTAAAATGCCTGAACAATGCGTTTCCTCACCCTATGGGGCATAAACTGGTCATATCCCGACCAAATAACCGAGGCGCCTCGCTATCCATCATTCACATAAGTAAAATGGCAGGGCTTGCAAACGATGACACCACTCCTAGCTAGAAGGAAACGCAAGTCCTCCCTGCAGTCCTCTCCCGTTTCTGGTTCATACCGGGGTGTGAGGCTCGTGAATCAACGCTATACACAAAGCTAGCTATATCCAAGTTGTGCTTTGATCATCAACCACAGACTCTCCTTTTCAACAAAAGCATTGATAAGTGCATCTCAGCATGCCACGTTGTCAATCTACAACGTCAGACACACATCCATTTACAAGTCCGTTCTAGGTCTGAACGAAACCGGAGGCACCTTATTCCTCGTATATTTGTACCATCAACAGGTACGTCCGGACGGCTATCACTGTCGCCCCTTCAAGGTAGCTACTCCAATCATGAGCAACAGTAGCAACTCATCAATTCGATGTGAAGATCGTCGGTCTTGCACCATCTTCATATCTTCGACTTTTAATCGTCGATCAATTATTTGAAATGAGAATTAACTCGGCCTTTTCAAATAATTCACGTATACTAGAATTTAAATCAATTCTTTTCATGGTTAAATTATTCGACACTCACATTTCAGTTCTTTAATATAATTTTCATGTCAAACTCATTCAATAATCAAATATAAAGCAAACCAAGTAAAATCGGTTTTATTTCCATTTCATATCACTTATAATATTTTATAACGATATATCGCTATTTTTATTTTATTTAAAAATAGCCTATTTTATTTAAACGACGCTTCAGGCCATAACGTGGTCGTGGCGCTGTTTTTTTCCAGATTTGATTTACACATATATGAAATTATAACAGTTGGATCTTAACAAATTTTATACCGATGGAAAGATCTTTCCAAGGCGGATCCAACGGTTCCAGTTTCGAGAAAATCCGACGGTCGGATCTCTCGTTATACTCGTTTAAAGTTACGATTTCAAAACGTGAACTACATCGTCGTTATTTGTTTTATTTTAATTTTTATTTATATATATATATAATTCGTTCATCGATTTCTAAATCATTTCCTTTATATACGTTTTAAAAATAATATTTTTAACTAACAAATTTTCATTTCAATACATGAGTATTTTTAGTGATTCACATACATGATAAAAATAATATTTTTATCGTTCAAAATATTCTATTCAACACTTAAGTATTTTTAGTGCTCCATATTCGTGATAAGAATATTAATTTTATCGTTTCAACATTTTATTCAACACTTGGTTATTTTTAGTGACTCAAATAAGTGATAAAAATGTTATTTTTATCGTTTCAATATTTTATTCAACACATGGTTATTTTTAGTGAGTCGACCAAAATAAAAATGTGATTTTTATTATCTAAACAACTTATTTCAAACATGAATATTTTATCTAGTTCATACGTATAATAAAAATGTGATTTTTTATTCTTAAATCATTTTATTTCAAAAATGTATATTTTTAGTGATTCATTCATATAATAAAAATGTGATTTTTATTCTTAAAACATTTTATTTCAAACACGTATATTTTCAGCTATTCTTATATATAATAAAAATGTGATTTTTATTATCTAAACAATTTATTTCAGTCATGGATAAATTATCAACACATGAATAAATTTCAATACATGAATAAAATTCAAACACATGAATATTTTAGAAAATTTCTGCAGCATAACGGTAGGGTAGTTAAAACCGGCACCGTCCCGAGTACTACTCCTCGCTCTACCTTAAAGCCTCACAGCTTTTGACAATGGGGATTTCAATAATCTAGTTCGTACGCAGACGAAATTTTCCTCACTCTAATCCTATTTGGTTTTTTAACCTCGTCCTCGACAAATCGTCAATGAAATTCATCTTTATACAAAATGATTTTAAATCAATTCATTAACTTTTTTTAACTCATCTGGTTTCAATATAAAGTCAGTAAATCAATTTTTTAGGTACCAAAATCCTTTTAGAAATAAATTCTTAAATTTTTGAATAATTCGGTAGTGTCTCTCTCATATGGTTTCATCGTATAATTCCAAAATTCACATTTCTTGGCCCTCTCTAAACCCCAAGTCAGCTAGTTCACCAAGGCCGCTTAAATTCAATGAAAATACCAACTTATATCCTTTATCGGGTATTCAACTTGTAACCCCATACATCACCATCCATATGCATCCATCATTTCAACCACATTTAGTTTCATAACCAAAAATATCTGTTACTATAGCTCGAAAACATTTCTATATCTTATTTATGCATTTATACTCTTCAACATTCGCCAGTCCCAACTGTAAATCTGTAAGAAAATAATTCTCTAAGTATTAATCCCGAAGACCGAAATCAACATCAGATCAACACTTAGAAAATCATTTAACTCAACCAATCTCCACTTAGGTTCCAATTTCTTAACTCCATATCTTGACTCCTTATAAATCTTCATTAGTCTGAATCTGCTTATTCAAATATTTTCATAGGTTTCAAATTCTCTCTTCAACTCTAATCAATTTACTTCTCTACGTATTTTCTATTAACTAATTTATTCATCAACTATTTAGGTTTAAATTTCAAATTCAAATTCTGGTCTGTCTCATTTGTATATCTATTCTTATACAAATTCAATTTGGTTATATATAACTATTTAAATTTTATAACCTAATACTAGATTATAATAACAACCAACACAGCCATTTATAATAATTTTAGAAAGTTATTCCTTTATATCAAAATATAATTTTGGGTAAAATTATTATATTTACCTAGTTTTCAAAACAATACTGTGTCGATTTCCTTTGTTTAAGTGTTTAGAAATTCCTATCGATCTCGTCAACTAAACGCGTCAATTTGAAATTTTTATACCACTCAAAAAATTAATCAATACAATATAAAATAGATTTTTATATCAATCAAGAAATACGAGCTCATATATACACACTCAAACTCAATGTAGGGTATTACTAACCCCATCTCTATCGAGTTATGCCACAAAGCCAAGGTTATCACTAAACCATCTGCTCTGATACCAAATGTAATGACCCAAATTTTAGTACTCTTTAAGTCGACTAAAACAACACAACTCCAACTCAAATGGCACTAAAACTCAGATGTTCTGGAAAGAAATTAGAGGGTGATAATTTAGAATATAAGAACAAGAAGAACCTAACATAACAAAATCAGAGTAACACGAAACTCACAGCGGAACGAATAAAATATATTAAATAATATAACTTGAAATACAAGCCGTATTTGAACTTACATATAACATCAGAGTACAACACATATACACCATAGCGGAAATCACTCTATATAACTAATGTTGAATCCTTCTGCTCTAAACTCCTCCAAGTGTATCTGTAAAATCCAGAACTATTTGATTGCCCGTAAAAATTTAGGCACCCAAGAGTTCAGGGAAAACATTGAAAAATAAACTCAGAGTCAGTCTTGTGACCGGTACGAGAAAACGATTTTAAAAACAGCTTGATTTTAACTTCAAAACTCTTTTTGAAAGAAAAGAAAATCGTAAGACCGATCCACACATAAATATGGATGATTTTTACCTTACGATAACCCAAAAACAATTTTGAAATCATTATTATTTTGATATTATAGTAATGTCTAGATACAAATAAATAGCAATCTAGCAGAACGCTAGCATCTCACGCTCCACATATATAGTATACAAACAAAACCACAGGCGCTTATTGGATAATGGATTCTAAATACGACAAGGTATGAGACCACCTTCCGACAATGTACCTCCGGAGATGAATACATTAGGGTTCAACAAGAACATCTTGCAATCCGGCTACACATGACCGGCCCCTCATTTCCCTTGAGATACCGAATATATCATTACCACGGTTGGGGGCCAGCCAACTGAACCGATAGCATATAAATAACAGGAACAACCGATGGCATTTGATTTCTCCAGATTAGGTAATGATATACCCTTTTAATGGGAGTGACCCACATAGTCATGCTGCCTACCCGATTTTATACCATTTCCCGGTTGAAGAGGCTTGAGGTCAAAACTTACCGTTAGACATATCGTATCTTCATTTACTTTGAATCCCACATTGTCAAATCCGCCAAATCACAAATTGATTTCCCCAAAAATAATTATGGGTATAAAGCTAAGAGAAAAGAATTCCTCCGCCACCATCATAAATATGTTTGGTGAGATCAACTTACGCGATCTATTAGGTATACTCTATCAGACATTCGTCCATACAAGTTGTCCCTGGATTGGAAAAACCAAAGACACTATTCCATAAACATAGCAGCCGTTGTATAAACTCCGCCTTCATTTGTCTTCAATAATCTTTGACTTATAGCCCATAAATCGGATCGAAGTGGAATTTGTATTCCGGACTCTTCGAAACGATTACGTAGGGTCAAGTGATGTTCAATAATCAAGTCAACATATTTCATATTGATTAAATATTCATAATGATTATCGTGATTTATCCACTAAAAATATCCCATATATAAGATTCACATTTCGGTTTAAAATAGTAATCTAGACAAGATGATTAAATGTGTCAATGTTTAATTTGGACTATTCAAGTTAGGGTAATCACATCACAACGTAACATGAATTCCAATCAACAACTCTGTAGTCACAATATGTCTAGTAATTTAAATCGACAATCCAAATTTATTTGCTTAAATGAAAACATGTTTTCGATTTCTACAATGATCAACATAGTTGGTTTAATTTCATAGATTGTCAACATTTAATAATATTCAAATATTATGATTTGTATCGACCAGTATTTGGTCGAACAGTCATGCGTCAAAGTTATGAAAAAAACGACATACTTGTATTTCGAGAACGTTGTCGGAAAAACGCATAGAGATTAGAAGTCGTGAAATATTCAGAAAAGATTGGAAAGAACGTTATTTCCTTGATTTTTAAAGAATTGTCGACACAAGTCGAATATATTCAAGTAGCTCTTCAAATGTTTATTTCTAACATTTGAATTTATTATCAACAATTAACCACCTTCCAAAAACCATGACATAGCATCGATTATTTCCCCATACCTTGGAATAATCTCAGTCTTTTATTATTTAAATTATTTATATTGATTATCATGACTCATCTACATATAGGATTCACATCCCAATTTACGATAGTAACCTACACAGGATGATTAAATGTGTTAATGTTTCATTTAAACTATATATGTTAGGTTAATTAGTCACAACATAGCTATTAGTTTAATCAATGATCAGAACATTTACCGATGATCAACCATCATTCATTCATTATGGCATATTGTCATTTATAGTTCGATAAAGTAAAATAAATATGAACTAATAAACCTGGCCAATTTTGATTTAATTGGAAAAGAATAATTTAATTATTTATTTATTTAAAACAAATGACTTGTTTAACTTGTTTAATTCGATGAATTACCATCACTTCATGATGATTCTTGTCTGATCATTAGTCTCTTTCAGATAACATTCTCCTTTTATAAAATTTCAAAATTTCGAAATCTAGGATTTTTCTTTGTTTTTCGTTTCTTCTTCTTATTACTATTCTTTTTCTCTTCTTTATTTCCTTTCTATTTTCCTTATTATAATTTCCTATTTACTTCACCAAACCGATCATCCCAATTGCTCCAGGCCGCTCTACTTTCCCTTTTTCTTTTCTATTTTACTTCCCTGGCCCAAATCTAGCCCAATACCCTTCAGCCCTTTCTCCAACTACTTCTCTTTTCCTGGTTCTCCATCATGTACAACATTCTGCGCACCTTAACCACCACCATCCTCGACGAAATCCTCCGCCGACCATTGCCATCGGTTACCCTCCATCACTTGAACACTTCTCGAACACCCGCACACTCTCTCTCCAATCAGATCAGAATACAGGACTCTAACTGGAAGTTCACCAAAAACCCCACTCCACAAAACCTCCTTGCGCTGCCACCACCACTATTTGACCATACACAAATTTCACAAGTTTGACGCCAACCTAAGCCTCGATTTCCCCTCCAAGTATGGTGGCACTCAACGTCCTCATAATGGAGCAGTTCGATGATGAACGGCGGTGAGCAAAATGAACCCAAAACCCATAAATCCATCTCGCTCACACAAGTCCTCAATTAAAATAAATAAATTGTATTTTTCCCAGTTTCGACATAACATCCAGCATCGACACGCCAACCCTTACCCCTTCTGATTGCTACCACCACCAGAAATAGCCAAAAACCCCTTTTCTGATCAACCACACATTCCTACTGAATTACACTACTAAAAATTCCCAAATTACTCCTAAAAATCATTATTTTACTTCCTTAACAGTTTAGTATTCCTGAATCGAAAAATTAACACAATTAATTTTTGACGACATATTTTCCATTCTCTATGATTTTAAAACTACTCTTCGCATATAACATATCAGAAGTTGAGGTGAATTCTAAAATAAACTAGACTGAATTTTGAATATGTTTCATGTTTACACCTTTGTTTAAACGTAATATGATGGGAGCAGATGATTTTTGAAGGTGAGATTTCACGGTTTTGTCTATGTAAAATATTCCAGAGCAGTTGTTATGGATACACAACCATCAAATACCCAACAATATCAAAACAAACATGATTTATCATCAGGCAATTGTAACACCCCGAATTTCAGTTAACACTGATATTCACTAATTACGGAATTAATAATCTCAGATGTGAGAATCAGGGGAAACGGGTTACGTCATTGTGTTCATCTCAGAAAAATACGCGAAATAGAGTCCGAAATTTTGTAAATCGGAGTCCGTATGACCCGGTTAAGGCCCAAAGAAGTTTTCGGGAAATTTGAATTTCGAAACATGCAGAAATTGGGGCCAGGCGGGAAAACTCCCGCCCAGCCAAGTCGACTTGGCAGTCGACAGGGCTGTCGACTTGCCCTGTCGGCTGATTCTGGCCTGGGTGCACCTGGTTGAGTTTTGGGCTGGGTTGGAGGGCTTGGGACGAAATCTGACAGACCTAAACTAACCTAGGGTTAATCTAAGGGTCTAAAACACATCCTAATCCTATAAGTAAGACCCTAAGCTAGCCCTAAATGATCATAATCCTATCCTCTAACTAAACTATGCCAAAATTTTCTATGATCATGGCCTCCACTCAAAACCCTAGCCTCCATCCTCTTTCTAAACTATTTCTATGAAGGCTTTCATGTTCATACAAGCATTTTTAAGTTGTATGAGTGATCATTAGCTTGCATTCATCATCAAGTTGCAAGCTTTATTTTCAAGGCTAGAGTTTTTGGGTGATTTTTGGCAAGGGTTTGCTTATTGGAGTTTAATGGTGAGTTTCTATAGCCTTAATAATCAATTGTTAAATTGATTATGATAGGATATGATAAGATATGGCTATGTTTGTGGATCAACGTGTTTATGCAAGTTTAGTATAGTGTATGTTGTGTGTTTTGCGAGTTTTATGCTATATGTTATGCAAGTTTAATGCTATGTTTTATGATGCTCATTATGCAAAACACTATGTTGAACATTGATTCATATGTAACATGTTATGCAAGCTATATGTGAGATTATATGCAAGTTCATATGTAACATGTTATGCAAGCTATATGTGAGATTATATGCAAGTTCATATGTAACATGTAATGCAAGTTATGTGCATGATTATATGCAAGTTCATATGTAACATGTTATGCAAGTTATGTGTTTGGTTATATGCAAGTTATGTGCATGATTATATGCAAGTTCATATGTAACATGTTATGCAAGTTAGGTGTTTGGTTATATGCAAGTTAACATGTGACATGCTATGCAAGTTCACACCTTTGTATGAGCTAAGAATCATATGCAAGTTACCCCCTTTGTGACATATGTGCTTCATGCAAGTTTGGGTTAAATACTAGTTGGGTTTAATGTATGCTCATATATGGAAGTTGACACCTTTTAAACCCATGATAAAGTTATATGCTATGATTGGTTAAACCCATGGCATTTGTGATGAATCTTCCCTTTATTATGTCATGTTATGAGAAAGAATTACGTGGGGAACGATGGGGTTAATATGCATGTTAATAAAATGGTGTGAAATGGGTATGCTTAAGCATAACATAAAGTGAATGGACATAATTGGGAATTTACCTATTAAGTTAGGTCTACCCATATTATGGAATTGGGAATTTACCTATTAAGTTAGGTCTACCCATATTATGGAATTGGGAATTTACCTATTGAGTTAGGTCTACCCATATTCTTGAAATTGGTAATTAATTAGGGATAATTAATACAAATTATGGGGGTGATTAATTAGGTGTAATTAATCGACTAAGACACGAGGTTGGACCCTTTTGTAGCATAAGACTGCCCGGAACCAACCGGCAAATCCAGCGGCTACAAATGATTGGCCCAATGTGAGAGGTCTTAGTCATAAACTAAATACGTGACAAGTGTAAAGACACGAGGTTAGACTCTGTTATGCTGTAAGGCTGCCCGGAACCAACCGGCATATCCAGCTGCCATAAAATACAGTCTAATGTGAGAGGTCTTTACAAAGGTTACGATCTTAATTAATTAAGAAACACTTAACCAAATTAGCATGTAGTGGGGCATGTGGGGTTAAGTGGGTGCCTTGGGTGGCATGTAGTAACTAGTGGGGGTGCCTTGGGTGGCATGAGGAAACTAGTGGGTTGCCTTGGGTGGCAATAGAAAATACGATTAGAATACTTAACCAAAGCGGAACATGTAATTAAACATGATTAAAGGGTTAAGTAAGTGCCTTTGGTGGCATGTGGGAATCAAGTAAGTGCCTTGGGTGGCATGTGGAAATCTAGTGGGTGCCTTGAGTGGCAATTAAAATATGATTAAAAGACTTAACCAAAATTTATAACATGTAAGTGGACATGGTTAAAGGGTTAAGTGGGATTCACTAGAAATGACAAGCTTAGGTGGGTAGCTTGTGGGGGCCCATTTCAACCAATATCCCAAACGTATCTTTGTGGGCTCGACCCAAGTCGAGGACGGGACACGCATATTGGGCTTGACTGTAAGAGGCCAAAACGGGTTGGCGGTGGCAACGCAAGTCCAACGGGTTTCATATGCGTGTGTGGACCCGGGCTGGTAAGTAAGACGTTGTTGCATCGTGTAGGTATAAGCCGTGCACCGTTGATATTATCAGGTTGCCACTTTGGGGAATGATACACCCCACTGTGGGGCCAGCACGGGTATCTACGTTAGGGAGCCGATCGCTTGGGGAGTAGTGGGTACACCTAGTGGAGATAGGGGCAGACGGCACCTATGTAGTCAGCTAGGGGTACACGAAACTACTATTAAAAATTACTAAGTACACTTAGTGGGATCAACCTTAAGTAGGAATTACCCTTGGGTGGGTAGAACTGGTGTGGTGCAGTGTAGGAATTACCCTTGGGTGGGTAGATCTGGGGTGGTGCAGTGTAGTAATTATCCTTAGGTGGGTAAATGCGTCTTTTCGGTTATCTTAGTACATCCTGTGTTTAGTTGGCTACTTAGTGTAGTCATTATCCTCAGAGGTACCGTACCTTGTTTATATCATACCCTAATTACTTTAATGATTGTATTGTTAAGGTTATAGGACTCGCTCAGACTTATGTTCGACCCCGTTGTTTTTTTATCTTTTTTCCCAACCCTCAGGTTTTCAGAGTGGGCCTAGCACTAGTGGGCTTTGATCAGACTGCTTTATCTATCTTTTGGAGCTTGGACCGTGGATGTAAAGCTCAGTTTATCTTTTCTATTATGGCTATTAAGTTATGTAGTGGGATTATGTACTTTTGTTTTATCAGGATGGATATTATGTACTTGACTCTTGTTTATGGTTTTGGTGTAACCAAACATGTTTTACTTTCCACTGCAATGAAATGATGTTTTAAATTCTCAAGTATTACTTATATCTGTCTTGTTGTAATTTTTCTTTTCTATATTCACTTAAAATACTCCACCGATGTTATGGCATTCCCTTAGTGAGTGACCGTAGCGGGTGTGGGGTGTTACACGTGGTATCAGAGCTTAAGGTTACCAGAACAGATAAAATTTTTAGAAAAACTATTTTCTAAGAATATTTTTGAAAGGAGTATTTTCAAAGACATGTCTTTTAAGAGAAAAGTTTTTAAAAGAAAAGCATAATCCCCGATAGCCATATCTTTATCTTTCAAATTCTCCATTTTGAATCTCTTCCTCTCTCGTTTTGAGTTTCCCCTCCGTGTATAGATGATCTTTCTAAGATAGATAAGAATGGAAAACCACTTCAAGGGACTTAGACGTTAGTCGGATTATAAGTTGGTTCAAGAAGGAGGAGGACTGGTAGGTACCTATTGGATAGACGATGGGAGGAAGGCTCAAATAGTTGTTTGGTTAATGAAGGATGAAACCTCATTGGTGGGAGGTTACGAGTGGAGAATGGGAAGAAGAAGGCGAGTAGTTATCCTTTTGGGAGGAATAGGACACCTTATTAGGGTTGTCCAAAGGGGCAAGGGCAAGGTATGGAATCTTCTGGAGGGTAGTTGTATTCCCTCTCGGCTAGTGTACCAGATGGGGATAAGACCGTCTAGGTTGGAATTTGGATTTCTTTATTATCCGGTTCGAACTTTATTTGATTCTGACGCATCGAGTTCGTTTATCTCATCGTTGTTAGTTGAGTCACTGCACTTAGACACCAGTTTAGTAGATGATCCCTTAGTTGTTTCAAACCCAATTGGGGGCTCCATGATGTGTTTGGGTTTGAAAGTTTCTATACTTAGCGTTGAGTTTAGATGTGATGCTTCTTGGGCTTCACGGGCTATGGGTTAGTTTTGGGCATGGACTGGTTATCCAGTAATGGTGCCGTTCTTGTTTGTGGAAGGAGAGTTGTTAGGCTTACGACCCGCTTGGGTAACACTCTCGAGATCTCTTGTAATCCCACGGAATCTGTTATGCTAAGTTATCTAGAATCGCTTGACGCGTCGGTCTAGAGTTTGTGATCTGTTAGAGTGGTCCGGGAATACTCGGATGTGTTTAAGGAGGTGAAGGGCTTACCTCCGGAGCGGGAGATTGACTTCCGAATATATCCGGTAGACAATGCCAAACCAGTATCTTGGCCAGTGTGCCACATGGCTCCTCGTGAGAGGAGGGAACTCCATAAGCAAGTAGGCGATTTGCTTGAGAAGGGGTTTAGAAGACGAAGTATATCGGAATGGGGTGCTCCAGTAGTTTTTGCTATGGAGGCGGATGGGTCCCTCAGACTTTGTGTAGATTATAGGGAGTTTAACAAGATAACAAAGAAGAATAGACACCCATTGCCGAGGATTGATGATCTCTTTGATCAGTTGGTTGGCGCCTCAGTGTTTTCATAGTAGGACTTAGCCACGTGGTTTCATCAGTTGAGAGTGGCTGAGGATAGTATAGAGAAGACTACCTTTAGGACTCCGGATGGTTTTTATGAGTGGCTGGTGATGCCATTTGGTTTGACGAACGCCCCCGCATACTTTGTTGATTTGATGAGAAGGGTGTTCAGGGAGTACCTAAATAAGTTCGTGATGGTCTTTGTAAATGACATCTTGGTCTTTTCTAGGAGCGAAATAAGTTTTCGTATGTGCTCAATAGGTTGAGCAAATCCAGTTATGGGATAAACGGTGGTTTTGGAGCGAGACTGGCGAGGACATCCAGAGTTGGACATGGGCTTAATTATTTAGCCGTTTTTACTAGTATCATCTCACGTAGGTCGTCTGAATTCGAAGGAGATATCCCTTGGGTGTTTGTCTGATATTGGTTTAGGCCTTTGGGGCTTGCATTTGGGGGATGTCGAGTTCGACTAGGGTGGTCTGCGTGAGAGATGGACAGTTGTGATGATTTTGGATGGGGTAATATCCTGGTTTTCTCTAAAAGTGGAGAAGAGCATGCCCTACATCTTAGGGAAGTGTTGGAGACTCTTCGAGCGCATAGTCTTAGGACAGCAAAAGTGGATGGGATTCTTAGCATCCTATGAGTTTGAGATAGCGTATACCCATGGCAAGGGTAACGTGGTAGCGGACGCCTTAAGTAGAAAAAGGTTGTCCTTGAGTTCATTGTTCGTTGAACGACGGAGCTTAGAGTTTATTTCTATGTTTGACTTTAGACCTTCCGTTGACTTTGTACCCGGTTTGCTAGCCTCCTTGGAGGTTAGGCCTACTCTTTTGGGGCGGATTGGCGGAGCGCAGCGAGACGACCCACAGTTGGTTGAGTTAGTAGAGAAGCTCATGAGGAGGGGGAGTCGTCCAGCCATTTGAGTAGGTACACCCTAGATGGTAAGGGGTGGTTGCGTAGAGACGGTAGACCTTGTGTACCGCAAGACGAGGGTTTGAGGAAGGCTATACTTGATGATGCACATCGTTCGAAGATGACCATTCATCCCGGTAGGGACAAGACGTACCAAGACATGAAGCGAGTTTTCATTTGGGCCGGTATGAAGAAAGACGCGGCCGAGTATGTCGCTAGATGCTTGGTGTGCCAACAAGTAAAAGCAGAGCTAAAGAAACCCGGTGGGTTGCTTCACCCATTGGAGGTTCCGCTAGGGAAGTGGGATAGTGTCTCGATGTATTTCGTCAATGGATTACCAAGATCGAGGAAGGGTAATACGGGAATTTGGGTTGGGGTAGACAAACTTACTAAGAGTGCCCATTTTATACCTGTGAAGAGTAAGAGGACTGCTCAATGGCTAGCTTCAATCTACATTCGAGAGATTGTTAGATTGCATGGTGTACCTTCCAGCATAGTGAGTGATCGAGATCCTATCTTCACTAGCGAGTTTTGGAAGAGTTTGAAAGAGGCGGTAGGGACTCAGCTGTGTTTGAGCACCGCAAATCATCCTCAGACGGACGGCCAGACCGGGAGGGTGAATCGCATTTTAGAAGACCTTTTGAGGCTATGTATCTTAGATTTTGGAGGTACATGAGAAGAGCATCTTCCATTGGTGGAGTTCGCATATAATAACAGCTTTCAGTCTAGTATTGGCATGGCTCCTTTCGAAGCTTTTTATGGAAGGCCTTGTCGATCACCTACATGTTGGTGGGAATCTACGGATAAGATCTTGTTTGGGCCCGATATGGTTAGGAAGACTTCGGAAAAGATTGATTTGATTCGAAGAAGGATTAAAGCGGCGCAAGACAGACAGAAATCTTATGCGGACAAGAGGAGAACAGAGCTTGAGTTTGATGTTGGGGACATGGTCTTTGTCAAAGTATCTCCGTTACGGAATGTGGTTCGCTTTGGATCTGTTGGGAAGTTAGCACCAAGGTTTGTTGGACCGTTTCCTATTAAGGAAAGGGTTGGACAGATGGCCTATAGAGTGGAGTTGCCCGACAGACTTAGTGGTGTACATGATGTATTCCATGTGTCACATTTGAGGAAGTGCCTACATGAGACCGCAGAGGTGGTAGAGCCGAGCTTGCTTAGAGAAGTAGAGATAGAGCGTGATGCGACTATTCGACGAGCTCCTACACGCATCATTGGGTCAGAGATTAAGAGGTTGAGAAACAGGGAGGTTCAACTAGTCAAAGTGCAACAGGGAGAAGATGAGAGCAATGCTACTTGGGAGACGGAACCGAAAATGCGTTCATTATACCCATTCCTTTTTGAGGGTATGTCTTTTAACTTCTCCTTTATCGTTTGTCTAGTACTTATCTTATCTTTAGTATGTCCTCTTGTTAGTGCCTTTTACCTTTAGATAGGGTAAACCTATGGTTGAAACATGTGTTTGAGACATGTTGTGATTGATGGATGCAAGTGTTTGCTAGTGGTTGCTCGTGGATGCATATACACACACTCTAGACACTAGATCGGCTCAATCACTTCATATTGCATATTGCATATAATTGTGTGTAGGTAGCTATATTTATGGATGTATAATGGTTGTGTTATCATATGGATGATGCATTTTGGTGAATGATTGTGCACTCATGTAGATATAGTATGTGTCGATAGGGTTCTTTCGCATACATATTGGATGCATGGCACTATCACGGTTTGCATATGTTCATACATTAGATAGGGAACATATACACACACTTTTTTCATATGCTCATACATCAGTAGAAATTGTTTTAAGGACAATGGATGCCCGTGTTTGATTGATTGAGTAGATGGTTGTTTGTATGGTAGGATATGCATTCTCCTTAACTTGGAGATTTCGGGGACGAAATCCTTTAAGGAGGGGAGAATGTAACACCCCGAATTTCAGTTAACGCTGATATTCACTAATTACAGAATTAATAATCTCAGATGTGAGAATCAGGGGAAACGGGTTACGTCATTGTGTTCGTCTCGGAAAAATACGCGAAATAGAGTCCGAAATTTTGTAAATCGGAGTCGGTATGACCCGGTTAAGGCCCAAAGAAGTTTTCGGGAAATTTGAATTTCGAAACATGCAGAAATGGGGGCCAGGCGGGAAAACTACCGCCCAGCTAAGTCGACTTGGCTGTCGACAGGGCTGTCGACTTGCCTGTCGACATGCCTATCGACTTGGCAGTCGACAGGGCTGTCGACTTGCCCTGTCGGCTGATTCTGGCCTGGGTGCACCTGGTTGAGTTTTGGGCTGGGTTGGAGGGCTTGGGACGAAATCTGTCGGACCTAAACTAACCTAGGGTTAATCTAAGGGTCTAAAACACATCCTAATCCTATAAATAAAACCCTAAGCTAGCCCTAAATGATCATAATCCTATCCTCTAACTAAACTATGCCAAAATTTTCTATGATCATGGCCTCAACTCAAAACCCTAGCCTCCATCCTCTTTCTAAACAATTTCTATGAAGTCTTTCATGTTCATACAAGCATTTTTAAGTTGTATGAGTGATCATTAGCTTGCATTCATCATCAAGTTGCAAGCTTTATTTTCAAGGCTAGAGTTTTTGGGTGATTTTTGGCAAGGGTTTGCTTATTGGAGTTTAATGGTGAGTTTCTATAGCCTTAATAATCAATTGTTAAATTGATTATGATAGGATATGATAAGATATGGCTATGTTTGTGGATCAATGTGTTTATGCATGTTTAGTATAGTGTATGTTGTGTGTTTTGCGAGTTTTATGCTATATGTTATGCAAGTTTAATGCTATGTTTTATGATGCTCATTATGCAAAACACTATGTTGAACATTGATTCATATGTAACATGTTATGCAAGCTATATGTGAGATTATATGCAAGTTCATATGTAACATGTTATGCAAGCTATATGTGAGATTATATGCAAGTTCATATGTAACATGTTATGCAAGCTATATGTGAGATTATATGCAAGTTCATATGTAACATGTAATGCAAGTTATGTGCATGATTATATGCAAGTTCATATGTAACATGTTATGCAAGTTATGTGTTTGGTTATATGCAAGTTATGTGCATGATTATATGCAAGTTCATATGTAACATGTTATGCAAGTTAGGTGTTTGGTTATATGCAAGTTAACATGTGACATGCTATGCAAGTTCACACCTTTGTATGACCTAAGAATCATATGCAAGTTACCCCCTTTGTGACATATGTGCTTCATGCAAGTTTGGGTTAAATACTAGTTGGGTTTAATGTATGCTCATATATGGAAGTTGACACCTTTTAAACCCATGATAAAGTTATATGCTATGATTGGTTAAACCCATGGCATTTGTGATGAATCTTCCCTTTATTATGTCATGTTATGAGAACGAATTACGTGGGGAACGATGGGGTTAATATGCATGTTAATAAAATGGTGTGAAATGGGTATGCTTAAGCATAACATAAAGTGAATGGACATAATTGGGAATTTACCTATTCAGTTAGGTCTACCCATATTATGGAATTGGGAATTTACCTATTAAGTTAGGTCTACCCATATTATGGAATTGGGAATTTACCTGTTGAGTTAGGTCTACCCATATTCTTGAAATTGGTAATTAATTAGGGATAATTAATACAAATTATGGGGGTGATTAATTAGGTGTAATTAATCGACTAAGACACGAGGTTGGACCCTTTTGTAGCATAAGACTGCCCGGAACCAACCGGCAAATCCAGCGGCTACAAATGATTGGCCCAATGTGAGAGGTCTTAGTCATAAACTAAATATGTGACAAGTGTAAAGACACGAGGTTAGACTCTGTTATGGTGTAAGGCTGCCCGGAACCAACCGGCATATCCAGCTGCCATAAAAGACAGTCTAATGTGAGAGGTCTTTACAAAGGTTACGATCTTAATTAATTAAGAAACACTTAACCAAATTAGCATGTAGTGGGGCATGAGGGGTTAAGTGGGTGTCTTGGGTGGCATGTAGTAACTAGTGGGGGTGCCTTGGGTGGCATGAGGAAACTAGTGGGTTGCCTTGGGTGGCAATAGAAAATACGATTAGAATACTTAACCAAAGTGGAACATGTAATTAAACATGATTAAAGGGTTAAGTAAGTGCCTTGGGTGGCATGTGGGAATCAAGTAAGTGCCTTGGGTGGCATGTGGAAATCTAGTGGGTGCCTTGAGTGGCAATTAAAATATGATTAAAAGACTTAACCAAAATTTATAACATGTAAGTGGACATGGTTAAAGGGTTAAGTGGGATTCACTAGAAATGACAAGTGTAACACCCCGAATTTCGGTTAATGCTAAAATTCACTAATTGCAGAATAAATAATCTCAGATGTGAGAATTGGGGGAAACAGGCTGCGTCATTGCGTTCGTCTCGGAAAAATACGCGAAATAGAGTCCGAGTTTTCGAGAATCGGAGTCCGTATGGCCCGGTTATGGCCCAATGAAGTTTACAGAAAATTCAAAGTTCAAAACAGATTTAAAATTCAGGTTCAAATTTCAAATTTGGGGCCATTGGGCGCAGGCGGGGAAAATTCCCGCCTAGCTACCCAAGTCAACAGCCCTGTCGACTGGGCAGTCGACTTGGCTAGGACCAAGTCGACAGCCCTGTCAACTTGGGTGTCGACAGGGGGTGCTCGGACAGTTTTGGCCTGGTGCATCCTTTTAGTGTTTGGGCTGTGGTTTGGGGCTGGTTTCTAGAAGCTTCCGAGATCTGATGGCCCTAATCTAATTTAGGGTTAATCTAATGGCCTAAAACACTTGCCTAATCCTATAAATAAGACCCTAAGCTAGCCCTAAATGATCATAATCCTATCTCCTAACTAAACTATGCCAAAATTTTCTATGATCATGGCCTCCACTCAAAACCCTAGCCTCCATCCTATTTCTAAACTATTTCTATGAAGGCTTTCATGTTCATACAAGCATCTTTGAGTTGTATGAGTGATCATTAGCTTGCATTCATCATCAAGTTGCAAGCTTTATGTTCAAGGCTAGAGTTTTTGGGTGATTTTTGGCAAGGGTTTGCTTATTGGAGTTTAGTGGTGAGTTTCTATAGCCCTAATAATCAATTGTTAAATTGATTATGATAGGATGTGATAAGATATGGCTATGTTTGTGGATAAATGTGCTTATGCAAGTTTAGTATAGTGTATGTTGTGTGTTTTGCAAGTTTTATGCTATATGCAAGTTTAATGCTATGTTTTATGATGCTCACTATGCAAAACACTATGTTGAACATTTATGCATATGTAACATGTTATGCAAACTATATGTGAGATTATATGCAAGTTATATGTAACATGTTATGCAAGTTATGTATTTGGTTTTATGCATGCTAAGTATTTGGTTTTGTGCATGCTAAGTATTTGGTTTTACGCATACTAAGTGTTTGGTTTTATGCAAGTTATGATGCAAGTTCATATGCAAGTTATGATGCAAGTTCATATGCAAGTTTGTCTCTTTTTATGATATGCATAATATATGCAAGTTTGCCTCTAAGTATGGCATGTTATGCAAGTTCATATGCAAGTTATGATGCAAGTTCATATGCAAGTTATGATGCAAGTTCATATGCAAGTTATGATGCAAGTTCATATGCAAGTTTGCCTCTATGTATGACATAAGTACATGTGCAAGTTCATCCCTTTTAGACCTATGACATGTATACAAGTTGACACCTTTATGATAGGTCTATGACATGAACATTTAAGCAAGTTACCATCTTTATGACATATGTGATTCATGCAAGTTTGGGTTGGTTATTTATGCAAGTTGGGTTTATGGTCATATATACAAGTTGACACATTTTAAACCCATGATAATGCTAATGATATGCTATGTTGAACCCATTGTGTGTATGATGAATCTTCTCTTTTGAAGTATGTCATGTTAACGTATTTACGTGGGGACGATGGGGTAAAAATTAATGAACACATAAAATTGTGTGAAGTGGGTATGATTAAACATACCGTAAAGTGGATGGACATAATTGGGAATTTACCTATTAAGTTAGGTCTACCCATATTATGGAATTGGGAATTTACCTATTGAGTTAGGTCTACCCATATTCTTAAATATTTGTAATTAATTAGGATAATTAATACAAATTATGGGGGTGATTAATTAGGTGTAATTAATCTACTAAGACACGAGGTTGGACCCGTTTGTAGCATAAGACTGCCCGGAACCGACCGGCAAATCCAGCGGCTACAAATGATTGGCCCAATGTGAGAGGTCTTAGTCATAAACTAAATACGTGACAAGTGTAAAGACACGAGGTTAGACTCTATTAAGGTGTAAGGCTGCCCGGAACCAACCGGCATATCCAGCTGCCATAAAAGACAGTCTAATGTGAGAGGTCTTTACAAAGGTTACGATCTTAATTAATTAAGAAACACTTAACCAAATTAGCATGTAGAGGGGCATGAGGGGTTAAGTGGGTGCCTTGGGTGGCATGTAGTAACTAGTGGGGGTGCCTTGGGTGGCATGAGGAAACTAGTGGGTTGCCTTGGGTGGCAATAGAAAATACGATTAGAATACTTAACCAAAGTGGAACATGTAATTAAACATGATTAAAGGGTTAAGTAAGTGCCTTGGGTGGCATGTGGGAATCAAGTAAGTGCCTTGGGTGGCATGCGGAAATCTAGTGGGTGCCTTAAGTGGCAATTGAAATATAATTAAATGACAAGCTTAAGTAGTAGCTTGTGGGGGCCTTAAGTGGCAATTGAAATATAATTAGATGACTTAACCAAACCTTAACATATAAGGGGGCATGATTATAAAAGGGGTTAAGTGGGATGCACTAGATAAAACGACAAGCTTAAGTAGTAGCTTGTAGGGGCCCATTTCAACCAATATCCCAAACGTATCTTTGTGGGCTCGACCCAAGTCGAGGACGGGACACGCAAATTGGGCTTGACTATAAGAGGCCAAAACGGGGTAGCGGTGGCAACGCGAGTCCAACGGGTTTCATATGCGTGTGTGGACCCGGGCTGGTAGGTAAGACGTTGTTGCATCGTGTAGATATAAGCCGTGCACCATTTGTTGTATCGGGTTGCCACTTTGGGGAGTGATACACCCCATTGTGGGGCAAGCACGGGTATCTACGGTAGGGAGCCGATCGCTTGGGGATTAGTGGGTACACCTAGTGGAGATAGGGGCAGACGGCACCTATGTAGTCAGCTAGGGGTACACGAAACTACTATAAAAAAAATTACTGGGTACACCCAGTGGAGATAGGGGCAAACGGCACCTATGTAGTCAGCTAGGGGTACAAGAAACTACTGGGTAAAATTACTAAGTACACTTAGTGGGATCAACCTTTAAGTAGGAATTACCCTTGGGTGGGTAGAACTGGTGTGGTGCAGTGTAGGAATTACCCTTGGGTGGGTAGATCTAGGTGGTGCAATCTAGTAATTATCCTTGGGTGGATAAATGCGTCTCTTCGGTTATCTTAGTATATCCTGTGTTTAGTTGGCTACTTAGTGTAGTCATTATCCCCAGAGGTACCGTACCTTGTTTATATCATACCCTAATTACTTTAAAGATTGTATTGTTAGGGTTATAGGACTCACTCAGACTTATGTCTGACCCCGTTGTTTCTTTATCCTTTTCCCAACCCTCTGGTTTTCAGAGTGGGCCTAGCACTAGTGGGCTTTGATCAGACCTCTTTATCTATCTTTTGGAGCTTGGACCGTGGATGTAAAGCTCAGTTTATCTTTTCTATTATGGCTATTAGGTTATGTAGTGGGATTATGTACTTTTGTTTTTATCAGGATGGATATTATGTACTTGACTCTTATTTATGGTTTTGGTGTAACCAAACATGTTTTACTTTCCACTGGAATGAAATGATGTTTTAAATTCTCAAGTATTACTTATATCTCTCTTGTTGTAATTTTTCTGTTCTATATTCACTTAAAATACTCCACCGATGTTATGGCATTCCCTTAGTGAGTGACCGTAGCGGGTGTGGGGTGTTACACGTGGTATCAGAGCTTAAGGTTACCAGAACAGATAAATTTTTTGGAAAAACTACTTTCTAAGAATATTTTTGAAAGGAGTATTTTCAAAAACATGTCTTTTAAGAGAAAAGTTTTTGAAAGAAAAGCATAATCCCCAATAGCCATATCTATATCTTTCAAATTCTCCATTTTGAATCTCTTCCTCTCTCGTTTTGAGTTTCCGCTCCGTGTATAGATGATCTTTCTAAGATAGATAAGAATGGAAAACCACTTCAAGGGACTTAGACGTTAGTCGGATTAGAAGTTGGTTCAAGAAGGAGGAGGACTGGTAGGTACCTATTGGATAGACGATGGGAGGAAGGCTCAAATAGTTGTTTGGTTAATGAAGGATGAAACCTCATTGGTGGGAGGTTACGAGTGGAGAATGGGAAGAAGAAGGCGAGTAGTTATCCTTTTGGAGGAATAGGACACCTTATTAGGATTGTCCAAAGAGGCAAGGGCAAGGTACAGAATCTTTTGGAGGTTAGTTGTATTCCCTCACGGCTAGTGTACCAGATGGGGATAGGACCGTCTAGGTTGGAATTTGGATTTCTTTATTATCCGGTTTGAACTTTATTTGATTCTGACGCATCGAATTCGTTTATCTCATCATTATTAGTTGAGTCACTGCACTTAGACACCAGTTTAGTTGATGATCCCTTAGTTGTTTCAAACCCAATTGGGGCTCCATGATGTGTTTGGGTTTGAAAGTTTCTATACTTAGCATTGAGTTTAGATGTGATGCTTTTTGGGCTTCACGGGCTATGGGTTAGTTTTGGGCATGGACTGTTTATCCAGTAGGGGTGCCGTTCTTGATTTTGAAGGGAGAGTTGTTAGGTTTATGACCCTCTTGGGTAACACTCTCGAGATCTCTTGTAATCCCATGGAATCTGTTATGCTAAGTTATCTAGAATCGCTTGACACGTCGGTCGAGAGTTTGCGATCTGTTTGAGTGGTCCGGGAATACTCGGATGTGTTTGAGGGGGTGAAGGGCTTACCTCCGGAGCGGGAGATTGACTTCCGAATATATCTGGTAGACAATGCCAAACTAGTATCTTGGCCAGTGTGCCACATGGCTCCTCGTAAGAGGAGGGAACTCCATAAGCAAGTAGGCGATTTGCTTGAGAAAGGAGTTCGTAAGACGAAGTATGTCGGAGTGGGGTGCTCCAGTAGTTTTTGCCACGAAGGCGGATGGGTCCCTCAGACTTTGTGTAGGCTAAAGAAAACTAAATAAACTCACAAAGAAGAATAGACACCCATTGCCGAGGATTGATGATCTCTTTGATCAGTTAGTTGGCGCCTCGGTATTTTCACAGTTGGACTTAGCCACGGGGTTTCGTCAGTTGAGAGTGGCTGAGGATAGTATAGAGAAGACTGCCTTTAGGACTCCGGATGGTTTTTATGAGTGGCTGGTGATGCCATTTGGTTTGACGAACGCCCCCGCATATTGATTTAATGAGAAGGGTGTTCAGGGAGTACCTAAATAAGTTCGTGATGGTCTTTGTAAATGACATCTTGGTCTTTTCTAGGAGCGAAATAAATTTTCGTATGTGCTCAATAGGTTGAGCAAAGCCAGTTATGGGATAAACGGTGGTTTTGGAGCGAGACTGGAGAGGACATCCAGAGTTGGACAAGGGCTTAATTATTTAGCCGTTTTTACTAGTATCACCTCACGTAGGTCGTTTGAATTCGAAGGAGGTATCCCTTGGGTGTTTGTCTGATATTGGTTTAGGCCTTTGGGGCTTGCATTTGGGGGATGTCGAGTTCGACTAGGGTGGTCTGCGTGAGAGATGGATAGTTGTGATGATTTTGCATGGGAGAATATCCTGATTTTCTCTAGAAGTGGAGAAAAGCATGCCCTACATCTTAGGGAAGTATTGGAGACTCTTTGAGCGCATTGTCTTAAGACAACAAAAGTGGATGGGATTCTTAGCATCCTATGAGTTTGAGATAGCGTATACCCATGGCAAGGGTAACGTGGTAGCGGACGCCTTAAGTAGAAAAAGGTTGTCCTCGAGTTCATCGGTTCGGTGAACGACGAAGCTCAGAGTTTATTACTATGTTTGACTTTAGACCTTCCGTTGACTTTGTACCCGGTTTGCTAGCCTCCTTGGAGGTTAGGCCTACTCTTTTGGGGCGGATTGGCGGAGCGCAGCGAGACGACCCACAGTGGTTGAGTTAGTAGAGAAGCTCATGAGGAGGGAGTCGTCCAGCCATTTGAGTAGGTACACCCTAGATGGTAAGGGGTGGTTGCGTAGAGACGGTAGACTTTGTGTATCGCAAAACGAAGGTTTGAGGAAGGCTATTTTGGATGATGCACATCGTTCAAAGATGACCATTCATCCCGGTGGGGACAAGATGTACCAAGACATGAAGCGAGTTTTCTTTTGGGCCGGTATGAAGAAAGATGTGGCCGAGTATGTCGCTAGATGCTTGGTGTGCCAATAGGTGGAAGAGAAGCAAAAGAAACCGGGTGGGTTGCTTCACTCATTGGAAGTTCCGCAATGGAAGTGGGATAGCGTCTCGATGGATTTTATTGATGGGTTACCAAGATCGAGGAAGGGTAATACGGGAATTTGGGTTGTGGTAGATAGACTTACTAAGAGTGCCCATTTCATACCCGTGAAGAGCAAGAGGACTGTTCCATGTCTAGCTCCAGTTTATATTCGAGAGATAGTTCGGTTGCATAGGGAACATGACGTATTCCATGTGTCACATTTGAGGAAGTGCCTACATGAGACCGCAGAGGCGGTAGAGCCGAGCTTGCTTAAAGAAGTAAAGGTAGAGCGTGATGTGATTATTCGACGAGCTCCTACCCGCATCCTTGGGTCAGAGATTAGGAAGTTGAGAAACAGAGTAGTTCGACTAGTCAAAGTGAAAAAGGGGAGAAGTTGAGAGCAATGCTACTTGGGAGACAGAAGCGAAGATGCGTTCGTTATACCCATTCCTTTTTGAGGGTATGTCCTTTAAACGTCTCCTTTATCGTTTGTCTAGTGCTTATCTTATCTTTAGTATGTCCTCTCATTAGTATCTTTGACCTTTAGATAGGGTAAACCTATGGTTGAAACATGTGTTTGAGACATGTTATGATTGATGGATGCAAGTGTTTGCTAGTGGTTTCTCATGGATGCATATACACACACTCTAGACACTAGATCGGCTCAATCACTTCATATTGCATATTACATAAAATTGTGTGTAGGTAACTATATTAATGGATGTATAATGGTTGTGTTATCACATGGATGATGCATTTTGGTGAATGATTGTGCACTCATGTAGAAATAGTATGTGTCGATAGGGATCTTTCGCATACATATTGGATGCATGGCACTATCATGGTTTGCATATGTTCATACATTAGATAGGGAACATATACACACACTTTTTGCATATGCTCATACATCATTAAAAATTGTTTTAAGGACAATGGATGCCCGTGTTTGATGGATTGAGTAGATGGTTGTTTGGATGGTAGGATATGCGTTCTCCTTAGCTTAGAGATTTCGGGGACGAAATCCTTTAAGGAGGGGAGAATGTAACACCCCGAATTTCGGTTAATGCTAAAATTCACTAATTGCAGAATAAATAATCTCAGATGTGAGAATTGGGGGAAACGGGCTGCGTCATTGCGTTCGTCTCGGAAAAATACGCGAAATAGAGTCCGAATTTTCGAGAATCGGAGTCCATATGGCCCGGTTATGGCCCAATGAAGTTTACAGAAAATTCAAAGTTCAAAACAGATTTAAAATTCAGGTTGAAATTTCAAAATTTGGGCCATTGGGCGCAGGCGGGGAAAATTCCCGCCTAGCTACCCAAGTCGACAGCCCTGTCGACTGGGCAGTCGACTTGGCTAGGACCAAGTCGACAGCCCTGTCGACTTGGGTGTCGACAGGGGGTGCTCGGCCAGTTTTGGCCTGGTGCATCATTTTAGTGTTTGGGCTGTGTTTTGGGGCTGGTTTCTGGAAGCTTCCGAGATCTGATGGCCCTAATCTAATTTAAGGTTAATCTAATGGCCTAAAAGACTTGCCTAATCCTATAAATAAGACCCTAAGCTAGCCCTAAATGATCATAATCCTATCTCCTAACTAAACTATGCCAAAATTTTCTATGATCATGGCCTCCACTCAAAACCCTAGCCTCCATCCTATTTCTAAACTATTTCTATGAAGGCTTTCATGTTCATACAAGCATCTTTGAGTTGTATGAGTGATCATTAGCTTGCATTCATCATCAAGTTGCAAGCTTTATGTTCAAGGCTAGAGTTTTTGGGTGATTTTTGGCAAGGGTTTGCTTATTGGAGTTTAGTGGTGAGTTTCTATAGCCCTAATAATCAATTGTTAAATTGATTATGATAGGATATGATAAGATATGGCTATGTTTGTGGATAAATGTGCTTATGCAAGTTTAGTATAGTGTATGTTGTGTGTTTTGAAAGTTTTATGCTATATGCAAGTTTAATGCTATGTTTTATGATGCTCACTATGCAAAACACTATGTTGAACATTTATGCATACGTAACATGTTATGCAAACTATATGTGAGATTATATGCAAGTTATATGTAACATGTTATGCAAGTTATGTATTTGGTTTTATGCATGCTAAGTATTTGGTTTTGTGCATGCTAAGTATTTGGTTTTATGCAAGTTATGATGCAAGTTCATATGCAAGTTATGATGCAAGTTCATATGCAAGTTTGTCTCTTTTTATGATATGCATAATATATGCAAGTTTGCCTCTAAGTATGGCATGTTATGCAAGTTCATATGCAAGTTATGATGCAAGTTCATATGCAAGTTCATATGCAAGTTTGCCTCTATGTATGACATAAGTACATGTGCAAGTTCATCCCTTTTAGACCTATGACATGTATACAAGTTGACACCTTTATGATAGGTCTATGACATGAACATTTAAGCAAGTTACCATCTTTATGACATATGTGATTCATGCAAGTTTGGGTTGGTTATTTATGCAAGTTGGGTTTATGGTCATATATACAAGTTGACACCTTTTAAACCCATGATAATGCTAATGATATGCTAAGTTGAACCCATTGTGTGTATGATGAATCTTCTCTTTTGAAGTATGTCATGTTAACGTATTTACGTGGGGACGATGGGGTAAAAATTAATGAACACATAAAATTGTGTGAAGTGGGTATGATTAAACATACCGTAAAGTGGATGGACATAATTGGGAATTTACCTATTAAGCTAGGTCTACCCATATTATGGAATTGGGAATTTACCTATTGAGTTAGGTCTACCCATATTCTTAAATATTTGTAATTAATTAGGATAATTAATACAAATTATGGGGGTGATTAATTAGGTGTAATTAATCTACTAAGACACGAGGTTGGACCCGTTTGTAACATAAGACTGCCCGGAACTGACCGGCAAATCCAGCGGCTACAAATGATTGGCCCAATGTGAGAGGTCTTAGTCATAAACTAAATACGTGACAAGTGTAAAGACACGAGGTTAGACTCTGTTATGGTGTAAGGCTGCCCGGAACCAACCGGCATATCCAGCTGCCATAAAAGACAGTCTAATGTGAGAGGTCTTTACAAAGGTTACGATCTTAATTAATTAAGAAACACTTAACCAAATTAGCATGTAAAGGGGCATGAGGGGTTAAGTGGGTGCCTTGGGTGGCATGTAGTAACTAGTGGGGGTGCCTTGGGTGGCATGAGGAAACTAGTGGGTTGCCTTGGGTGGCAATAGAAAATACGATTAGAATACTTAACCAAAGTGGAACATGTAATTAAACATGATTAAAGGGTTAAGTAAGTGCCTTGGGTGGCATGTGGGAATCAAGTAAGTGCCTTGGGAGGCATGCGGAAATCTAGTGGGTGCCTTAAGTGGCAATTGAAATATAATTAAATGACAAGCTTAAGTAGTAGCTTGTGGGGGCCTTAAGTGGCAATTGAAATATAATTAGATGACTTAACCAAACCTTAACATATAAGGGGGCATGATTATAAAAGGGGTTAAGTGGGATGCACTAGATAAAACGACAAGCTTAAGTATAGCTTGTGGGGGCCCATTTCAACCAATATCCCAAACGTATCTTTGTGGGCTCGACCCAAGTCGAGGACGGGACATGCATATTGAGCTTGACTATAAGAGGCCAAAACGGGGTAGCGGTGGCAACGCGAGTCCAACGGGTTTCATATGCGTGTGTGGACCCGGGCTGGTAGGTAAGACGTTGTTGCATTGTGTAGATATAAGTCGTGCACGGGTATCTACGGTAGGGAGCCGATCGCTTGGGGAGTAGTGGGTACACCTAGTGGAGATAGGGGCAGACGGCACCTATGTAGTCAGCTAAGGGTACACGAAACTACTATAAAAAAATTACTGGGTACACCTAGTGGAGATAGGGGCAGACGACACCTATGTAGTCAGCTAGGGGTACAAGAAACTACTGGGTAAAATTACTAAGTACACTTAGTGGGATCAACCTTTAAGTAGGAATTACCCTTGGGTGGGTAGAACTGGTGTGGTGCAGTGTAGGAATTACCCTTGGGTGGGTAGATCTGGGTGGTGCAATCTAGTAATTATCCTTTGGTGGATAAATGCGTCTCTTCGGTTATCTTAGTACATCCTGTGTTTAGTTGGCTACTTAGTGTAGTCATTATCCCCAGATGTACCGTACCTTGTTTATATCATACCATAATTACTTTAATGATTGTATTGTTAGGGTTATAGGACTCACTCAGACTTTTGTCTGACCCCGTTGTTTCTTTATCTTTTTCCCAACCCTCAGGTTTTCAGAGTGGGCCTAGCACTAGTAGGCTTTGATCAGACCGCTTTATCTATCTTTTGCAGCTTGGACCGTGGATGTAAAGCTCAATTTATCTTTTCTATTATGGCTATTAGGTTATGTAGTGGGATTATGTACTTTTGTTTTTATCAGGATGGATATTATGTACTTGACTCTTATTTATGGTTTTGGTGTAACCAAACATGTTTTACTTTCCGCTGGAATGAAATGATGTTTTAAATTCTCAAGTATTACTTATATCTGTCTTGTTGTAATTTTTCTGTTCTATATTCACTTAAAATACTCCACCGATGTTATGGCATTCCCTTAGTGAGTGACCGTAGCGGGTGTGGGGTGTTACAACAAGCTTAGGTGGGTAGCTTGTGGGGGGCCATTTCAACCAATATCCCAAACGTATCTTTGTGGGCTCGACCCAAGTCGAGGACGGGACACACATATTGGGCTTGACTGTAAGAGGCCAAAACGGGTTAGCGGTGGCAACGCAAGTCCAACGGGTTTCATATGCGTGTGTGGACCCGGGCTGGTAAGTAAGACGTTGTTGCATCGTGTAGGTATAAGCCGTGCACCGTTGATATTATCAGGTTGCCACTTTGGGGAATGATACACCCCACTGTGGGGCCAGCACGGGTATCTACGTTAGGGAGCCGATCGCTTGGGGAGTAGTGGGTACACCTAGTGGAGATAGGGGCAGACGACACCTATGTAGTCAGCTAGGGGTACACGAAACTACTATTAAAAATTACTAAGTACACTTAGTGGGGTCAACCTTAAGTAGGAATTACCCTTGGGTGGGTAGAACTGGTGTGGTGCAGTGTAGGAATTACCCTTGGGTGGGTAGATCTGGGGTGGTGCAGTGTAGTAATTATCCTTGGGTGGGTAAATGCGTCTTTTCGGTTATCTTAGTACATCCTGTGTTTAGTTGGCTACTTAGTGTAGTCATTATCCCCAGAGGTACCGTACCTTGTTTATATCATACCCTAATTACTTTAATGATTGTATTGTTAAGGTTATAGGACTCGCTCAGACTTATGTCTGACCCCGTTGTTTTTTTATCTTTTTCCCAACCCTCAAGTTTTCAGAGTGGGCCTAGCACTAGTGGGCTTTGATCAGACTGCTTTATCTATCTTTTGGAGCTTGGACCGTGGATGTAAAGCTCAGTTTATCTTTTCTATTAAGGCTATTAAGTTATGTAGTGGGATTATGTACTTTTGTTTTATCAGGATGGATATTATGTACTTGACTCTTGTTTATGGTTTTGGTGTAACCAAACATGTTTTACTTTCCGCTGCAATGAAATGATGTTTTAAATTCTCAAGTATTACTTATATCTGTCTTGTTGTAATTTTTCTGTTCTATATTTACTTAAAATACTCCACCAATGTTATGGCATTCCCTTAGTGAGTGACCGTAGCGGGTGTGGGGTGTTACACGATTGACATTGCTGCTAGGACGAGAAAATATGAACAATAAGATTAACACTACCCGTCCCCCGTGTGTGCAAGTGCCGGTGTGTGTGCTTGTGTGTGCGCATTAAAAATAAAGCGTGAAAGCAATCAAGATCATTAGAAAAATTAGTCGTCATATGCAGTCAGATTAGATATGGCATTCCCTTAGTGAGTGACCGTAGCGGGTGTGGGGTGTTACAGCAATCATCTATTGGCTTGAATTCAAGACAAATAAAAAGCGTTTAATCACTTATATTGTCTACTGTTTTCATGTCCAGGTTAGTGATTTATGTGGATTTACTCATTTATTTTTTTTATTTTTATTTTTTATGGTTCTTCATATTTATTCTAGCTTCATATGAAAGTTACAATGACAACACATATGAAAGTATATACATCTATATATGTAAACATACTTATATATAACTAGACGATAACAAAAGTTTTCTCACATGTTTGTTCACAGTTCTTATGCTATAGGTTTATTCTGATTCCAGGTTCTCTTCTTTTTTTTGTATTTGGTTTTATATGAACATCAAATGAACTAAATCCCATCCAAACTGAAGCATATATGTATCAATATCGTTTACCTCCTTATACAGATAATCAATAAATAAGAGAAAGGGTTTTCTCATAACCATATGTGTTCACTGTTTTATGTTCTTCATTTTCAGTTTTGGCGATTTTAGATTGGGCATAAATATTCGTTTAACTAGTATCACTTATTTAAACAGGTATGCGTATATATACAAGTCATCAAATAATATAAATATTCAAAGGATGATCAAAATGGAAGTTAAAATGAGTTTACTAACATATACTGGTCTATTGTCTTCATATTTTGGCTCCAGTCCATTATTTGTGTACTGCCATTTTCCCTAGCTTCTGCTTTGCTTTCTCTGCCATTTCTCCCATTTATTCCAGGTTTATGTTTAAATTTTTTTTCTAGTTTGGCTCGAAAAGCCTATAAATGTTTATAGTAACTAGATGTGTATTTATAGATAAAAAAATGGGTAGTATATAGCTTTGTAGGGGATAGCTACATGGCAAACTAGAGTATAGGATTAGGGCAGTCTGTAATATTTAGTTGCATCATGCTATTTTGATTGAAAGAAATGATGTTGTTGTTAAGCTTATCACATCTATCAGTACGACATAAACTTGTCCACCAAGGATAACACATGCATGTGTACTTACCTATAAACTAAAACGCTTGTAAGCTCAAGCTGTCATAGAGTATCTTCAAGTTATTACAACCTTTGATTTGATAAAACATGTTTGTCACTGACTTGAAAAAAGAATGCTAGCTGTTTTTATTCCAAACCTTCTAGCTTCTAGGTGTATATCAAGTGGTCTGCTCAAATGCTAGTGCACGACCATGTTACTTTAATCCAGGATTTGTACATATTTCATGTGCAAAAGGTTTTCAAACATAGGCTTTAGATTTGATTAGAAATAGATGTGCAAGGCTATCTTAAAGTGGTTGAAATGAGAGTTCTATGTGTTGTGCTTTCATGTTTTCAATTCCCAATTGCAGTTGATACATGACCAGTTCATTTTAGTGTACATCTTCGTGTAAATGTAGATGTCTTGCCGGTCTTATGATGACGGAAAAAGGGTTCTAGGCCATGCATAGATGTATATGGATAGATGTAAGCTATATGCAAAAAGATTTAAAATCAGTACTTAGTTGTTAAGAAGTCTAAGTCATTTACATTCAATTTGATAATATGTTTTTGCTTAGAATAAACATGTTCGCGTGTACTATTTGCATCAAAAATGGCACAAACACCAAGTGTACTCAGGGTACTTCTCAAAATGCTTAATAGAACAAAGTATGGAGCCAATCAATAAAGAAAACAAGTAAAGAGACACGAAGTTTGAAGTGTTTCGATCAATTATGATCTACATCCACTTTGAATATCGATTCTATTATCACATGTAGAATTACAAGGCTATCACATCCCTCCATTACATTCATCCTCACACTCTCTTAAAAATCAATTAAGGAGAAAATGATGAGAAGTCCTCAATTAAGCTTGATAGTAGATCGGATCTAGATTTCCATATGCATTCTGATGGATTTGTGGTTGAATCTTCCTCTTTGAGTGGTTGGAGATGAAGAAATTACTAAGTAAATGTTGAGAATGTAGTTTTGCAGCCCTTCGGGGTTATAGAGCTCGTCCCCCATTAAAGAGGGGATGGACCTATATTTATAAGAGTGGAGAAATGGTAAGATATAGCTTTCTGGGCCACCGGTCGGTCATCCTTTATTTACCGAATTGCCACTGGCCAGCCTGGCGACAGTTTTCCAGAAGTCAGCCTGTCATTCACTGTCTGAAAGTCCGGTCGGCGTCCCCCAAGATTAACCCGTCGGCGCGGGATCTCTTCCTTCTCAAGTGAACGGTCCTCCGCAGGCTTTGTAGATAGTCGGTCAATTTCCTGACTCATGGGCCGGTCGGCAGCCCAACACCATGATTTCGGTCGCCCGGCATGGTTGGATCTTGACCGTCCGGCATAACTCGAGCGTTCGACAGGCGTGTTTCATTTTCTCTTTGTATGGGCGCACTGGTACGGATCTCATGCCATGGCCGATCGGTCGTCTACCCCCAGAATGGTCAATATTATGATTCTCGGACCAAGCGCGTTTCCTCAATGGGTGGCCGATCAGCACACGTGGACTCTGGCCGATCGGTGAGCGAGTTTTTCCTTTCTTTTCACATAGGATTCGTTTTGCTCTTGGCTTATAATCATTTGATCAATATATTTGAATCCAGACCGACCGGTCCGCTTGCATTCTGATTGATTGGTTCTTCTCCGCTATCCGACCGACCAGATCTTTGTTCTACACCATCCCACTTGTCATTCTAACCCGATTCCTCTATCCATCAAGATGATTTTTGATGGATACCATTTTCCCCTCGGGGTTTACAATTTCTATCTATAAAAATTGTGACGATCCCAAAACTCCATAACACGGTGTTAAGGACAATCATTGGAATATAACACATCAATCATCATTTGCAGATCACAGATAATAGCATAAATATAAAATAGAATAATTTACACACATATGACAGCGGAATCATATAGATATCACCACATCAGAGAGCACAGTGCAGGATACAACTTAGTGCATAATAATACATAATCAGTCACCATCGCCAGAGGCGGAATCATACATAAAGAGTACACAAAATAAATATCAGTCTACATCGCCAATGGCGGAATCATAATACATATACTATAATGGAGGGAAGAGTCAAAGTCAGCACGGTGTAGTCAAGCCTCGCCATAAGCCAAAAGTGCACCAGATACCTGTAACTAGGCTGCCCGTGTGAAAATGAGGGCACCCGAGTTTACAAGGTGAAACAAACTACGAGTCAGTCATGGGACTGGTATGAGAAATCTACTTAACTTATTAACAACAATAATAAGGCAAATCAAAGGACCACGCCACTTTTGCGGAACGGGTTTACTCCAATGAGTGCTAGTGCATGAAATAAAGTAAATGATTAAATCATCGCAATGCTTTTTATAAAATGAAGCCATTATAAGACTCAGGTCCCATCACACAATGCAACGCAAGCCGGAGGAAAGAGTTTTACCTTATAATGGCCAAAAATGCTTCATACGAATAAAACAAAAGTGTTTGATATTATTACTAGTGCATATATGTTTCAAAAGCAAATTCAATCATAAATATCAATCCTAGGCGGCATAGCTACCATCTACTATGTCGCCATACTAGTAATACAATCATGTCCGCATATTTTGTATTGGAAATTGGATTCCTTCATGAGTCGAGGCAAGGGGCAAGCTCCTCTCCGATTCGAGACACTCTAGCAAATGTCTCAAGACCCCACTATGATCCTTGGATCTTCAGGGCCGGTCCTCTCTTACTTTTGAGGATTGGCAATTCCTGAACACACGTTTCTCGGTCCTTACAGACCTATAACCGAGGCGCCTCGTATTCCAACAACCACACAGGTGAAAAGTATATATAATGTCAGGGCTGGTAGGTCACTGACACCACCTTAGCTAGAAAGAAACGTCGTGCTCTCCCTGCAGTCACTATCCCGTTTTTGACTCATACCGAGGTGTGAGGCTCGCGAATCCACGTTATACACAAAGCTACGTCACACATACCATGCTTTGATCATCAACCACAAGACTTTGCTTTGCAACAGAAGCCTTGATCATATGCCACTTAGGCGTGCCACACAGGCAATCCACTTCATGCGACTAATTTCTATCAATACATAACCTCTGATCTCGTACGTCTCAGAGAAGGGCGTTAAGCAAGATAATAAATCCTCCGCCGCCAAACAGATATATATTTAACAGAGATCAATCAGCAAAGAACAAAATCCAATGTCAGACACACAGTCCATTTACAAGTCCGTTCTGGGTTTGAACGAAACCGTATGCACCAAATTCCTCGCATATCCGTACAATCAACAGTATGTCTAGACGGCTACTACTTCAGCTCCTTCACGGTAGCTACTCCAATCACGAGCATCAGTAGCGCCCATCCATCCAATGTGAAGATCGTCGGTCTTCAATCGTCTTCGACTCTTCGACTTCTCAACGTCGATCGATTATTTGAAATGAGATGAACTCGGCCTTTTCAAATAACCCACGTATATTTAGATTTTTAAATCAATTTATCACATGGTTGCACTATTCAACATTCACATTTCAGTTCTTTAGTTATAATTTTCATGCTAAATACATTCAACCATCACATATCTAGCAAACACAACAAAATTGGTTTATTTCCACTCTATATCGTCTATAGTGTTTTATAACGATATATCGCCATTTTTATTCATTTAAAATGGCCATATTTAATTAAACGATGATTCACGTCGTGCCGATGCACTGGCGCTATTTTTCACTAAATTTGTTTTACACATATCTGAAAATCTAACCGTTGGATCTTCACAAAGTTTATGTCATTAGAAAGATCATTTCAAAACGAATCCAACGGTTTTAGTTTTGGGAAAATCCGACGGTCGGATCTTCCACACTAGCCATTTGAAGTTACGATTTCAATTTACGAACTGCAGCGTCGTTATTCGATTAAATTTAGTTATATTTATATATATAAATATAATCGTTTCCGGCGCTGTTTTTCTTCAGATTTGAATTAAAAATTCCAGACAATCCAACCGTCGGATCTCTACAAAGTTGGTGCCGTTGGAAAGATATTTCCAAGGCGAACCCAACGGTTGCGGTTTCAGGAAAATCCAATGGTCGGATTTCCCGCACTAGTCGTTTGAAATCACGGTTTCAAAACACAAACTGCACGGCCACGTTTCGTTTTAATTTTATTTATATTTATATATTTATATAAATATAGTTCATTCGACGATTTCAATATCGTTTTCACTTCAAACATTTCATTAATGCCTTTAAATTTTGGAAAATTTCGCCATAACCTCCTTTGTACGGGAGGGGCTGGGAAAATTCCCAAATAGCCACACGGGTGTCTCATGTCAAAAAGAAAAAGAAAAAGCCAAACGGCTAGTCAACAGGCTCATAAAATCATCATCCAAACAAAATAGTAAACGTGTACCTATTTGTCGGGCACAAAATTTTATTCCTCTTCTCTAGCCTCTTTGCTATAACCTGTTCAATAAATATGCATGTACATATATGCAATTTTTATCACTTATCAATTTCCATTCAACTTCATATTTGATTCACTTTGGTTTAAAAACACCATTCATTTTAATGTTGCATGCATTGGCAAAAATCATATCATTAGCTAATTAATGAATATTTCAACTCATGCATATTTATTTGAACAAGTGGCTATTTTTAACACTTCACATTTCAAAATTGATAATTTTGGCGAACTAAAATGTAACACCCCGCCTCCGCTAGGGTCACTCGCAAAGGAATGCACTAGCTTTAGAGGTGCATTATTGGTAAACATGCACAGAAATATCACAAGACAGAACATATAAAAATAGCGGAAGTAAAATCAAACTTTCATAACATGAATAAATAAGGTCTAAAGCCTTTTACATCAGAGTACATCAAAACCTGTCTTGCAATAGTAAAGAAGCATAAAGACATTTTCATAAATTATTCCCCAAGTAAAAACAGTAAAGTAGCCATTAGCCAAGAAAAGTCCAAGCCATCCATGATGACCTTCAAGCAGAAGAAGTCCGAACTAAACAACAGTATTTCCTCCCTGTAACCTAGGGGGGAAACGGAAGAAAAGAGGCGAAACAAAACGGGTCAGTCAAAAAGACTGAGTAAGCCCTATCTATTATTAGCATAAAAACTAGTAAAGTTAACTGACATGAGAAACTGAGATGAACATAAGCATGATGACAAGATAGATAAGCTAAATCAAAATAACAGGATGAACTACTGAACTCAGATAAACTAAGGTGTCATGATAAATTACGATGTCAAGATAAAACAAGGTATCACATCGTCAGGTTTCTATCAAGTATAATATCCCCAAGATATCTATCACGTATAATGTCCCATGATATATATCCTGCATTTTAGCTCTGCACCTACCGTACTAGTATCCCCACCGTATCATGTGTTAACCAAGAATGACCCTCACTCAAAAGTCGTGTAATGGTCCATGTCAACCTAATATATCGCATATATAGGTTACTCAACTTGTATGTTTTATTCCATGTAAATGTTCAGTCCCTTGCCGTAGACCATACGGGCTTTCCCATGAGATTCTACATTACTTTAACATAGTTCCATGATCCTTAAGATCGGTTTGGACTGTTACCCTAAACCTAGCTAAGGTCTTCCAACATGAATTATCGTTTGTACAACTAGGACTTATGCTACCTAGGGCCACTAGGGATTACGCTTACCTACTGCACGTTTTCGTATCTCGGTTTTGGTTCAACCACCCAGGGCCACTGGGATCTACGCTAACCGTCAACCGCGCCCTTTTTCCCATGCATTCATCGTGAATCGTTTTCCATGACTGTATGCACATGTATCACATCGTGCCATCCGAGTCCTGTCACAGGGCAGATCGAGAAATACAGGACTCGGTCAGGAGCTTTCGATTTATCTGCCGATGCAGATGCTAAGGTCTGTTTTTCTATACGTGGCTATGGTCCCACGCGACCCCTCCCTCAACTAGTGAAAGACAAGACAGGATAAATCCTGTATGAGAACACACTACTGGCCAACCCACAATCCTAGCCTTACCGCAACCATAATTAGATAGCAATTATGGTCTATTGGGTGTTCTCTTCCTTTCCGTACGTACACGCTTGACCAAAGATGGTAGGTAGTCTGACGAAATGCTATCTAGGGTACGACCGTGTATCGTCGACTATCCCCTATCCATCCCCGTCTTTAGGTCGCTCGCATAGCAACCAAGGCATACTCTTGGTTCTTCTAACGCAGACCTTAACCTCTCATGAGCCTAGTATAATCACCTGGCAGCTCATAGAGGGATACCAAGAATACCCTCACGTTCCCCGAAGTCGCTGCTTCGTTACCCAGTTCGCTGGAGCCTTTATCTAAATCAGATACTTGCTCCTACTCGTATACTTAAACGATGACCTACCGTATCTGGTTACTCATCTATCTATGAACTGGTCTAAATTTCCTTGACTAAGAATCATTACTTAGTTATTCCTCAACTAAGGTTTACCACTTAGCCTTATTCCCGTTATCCTTGTTAACTACGGTTATCCCCTATCCTTAGAACTAGGGTTTACATAATGGATTAAGTGTCACTTAAGTTCATGACTTAACCCGTCTACCAATCATGTCAAAATTGGCTAAGTATCCAAGTCCAAGACTTAACCCGTCTTCAAATCATGTCAAAATTGGCTAAGTATCCAAGTCCAAGACTTAACCCTACAAACCATGCTCACGTTGGTTAAGTATGTATTAAGCAATTCACGACTTAACCTCGTCCAATTATCATTCTAGATTGGTTAAGTATATATTAACTTGACCCTATCAATTTACTCAGTCAAATCGGTCAAGTGTATTCAAGCGATTCGTGACTTAGCCTTATCATGTTTTCACGTTAGATCGGTTAAGTATAGGTTAACTTAACCTCAATAAATTCACGAGTTAGATTGGTTAAGTTTAGGTCACTTAACCACATCAATTCATCATGTTTAGATTAGTTAAGTGTTTAACTTAACCCCACTAAACTACCAAGTGGGATTAATTAAGTCTAGGCTAACTTAACCCCATCCAATTTCCATGTTTAGACTAGTTGAGTCTAATCTTAACCCCATTCGTTAACCGTATTTTTCGGTTAAGCGTCATTAAGAAAACTTACTTAACCTTACCAAGTTATCGCGTTGGATTGATTAAGTGTTGGTTAACTTAACCCCATCCACTAGTCATATAAAAATGGTTAAGTGTCATTAGGCAAATCAAGTTACTTAACCTACCCAACCTTGTCATGTTTTGTTAAGTATCATTAGCCTAATCAAATTACTTAACCCATTTGTCCATGTCATATTTGGTTAAGAGTCATTAATCAAATTAACTTAACCCTATCATGTGGCATTAATTACTTAATGCACCTTCACCTCTCACATTAGACTTTGTTGTGGTTACTAGTTAAGCCGGTCGGTTCCGGGTAGCTTTACACCACAACTTGGTCTAACCTCGGGTTCAAGCACAACATGACCAACTTCTCACATTGGGTCCTATTGTTTGCAACTACTAGTTAGGCCGGTCGGTTCCGGGTAGTTTTACGTTGCAAACTCAACCCAACCTCGAGTTGGCCACACTTATATTATCTAAGTGTCATGTCCACCATGTTTCCCAAAACATGTTACAAGTTTTCAAGCATTTGGGTAGACCTAACTTAATAGGTAAATTCCCAAAGGGTAGACCTAACTTAATAGGTAAATTCCCAAGCTTATGTTTTTATGCATACTTACATGTCAAGTTCCATGTTATATTTCAAGTCATGTTTTCAAGTTGTATTTTCATGTCATTAGAAATTACCCATAACATAACCCAACGCTTTTAAACTCGCATATACGTTCGCGACAACGTAATGGATTAAAAGAAGAGACTTGGCAAAGGCATGACAAAAATGGATATTAAGCCACAAGTTAATCATGGTGGCAAATGAGGCACAAATGTGTTCATTAACTTGCATGTTACATTCTTAAGCCTCAAAACATGCATAAACCCAAACTTGGCACATAAGCGAATCATGGTGACAAAAGATATGGAATGATGACTAGTAACTCGCATATATCATCATATAAGGGTTATGACTTCATATGCAAGTTGACATAAAGGTTATGAGGGTTCTCATGTTGCCTAATGCAACATTTCAACATAAAGGTTGTAGCTTTTAGCTCACAAGATCAAGATAATGACTTCATAAACTTGCATGACATGATAGCATGTATCATACTCAATGATCAAACCCAAACTTGCAACATGAACATTTAACTTCATAGTTAATATCTAAGAGTAGGGAAAGGGTTTACATTGCTATGAAGGCACAAAAGATATGACAAAGCCCTTATGCAATCAAATAGACCCAAAATGCAAGCTCTAACATAAGAACCCTTGAGCCAAAATGATCAAAACCCTTGCTTTATGATGCAAAGATAGAAACTTGACTTGAATGCAAGCTAATGACACTCATACAAGCTTGAAAACACTTGTATGCATGGAAAATCTCTCATAGAAACCATTTAGAAATTTTATGAAGAGAGTGGAGGCCATGAGAGGTAAAATTTTGCCATAGTTTAGTTGCATGAATGAATAATGAGGATTTAGGATAGGTTAGGGTCTTATTTATAGATTAGGCAAGTGTTTTAGGCCATAGGATTAAACCTAGATTCGATCCAAGCCATCAAAGCATGTCTTGGGGAAGAAGTCAAGTATAGGAACCATCCAGGGCCTTTAGATTAAAGATGAACCATGAGAACCATCCAAATGCAAAATCTGCATTTGAGCGAATCGGCCCACGGGTTGACAGCCAAACACCCTGGATTAACCCCTAGTCGACCTAGCGGACTCGGGTCGACCTCAAAAATCGGCCGGTTCGGTTATTCCCCTCTCCCAATTCGCTGTTTTGAACATTTTTGCATATTTATTTATTTAATTTTCAATTATATATATATATATATCAATATATATATATTTCTCTGCGCAACCCATTTCACTTAATTAAGTATACTTTAATTTGGGAATTTTTCGTGAAACTTCGCGAGGCCATATCTTGGTCATACGGACTCCGATTCTCGAAAACTCAGACTCTATTTCGCGTATTTTTCCGAGACGAACGCAATGGCATAGCCCGTTTTACTTGATTCAGAATTTAAAATTAAATTCTGCCTTGATTCTCGTCTTAACACGTTATCGAAAAATACGGGTTGTTACATAAAATATATTTCAACACATGACCATTTTATTTAGTTCCTATGCATGTTAAAAATAATATTTCTTTCACAAATATTTATTTCAACGCTCGCATATCTTTAGCATATCACATATATGATAAAAATGATATTTTTATCATTTAAAATATTTATTCAACACATGAATGTTTTTAACACTTCATAGTTTCAATAAAAATGTAATTTTTTATTGTTCGATCTTTTTATTCAACACATGAACTTTTCCAACATACACACTTCTCAACACATGAGCACCTCCACACATGGATATTTTATATATGTTGTTCATATAAGAAAGATGAAATTTTTATTGTTGAAACTACTTATATATAAGTCGAATATTTTACATACTTCATATATATTATAAAAATGTGATTTTTATTGTTTAAACACTTTATTCATTCACACATGAATTTAATTTTCACACATTACTTCTCAACACATGAGCATTTCCACACATGGATATAGTTTCAACACATGACTTTAATTTCAACGCATGAACATAATTTCAACATATGAAAATAATTCTAACATATGAGTATTTTTGACAATGGGTAGTTAAAACCGGCACCGTCCCTAGTACGGCTCCTTGCTCTACCTTAAAACCTCGCGGTTTTTGACAATGGGGATCCATGCATCTAATTCGCACGCAGGCGGCATGTTTTATTTTTATTTCCACAATTATTTCCAATTCATTTCAATCACCAATGAGTATTTTTCAACCACAACCAATCAATATCAACCACAAACAATTATTCAACCATTCGCATTTTCATCCAATATTTCACACCAACACACAACAATAAATATCGTCCATGGTTTGTGGACGAGGGGAGTGAATATATATATTATTGCTATATTTCACTTGCATTTCAACACATATATCAATTATTCAATGCATGAATAATTCATACTTCGCTCATATAGCTTACACAACGCATGTACATAAGGTATTCAACACGTGTGTAATTTATATTTCGCTTATATAATTTATACACGACATTTTCCATTCAAATTCATTTAATTTAGATTTCTCACTTTGGTTTTCGGAGTGCTAAAAATCGTAGATGACTCAGAAAAATCCGCGGTCTCATCTATGTGGTAGAGAGCTTCCTTGCGGTCCCGATGTTTCCTGTTTCATCGAATTTCGTCAACACACCATAAAGATATGATTTTTCAAAGTTCAAACATCAAAAAGAACTCACCTTTCACGATGGTTCAAAACTAGGGTTGCAGTTTTCGCGAAAACTGAGGCACGATGGGATGATCAGAGGTGATGACGTGGAAGAGGGAGGAGAGGGGAGTCGGCGCAGGGTGGTTTGAGGTGGTTCGGTGGTCGGTGGCGCACATGGCGGCGATGGGAAGCGTTCGACTTTGGGTCGACGAAACTAGCGATGGTGGCGGCGATAGGGGTCGGGGTAGGGTCGGATTGGAAGAGGGGAGGGAGGCGCGTCGACTGGTGGTGGTGGCGCAGGTTGAAATCGCCTGTGGCGGCGGCGATTTAGGGAGGAAAGGATTGAACGACGTCGATCGTCGATCGGGGGAGAGAAACGAGGGTTCTGATTTTTTTTTAAAAAACAATGAATGAAAATTCTGATTGGCCCATAGTTTTAATAAATTTTTAAATAGTGTTTCTCCACACGGACACCAATTCAAACCCAACGACTGTCGTCCCTAGCTAATTACCCCCATCCCGGATACAATGGGATATGTTTCGTTGGCCAATTCGACTGTTACAGTCAGTTATTCTTCAAATTAAAGTATAAAACATTTAATTTTTAACTTTGAACGTACATCTCAATTTTCCAAGGCCACAAATTGATTCGAAAAATTCCAGAAAAATAAATCTAGCTATGTTTTGACGCTACGGTCCCAACAAAACTAGTTTTGTCGAATTCTGAGATCGTTTGAAAAATGGCCAGTTTCTGGTCGATCCAATTTAACATAAATTGACCAAACATATTTTCTTTTGCCACGCTCACATACTAGCTTCAAAAATTATGAAATTTGAAGCCTAGCAATAGTTTGACATCCCGGACCCAACAAAAGTGGTTTCGCTGAATTCCGAGGTCGTTTGCAAAATATCAATTTTCCAGGGCTATATATTCTGTATAGCAACCTTTCTGAAAATTCATTCGGCCATAACTTTTGATTCCCGTTATGAAACTTCGATTTTTCAGATTCGTTAGAAAGGTATTGATAAACAGATTCAAATATTTTTGGTTTCACTAAAATCCGTTATATTTTCCTCCCTGCACAGTCAGTCAAAGTTTTAATTCAAATTTTCAAACTGACTCACTATTTCTAATTCACTATTTTATTGAAATATTCTATTTCAATTGTTCAAATTCCTTTGAAATAACCAATTTAAAATTTTTAAATTGGCTCGTATTTTCCGGGTTGTTACAAAAATTGTAGATGCCAAAACAAGTAAGAGAATCATCTTGACAAATGGGGCTGAACGGTCACGTTTGCTGGGTAGGACGCAGGGCTGAGCAGCTATAATGAATAAGCCATGTTGGTGGAATCGGGCTGGACTAGTTGGCCTTTGGTGGATTGGACCGACCGACCCGTTGAGATCTATTTAAGTTGAGCCTATGAACATTTTTCTCCACATTCTACTCATAACACCAAACCGACCAAGCGCTCCTTTTACTGGCAGCGGAAAATTAAGAGAAATTCGAATTCACCGCGACCCCAGATCTCTCTTTTCTCAAATTCAATCAATTTGCATCTCGAGATCTGTTTTGTTCGCTCTTTTTCGGATCTCGCCCGCTTCTAACCCACTAAGCTTCCTGGGAATTCAACTTCGCTATAATTAACTTAGTTCATTTTGTTGCAGGTATCAGCCGAATTTGAGATTTTTGTTGTCTATAATGATTTTTGGGTTTGAATGTGATTATTTTGAGGTTAGGACGACGGTTTGACGATCCTTGATTCATGATATGACAATTTCGGTACTGAATTGTGTTGAAATGACATTGAGTACAATTTTTGTAAATTCATAATTGTAAACAAGGGCTTTTGTCGTGGAATTTGGCTTGTAACACCCTGATTTTTCTTGATGTTCGTATGTTGTTTGATGATATGTGTGTCTTGAAAATTTCATGACTTTGTAGTCTTTTGATATTGTCACTGTTGACTTCATTCTTCACACATGAAGTTAGTTGAACTTTGCATACAACTTGCTCATAGTTAGCATCCTTTTTGTTTTGTAAGTCGCCGAAATTTGTAGAACATGCATTTTTTTCCGCAATACTCACGAGTGATCGAATTTATTGATTGGTTGGCTTTCGATCGGTCATACATTCTATATACTGGTCGGTTTTATCATTATTTCCACCGATCGGTTAGGCTAACTCAGATGTCGATCGATCGAATTTATGCCGGGTCAAATTGGGGCGACCGGTTAGTGTCTTTATATTGGTCGGCCTGAATATGGGCTAGCGTTGGTCATTCATATAGTACTAAATAAAATCTTGCATACATTAAACTCAACTGCGCTAGTTGGTTGGATACCTTGATGCGATCGGTTTAGCCCGGCTTGGTATTTGTTAATTTAACAATCTTCTTTGATTACAATCATTAAGCCACATATTCTCGTCGTAGATTTTAGACTCTATTTACGTCATCATGCATAACACTTCTTGTTCTAGGAATAGCACACGTACCTATGTTGCATGATAACGCGAAAACAATTACGCGATCATTCCGAGATAACATCTGAACCTGCTCACGTTGGATTTTCTTCCCAAAACAAAATGACCGACGCTCCCAATACTGAGCTTGCATTTAAACTTCCTGAATCAAAGCCGCTTACTTTATCTTCCAATGAAAGAAAAGCAATGAAACTTAAACATCAAGGTCATGAGAGCTTATGCGCTAAGTTCAAAATTTCGGAGGATGATGCCAAACTCCCAGGAGACAACGAATTTGCTAACTCTCCTCCTTTAGGGTTTGTCTCCGTTAATCGGTAGATGCTAACCTCGGGGGTTGTTCCTCCTTTTAATCCTTTTCTTGAAATGGTTCTTGAACATTTGTCCATATGCCCCATGCAATTACACCCGAACGGCTATGTCATTCTAACTAGCCTATGTGTTCTTTTTATGAGAATTAAGCAGCGCTCACCTTCCTTCCAAGAAGTTTGCTTCCTATATTCTTTTAAGAAGAGTTCGGGAGGAAATCTATTCATGGAAGCTAGACACTCCAAAATCATTATTGAACTGCAGGACAGTATTAAGGGATTCAAAGAAAATTATTTCTTCATTCGATGCCCCGACACATTCTATGGTAGATGGTTGGAAGGAGGTGAAGATTCACCCGTTTTAAACCTTCCTACTATTTATTTTATTCAATCTTTGGGTCTTACATCTCTTACTTGTTATACAGAGACTCCACCTGCTAACCCAGACTTTGCTATGTAGGAGGGCCTATTGGATGCTTTATGGAAAGTCGATGAAAAAGAGAGAAGTAGGAAATTCTTAGTCTAAGAAAAGTTCCTCCGTCAATACCAACTACTTGATCCTTCTCCTAACCTTGATTCAGACTTGATGTCCTCAGGGAAAGGTACCTATAACTCACCTGCCTCAAAGGCTTCTTCAAAGCGATGTTCCGCCACCGCGGGTAGCAGCAAAGCTCCTCATAAATCCAAACTGACCGTCATCGGGGAAGATGAACCTCAACTGAGTGGGGACCTAGATAAACAAGTTGGAAAGGAAGCGGGACAGGTTGAGAAGGAAAAAGATACAATGGGGGATTCCTCTGACACACCAGCTATTCAGATTAATAACACTGAACCCCCTTTTAACCCTTTGATTACACACATTAGGAATAGCGAGCTTCCTCCTAAGAATACTGTAGATAAATCTGACCAAGGTCCCATTGTTCAAGTTACCCTAGGTGAGAGTTCTTCAGATACTTTTATGAATTTAAGTGATCTCGGTTCAGCCAAGGATATTGTTCACGGCGAGATTGTCACTCATCCCTCTAGCCCTCAGACTACAAAATCTGGAAGTATAATTGGACTTCCAATTACTCAGCTGACTGTAAAACAAACTACGAAGACTGGTTCGTCGATATGTACACATAGACATGTGTTTATTTCTTTTTCTGCTCACAATTTGTTGCTTTTGTTATTTGAGGCATGCGTTAGTTTTTAAAAGCTGGTTCTAAGTCTTCACTTCATCCTTTTTTCCCCAGGTTCAAAGACAATGCCAAGGATATCATTTATGTCTGACTTTGACGAAGTGGCGAATCGTCAAGATCCAAAACGCTTTCTTGACAAATCTCATCCTTCTCGGTATTCTCACCGATCTGGTCCTTCCCGTCATTCACTACCTTCCGACCAGCCTCGACCAATCCCAGAGCTGCTTGAAACCATCATACAGAGGCGATGGAGGAAGGACGGTGAAGCCCGGTCGGAAGAACAGAAGAGAAAGGAGATAGAGAAGAAGAAAAGGGAAGCCGGTCGGAAGAAGGATGCAGATAACCGACACAAGAGTGACTCTCAAAAGCGCCACAAGTCGGGTGACCTAGTGATAACGGATTCCAATGCTGTTGAAAGGATAGCCTTGATTCCTCCAACAGTCACTCCCACTACTTCTGACCTCGAGACAATCTTAAATAAACCTTGTTATATCCCGGGCTCTGCCATTTTTTCCCTTGCCGATCGGTTCTCTGGTTGGAATCTGAGGGGAACATGCTTAAACTTGGATCTCTATCCCCAGGACAAACGAGACATCCTTGAATCATTCGATGGCCTGCAGGGTAGCATGTTTACGTAGTTTGACGTGGTTTAGAAACAGTTAGAGACAACTAAGGACCAATTTGACATAAAACTGGGCAAGATTAAGAGCGAGGCTGAGAAGCAATTGGGTGCATGGTGGGCATTCGCTCATGAACTTTCAAGAGCTAATGGGATCCATGTCGATCGTATTACTCTGGAGAGCGACAAGGCCGAGCTGATCAGGTTCATAAGGTCGTAGGAGAAAATCATCACATCGCACAATCAGAAGAGCGCAGAGTTGATGGATTTAGAATCAGAGAATGAACGTCTCAAAGATGAGCTTACTTCCGCGAAGAAGAATGAAAGCACGTTGACAACACAACTTCAAGAATCTCAAACTGCCCGTGAGTTGGCTGAATCTCAGCTAACTTTTGAAAGAACTGCTTCTGCCGCTCGTCAGCAAGAGAACACTATTCTTTACTAGATAATCCATTTTTTAAACGCCACTCTTTCAACAACACAACAAACCCTTGTGGAAACGAAACTTAAAGATTCAGCCAATCTTGAAGAGGCCCGTTTGAAAGCTGACACTTCTTTGTTTAACTACTATGTTTACAGCATCATGAACAAAGGGAGTTTGTGTTTCCTGCAAGACAAATTTGAGTTTACCTTGGCTCTTGTTTGGGAGAGAATTCTTGAATTTAACGAGGGGAGGCGTACTGAAGATGATCTCATGGAGGATCTTTTGGACCCAGAATCTCGCGATGCTTTAGTCATGGGGAAGGCCCAGTTATTAGCGGCAAGAGGTCTTATTGAGGACAGGGCTGGATGTTCAGGAGAACCCACCCGCGATTCGAACACTGAAGCTCATACAGTTGTTGTTGATGCTAAGGCTTCTGGTTCTCAGACTCCTATTAACCTTCCTGACCTTCAGAAGGACAGAGGCGGGGATGACGGTGATGGCAATCCACTTAATGTAGATGAGTTTGAAATCGAAGTGCGCGTGGACATCGAACTGAATCTCACGGCTGCAGGTAAAATTAAAGTTGCTCATCGCACTCCAAACCTAGATTATTTGTTTTCCTCTCCTGGTACGACTGCATACTTAGCTCATTGCTCGTCTTCCTTCGGTTTGATCTCACCAATACCTTCCAGTGGATTTACTGCCATGATGACTGAACCTACTATGACTGATTCAATTTTGGTATCAACACCACTTATCCCAGCCCATGCTTCTTGTCAGGGGTATCAGTCTTTACTCATTATTACCAACCCTGGGTCCCTGGACACTAAGATCGATGTAATTGCCGACTTGGATAAAGATGCTGACTATTTTCCAAGTAAAGAGGATTCAGAGCGGACTGACGAGACTCTAACCCATGACACTGAAGTTCAGGGTAAACAGGGAACACCTTCAGGACGTAAAGGGAAGACAGTAGTCATGAAGAAGAAAAAGAAGAAGAAGGAGGGTATTGTTACTATATCTTCCCAAGATAGCCTTAGCAGAATTGTGACCACAGGTGGAGACCGATTGGTCGGGCCAACTTTGAGGTCTGGAGGCTCAAAGGGTGGAAAGAAGAAGTAATAGTTTTAGCTCGTTTACCTTATTTTATCGTCACTTCTTTTTATGTATTGCATTCAGACCGGTTGTGTATGCGGGTGCCGGTCCCCGCCTGCTACATTCACGTGTATTACTCTATGCACTTTGTGTTTGATGTTTGTTCTTGTTTTGGTAGTCCTGTGATTTGACACCATGTTGTTATAAGAGAGCTATACTCTTTCTGTTGTGCTTTACGTTTGAGACTGGCCTATTGATATCTTGTGATCAATCGACCGATCGGTCCATGACCGACCGGTTGCTTTGAACAATGTCTGATCGGTCGTTTTCCGCTTGAAGCCGACCGGTATTATAGACTAACGGCACTGTACTAGTTTCATTTCCATACAACCGACATTTCTATTTTGGGCATTTAAACATGCCTGTCAGTTGTGGTGTACTGATGCGTGATTGCCTCAGCTTTAACCCGGATCACTACCACCTGTCTCATAATAATCAATGTGTTGCACAATTCTAAGTTACTTGTTTTGACATTGATTGCCCATTTTGACAACAAATTAATCGTTTGAGTATGGTGAATTCTAAATATGAATCAAATGAGGTGTTTTGCACACTTGTTTGGATCGATAGTCTTAAAACTAACAGAACCTTGTTTGAAAGGTAGTATTTGTAAACTCTTCACTTATCGCGACTGAATGGCTTCGACATTTATAGCATTTGTGGGATGCCCTTAGGAAGGACTTTGGGTCCATCAATAATCGAATTTGGAAGATTCGGCATATGACTGGATGCCCTGGCGAAAACCTACACAATTTAGTACTAACTGAGTTTGGAAGACCCAGATATTCCGTCAGTAACTGGATTTGAAAGACCTAGAATCAATAGTTGGATTTGGAAGATCCAACATCTGATCGGATGCCCCTGAAAGGGTCTTTTAGATGCGGTGTTAGTGTCGTAATCCAGCCATGTATCAGTGGCGTCGACGATTTACCGAAACCCGGCCTTTGTATCACATTCCGGCCATGTATCAATGGCGTCGGTGATTAACCGAGTACCTCTTGGGGAGGTTTTTTACTTAGAAACTCAGCCTTTGTATCGTAATCCGGCCATGTATTAATGGCGTCGACGATCAACCGAGTACCTCTTAGAGAGGTTTTTTATTTAGAGTTGAAGGTTAGTTCACTTACCGGGCTATGCCGCGATTAGGGCTAGAGACTTTGTAATTAAGATAGTTCCCCTCACCTTCGTATTTGTTACGAATGATGCTTCTAGCACTGAATGTCAAGCATTTGAGCTATCCAGTCTTGGACATTCTACACCAATGACCAAGATTGGTTAAATCATAATAGTGTCATCATCTTTTCAGAAGACATTCAGTTGAAATTAAATCTAAGAGAAAATTTTGCAACCGCATGATTTATACAGGTAATGCAATTTTCTTCATTTATATTTATAAAACTTGCAATAGCGTTGCATGGTATGCACAATACACGTTATTTATAAGTTATATGAAAAGAGCATGAAAAGAAATTGTGACGGAGGTGTATAAGATCCCATGTTTTCGGGAATTGGACTCTGTTCATTGTCTTTAGTTCAAATGTATCTTAATTGTGAGTTCGTCCCCTTTTGGAAGAACCTTTGATTCACTGGGGTTCCTTACAATTCCCCCCAGCCTCTTTTGACCTTACGCAGAACTTCCAGAATGTTACCAGTGTTCAACTTCGGCATGACTGTATTTTCTGTATTCCTATCTTGTCCCTGTTGTCCAGAGGATGTTGCCCGACACCAGAGACTTTGGATATTCAAAGGATTCTTCACATACTGTTGAAGTTTATTTTTCCTTATCAGCTCTTCGATTACGCTCTTTAGATGCCTACACTCTTTTGTGCTATGCCTTGGTTGGCTATGAAATCAACAAAATCTCCCAGACTTTATGGAACCATTGCTGGCTTTTATTTGTTTTGGTATTGGATATTCCTCAATTTCCTTGGTGGCCATATAGATGTTTTCTCTAGTATCACTCGAGGGAGTCAACTCCGAGTTTTTGAAAAAATGAGTCTTCTTATTTACTTGGTAATCTTTCCTGCTATTGGCTTGCTTCTTTTTAGGTTGCATTTCGGCAATGTCGACATTGACGTGGTAAGAAGGGTCTTGGTCGGTTTTCTCCACTCTCGCTCGAACTCCTCCAATTTCCTTACATTCTGCACTTCTGTCATCTGGAGTCTAAATTGATCTTGGAACAATTTGGCTAATGTAGTAAAGTCATTTATAGATCCAGGTGGAAGTTTAGTAAACCGAAGTGATGCCACTCCTTCTAGATAGATCTGAAAATATAAACACTTCAACTCATCAGTGGCTTGAGCTCTTTCCATGTGCTGACCATAGCTGAATAGGAATTCATTAGGGTCAGTCGCTCCATAATAAGCCTGGACCACCGGAGGCTCAAATTTGTATAGATATGACGCCATTTTGATTCTTTTAGTGAGTGGAGTCTTCGTGGGAGCGAATCCCCATTCTTGCTCATTATCTCGCTCTTTCAGACTTTTTTCCATAATCCTGCGAGTCATTTCCGATATACATTTCCTTCAATGGTGCTGATATGGGGGGCGGATGTCGCCTTCCTTATCAGATGTTTGCTTGCGCAGATGGCCACAGTGAGAACTTTGGGATTCTGAACTTTCTTCTTGGAAAGGTTCCCCTTTGGCAAAGCCGATCACCGGTTGGGGAGATGTTCTATCAAGGTGAATGCAAGCGGGCCATTTGGTTTCCACATAGTTGTGATTTACCATCTCTTGTATAGAACTTTTCCAATTCAGGTTCAAAGAAGCGGAAATCGCACTTTCCGCATACGGAGTTTGATCGGATTTCGCCCGGGCGGACTCTACGGTGATCTTGGCCGTGGCAGCTTGCATGGCAAACATTGTTTCGAGTTTTTTCATCATGGCCTTATTTGCAATGTCCATTTGGTTTGCTAGGCTGGATTCCACTTCGTTGAGGTCCTTCCTTGTTACCGCTTCTTCGATGTTTGATGTTTCTCCATGTTCAAACTGATAGAATGGACGAGTCAACTCGAGCTCATGATTGGCGGCGTTACCCTTAATTTCGGTGCTCCTATTGATAATATTCTCTGCCAGTTTTTCCGATTTACCCATTGCTTTAGCGGCAAATAGGATCGGATGGTAATGGAATCGGCTTGAAGACTTTCAGTGCAAGGTATTGGACCTTGCGAGAGAGGTTGAGGGAATGGATTATTGAATCGGCCCCACGGAGGATGCCAAATGTTTGCATCAAAAATGACACAAACACCAAGTGTACTCGGGGTACTTGTCAAAATGCTTAATATAATAAAGTGTGGAGCCAATCAATAAAGAAAACAAGTAAAGAGACATGAAGTTTGAAGTGGTTCGATCAATTATGATCTACATCCACTTTGAATATCGATTCTATTATCACACGTAGAATTACAAGGCTATCACATCCCTCCATTACATTCATCCTCACACTCTCTTAGAAATCAATTAAGAAGAAAATGATGAGAAGTCCTCAATTAAGCTTGATAGTAGATCAGATCTAGATTTCCATATGCATTCTGATGGATTTGTAGTTGTATCTTCCTCTTTGAGTGGTGGGGGATGAAGAAATTACTAAGTAAATGTTGAGAATGTAGTTTTGCAGCACTTCAGGGTCATAGAGCTCGTCCCCCATAAAATATGGGATGGACCTCTATTTATAGGAGTAGAGAAATGGTAAGATATAGCTTTCTGGGCCACCGGTCGGTTATCCTTTATTTACGGAATTGCCACCGGCCAGCCTGGCGACAGTTGTCCAGAAGTCAGCCTGTCATTCACTGTCTGAAAGTCCGGTCGGCATCCCCCAAGATCAACCGGTCAGCGCGGGGTCTCTTCCTTCTCAAGTGAATGGTCCTCCGCAGGCTTTGTATAACAGCCAGTCAATTTCCCAACTCATGGGCCGGTCGGCAGCCCAAAACCATGATATTGGTCGCCCGGCATGGCTGGATCTTAACCGTCCGGCATAACTCGAGTGTCCGACAGGCGTGTTCCATTTTCTCTTTGTATGGGCGCACTGGTACGGATCTCATGCCAAGGCCGATCGGTCGTCTGCCCCCAGAATGGTCAATATTATGATTCTCGGACCAAGCGCGTTTCCTCAATGGGTGGCCGATCAGCACACTTGGACTTTGGCCTATCGGTGAACGAGTTTTTCATTTCTTTTCACATAGGATTCGTTTTGCTCTTGGCTCATAATCATCTGATCGGTATATTTGAATCCAGACCGACCGGTCCGCTTGCATTCTGACTGATGGTTCTTCTCCGCTATCCGACCGACTAGATCTTTGTTCTACACCATCCCACTTGTCATTCTAACTCGATTCCTTTATCCCTCTAGATGATTTTTGATGGATAACATGTACTTTCAATAGCTACTTAGCTTCTAATCCATTAAATAGCTGTATAGAATATATTTCAATATATAAACAAATCTTCTTATTAATTTAATAGTCATGTTCTTTTGACACTTATGGGTGAAGACAAATTTTAATTTTCACCTTAAATAAACCAAATTGTTACATTCACAAATATATATATTTTAGAAAAACCTTTTAAAATAACAAAGATATTTTAAACATCATTTACTTGTATAAGTACATAAAAGCTAAGAAATATAACAACTTAAAAAATTATATAGACAAGATATTAAAATACATAATTATTCTAAATCTATTTATATTATCCAAATCCAATATTATTTAATTAAATTAAATTACAGATATAAATCTATAAATTATAGTTTAACAAAATCAGTCAAAAACCCGGACATTACAATCTACCACCAAAATTTAAAGTGTAACGCAAAAATTTCAGTTATACGCAAAGTTAAAGACTTATATTCTGGACACATATGTTGGTCATATATTAACAATCATATCAAATAGGGCATCCAAATAAGCAAGTTACTATCAAACAAATTCACAAGAATCAAAACATTCAATTCACACATCAATAATTACTAATTAATCAAAATATCTGGATAAATTTTTCATACCATATTTTTAGTCTTGCATTATAATTACTTGAGATTCTTATTCGATTCCAACTCACATAGCTTCATTACCATATTTCCGAAGTTACTTCTTATTCTTATAAACGATTCGAACTAAATATCTAATCACCATCAAATCTGATTCCAAAGTCCAAGTCTTGCTGGACTGCTAGTTCCATAATTAATAATAAACCACAAACAATCTCCTCCCATGAGTTATATGGAGTATATCACTAAACTCCTTCGTTTCCTTACCTCGTCCTTGACAAATCTTCGATGAAATTCATCTTTATACAAACTGATTTTAAATCAATTCATTAACTTTATTTAACTCATCTGGTTCCAATATAAAGTAAGTAAATCAATTTTTATGTACCAAAATCCTTTTAGAAATAAATTCTTAAAATTTCGAATAAGTCGATAGTGTCTCTCTCGTATGGTTTCATCGTATTATTCCAAAATTCACATTTCTAGGCCCTCTCTAAACCACAGTTAGCAAGTTCACCAAACAAGCCGCTTAAATCCAATGTAAATACTAACTTATTTCCTTTATCGAGTATTCAACTTGTATCCCCGTACATCACCATCCATATGCATCCATCATTTCAAACACATTTAGTTTCATAACCAAAAATATCTGTTATTATAGCTGGAAAACATTTCTATATCTTATTTATGCATTTATACTCTTTAATATTCACCAGTCCCAGCAGTAAATCGGTAAGAAAATAATTCACTAAGTATTAATCCCGAAGACCGAAATCAACATCAGATCAACACTGAGAAAATCATTTACTCAACCAATCTCAACTTAGGTTCCTATTTCTTAACTCCATATCTTGACTCCTTATGAACCCATATTACTTCATTTGTCTGAATCTGCTTATTCAAATATTTTCATATGTTTCAAATTCTCTCTTTAACTCTATTCCAGGTTAAATCCACCTTGTCTCTGTATTTTCCATTAACTAATTTATTCACCAACTTTTTAGGTTCTAATTTCAAATTCAAATTCTGGTCTGTCTCATTTGTATATTTATTCTTATACAAATTCAATTTGGTTATATGTATAACCATTTCAATTCTATAACCTAATACTAGATTATAATAACAACCGACACAGCCATTTATAATAATTTTAGAAAATTATTCCTTTATATCAAAATATAATTTTGGGTAAAATTATTTTATTTACCTAGTTTTCAAAACAATACTGTGTCGAATTCCTTTGTTTAAGTGTTTAGAAATTCCTATCGATCTCGTCAACTGAACGCATCGATTTGAAATTTTTATACCACTCAACAAATCAATCAACACAATATGAAATAGATTTTTATATCAATCAACAAATACGTGCTCATATATATATATACATATACATACATATATATATATATATTCAAACTCAATGTAGGGTATTACTAACCCCATCTCTATCGAGTTACGCCGTAGAGCCAAGGTTATCACTCAACCTTCTGCTCTAATACCAAATGTAACGACCCAAATTTTAGTGCTCTTTGAGTCGACTAAAACAACACAAGTCCAACTCAAATTGCACTACAACTTTGATATTCTAGAAAGAAATTACAGGGTGAGAAATTAGTAGGAGTTTGGTGACCTCACATTCGGTGAGGTCACCATGACTCTCTCCACCCATTGGCGGAGATCATTGGGGCCCATAGGAGCCTCCATGTATTGCACCAATGGGTGGAGAGAGTCATGTTGACCTCACCGAATGTGAGGTCAACAAACTTACTCTCGTGAGAAATAGAAAGAGAAAAATTTAGAATAGAAGAACAAGAAGAAAATAACATAACAAAATAAGAGAAACACGAATCTCGTAACGGAAAGAATAAAATATATCAAATAACATAACTCGAAATACAAACCATATTTGTACTTAAATATAACATCAGAGTAAAACACATATACATCATAGCGAAAATTACTCTATATAACTAATGTTGAAGCCTCCTGCTCCAAGCTCCTCCAAGTGTATCTACAAAATCCTGAACTATTTAACTGCTCGTACAAATTTGGGCACCCAAGATTTTAGGGGAAACATAGAAAAATAAACTCTGAGTCACCCATGGGACTGGTATGAGAAAACGATTTTAAAACAGCTTGATTTTTAACTTCAAAACTCTTTTTGGAAGAAAAGATAATCGTAAGACCGATCCACACATAAATACGGATGGTTTTCACCTTACGATAACCCAAATTTTTTTTTTAAATCATTATTATTATGATATTATAGTAGTGTCTAGCTGCAAATAAATAGCAATCTAGCAGAACGCTTGCATCTCACGCTCCACATATATAGTATACAAACAAAACTGCGGGCGCTTATTGGATAATGGATTTCAACTATAGCAAGGTATGGGACCACCTTCTGATAATGTACCTCCGAAGATGAATAAATTGGGGTTCAACAAGAACATCTTGCAACTCGGCTACACATGACCGGCCCCTCATTTCCCTTGAGAGTACTGAATATATTATTACCACATTTAGGGGGCCAGCCAACTGAACCGATAGCATATAAATAAAAGGGACAACTGAAGGAATTTAATTTCTCCAGAATAGGTAATGATATACCCTTTAAACGGGAGCGATCCATATAGCCATGCTGCCTAGCCGATTTTATACCATTTCCCGGTTGAAGAGGCTTGAGGTCAAAACTTACCCTTAGACAGATCATATCTTCATTTACTTTGAATGTCACATTGTCAAACCTGCCAAATCACAAATTGACTTCCCCAAAAATAATTATGGGTATAAAGCCAAGAGAACGAATTCCTCCGCCACCATCGTAAATACTTTTGGCGAGATCAACTTACGCGATCTATTAGGTATACTCTGTCAGACATTCGTCCATAAAAGTTGTCCCAGGATTGGACAAACCGACGACCATATTCCGTTAATAGAACAACCCTTGTATAAACTCTACCTTCATTTACCTTCAATAATCTTTGACTTATATCGTATAAATCGGATCGAAGTGGAATTTATATTCTGGACTCTTTGAAATTATTACGTAGGGTCAAGTTGTAACAACCCGGAAAATCGGAACTAGTTTAAATTTTTATTTTAGCGATTTTAACTGTAACGACCCGGAAAAATGCGATCTTGGTTATCTGATATACAACACATATCGAACATCCAAGTATCGAAAATAATCGAATAGTTAATGAAAGAAATTAGAGGGTGAGAATAGATAAGATAGAAACTTAGAATAGAAGAAGAAGAAAAACACAACATCAGAGTAACACGAACCTCACAGCGGAACGAATAACATATAATATATATAACATAACTTGCAATATATATATATCTGTACTTGAATATACATCATTATCGAAGTATAACACTTACAACACAGCGGAAATAAACTATAACTATATGATCCTGAAGCCTCCTGCTTCAGCTCTTCAAGTATTTGTAAATCCCGACTACTTGACTGCCCGTACAAAATTGGGCACCCAAGAGTTTAGGGAGAACAAAACAAAATAAACTCCGGGGCAGTCATGGGACTGATATGAGTAAAACAGTTCGAACAAGTAAACGATATCTCATAAGACCACGCCGTACAACGGAACGGGTTTTTCCCTTATGAGAATCCAAAATATCTTTATATCAAAAACCTTTTGATACTATAATAATGTCTGTCAACCACAATATAATAATCATCTAGAAGAAACGCTTTCATCTCACGTTTTACATATATAGTGTACAATCAAAACCGCAAGCACGTATTGGGTAATGGATTTCCAACTATGACAAGGTATGGAACCACCTTTCGCTAGTGTATCTCTAGAGGAGAATACACCAATTTCAACAAGAACATCTTGCAACCCGGCCACACATGACCGACCACTCATTTTGCTTGAGTGTATCGAATGTATATCACCAACGGTTGGGATAAGCAACCGTTTCCCGAATGGGACAGCATCAACAATAGATTTTTAGAAGTAAATGAAACTCTAGATCAGGTGATTATACGCCTTAATAGGTGCGACCTACATAGCCATGCTGCCTGCCTGATTTCTGTCATTTACCGGTTGATGAGGCTTGAGGTTACGCTTTATCATCACATCAGATTCACTTCGAATGCCACATTGTCAAATCCATCAAAAATCACTAGTTTGACGTCTACAACCATACATTATGTGTCAGCGAAAAGAAGTTTCCTTCTCTGCTTCCACTCTTGGTACGGTTGAAGAAATCAATGTACGTGACCTTTCTGAAATACTTTGTCAGACATTCGTCTCTACAAGTCATCTAGGAACAGGATGAACCGAAGGCATTATTCAGTACATCCATCTTAGGCACTGTTATCTAAGACTTATACAATAGCCCTTGCACTTTGCTTCGTCTTCAATTATCTTTGGCATATATGATTCGCAACGCTTATGCCAATACAGAGTGGTTCTTTGGATAATAATCCAACCGGTCTCTCCATATTAACAACGTTAAAATGGTCAAAAACTTCGATAGTCTGTGATTTAACTATCAAAGAAAAACACGTGTGCAAACAACGATATTATTTCCAGATGGAAATTCTATCGATCAATCATCACTTAACATTTATCTCTTTTGTTCATTTATTTACTTATCTCATGTTTCCATATATTATCAAATTCTTATTTTCTCTTTATCAGAAAACATTTCTGATTCTTACTTGGAATACATTTCCAAAAACTCCTTCACGATCAAACCTTACCATTCCTTAGTTAAGAAGGAAGTCAATCAAGTTGGGGTATAATTACCTCTCAGACCTTAACTGAACAACGTTATAACTTCGAAATGGTCAAAGTTTCTCTTCTAATCTTTAACAACTTCTTTACGTCTTTCTCGGATTCAATTTACGAATCCACTTCTATATTTAAAACATTGGTTATAACGATAACGTTATAATCCCTACTTTCGAAGTATCTAACTTAACAATCTAACTCTTATTACTTATACTGAATGATTAACCTAACAACTAATTTATTTATAAATAAATAAATCTTGATTTAAAAACTGGAAAGTAAATAATACTTTCCGAATTCGATATAATCGAATTCGACGTATAACTCCCTTTTGAGTAATCTCTATTTGATTAACTCTCCTCCGAATAACCTATATTCGATAACTCTCTTCGAATAACTTGTATTGGATCAACTCACCTCGAATAACTAAATTCGATTAACTCCTTTCGATTAAACCATAATCGATAACTCCTTTCGATTAAACTAACATTGATTAACTCCTTTCGATTAAACTATAATCGATAACTCCTTTCGAATAACTAATATTTGACGAACTCTTATTCAAATAACTAAATTCGATTAACTCCTCCTGAATAACTATATTCGATTAACTCGACTCGACGAACTTAACTCGACTGACTCGACTATCTTAACTCGACTCGATTAACTCGACTCGACTAACTCGACTTACTTGGTTCGACCAATTTGATTCGATTAACAAGGCTCAACTAACTTGGTCGACCCACTTGATTCGACTAACTTGGTTTGACTAACCCTACTCGATTAACTCAACTTATTTAATTCAATTTATTTCACTTAACTTAATTCATTTAACTCGGTTCACTCCCATCTATTTACTTAACTCGATTACTTAACTCAATTAACTCCTATCGAATAACTAATATTCGATTTAACTCCATTCGCTTGACTCTAGATCGCAGCGATCACAATGGTTACGCCTGATTTCCTCTGGAAACATCCGACCACCTTAGGCTATCTACAGCCCTGCGAATTACGCTAACAGTCGTGCTAAATGGTAGCTCATTTGGATTAACTCTTATTCGAATAACTTATATTCGATTTACTTTTATCGATTCACTTACTCGATAACTTAACTCGATAACTTTATAAATATTAACTCGATAATCTAACTCGATTATCTTAACTTCAGTTTCAACTTCTTAACTTCAGTTTCAACTAAACCAATTTAATTTCAATTAAATTTTCAGTTATTCTTATTAACGAAAATTTTGAAAAATCCTGAAAATTTTCTAACGCCTTAACTTTTCGAATTTTTTTGCCATAACCTCCTTTGTACAGCCCTATCGGTAAAACCACAACTCGCCATTCTAGGCCTTCTCCAACCCAAAAGAAAATCAAACAGCCAAGCGGCTTGTCAAATCGGCTCATAAATCACCAAACTCATATGAAATATAAATTTGTACCTTTTTGTCGGACATATCATTATATCCTTTGCACCTGTTACCAATTCAACATATACCAGTGTTATCCCAATCAAACTCCAATCTATTTTTATCCACAATTTCAACCATTCGCTTATATCCAAGTCAAATATCATTTCAAACTCGAGTTTCATTCTCGACTCCCAACTCTTAACTTGGTTACCAAATTAAACTTTAAATTCGAATCTCCCTAATCTAATTTGTCTCGTATCATTCAAATTCAAATTCAATTTCAGTTACCACTTAACTGACTTTATTTTAATTCCAATTTGCTTTCACAAATTTTTGTTTAAATTTGTTTTTAATTCAAACAATCTTTTCTTGGGAGTTTTTAAACAGTTTACTCTTTTCAAAAATCAAAATTTCCTTTTTGAAATTCAACACAAGTTGTCTTTCCCAAAACAAATTCAAAACAGTATCTCCGGTAGTAATTCGTCACTTACAACTCAAAAATGAATACTGATGATGCAGCTGTCATCATCAGAATCTATTTTCCAGCGATCGAAGTGAGTTCAATACTATAAAACCATTTCTAAACATTTCCACTTTGAAATTCATTTCAAAATATAAATCACACTACTTGTAAAACAATTTAAAATCTCCCAGGATCTTAAATTTTCCTTATTTTTTATCCAAATCCATTTACAAACACTTATCCAATTTTCCAGAATTTTAATTCGATTATAATAAAAACCAATATATCCACTATATTAAAATTTTGATATACATATCTTCTCTATATCAAGATATACCTTGGGTAAACTTATTTTAATTTACCCTCTTTTCACAACATATCGTGTCGACCCATCGTATCCGAGTGTTTATAAACTCCTACCGATACAGTGGATCAAACTGATCGACCAGAACCCATAAACAACTCAACCAATGAATCTCCACAATATAAAACCACTTTATATCAAATTACAAATACGCACTCGTATATATATATATACTAAAACTCAATCTAGGGTATTACTAACCCTATCTCTACCGAGTCACGCCATAGAGCCAAGGTAATTACTTAACTTAAGCTCTGATACCAACTGTAACGACCCGGAAAAATGCGATCTGGATTATCCGATATACAACACATATCGAACATCCAAGCATCGAAAATAACTGAATAGTTAATGAAAGAAATAAGAGGGTGAGAATAGATAAGATTGAAACTTAAAATAGAAGAAGAAGAAGAACACAACATCAGAGTAACACGAACCTCACAGCGGAACGAATAACATATAATATATATAACATAACTTGAAATATATATATCTGTACTTGAATATACATCATTATCAAAGTACATCACTTACAACACAGCGGAAATAAACTATAGCTATATGATCCTGAAGCCTCCTGCTCCAGCTCTTCAAGTATATGTAAATCCAGACTACTTGACTGCCCGTACAAAATTGGGCACCCAAGAGTTTAGGGAGAACAAAACAAAATAAACTCCAGGTCAATCATGGGACTGGTATGAGTAAAACAGTTTAAAACAGTTCGAACAAGTAAACGATATCTCATAAGACCACACCGTATAACGGAACGGGTTTTTCCCTTATGAGAATCCAAAATATCTTTATATCAAAAACCTTTTGATATTATAATAATGTCTATCAACCACAATATAATAATCATCTAGCAGAAACGCTTTCATCTCACGTTCTACATTTATAGTATACAATCAAAACCGCAAGCACGTATTGGGTAATGGATTTCTAACTATGACAAGGTATGGAACCACCTTTCGCTAGTGTATATCTGGAGGAGAATACACCAAGTTCAACAAGAACGTCTTGCCACCCGGCCACACATGACCGACCACTCATTTTGCTTGAGTGTATCGAATGTATATCACCAACGGTTGGGATTAGCAACCGTTTCCCGAATGGGACACCATCAACAATAGATTTCTAGAAGTAAATAAAACTCTAGATCAGGTGATTATACACCCTAATAGGTGCGACCTAATAGCCATGCCGCCTGCCCGATTTCTGTCATTTACAGGTTGATGAGGCTTGAGGTTACGCTTTATCATCACATCAGATTCACTTCGAATGCCACATTGTCAGATCCATCAAAAATCACTAATTTGACGTCTACAACCATACATTACGTGTCAGCTAAAAGAAGTTTCTTCCCCGCTTCCACTCTTGGTACGGTTGAAGAAATCAATGTATGTGACCTTTCTGGAAATACTCTGTTAGACATTCATCCCTACAAGTCATCCAGGAATAGGATGAACCGAAGGCACTATTCAGAACATCCATCTTAGGCACTGTTATCTAAGACTTATACAATAGCCCTTGCACTTTACCCCGTCTTCAATTATCTTTGGCATATATGATTCGCAACGCTTATGCCAATACAGAGTGGTTCTTTGGATAATAATCCAACCGGGCTCTCCATATTAACAACGTTAAAATGGTCAAAAACTTCGATAGTTTGTGATTTAACTATCAAAGAAAAACACGTTTGCAAACAACGATATTATTTCTAGATGGAAATTCTATCGATCAATAATCATTTAACATTTATCTCTTTTGTTCATTTATTTACTTATCTCATGTTTCCATATATTATCAAATTCTTATTTTCTCTTTATCAGAAAACATTTTTGATTCTTATTTGGAAAACATTTCCAAAACTCCTTCACGATCAAATCTTACCATTCCTTAGTTAAGAAGGAATGGGGTATAATTACCTCTCAGACCTTAACTGAACAACGTTATAACTTCGAAATGGTCAAAGGTTCTCTTTTAATCTTTAACAACTTCTTTACGTCTTTCTCGGATTCAATTTACGAATCCACTTCTATATTTAAAACATTGGTTATAACAATAACGTTATAATCCCTATTCCGAAATATCTAACTTAACAATCTATCTCTTATTACTTATACTGAATGATTAACCTAACAACTAATTTATTTATAAATAAATATATCTTGATTTAAAAACTGGAAAGTAAATAAACCTTTCCTGAATTCGATATAATCGAATTCGACGTATAACTCCCTTTCGAGTAATCTCTATTTGATTAACTCTCATTCGAATAACCAATATTCGATAACTCTCTTCGAATAACTTGTATTCGATCAACTCACCTCGAATAACTAAATTTGATTAACTCCTTTCGATTAAACCATAATCGATAACTCCTTTCGATTAAACTAACATCGATTAACTCCTTTCGATTAAACTATAATCGTTAACTCCTTTCGAATAACTAATATTCGACAAACTCTTATTCGAATAACTAAATTCGATTAACTCCTCTCGAATAACTATATTCGATTAACTCGACTTGACAAACTTAACTCGACTGACTCGACTAACTTAACTCGACTCGATTAACTCGACTCGACTAACTCGACTTACTTGGTTCGACCAATTTGATTTGATTAACAAGGCTCGACTAACTTGGTCGACCAACTCAATTCGACTAACTTGGTTTGACTAACCCTACTCGATTAACCCAACTTATTTAATTCAATTTATTTCACTTAACTTAATTCACTTAACTCGATTCACTCCCATCTATTTACTTAACTCGATTACTTAACTCGATTAACTCCTATCGAATAACTAGTATTCGATTTAACTCCATTCGCTTGACTCTAGATCGCAGTGATCACAATGGTTACGCCTGATTTCCTCAGGAAACATCCGACCACCTTAGGCTATCTACAGCCCTACGAATTACGCTAGCAGTCATGCTAAATGGTAGCTCATTTGGATTAACTCTTATTCGAATAACTTATATTCGATTTACTTTTATCGATTCACTTACTTGATAACTTAACTCGATAACTTTATAAATCTTAACTCGATAAACTAACTCGATAACCTAACTCGATTACTCTTAATCGATAACTTAACTCTAATCGATTTACTTATTTAATCGATTTACTCAATTTGATTAACTCCTTTTCAGTTAACTTGTATTTGATTACTTTACTGATTTATAAAGATTTCCCTTTTTACAACGTTTATTCATTTATAAAGATTTACTTTTAGTAACAGTTCTTCACTTTATAGATGTTTTTTTATCTTTCTATTTATTTAACCAATAAATATTTTCCTTTTAATTCTATTTATTTTCTTTAAATAAATATTTCCACTTAATCTATTTGTAAATGGTTTACAAATGTTTTCTCTTTCGATTTCATTTGTAAATGGTTCACAAATCTGTCTCTTTTGATTTCATTTGTAAATGGTTTACAAATCTCCTTCTTTCTATTTGTTTTACAGACATTTTTCCCTTTATGTTTGTTTTTACAAATATCTTCTTTTACATTTGATTTCACAAATATTTTCCTTTATATTTGTTTTCACAAATATTTCCCTTTATAATATCTTATTTATCTACCAAATAAATAATCCATTTAAATGTCTTACTTATTTATCTTAATAAATAATTCACTTTATAAATATTCCATTTATAAATATCCTTTTTATAAATATTTCCTATTTATAAATATTCCTGTTTATAAAATCTTCTTTGATTTTATAAATATTTTCTCTTTTATAAAATACTTCGATTTTATAAATAATTTATTTTCAATTATCACTTTGAAATTTCCCTTATCAACATTCCGGTATGTTACGGTATTTAACATACAATGTAACGATGATCAGTATCATTCACACATGTAAAATCATTAATAGATTTCATATCACATCGTATAACACAATATATAAAACAAAACAGTATTTATATATTAAGGAACCCAGTTGGGTCCCTCCAACCTGTTTCCCTGCATCACAGATGTTAGACAATACGAGCATAACATATTCTAATAAACAGAATCAATATTCGATTAACGATTTATATGTATATCGTTATTTATAATTTTAATGAATACATAAGCAAATCAACCAAACAGTTAACACACAGCAATCAATCATCATTTATCAGTTCTAAATATACGTTATAAAAATAGAACTGTTCAGTGTTGGTTAGTTTTACTCACATTGGCAGTTCATCGTTAAAGAACGATAAACTGTTGTTTGATTTGAATCAAACAGTTTATTTCGCCATAAATTCAAACGAGCTCCACTTCACTCCCAGTCGGTCCCATTGGGTAGTGTCCGTCCATACGAACCCGACGGATCTTGTTTCGCTGAATTTCGATATCGTATGAGGAAGTTATGACATTTACAAGTTGGTACATTATAAATTAAATAAAAACTTAAATTCCTTATTGGGCTCACTGTTCCCTTAAGGCCCAAACCCAAATGTTAAAAGGCCAGACCGTCCCTCCTAATCCTTCGTCCTCCAGCTCAAAAATGCCCGTCGCCTGCTTTCCATTACCTGCCACTCCCTTTCGTTCGATCCCTTACTCCTCCATGATTCCTCCACCATTTCAAAAGCCGCAACCCCCAAAGTCCTTCTCTTCGAAATCCGCTCCTTCCTGTATCCTTACGTTCAAACTCGCCTGCACCAAAGGAAGTGTGACTTCCTTCACTCTCCGCCCACGACAGTGCACGAGTGCGACAGTTTTTGTTTCAGAAAATCACCAATACTATATACAAGATAAGGAATCTCCCTACGAGTTCGAAACTGACCTCCATTCCTTCGATCGAACCACACATCTTTCGCCAAACCCAACCCTAGCCTACTGTTCATTTCCGCGAATGAGAAAATGCCCATCGAGCTCAACCATATTCACATCAGTTTGAAGAGAAAATTGAAGAGATCAGAAAACACGAGCTTTAGGAATTTAGGGAATTTATTTCGGTTTTCTTTTGATTTTTCTTTCACCGTGGATCGTTTTTTCTGGAAAACAAAGAACGGCGGCTCAAGAGAAAATATATACATTGTCATATTTGTGTGTGTGGCTATAAATGGATGAGTTGTGGCTCTTCCTAGGCCTTAAAAGGTTTAAAGATATTTTATTTAATCTCATTTTATTTGTTTTCGACTTCTAAAAATTCGTGTGGTCACACATGATACCCAAAAATCGCGAAACTGGACATGTAGCTAGAGTTCGACATTACGGTCCCAACGAAACTGGTTTCGTCGAATTCCGACTTCGTATGCTCACACAGCGTATTTTTAAAGGTCAAAATATCGACTATTTCTCACATTAAAAATCGGTACGGCCACATACTGACTCTAAAAATCACGAAACTTAACATCTAACAATAATTTAATATTGTGGATCTAACAAAATTAGTTTCATCGAATTCTGAGGTCGTTTTCAAAACTGGCTATTTTTAAAGCCCTATATAGCCCTTTGAAATATATAAATATATTTAAAAACAATTAAATTTAATATTTAAAAATAAATATTATCGTATATATTCACACTGAATATAACACAGCTCTAGAATATTCCTATATGAATTTCTAACTCGATATTTCAAATCCCGATTAAATCGATATTCGATTTAAAATGAATTTCCCTTTTAAAATATAATTAATTCCTTTATAAATTATAAAGGAATTCCACAAGGACTTTTCTAAAGTTTGATTTGGTCATAAATCAAAATCTACACGATGAAATCCTGATTTTTCTCTTCCACTAGAAAAATATACTCCACCAGCTCCTAACGTTTCTTGTTTCACAGAAATCCGATTTAGAACGGCTTCTGTATACTCGTTTAAAGTTCGAATCGCCAAATCGCGAACTGCCGCGCTATTTCGAGCTCGATTATAATTATATTATAATTTAGTGAATATTAGGCTCACATCCCTTTTTCCAAACTTAATACACCTCACATCCAGCCATAGTTTTATGTTCACTTCCGCCCCCCTGTTTTTGCTGCCGCCTCCACCTTTTCATGTACTTCCTCCTTGCCTCTTTATATGCACGCATTTTTCATTTTCTGGCCAAAAATAAAGCGGCTATGATTAAAAATAATAATTCTAAAATCTTGAAATAATTCCAAAAGTCCACGCGAAGGAAAAAAATTGTTGCATATATGTGTGCAACTATTGCTATAAGTTGCATACATATATGCAACTATTTGAATATACTTACACGTAGACAGACCCTTCTCTTGAATAACTGCATACATATATGCAGTTTTTCTGTATAACTGCATATATGTATGCATATAGGTGAAAATATTAGCAAAAGTGAAAAGTTGCACTACAGTTCGCTGTTTTCAAATAATTGCATGGGTAGATGCATGTTCTTACAATATGTGCATACATGTATGCGTTTACACTGCAGTTTTGACGTAGAGTTAAAATAAATGCATACATGTATGCAACTTATTGAATTATATGCATCTTTTGATGCATCTTGCTGCATTTCGTTGTTTTTTATGTAATTCTTGATTTTGACGTTGTTTTTGATGTTCTTTAGGGCTAATTTTTTCCCAAATAATTATTTTAATTAATTACGAATTTACGTGATTTTTTTATTATTTTTTTATATTTTTTGATGAATTTTCAGAAAATAGGGACCTAATTTACAATAAGTTTATGACTGGATGTGATCCTAATTTAAAACCTTAACAGGGAACTGTAAAAAATGCACCCTATTATTTATACGTTCAACGATCATTATTTAAGTATATTCGCTATCGTAATTCAATTCTAAACTGAATTATATAATTTGAATTTCCCAATTCACAACATATCGCCATTTCAACCTATTCTGATTATTTCAGAATTTAATATATTATTTAATTATTATTTTAATTAAATATTCCAAGTTATTTAATTAAACGACCATTAAATCCTCTTAATCACCTTTTAAATAATTAAATAAATTAATTATTATATATTGAAAATGCGGGTCATTACATTAAAGGATTTAGATTATTTTAAATGATTTATTTTAAATAATAACGATGAAAAATTTATTTAAATCAAAGTTAGAACGTATAAATTTATTTTAATTGTATAACGAGCCTGAAATGGCGCGGTAGTTTGAAAATTCGATTTTAAACTTTGAATGATTATACAGAATTCAATATAAGTCAGAATTGGACGAAATAAGAAATATTTGAATCTGATTAACTATATCTTTCTAACGAAGTTAAGAAACTAAGATTTCACTTTAAGAATTGAAAATTATGTCCAGTTTAAAATAAAAAATAGTCGTTATGGAATTTGTATATATTATATATATTTATAATATATATAGCCCTTAAAAATGGAAATTTTGCAAATGACCTCCGTTTTAAGCAAAACCACTTTTGTTGGATCCGGAATGTCAAATTATTGCTAGATTCTAAAATTCGAAAATTTTGGAATTAATATGTGAGCGTGGCAAAAGAAAACGTGTTTGGTACTTTTAGTTTGAGTTTAATTGACTGGAAAATGACCATTTTTCAAACGGTCTCCAAATTCGACGAAATTAGTTTGTTAGGACCGTATCGTCAATACGAAGCTGGAAGAAATTTTTCTAGAATTTTCGAAGTCCGTATGTGGCCCCGATAAAATGAAATGTACGTTAAAATCAAGTTTGACTATTATATTAATTTATATTTTAATTTGAACGGAAACTGATCGTAACAAGATAATTAGCGTGCGAAACATATCCCATTGTGTTCGGAATGGGGGTACTTAGCTAGGGGCGGCAGTCGTTGGGCTTCGTTTGGAGATCGAATAAAAAGTCAACTTTTTTTGGAAATTATTAAATATAATATATATTTTTATACATAAGCCCCCACCCCCCGTTGTCTCTCTCCCCAAATCGATCAGTTGAAATAATAATAAAAACCTGAAGACCACGGCTCCCCGTCGCCCTCCCTCTCGTTCACCGCGCCACCTCGATTGGAGCGCCGCCGCGCCGGAAATCCCCTGCCTCGCCGCAAGCCCCACCTCCGATCCCCCCCAACGACCTTGCTTCTCTCTTCCCTCTCATTTCAAAACCATCCCTAAAACCCACGACGCCACTCCCCTAGCCGACCACCACCAGTCAACCCGTGCCTCCGCCTGGCCAGCAGCACCCCGACGCCACCATCCTCAACTACCAACTCCAACCACGAACCCTCCTTCCCTTTGAACAACAAATAAAGGTGAGTTTTAATATATTTTGTTTAGTTTAATTCATTTAAAAAATCTGGTTCTTATGCTTGTGAATGTAACGACCCAAGTTTTTGACCATTTAATTTAATACTTAAATTTGGTTTAAATGTCGATTTGGATTTTTAAATGGTTTGAAATTAATGAATTTGAATAATTTATTTGTTTAAATAATATAAATGATAAATTAAATTCGAAATAATCAAAATTGGCTGAATTTGCGCTGTTAGAAGATTTGGTAACGTAAGAGGATTTAATTGTGTTTAGATTTGATTTTATTTATGATTTCGTTTATTACGCACTGTTTAAAAGTTTATATTATAATTTTAATTATATAACGAGCTGCAGCGGCGCGGTAGTTCGTAATATAACGCTTTGAACTTTAAATGGTCGTATAGGCTCCAATTTAAGTCGGATTTCTTCAAAACAAGAAACGTCCGAACCCATTTGATAATATCTTTCTAATGAAGTAGAAAAATCGAGTTTTCGCCTTGTAGATTTTGTTTTATGGCCAAATCAAATTTTCAAATAGTTGTTGTGGAATTCGATTATATATTATAGTGATTTATTATATAGAAATAAAGGGATTTTAATTTATTTAATATCGTTTTGGCTCAGAATTCAACCTGAGATATTTTATTTTGAAAATATATGAAATTCTGCTTTGGTATGGCCAATTGTAATATTTAAATATTATTATATTGAGGTATTTTAAAATTGGTTTATTTTAATTCAAATTGGACCTTTTAAAAGGGAGGTTATTCAAACAATCTCTGTTTTCAACGAAACAAATTTTATTGAGACCGTAACAACAAATTATTGTTATATTTCAAGTTACACGCAAAACAGAGTTATTCTGTGAGCGTGGTAAAATAAAAATGTAAATAAATCGACCGTTTTGACTCGAACGAGCGCCATTCGCACAAACGGACTCGAAATTCGACGAAACAAGATTCATTAGGACCGTAACGTCGAATTATATTATGCCGTCCATTTCCATCACGATTGGAGTTCGTATGCGATCACAGTAGTCAATAAACAATGTTCAGGAATTGCGATAGGTACGAATAAAAATCGTTAGTCATATCAATAAATATCGCTAGTCGCGTCAGATAAAAATCGTCAGTCAAATCAGAAATAAAATAATAAAAATATTAAAATAATATAATTAAAAAAATTATATTTCTACCCTATAAAAATACACTACGGTGATCTATCCATACCCAAAATCACTGGGTAAATTTTCCCGTTCTTACTTCCTTCTTCAAACCATTTCTTTGTTAAATTCCTTCTTACTAAATTCAAAAACAATTCTTTAAAATTTCTATAAATTTAGAAGTTATACATTTGGTTTGCTACACGTTTAAGCCTCAATCTGGTGAAGGAATTGTGTGGCTCGATCATAGTTTTGGGGGAGTTTTCTGTGCTTGTATTTTTGGGGTTGCATGCGGTTTTCAAGGTCTTGGTGGAGATGTGGTCCACTGATAGCCACCGGAGTTGGCCGAATAGGAAGTTGGGTCGGAGGGGGTCATCACAGCGTCGGTCTTGGGTGATTCGATGATCTGAGGTAGGCGGTGGAGCATTTTGAAAGAGGGCGTGGTACTGTGTTGATTTGTTTAATGTTGTGGTTGGTTTTTGTGATGGTGTAGGTCACCGGAGGGGACGGGACCATGTCGAGGTGACAACTGAGTCGGAGGTGGTCGTCGCAGTGGCGGTTTGAGGTGGTCCGGTGTGGTGGTTGGATGGCGGTGGGTGTTTGAACAGAGGGTGTTTTCTGCGTTGTATTTTCTGGATCTGGTTATGGTTTTGGCGACTATGATGGAGTTGTGGACCACCAGTGGAGGCAAGGACGGTCAAGACGGGAAGCCTGAGGGATGGTGAAGGTCATGGTGGCGGACTGGTGGGGTCCGATGAACTGTGGACGGAGAATTTGGGTTCGAAAGCACCTCCGGTCATCTCCGTTTTCTGGCAGCCTGGAAGGGTTTGGAGGCTCGAAAATTGGGGCGTGGGTGTCTCTTACACTGGCATGGTCATAGATGGCCAGTGGTGGTCTTCCGGTGGTCAGGAACGGCGACAGTGGGGGTTTGGAGTGGTGGTGTTTGTGGTAGGAAGTTGGGAAGAAGATAATCGGGAAGAGAGGAAATGTTTAGGGGAAAACGCGTAATTTAATCTGACCTGGCTGGGGATTTTTGAGGTAATTATGAACGTTAATTTCTATTAATTAGGATTTGTAACGTCCCGTCCGTTTTCGACTGAGCTTGCAACACAGTTTATGGTGGATTATTTCAATAATTGGTTTAAATCAAATATATTTTTTAAAAAAATACATTGTGGTAAATTTCAAGAATATATGTTTTAATGGTTTAAAATTCTTGACCATTGTATATATATAAACAAGTAAATATACTTTAATGTGTTTGTCACATTAGAACTTGTTTCAAATTCACATGAATATAAAATTACATAAAGAAACAATAAATACGAATATTTAAATAAGATTTCTTTTACTTCACATGTAGGTGTATAGAATATGACTATTAAGTATAGGATTTAACTGATAAAAGGGGGAATCAAATCAAAACATTGAGTGAGAATAGATTGCTTAAGAGCAAAGCTGGCCCTTTAGAACAGTTTTTACACACGACTTATGCATGTAACCAGACTGATGAGCATATGAAGCTAGGAGAGATTAAATAGACAAGACACCCTGGGCTACATTCTTTTTCAGTGAAGCATTTATTGACTTGATTCACTTGGAAGCCAAGTTTTTTTTATCTAGTAGGTACATATGCTGTGCAAATAGTTACTGCAAACATCATTTATCCGAAGCAATTAGAACTGTTTCTATCAATAATATACAAAATTGCATATAACCTTTCCCTTTCAATCACTACACATATGCATAGCTATGGCTACACTTTCTAATCAACTCAAGCACATGATTGTGTAACTTTATGCTGGAATACACACATGACTGGTACCAACTTGTGTATCTCAACATGACATGTTGTGCATCCCTGTGCTAGTATAAGAACATCAATATAGGCCACTGCCATGCATTTAGATGTAGCAAGATTATAACTGGCTACATCTTAGCCTTGATAATAGCCCTCTTTTCAATCAACTATACCACTTCTTTTCTATCAATCATAGAAACAGCCTAGGACATTTCACCTCTACCCAAAAGCCTAGATCCTAAAAACCAATTACATATAGCTGTGTACACAATGAAATACTTTCCTTAGAAACTAAGCATTTGATTTTATTTTATTTTATATAGCACACCTGCACATGGCCATAATATGTAAGTTTAGAAATGACTCAACACAATATCACTTCCATCATATGCAGATAGTATAAACTCTACACTGTGGAAGCTATAAGCTAGACAATATTTTATTGTTAGTTGCACCTATAAATACACCTGTTTACTCCCATATCCACTCACACAAGCTAAAGATAAGAACCAAACGCAAGAACAAATAAATGGCTGAAGTAGCAGAGAACATGGTAGTATACCTGGAAAGAAGAACAGGAAATGCTCTAAACCAGTGAACCAATTGTGAGTAAACTTTGAAAATTTCTTCTACCAGATCTAATTTAAGGTTGTTATTGTATTGTATGCATATATGTTGTAGATGACTGCTGTTGATTTTATAACTGTGTATAACCATTTTATGAATGCGTGATTAGACATTTGAAAAACTGCATATGTGTTGACGGTAAGATATATTCATCCCCTGATATTTGGAAAAGCAATAATCAAAATTCTAGAGTTAACTAAGGTTTAGAGGTAGTATTCAACATCAGAGAAGTTTAAAAAGATCTGATGTTTATTGAAAAAAAATTAGTTTCACTTCTACAATATATATACTATTTACAAACATGTAAATAAGGAAACAGAAAGCGGTAGGGGAAAGAAATAGGAAACAAAAATAGAAAGCTGTGAATGTTGTTAAATATTTCCCTTTTGTAATGACCCGGGATTTCGGTCAACTAATTTTAAATATTTAATACGGGTTTAAATATCGAGTTGATAATATAAAGGAATATTTATATTAAGTTATTAATTTAATAATAAATTTTGATTTAATATCAAATATATTAAATCATCATAATGCGAAAATATAATTCAGTTCGAGATTTAAAACTGAATTAAATATAGTTCAGACTTCTGTTTAAATACGAATAATAATATTATTTTATTATCGTAGAATTTATTGTTTTAAATTTAATTTATATCAAATTTAAATTAATATCTTGTCCATACGATCAAATGGGACTGCGAAACCATTTCTAGTATGTTCAGAATTGTGGTGTAACATTAATAACGTCGGTTGTTGGGTTCAGAAAAGAGTTCGGGATCACGGAGTGTTTTAATTTTTGAATACCAGATAAAAACTAATTAAAATAAAATAAAGAAAAATCCAAAATCTTTTAAGTGCGCACAAACAATACAACAAGGCAAAAAGGGAAATGGTCGTTGTCTTCACTTTCTTCCACATGAATATTCATGGCAAAAGGGTGGCCACGCTCCTCAATTACACACCACTCCCTTCATCTTTAAAACCGCTCCTCATATCCACTTTAAACTAAAAGCCGTGACCCCCTTCTTCAAATCAAAATCGAAACCGAACTTCGAATTAAAAGAAATGGTGATTGAAAATCTGGTTCGCCCTCTCCTTCTTCAATACGCGATTTAGGGTTCCTATTGCTTTCGATTTAGGGACTTGTAGGTGAAACAAATAGCGGATTCGGTCTTGGGGTGGTCTTCAGCACTTGCGTGGTTTGCTTCGAAGGGTTTGGGACAATTAACTGTCGCTACCTGGGTGCGCTGTAGAGAGGATTGGGGTGAGGTGGGAGACGGAATTCAAAGGGGTGATGCGATGTTTTGAGGAATGGCGTTGGGCGTGTTTTTGTGGATTCCTGGAGGTGCGAATATGGGATGGAAGCTGCGAAGTTGGGGAAGTGCGATGGGAAGAAAGGGGTCGGGACATAAGAAAATGGCGAAGTCGAAATCTGGTAATGGATGGAGATAGATATCGTGAGGTGATGTTGATTAAAGGGAGAAAGAGTGGCTGAGTTCAACAATAGGTAATTAGAGGGGTTCGATTGTGGTGCAGGCTAACGTAGTTGTACAGAGAAGTAAAGGCTGACGAGTTGAAGCATATCAGTGATGATCGAATTTCAGTCTGATGGTTGTAGTGGTTAAGGAGGGGCAAAGATTAAATGGAACGACAATAGCAATGAACCGGAAGAGCAAGTGATTTTGTTTGAAAACAAGAGGAAGGAGTGGAAGATTCAATCGAAATAAAGTCAATTGAATTCGTAGTGAGGTAGATGTCAAGATGAAGCTAATCTAGTGCATTGAAAGCCAGTAAGGATTCTAGGAAAATTCAAACGTCGTTCGAAGTTAAACAGATCCAGAACGTAAAAGCGACAAATAAAATCCGGTGAGTAAATCTCACTCACCTTTTAGTTAGAATTATTTTTATTTCATTAAAAATAATTGTTTGTTGCTTGTTGAATGCTTTCTGATTGTTTGAAATATATTAGTTATTTAGGGTTGACTATTATATATATATATATTGGGTTGATGATTGGATTGATTCCCGTAGTAACATTAGCGGATGCCCGCAGTATCATTAGCGGATGACCCTATACGCCCCACGCTATGATAGTGGATGACCTTCATACCGTGATATCCTACCTCGAAGCAGGATGGGTATTACTATGTTGACTAACGTCTGTGGGTGCAGGAAAACAGGTTGGAGGAATCCGACTGGATTCCTCAAAAATATTATTATCTATTTGTTCATACATATTTTCATATATGATGTGTTAGAGAACCAATGATTGATAACTGATTGTTTGGGGTGTTTAAATATCACTGGGGCTTGAATATTGATTTATAAAAATATCGAAAAAAATATTTGAGATTTAAAAAGGGAATTCTATTTTTATAAATAAAATTTGAATTTTTAATGAACTAGGGAAAATATTAACTTGTTTGAATATATAAGACAAATATTAAATTTATAAACTTGTTTATAAATTTATAAATGTTGGAACTGAATTGAATTTATAAACTTGTTTACAAATTTATAAATGTTGGAATTGAATTGAATTTATAAACTTGTTTATAAATTTATAAATGTTGGAATTGAATTGAATTTATAAACTTGTTTAAAAATTTATAAATGTTGGATTTGTATTGAATTTATAAACCTGATTATAAATTTATAAATATTAGATTTGAATTTATAAACGTTGGTTATAAATTTATAATACGAGATTTGAGGTGAAATTATAAACATTGTTTATAAATTAAATAATGCAGAAAATAGAAATGAATTTATAAACAGTGTTTATAAACATAGTGGAAAAATTATAATTAGATAATTTGAATATTTAAATTCAAATGTGAATTTAAAGATAGAAATGGGGAAATCGTTTTAAAGAAATAAACGATTGAATGTATTCTGATGTTTAGAATATAAATTGAACTAAAATAAATTGATACGGATTTATGATTTGAATTCGATTAAATTGAATTTATTTAAATAGAAGTTAAGTTGAATAAAGGAAATTCAAATATGGAAATTGAATATAGAAATTCAAATGGGAGTTGAATAAAGGAAATTCAAATATAGAAATTTGAATATATAATTCAAATAGAATTGAAGATGGAATTTGAATATAGGAAATTCAAGTAGAACTGAGTTGGAATTTGAATATAGAAGATCGAAGTATAAATAAATTTATTTCCGAGTTAGGGAAAATCGACCATTTTAGAAAATCGGAAATATTATGTTGAATTGGAAAAAATGGATTTGATATATATATATATAAAAATTATATCAGAATGGAGTTGAATTCATTTAAAAGAAGTTTAAAAGTTTATATATATAAATATAATTAAAACGAACTCGCCACGACGCGGCAGTTCGTAAATTGGCGTTTCGAACTTCAATTGAGTATACAGGACTCAATTTAAGTCGGAACTCTTTGAAACAAGAATCATCAGGACCGGTTGAATAATAGTTTTCTAATGAAAGAGAAAAATCTGAATTTCGTCGTATAGATTATGAGTTATGTCAAAATCAAATTTTCAGAAAAACAGCGCCAAAACCATTATAAACCATAAGGGTTTATTTAAAGAAATAAAAGGATTTTTAAGGAAATAAAAATGCAAATTCCCAATAGAAAAATCCAGACTGGGGATATAAAATAAATATGAACTCCAGTGAAGTAAATGAAATGATTTCTGAAACCAAAAATCATATTTTCGATTGCTGAATGGAATTAACTAAGCAAAAGAAGAATTAGTTAATTAAGTTTAAAACTGAGTTCAGCTTTGAATAAGTAGATTAAACTTTTGAATTCATATTCGAATCAAATGTGAAACCTGAGTTTGAAAAGGGAATTGGATTGATTTTAAGTAAGTTAAAGTTATATTTGAACATGTTATGTTCAAACAAAAGTGAAATAGGCAAAACAGTTAAATAGAAATTTGTTAATGGAATTTTTAATTTAAGTTGAACTTTGAAAAGTAAATGGGATGTGAGAACTTATATTTGAAATCGAATATGGAACTTGAATTGAAATTTAGAATTCAATTAGTTTATAAGTGAGTCGGAATATATTTGAACATGTTATATTCAAATATACAAATGAAATAGGCAAAGAATTTATTAACAAATAAATTAACGAGTGGAGTTAAAACGAGTGTATTAAGTTAAAATAAATTAGAAATGTATGGATATACATGAGACAGGTTCGGAGTGAGGTTAATGAAGGTATATAAATAGAATGCTCGACAAAAAGGTATGTATTTAATTCCCATATGAGGTCTTATGCGCCGTATTTGCAAGCCGCTTGGCTTTTTCTTTTTCTTTTTGATTGGGGAGGCCTGTGTGGCAAGGTTGGAATTTTTCCGGTAGCTCCGTACAAAGGAGGTTATGGCGAATTTTTCCGAAAATTTAAGGAGTTAGAATATTTTTAAGAAATCTTGATAGTTAGAAATCAATGTATCGATATATATAGAATTCGATAAGGGAATGAACTTAAAAATAGAATATTATAAACAAAAAAGGAAATCTATAAATTAGATTTGTTAAAAATAGAAAGAGAAGCGTATACGTGTTTTAGAAATGGAAAATTGGTTTAAAATGGTGTTGATTATTCGAGTTAGCAGTCTTGTCGGTTTTGAAGTTGATAATATTTTCAGTCAAGGTCTGAGAGGTAATTATACCCCAACTTGATTGATTTCATTATTAACTGCAGTCTCGAAGAGAAATGTTTAAAGAGATTTAGTCGAATGCAGTATATTGGGTTGTTGTGACGATGTTTTACATAACATCCGTTTTAACCCAAGTAAGTAAATCTTGGAAATATAATAATAAATATTTCCTGAGTATAGAAATAAACGAGTCGGAAAAGAGATAAGTAATTGGAATATTTTCAATTATAAATAGAAGATATTTTCTAAGTATAGGAAATAAAAGAAGGCGAGATATGGAAATGTTTTCCAGTGTTAATAACATATATTTTCAAAACATAGAAAATAAGGAAATATGAATATATATATATGTTTGATGATTTGATCGATAATTCAATTTGGAAATAAGATCGTTGTGTGTACACGGACATTTTTCATTTGATAGTTAAATCACCGACTATCAAAGTTTTGACCATTTTAACGTTGTTAATATGGAGAGACCGGCTGGATTATTATCCAAAGAACCACTCTGTATTGGCATAAGCGTTGCGAACCAAGTATGCTGAATATATTGAAGACGGAGTAAAGTGCAAGGGCTGTTGTATAAGTCCTAGGTAGAGATTGCCTAGGATGGATGTACTGAATAGTGCCTTCGTTTTCGTTCAATCCCAGAACGAATGTATGACAAAGTATTTCCAATGATCAAATGGGTTGGTCTGTATAAATATATATGGTTGCAAAAGATTTATTCCCTTAGCATAACATCCAGAATATTTATGTAAACCAATTAATGATTAACGGATCTGATAATGTGGCATTCAAAGTAATTGTGTTATAATCATAGCCTCAGGCCTCAACAACCGGGAAATGACAAAAATCGGGCAGACAACATTGCAATGTGGGTAGCTCCCATTAGGGTGTATTATCTCCTATCTAGAGATTCGTTTAATTCCTTATTCTATTCGATGCTGTCCCATTCGGGAAACGGTTGCTGATCCCAACCGTTGGTGGTATACATTCGATACACTCAAGCGAAATGAGTGGTCGGTCATGTGTGGCTGAGTTGCAAGATGTTCTTGTTGAACTCGGTGTATTCTCTTCTAGAGACACACTAGCGAAAGGTGGTTCCATACCTTGTCATAGCTGGAAATCCATTACCCAATACGTGCTTGCAGTTTTGATTGTATACTATATATGTAGAACGTGAGATGAAAGCGTTTCTGCTAGATGATTATTATATTGTGGTTGATAGGCATTATTATAATATCAAAAGTTTTTTGATATAAAGATATTTTGGATTCTCATAAGTGAAAAACCCGTTCCGTTATACGGCGTGGTCTTATGAGATATTGTTTACTTGTTCAAGCTGTTTTAAACTGTTTGCTCGTACCAGTCCCATGACTGACCCGGAGTCTATTTTGTTTTGTTTTGCCTAAACTCTTGGGTGCTCAAATTTGTACAAGCAGTCAAGTTGTTCAGGATTTTACAGACATATCCAAAGGATATTGGAGCAGGAGGCTTCAACGTTATCTAGTTATTGTTATTTCCGCTGTATTGTAAGTTGTACTCTGATAGTGATACTCTGATAAGTGTATGTTATACATTGAAATTTTGTATTTCAAAAGTTATGATATAATATATTTTGTTCCGCTGCGATGTGAGATTCCGTGTTGTTATTTCTGTTCTTCTTCTACATTTTTCTTCTAAAAAAAATGATTCGTATTTTCATGATACTTGGGTTGGATGTATGTAGTCAACTCTGATATTACGGATTTGCGGGCCACTACAGTTGGTATCAGAGCTTAGGTTGAGCGAATACCTAGGCTTTGGTGGAATGTGCTCATTAGAGATAGGGTCAGCAGTACCCTAGAATGAGTTGAGTTTATATATATATATATATATACATATATATACGAGAGAGCGTGTTTCTTAATTGATTAAAACAAGTATTTTATATTGTGTTAGCTAGTCTGTTGAGTGGTTTATGAATTCTGATCAAATCGTGGGACGCCACGAAGTCGATAGGAATTTCTAAACACTTGAACAGAAGATCGAACATGATATTGTTTTTGTGGGTAAATGAAATAATTCTACTCAAAATTCTATTTTTTGATAGAAAAAGAATAATTTTCTGAAATTATTCTAGTATATGGATGTGTTGGTTAATATTATTATAATCGGATGAGATTATAAAACTGAAATGGTTAATTACAACCATATATAATTTGTATACGAATGAAATATACAAACGAGATGAATTATAATTTAATTCAAACCAGAATTAAGAATTTAAAATCCTGGGAAGTTGGAAAATATTTTCCAAAGTATACTAATATAATATGACTTTGTTTTGAAAGGAGTTTTGAATCAAAATCATTTTGATGGATTTGTATAGTAATATAGCACTGAACTCATTCAGTAGCTGGGAAATAATTATGATAATGAGTCGACCATCATCAGTGTTCATTTTCGAGTTCCTAAGTGATGAATTGCTGCCTTAGAAAAGTTTTGATGGAAATTTATTTTTGGGAAATAAGTTGTTGGAAAATTCAAAAGTTTTGAATTGAAATGGAAATAAATATATTTCTATATATATTTATGTGATTTCAAAGGAGATTTAAAATAAGAACCCAGGAATTTGAATGATTGAAATTAAATTTAACTTAAGCAAGTTAAATGGATCGAAGTGAATAAAATTGATCAGAATCAATTTGAATTAAATTGGATTGCATATGAATGGAATATGAAATGTTGAGTATCAACATAAGTGTGTTTTTGAAAAGAAAATGGGTAAGTAACACTTTTCCAACCTTACTAATTTCGGGGACGAAATTCTTTTAAGGGGGAAAGATTGTAATGACCTGGGATTTCAGGCAACTAATTTTAAATATTTAATAGGGATTTAAATATCGAGTTGATAATATAAAGGAATATTTATATTAAGTTATTAATTTAATAATCAATTTCGATTTAATATCAAATATATTAAATATCGTACTGCGAAAATATAATTCAGTTCGAGATTTAAAACTGAATTAAATATAGTTCAGACTTCTGTTCGAATACGAATAATAATATTAATTTATTATCGCAGAATTTATTGTTTTAAATTTAATTTATATCAAATTTAAATTAATATCTTGTCCATATGATCAAATGGGACTGCGAAACCATTTCTAGTGTGTTCAGAGTTGTGGTGTAACGTTAATAACGTCAGTTGTTGGGTTCAGAAAAGAGTTTGGGATCATAGAGTGTTTTAATTTTTGAATACCGGATAAAAACTAATTAAAATAAAATAAAGAAAAATCCAAAATCTTTTGAGTGGGAACAAACAATACAACAAGGCAAAAAGGGAAATGGCCGCTGTCTTCACTTTCTTCCACATGAATCTTCATGGCAAAAGGGTGGCCACGCTCCTCAATTACACGCCACTCCCTTCCTCTTTAAAACCGCTCCTCACATCCACTTTAAACTAAAAGCCGTGACCCCCTTCTTCAAATCAAAATCGAAACCGAACTTCGAATTAAAAGAAATGGTAATTGAAAATCTGGTTCGCCCTCTCCTTCTTCAATACGCGATTTAGGGTTCTTGTTGCTTTCAATTTAGGGACTTGTAGGTGAAATAAATAGTGGCTTCGGTCTTGGGGTGGTCTTCAGCACTTGCGTGGTTTTCTTTGAAGGGTTTGGGACAATTAACTGTCGCTACCTGGGTGCGCTGTAGAGAGGATTGAGATGAGGTCGGAGACGGAATTCAAAGGGGTGATGCGGTGTTTTGAGGAATGGTGTTGGGCGTGTTTTTGTGGATTCCTGGAGGTGCGAATATGGGATGGAAGCTGCGAAGTTGGGGAAGTGCGATGGGAAGAAAGGGTCGGGACATAAGAAAATGGCGAAGTCAAAATCTGGTAATGGATGGAGATGGATATCGTGAGGTGATGTTGATTAAAGGGAGAAAGAGTGGCTGAGTTTAACAGCAGGTAATTGGAGGGGTTTGATTGTGGTGCAGGCAACCGTAGTTGTACAGAGAAGTAAAGGCTGACGAGTTGAAGCATATCAGTGATGATCGAATTTCAGTCCGATGGTTGTTGTGGTTAAGGAGGGGCAAAGCTTAGATGGAATGACAATAGCAATGAACCGGAAGGGCAAGGGATTTTGTTTGAAAACAAGAGGAAGGAGTGGAAGATTCAATCGAAATAAAGTCAATTGGATTCGTAGTGAGGTAGATGTCAAGATGAAGCTAGTCTAGTGCATTGAAAGCCAGTAGGGATTCTAGGAAAATTAAAACGTCGTTCGAAGTTAAACAGATCCAGAACGTAAAAGCGATAAATAAAATTAGGTGAATAAATCTTACTCACCTTTTAGTTAGAATTATTTTTATATCATTAAAAATAATTGTTTATTGCTTGTTGAATGCTTTCTGATTGTTTGAAATATATTAGTTATTTAGGGTAGACTACTATATATATATTGGGTTGATGATTGGATTGATTCCCGTAGTACCATTAGCGGATGCCCGCAATATCATTAGCGAATGACCATATACGCCCCACGCTATGATAGTGGATGACGTTCATACCGCGATATCCTGCCTCGAAGCAGGATGGGTATTACCATGTTGACTAACGTCTGTGGGTGCAGGAAAATAGGTTGGAGGAATCCAACTGGATTCCTCAAAAATATTATTATCTGTTTGTTTATATATACTATCATATATGATGTGTTAGAAAACCCATGATTGATAACTAATTGTTTGGGGTGTTTAAATATGCCTGGGGCTTGAATATTGATTTATAAAAATATCAAAAAAAGATATTTGAGATTTATAAAGGGAATTCTATTTTTATAAATAGAATTTGAATTAACTAGGGAAAATATTAACTTGTTTGAAAATATAAGACAAGTATTGAATTTATAAACTTGTTTATAAATTTATAAATGTTGGAATTGAATTGAATTTATAAACTTGTTTATAAATTTATAAATGTTGGATTTGAATTGAATTTATAAATGTTGTTATAAATTTATAATACGAGATTTGAGGTGAAATTATAAACGTTGTTTATAAATTAAATAATGCAGAAAATTGAAATGAATTTATAAACAGTGTTTATAAATAAAGTGGAAAAATTATCATTAGATAATTTGAATATTTAAATTCAAATGTGAATTTAAAGATAGAAATGGGGAAATCGTTTTAAAGAAATAAACGATGGAATGTATTCTGATGTTCAGAATATAAATTGAACTAAAATAAATCGATAAGGATTTATGATTTGAATTCCATTAATTCGAATTTATTTAAATAGAAGTTAAGTTGAATAAAGGAAATTCAAATATGGAAATTGAATATAGAAATTCAAATGGGAGTTGAATAAAGGAAATTCAAATATAGAAATTTGAATATAGAATTCAAATAGAATTAAAGATGGAATTTGAATATAGGAAATTCAAATAGAACTGAGTTGGAATTTGAATATAGAAGATCGAAGTATAAATAAATTTATTTCCTAGTTAGGGAAAATTGACAATTTTAGAAAATCGGAAATATTATGTTGAAGTGGAAAAAATGAATTTGATATATATATATATATATATATATATATATATATATATATAAATTATATCAAAATGGAGTTGAATTCATTTAAACGAAGTTTAAAATTATATATATATATATAAATATGATTAAAACGAACTCGCCGCGGCACGGCAGTTCGTAAATTGGCGTTTCGAACTTCAATTGAGTATACAGGACTCAATTTAAGTCGAAATTCTTTGAAACAAGAATCGTCAGGACCGGTTGAGTAATAGTTTTCTAATGAAAGAGAAAAAATATGAATTTTGTCATCATTTTGAGTTATGTCAAAATCAAATTTTCAGAAAAAACATCGCTAGAACCATTATAAACCATAAGGGTTTTTTAAAGAAATAAAAGGATTTTTAAGTAAATAAAAATGCGAATTCCCATTAGAAAAATCCAGACTAGGGATATAAAATAAATATGAACTCCAGTGATGTAAATGAAATGATTTCTGAAACCAAAAATCAAATTTTCAATTGTTGAATGGAGTTAACTAAGCAAAAGAAGAATTAGTTAATTAAGTTTAAAACTGAGTTTAGCTTTGAATAAGTAGATTAAACTTGTGAATTCAAATTCAAATCAAATGTGAAACCTGAGTTTGAAAATGGAATTGGATTGATTTTTAGTATGTTAAAGTTATATTTGAACATGTTATGTTCAAACAAAAGTGAAATAGGCAAAACAGTTAAATAGAAATTTGTTAATGGAATTTTTAATTTAAGTTGAACTGTGAAAAGTAAATGGGATGTGAGAACTTATATTCAAAATCGAATATGGAACTTGAATTGAAATTTAGAATTCAATTAGCTTATAAGTGAGTCAAAATATATTTGAACTTGTTATATTCAAATATACAAATGAAATAGGAAAAGAATTTATTAACAAATAAATTAACGAGTGGAGTTAAAACGAGTGTATTAAGTTGAAATAAATTAGAAATGTATGGATATACATGAGACAGGTTTGGAGTGAAGTTAATGAAGGTATATAAATAGAATGCTCGCCAAAAAGGTATGTATTTAATTCATATATGAGGTTTTATGCGCCGTGTCGGCAAGCCGCTTGGCTTTTTCTTTTTCTTTTTGATTAGGGAGGCCTGTGTGGCAAGGTTGGAATTTTTCCGGTAGCCCCGTACAAAGGAGGTTATGGCGAATTTTTCCGGAAATTTAAGGAGTTAGAATATTTTTAAGAAACCTTGATAGCTAGAAATCAATGTATCAATATATATAGAATTCGATAAGGGAATGAACTTAAAAATAGAATATTATAAACAAAAAAGGAAATCTATAAATTAGATTTGTTAAAAATAGAAAGAGAAGCGTATACGTGTTTTAGAAATGGAAAATTGGTTTAAAATGGTGTTGATTATTCGAGTTAGCAGTCTTGTCTGTTTTGAAGTTGATAATATTTTTAGTCAAGGTCTGAGAAGTAATTATACCCCAACTTGATTGATTTCATTATTAACCGATAAATAACCAGATTCAGTCTCGAAGAGAAATGTTTAAAGAGATTTAGTCAAATGCAGTATATTGGGTTGTTGTGACGATGTTTTACATAACATCCGTTTTAACCAAAGTAAGTAAATCTTGGAAATATAATAATAAATTATTCCTAAGTATAGAAATGAACGAGTCGGAAAAGAGGTAAGTAATTGGAATATTTTCCAATTATAAATAGAAGATATTTTCTAAGTACAGGAAATAAAAGAAGGCGAGATATCGAAATGTTTTCCAGTGTTAATAACATATATTTTCGAAACATAGAAAATAGGGAAATATGAATATATATATATAATTATATGTTTGATGATTTGATCGATAATTCCATTTGGAAATATCATCGTTGTGTATACACGGACATTTTTCATTAGATAGTTAAATCACCGACTATCAAAGTTTTGACCATTTTAACGTTGTTAATATGGAGAGACCGGCTGGATTATTATCCAAAGAACCACTCTGTATTGGCATAAGCGTTGTGAACCAAGAATGCTGTATATATTGAAGACGGAGTAAAGTGCAAGGGCTGTTGTATAAGTCCTAGGTAGAGATTGCCTATGATGGATGTACTTAATAGTGCCTTCGGTTTCGTTCAATCCCAGAACGAATGTATGACAAAGTATTTCCAATGATCAAATGGGTTGGTCTGTATAAATATATATGGTTGCAACGGATTTATTCCCTTAGCATAACATCCAGAATATTTGTGTAAACCAATTAATGATTAACGGATCTGATAATGTGGCATTTAAAGTAATTGTGTTATTAGGGAGAGGTAAGTAATCATAGCCTCAGGCCTCAACAACCAGGAAATGACAAAAAACGGGCAGGCAGCATGGCTATGTGGGTATCTCCCATTAGCGTGTATTATCACCTATCTAGAGATTCATTTAATTCCTTATTCTACTCGATGCTGTCCCATTCGGGAAACGGTTGCTGATCCCAACCGTTGGTGGTATACATTCGATACACTCAAGAGAAATGAGTGGTCGGTCATGTGTGGCTGAGTTGCAAGATATTCTTATTGAACTTGGTGTATTCTCCTCTAGAGATACACTAGCAAAAGGTGGTTCCATACCTTGTCATAGTTGGAAATCCATTACCCAATACGTGCTTGCGGTTTTGATTGTATACTATATATGTAGAACATGAGATGAAAGCGTTTCTGCTAGATGATTATTATATTGTGGTTGATAGGCATTATTATAATATCAAAAGGTTTTTGATATAAAGATATTTTGGATTCTCCTAAGGGAAAAACCCGTTCCGTTATACGGCGTGGTCTTATGAGATATCGTTTACTTGTTCAAGGTGTTTTAAAGTGTTTACTCATACCAGTCCCATGACTGACCCAGAGTTTATTTTGTTTTGTTTTCCATAACTCTTGGGTGCTCAAATTTGTACGAGCAGCCAAGTAGTTCAGGATTTTACAGAATTATCCAAAGGAGCTTGGAGCAGGAGGCTTCAGCGTTATCTAGTTATTGTTATTTCCATTGTATTGTAAGTTGTACTTTGATAGTGATACTCTGATAAGTGTATGTTATACATTGAAATTTTGTATTTCAAAAGTTATGATATAATATATTTTGTTCCGCTGCGATGCGAGATTCTGTGTTGTTATTTCTGTTCTTCTTCTACCTTTTTCTTCTAAAAAAATGATTTGTATTTTTGTGATATTTGGGTTAGATGTATGATGTATGTAGTCAACTCTGATATTACGAATTTGCGAGCCATTACACTTTTGGTCTTTGTTGGTGGTAAAATCGTTGAACTAGGTGAAGAAAATATACCAAAAAAAAAAAAATTGGGGAAAAAATGAAGAATGAGTTTATGACCATCGAGCAATATAAAGTACCTGTTTCCTTAATAAATAGAAGCTGGCACATCTAGTGTTTTACACCAGCATTAAAATATTTGTATCGCTCCTATATGGATTTATATACTGTGTCTACCACTAATAAGAATACTGACACTTAGTGTAAAGGTGAGTTACCCCCAAGTGTTAAAACTTCAACTAACGGACGGTAATGAGTAGTGCCACAACTAGTACTCATATATTGGAAGGTGCAGTGCGATAAATAATGCATGACATAATAATATAATATCATTAAGAAAGCATGTGCAAAAGAAAAGCAAAAGAAGTAGAAAGGGAAAGGTCCGAACGAGGAAGGCTGGGGTTTGGGTGCTTTGAAGTTTTTGCTGTAACAAGGCGTGCAGAAGATGGGCGGTGCATGTAGATGCTAAGGGCTCGACCCAGTTTACGAATAAGAAAAGAAAAGTGTGTGAGATGATCAAAGAAATGAAGAAAGAAACAGGGAGAGCTGAAGGAAGCAGTAGAAACTAGAACGAAAAAGGAAAGAATAGAATGGTGCAGGCAGTTTAGTGCAAGGGTGTGTGGGGTGTTAGAATGGGAGGTTGGTGTGCCACGTTGGTTTGCCTGTGCGAGTCTATGCAGGGGACGTTGGGGTCTGGGTTTAAGATTGAGCTCACGTTATATATATATATATATATATATATATATATATATATATATATGTATATGTATGTATATAGTAGACAAACAAATGGAAAAGAAAAGGATACAGGGGAAGAAAGAAAGGAAACAGCAGAAAGAAGGGGAAAGGGTAAAGGCGCCAGTATGTGTTGCGGCCCATTGAGTTCAGTTTCGATCCAGTAAAATGTATATGTATAACATATAATATATATATATATATATATATATATATGTGAAGAAACGTAAAGAAGAGAGAGTAGGGGTAAAGAAAGAGACAGAAGAAGCAAAACGCGGGTATTAGAATTTAGAACAAATGGGGTAGAAGATAGTAACAGTAGAAAAAGATATAGATGCAAGGAAAGAATCAACGAAGTCAGGAAGGAAAGAAATAAGGGGAGGGAGATTGGGTATTGGCAGGTTATTTTTGCCTGGTGTGGTGCGGCTTTTCGTGTAAATACATGGGGTTTTCGGTTTGGGCTTTTTGGTCCTGGCCCATGATTTAAAAATAATAATGGTTATAAGTTATAATGTAAATAAAGCATATTTATATATTTTAATATATGGGTATATATAAGATAAATCAAGAACATATATGATCAAATATTTTGGTCTGTATCCGTACAGTTGTGCCGGCCGATGGTGTGTATAAATGAATTCACGCAACTATCAATTTAAAATAAGCTGGTTTAAGAAATAATTAAAAGTGATTTTTTTATACTAAATATTATTTAAATTTAATCGAACGTAAATGTAGTCATGCGCTGAATTAACGCGTAAATTACCGGTCAATGATGATATGTAAATACAGTAAATACTGAATTGATTGATTAATTTAGTTATGTTTAATTTCTTTGATCATAATTAAATATTTTATTGACATACATTGGTGGAAATAAACACCGTTCCACCATATATTTGATTGACTGAATTGTATGAATACACTGTTAGCAGAAATGAAACATTGTTCTGCTATTATATCAGCTTACTATATTTTATCAGTTAATATACGTTGTTGAGATATTATTAGTTGATAATATTGAATTGTGTTTATATAATTGTTGGTGCAAATTGGGTTAACGGCTTGAATGTCATCTGTTATAAGAACTGTTATTTACCATTGGGACTGCTAAGCTATTTTCTGTAAAGTAACTCAGAAAAATACATGAGTTTGATAGTTGGATTTAAATTAAATAGGTTTTGTTAAATTAATTATACTATTAATTTAAAAAGAAAGATTATTTGTAATCATTTTAACTATCTGTTTCCTGAAATAAATGATGAGAAGTTAATTAGTTTTATCAACAGATTTTGGTAAGATGATAGTGAAATAAATAGCAGTTTAACTTTGGATAAATTATCTTAGAAGATAATTTAGTTTTAAAAGAAAAGGAAAGTAAGTCCATCATTTGGATTTAATTTCCCTAATTTAATATTAAGTTAATTGGGTGAATAGTTCAAAACAACAAAAGTTGTTTGAAATGGTTTAAGATTAGAAAAATCAATTGGATTTACAAATACTGGGTTTTTTCCAAATATTTTGGATATCGAACTTCTACAAATCTGGACGATAAGAAATGATTTTGATTCAAGGTCTGAGAGGTAATTAAAATACCTCAACTTGATCGATTTCACTATTATCTGATAGTTCGTATTAGTTTGTATTCAGAATGAGTGTTAGAGTTGAATATTGTCTTCAGCTATGAAACAGATATTTGAGAATGAGATTTATCACATAAGATTGATAATAAGAATTTATAAGTTAATTAATACTTATGTTTTGAAATAAATGTGTATACAAAGTTAATATTTGAATTTAAATAAACTAAATTATTTAAATAAGGCTTAGCAGATCCAATGATAATAAAATTGTTTATTTTATTTTATATTTGAAAGTTAAATCACCGACTATCAAATCTGGACCTTTTCGTTATCGTTTTCGAAGAAACCGGAATCTAAATTCCACTTCGGTTCAATATATACGTTTTGAGTCAGAGATTATCGAAGACCATTGAAGACGGAGTGTTGCAAGGGCTATTCTGTCGATCCTAGGTATAAATTTCATAAGATGGATTTACAGGATAGTGCCTTCGGTTTGTCCAGTCGTAGGACAACTTGTATGGACGAATGTCTGACAGAGTATGCCTAATAAATTGCGTAATTTAATCTCTCCAAACGTATTTACGTTTGGTGGCGGAGGAATTCGATTCTCTTAGCTTTATGCCCGGGATATTTTTGAGGAAATCAATTTGTGATTTGGCGGGTTTGACGATGTGGCATTAAAAGTGAATGAAGACGTGTTATATCCAAGGGTAAGTTCAGCCTCAAGCCTCACAACCGGGAAATGACAAAAATCGGGCAGGCAACATGGATGTGTGGGTCGCTCCCATTAGGGTGTATTGTCACCTATCTAGAGAAATTCCTTTTGGCTTCTTAAATCTTTTAATGATGTCCCTTTTGGGAAATGGTGGGTCGCACCCAACCGTTGGTGACAATATATTCGATACACTTAAGAGAAATGAGTGGTCGGTCATGTGTGGGCCGGGTTGCAAGACGTTCTTGTTTAACCCAGTGTATTCCCCTCTAGAGATACACTATCGGCAGGTGGTTCCATACCTTGTCATAGTCGGAATCCAATCTCCAATAAGCGCCTGCAGTTTTGATTGTAAACTATATATGTAGAGCGTGAGATGCAAGCGTTCTGCTAGATTGCTATTTATTAGTATTTAGACACTATCATAATAATATTGTTTTCAAAATGTTTTGGGTTATTGTAAGGTAAAAACCTTATGTATTTATGTGTGGATCGGTCTTACGATTATCTTTTCTTTCAAAAGGTTTTCGTAAGATAAAATCAAACTGTTTTTAATCGTTTACTCACACCAGTCCCATGACTGACACAGAGTTTATTTTTTATGTTTTCCGTAAACTCTTGGGTGCCCAAATTTGTACAGACAGCCCAATAGTTCAGGATTTTACAGATTTTTTGAAGGAGCTTGGAGCAGAAGGCTTTAACATTAGATATTTAGATTTTATTCCGCTGTGTTGTATTTGTGATGTATTCTGATAATGTATGTAAGTGAAAATACAGTTTGTATTTCAAAGTGATTATATCTATATTATATTTTATCCCGCTGCGATTGTGAGCTTCTGTGTTGATGTTTGGTTCGATCTTCTATCTATTTTCTTCTATTCTAATTTTCTATCTTTCTATTTCTCATCCTCTAACTTCTTTCTATTAATGATTCGTATTTTCGTGCAATTTGGGTTGGACGTGTGTTATATTCAGCTGACTCAAAAGGTACGGATTTGCGGGTCGTTACATTTGGTATCAGAGCTTATGGTTAAGTAATAACCTTGGCTCTATGGCGTAACTCGATAGAGATGGGGTTAGCAATACCCTAGATTGAGTTGAGTGTATATATTTGAGCGCGTATTTGTTAATTAATACAAAAATTGTTTTTATATTGTGTTGATTGGTTTGTTGAATGGTTTAAAAATTCTAGTCGATGCAGGGTGCACACTGTATCGAAAAGTTTTTGTAAACTCTTGAACAAAGTAATTCGACACAGTATTGTTTTCGAAGCTGGGTAAATGAAATAATTTTGCCCAAAATTATATTTTTGGTATTAAAGGATAATTTTTTGAAATTATTATTATATATATGCATGTGTCGATGGTTGTTATTATAATAAAAAAGGATGATAAGGATTGAAATGGTTATATTGACCAAGTTGAATTTTTATAAGAATAAGGTATACAAATAAGACAAGTTAGAGAATTGTTTGAGTAAAATAAATTGTTCTAGAAAAATTCAAAGGTTTTGGATTTGGAATGGAATTAAGATATGTGATTTCACAGTGGTTTGGAATAAAATTCAAAAATTTGGATTCCGGAATTTGAGAATTTAACTCGAGTTAAGAAATTAGAACCAAACCGGAGATTGGTTGAGATAAATGATTTTTTTGAGTATTGATCTGATGTTGATTTCGGTCTTCGGGGTTGATATTTAGAGAATTATTTTCTTACCGATTTACAATTAGGAACTGATAAAGGTTGAATAACAGCAATAAATGAAATTTTTCCAAATGAATAGCAGATATTTCTAGTTATAGAAATGACTGTGATTGATAGCTAATTATTGATGTAATGAACGTTTTGATGTCTGTGAAATGTTTGGTAGATAAACTGTGAGTTTTGGATGCCTTATTTAGGAATGATCTGTCTATGTGATTTGCCTTGAATATAACTGGAATTTTCTCGTTCCTCCTCAATTTGGAGGACGAAATTCTTTTAAGTGGGGTAGATTGTAACGTCCCGGTCGTTTTCGACTGAGCTTGCAATGCAGTTTATGGGGGATTATTTCAATAAATGGTTTAAATCAAATAATTTTTTTTAAAAAAATATACATTGTGGTAAATTTCAAGAATATTTGTTTTAATGGTTTAAAATTCTTGACCATTGTATATATATAAACAAGTAAATATACTTTAATGTGTTTGTCACATTAGAACTTGTTTCAAATTCACATGGATATAAAATTACATAAAGAAACAATAAATAAGAATATTTAAATAAGATTTCTTTTACATCACATGTAGGTGTACAGAATATCACTATTAAGTATAGGATTTAACTGATAAAAGGGGGAATCAAATCAAAACATTGATTGAGAATAGATTGTTTAAGAGCAAAGCTGGTCCTTTAGAACAGTTTTTACACATGACTTATGCACGTAACCAGACTGATAGGCATATGCAGCTAGGAGAGATTAAATAGACAAGACACCCTGGGGAACATTCTATTTCAGTGAAGCATTTATTGACTTGACTCACTTGGAAGCCAAGTTTTTTTTATCTAGTAGGTACATATGTTGTGCAAATAGTTGCTGCAAACATCATTTATCTGAAGCAATTAGAACCTGTTTCAATCAATAGTATACACAACTACATATAACCTTTCCCTTTCAATCACTACACATATGCACAGCTTTGGCTACACTTTCTAATCAACTCAAGCACATGATTATGTAACTTTATGCTGGAATACAGACATGACTGGTACCAACTTGTGTACCTCAACATGACATGTTGTGCATCCCTGAGCTAGGCTAAGAACATCAATATAGGACACTGCCATGCATTTAGATGTAGCAAGATTAGAACTGGCTACATCTAAGCCTTGATAATAGCCCTCTTTTCAATCAACTATACCACTTCTTTTCTATCAATCATAGATGTAACGACCCGTATTTTGAGCGACTTTGGTTATTGACGTAAGCTTGACGTCGATAACCAAAACATCAAAAAATCCCGGTAATTAATGAAAGAAATTAGAAGGTGAGAATAGATAAGATAGAACTAATAGAATAGAAGAAGAAGAAGAAGAACATCATCATCAGAGTAAACACGAATCTTACAGCGGAACGAATAAAATATAACATAACTTTTGAAATACAAACAGTTATATATACAATAGCACTTATCAGAGTACAGCACTTACAACAACAGCGGAAATAATAATAGCTATAGAATCCTGAAGCCTCCTGCTCCACGCTCTTCCAGTATAACTATAAATTCCTGACTACTTGACTGCCCATACAAATTTAGGCACCCAAGAGTTTAGGGAAAACAAAACAAATAAACTCCGGGTCAGTCATGTGACTGATATGAGTAAAACAGTTTAAACAGGTATATGAACAAGTAAACGATATCTCATAAGACCACGCCGCAGAACGGAACAGGTTTTTCCCTTATGAGAATCCAAAATATCTTTATATCAAAAACCTTTTGATATTATAATAATGTCTATGTACAAATAGATATCAACTAGCAGAAACGCTTTCATTTCACGTTCTACATATATAATATACAATCAAAATCGCAAGCACGTATTGGATAATGGATTTCCAGCTATAACAAGGTATGGAACCACCTTCCGATCAGTGTACTCTAGGAACGATACACTGGAGTTACACAAGAACATCTTGTAACTCAGCCACACATGACCGACCACTCATTTCGCTTGACTGTATCGAATGTACATCACCAACGGTTGGGATCAGCAACCATTCCCGTATATATATGGGACAGCATTGATAGATTTAAGATTCTCTAGATAGGTGATTATACACCCTACTTCGGTGCGACCGACTTAGCCATGCTGCCTGCCCGATTTCAGTCATTTACCGGATGATGAGGCTAGAAGCTACGCTTTATCATTACATCAGATTCACTTCGAATGCCACATTGTCAGATCCATCGAAAATCACTAATTGACGTCTACAACAGTACATTACGTGTTAGCTAAAAAAGTTTCCTTCTCCGCTTCCACTCTTGGTACGGTTGAAGAAATCAATGTACGTGACCTTTCTGGAAATACTCTGTCAGACGTTCATTCATACAAGTCATCCTCATTCACTTAGAATGTCACATCGTCATACCCGCCAAATCACAAATTGATTTATCCAAAAATAACACGGGTATACAGCTTAGAGAAACGAATTCCTCCACCACCAAACGTGAATACGTTTGAACAGATCAACTTACGCGATCCATTGGATATACTCTGTCAGACCTTCGTCCATACAAGTTGTCCTGGGACTGGACAAACCGAAGGCACTATTCAGTATATCCATCTTAGTGACTGTTATCTAAGACTTATACAATAGCCCTTGCATTTTACTCCGTCTTCAATTATCTTTGGCATATATGATTCGCAACGCTTATGCCAATACAGAGTGGTTCTTTGGATAATAATCCAACCGGTCTCTCCATATTAACAACGTTAAAATGGTCAAAACTTCGATAGTTGGTGAGTTAACTATCAATGAAAAACAAGTGTGCAAACAACGATATTATTTCCAAATGGAAATTATATCGAACAAACATCATTTAACATAAATCTCTTTAGTTCATTTATTTACTTATCTCCTGTTTCCCTATATTCTAAATTCTTATTTTTCTTTTATCAAAAAACATTTCTGATTCTCGTTTGGAAAACATTTCCAAAACTCCTTTACGATCAAACCTTACCATTTCTTAGTCAAGAAGGAAGTCACTCAAGTTGGGGTATAATTACCACTCAGACCTTAACTGAACAACGTTATAACTTCAAAATGGTCAAAGTTTATCTTTTAATCTTTAACAACTTCTTTACGCCTTTCTCGGATCCAATTTTACTAATCCCCTTCTATATTTAAAACATTGTTTATAACGATAACGTTATAATCCCTCCTTTCGAATTATCTAACTTTAATTATAACTTCTATTCTTATTAGTGAATAATTAACCTAACACTTATTTATTTATAAATTAATAAATCTCTATTTAAACACTGGAAAGTATAAGTACTTTCCCGAATTCGATAAAATCGAATTTGCCGATTAGCTCTCTTCGAGAAATCTCTATTTGATTAACTCTTCTTCGAATAACCTATATTCGATTAACTCCTTCTCGAATAAACGATATTCGAAAATCTCTCTTCGAATAACTAATATTCGATAACTCTTCCTTTCAAATATCTCATATTTGAAAATCTCACTTCGATTAAACTATAATCGATAACTCTTTTCGATGAAACTAACATCGATAACTCCTTTCGATGAAACTAACATCGATAACTCCTTTCGATGAAACTAACATCGATAACTCCTTTCGATGAAACTAACATCGATAACTCCTTTCGATGAAATTAACATCAATAACTCCTTTCGATGAAACTAACATCGATAACTTCTTTCGATGAAACTAACATCGATAACTTTAACTCGATGAACTTAACTCGATTAACTTAACTTGACTCGACTAACTCGACTTACTTGGTTCGACCAATTCGATTCGATTAACTAGGCTCGACTAACTTGACTAACTTAACTCGACTTACTTGGTTCGACCAATTCGATTCGATTAACTAGGCTCGACTAACTTGGCTAACTTAACTCGACTTAACTTATTTCTCAACTCGATCAACTCGATTAACTCCTATCGAATAACTAATATTCGATTAAACTCCATTCGCTTGACTCTAGATCGCAGCGATCACAATGGTTACGCCTGACTCCCTCAGGAAACATCCGACTGCCGTAGGCTATTTACAGCCCTGCGAATTACGCTAGCAGTCGTACAAGATGGCAACTTATCCTGAATAACTATGTTTGATTAACTCTATCTCAAATAACTACACTTGATTTACTCTAGTTCGTTTTAACTCTAATCGATTAACTCTAACTAATTAACTCCAACTGGTTAACTCTAACTAGTTAACTCTATTTGACTAACTCGACTAACCCCTTTCGAATAACATATTCGATTAACTAACTTTCGAATACCATATTCTATTAACTAAATTCGAATACCATATTCGATTAACTAAATTTCGAATACCATATTCGATTACTAACTTCGAATACCATATTCGATTTCTAACCTCGAATACCATATTCAATTTCTAACTTCGAATACCATATTCAATTTCTAACTTCGAATACCATATTCGATTAACTAACTTTCGAATACCATATTCGATTACTAACTTCGAATACCATATTCGATTTCTAACTTCGAATACCATTTTCAATTACTAACTTCGAATACCATATTCGATTTCTAACTTCGAACACCATATTCGATTTCTCCTTTTTATAACGTTTATCCATTTTAAAAAGATCCCCTTTTTGACACGTTTATTCATTTATAAAGATTTACTATTAGTAACGGTTCTTCACTTTGTAAATGTCCTTTTAATAACGTTTCCCTTTTTATAACGGTTTCCTTTATAAACCAATTTCCTTTTTATTAACTCTATTTATTTTCTAAATATTCCCCTTTCAATTCTATTTGTAAATGGTTTACAAACATTTCTTTTCTCAATTTTATTCTATTTGCAAATGGTTTGCAAATATTCCCTTTTCAAATTTATTCTTAAAAATATTCTAACTCCTTAAATTCCCGGGAAAATTCGCCATAACCTCCTTTGTATCGGGAGCATCGGGAAAATCCCCAAACCCGCCACACAGGCCTTTCCATTCAAAAAGAAATGTTTTGAATTTATTTTCTTTTTCTATGTATCTCCTATTTATAAATATTCCAATTTATAAGTATTCCTTATTTATAAATATTCGAATTTATAAGTATCTCTTATTTATAAATATTCCAGTTTATAAATATTCTGTTTTCAATATTACTTTGAAAATCCCCTTATCAACATTTCGGTATGTTATGGTATTCAATCATATCAAATCACGATGTTCAATATCGTCCAAGCACATATAATTGCCTACAGATTTTATATCACATCATATAACAATATATGAAAAACAATAAAATAACTGTTGAGGAATCCAGTTGGATTCCTCCAACCTGTTTCCATGCATCACAGATGTTAGACAATAGAATAACATCGATTTCACTTCACTGTTAAATATTCTGATAAACAGAATCGACATATAGATATTTAACAGTTTATATATATACATATATGTATATATATATATAATATTTCTACTAACTGACTAGCAGTTCAATCAATCAACCAATACACAACAATCAACAGATGGTTAACAGTTCTAAAAATACATTATAAAAATATAACTGTTCAGAGTTGGTGAGTTTTACTCACATTGGCGCGTTAATCATTAAATAACGGTTTGCATTATTTGATTCAGTCGGACAATTTATTCCGCTATAAATTGTGATGAGCTCCAATCATTTCAATCCAGTTCCATGGCACAGTGTTTGTTCACACGATCCTGTCGGATCTGGGTCGGTCGGATTCCCTTCTCCTTCACTAACTTCTTCCCCGAAATGTATCTCTCGCTCCAGAAAACATTCAGCCCCATTGTCAAATCCTTGAACTACATCCCCTTCCTTATCACTTCACCATCTTAATACCAATCAAAGCCTCGCGTTTTATCATTCTCGGCCCACTCACGGAAACATGAACCCGTCTCCACACTTGTACTTCATCTTCCTATTGTAAATAATTCCTTCCAGATAAATATTCCACCACAAGCATCACACTCCACTGTGAATCCTAACATCAAAACCATTTAAGGCTTTAAACTTCACTCGTCCTCCCACGTTATTCCCGTCTCCAGCAACTTCTAAAGCCATTGCCAATACTTCTTCTCTCATTCCAATACCCATTCTAACCCTACGTTACAACCACTTGCTCCCTGAACCCATACTTACGTACAGCCCTTCACTCTTCATTGAATTCTCCTTCCAAAACCTCGCTGACCCTCCTCTTCCCAAATCCGACTATTAACACCGCTCGCCAGAGATCGCAGCCTCCTACCGTGATGACCCCCCTCTTAATTCATACCCAGAAATCACGCAGTAGGTCTCAGCAAAGATCCATAAAGCTAGAAATCCGTAAATCCGAAGAGGATCCAAGCCCTAGCTTCGCTGGCTCCAGACCAGCGTACCTTCTTGACGTCGGACCAGAAACGAAGCCCACTAGAGTGTAGCGGACCCCTCCCCGATCTCGAATATATTGGACTTGGGATTTATAGATTTTTAATGGGTTTTATTTTGATTTCTTTCTATGTTGAAACTTCGGTTTCTTATTGCTGGAAAATGATTTGGGGTGACGGCCGTTTTTGAGCAGAAGAGAATTAGGTTTAAATCGTTATTTCGGGGCTGTTATTTATAGAGTAAAGGTATTAGATATTGGTATAGTGAAAGGGTAGGTCTTTGTCCACGTTACTTGTTTTGATACCACAGAAGAACGGATATTTTTTTGAAGGGTGAAACGTGGATGGTTAAGCACTAAGGAATATCATATATATATATATATATGTTCACTTATTTAGGGTACCTCATTTCGTGAAATTTCGTTTGTTTACGAACTGCTATAGATAGAAATAACCATACTATTGTGACTAGTAAGGTACCATGATTTCAAAAATATAATAATACCGGTAGGTTGACTCATATTTTGAAACCTCAAAATGTTGATTTCAGGGTGCGAAATACTTCAAATAAAAAGTCGCTTATTTAATTAATTAAAAATTACAGTAAAATTCTAAAAATTAAATTATCGTTATATCCCAAAAGAACCTTGTCTAAATTCGAACCCGATCTCTAGTTATATTGAATAAACTGATATGGTTGATAAACGATTCTATAACGACTATTTTAAAATTTGATTTGGACATATCTAAAAATCTACACAACGAAATCCTGATTTTTCTCTTCCACTAGAAAGATATACTCTACCAGCTCCACACGTTTCTTGTTTCACCGAAATCCGGCTTAAAATGAATCATGTACATTAAGTTGAAGTTCAAATCACCAAATCGCGAACTGCAGCGCCATTTCCAGCTCGATTTTAATTATAATATAATTATACGTTCAAACTGTCGTCGATTGAATATATTCGTCAATATAATTCAACTCTAAGCTGAATTAAATGTTAGGGATGACCCAGTTCACATTATATTGTCAATTCACTATTTTTGATTATTTCTGAATTAAATATATTATTTAATTATTTAATTTAATTAAATATTCCCTATTATTAAATTAACTACCATTTGAATTCTCTAAACCACCATTTATATAATTAAATTAATTAATTATATACCGCAGAAAATGCGGGTCATTACATTCTTCCCCACTTAAAATAATTTCGTCCTCGAAATTGCTAAGTTAGAGGACGACCCTATCTATTGGAATTCCTAAGATTTGTTTACCCCTTATTTCTGATTTCAACTGAACCAATTAATATCGACAAAAATATTTATTCATTCTGACTAACTAAAATTTTCAAAAATTCTGAAAATTTTCTAACACTTTAAACTTTCGAAAAATTTCGCCAGCACCTCCTTTGTACTGGTCAATAGCTCAAACTCCAACTCGCCTCTCTGGGCCTTCTTCAACCCAAAAGAAAATCAAAACGCCAAACGGCTTGCCAATTCGGCTCATAAATTCCAAACTCATATAAAATATAAACTTGTACCTTTTTGTTGGGCATATCATTATATTCCTACCATCTGTTATCAACTCGGCATATACCAGTGTTATCTCAATCAAATTCCAATCAGTTTATATCCTCAAATCCAAACCGAATTTTATTCGAACCCCAATATCAAATTTCAAATTCTTAACTCATCAACCCAATTCCATAACAGATTATTCTCTAATCCAATTCAATTCTATTTAACTCTGTTCAAGTTAAATTTCAATTTATTTTTACCTTCTCATTTTATTTAACTTCATTAGTTAAATTTTTAATTCCAGAACTTAAATCCCTGGGTTTCTTTCAAATCAATTTGAAATCATAATACCTATTCAAAACCTTCGAATTTCTAAACAACTTGTTTTCTTAAAACAATTCAAATCAAAATCGTTGGTAGTAATCCACCACTTAGAAACTCGAAAATCACACCGATGATACTACGCAGTCATCATTGGGATTATTTTCCAGCGACCCAAGTGATTTCAATACTATATCATTTTCAAAACCATTACTAAATACTTCCATTTTGAAAACATTTCAAAACCTCCCAGGAACTTAAAATTTCCTTATTTTAATTCCAAATCTGATTTAAATTCATATTTAATTCAATTCAATTTCATATAATTCACTTGTATAAATCCTGATTGGTTATATATAACCATTTCCCATTTTATAATCTTATCTGATTAAAATCACTACCAACACATCCTATATATGATAATATATCACATATCCGTACTGTGTCGGTCCATCGTATTTAAGTGTTTATTTACTCCTACCGATACAGTGGATCAAACTGATCGACCAGAACTCATAAACAACTCAGCCAATTAATCTCCACAATATAAAACCATTTTTATATCAAATACAAATACGCACTCGTATATATACACTCAACTCAATCTAGGGTATTACTAACCCTATCTCTACTGAGTCACGCCATAGAGCCAAGTAATTCTTAACTTAAGCTCTGATACCGACTGTAACGACCCGACGAGAATTCGGTAGGCTTTTCAACCATCCCTTCATCCCCCCAAAGCAGCAAGGTGAGCAACTATAACGACCCGGAAAAATACGATCTTGGTTATCCGATATACAACACATATCGAACGTCTAAGGATCGAAAATAACCGAATAGTTAATGAAAGAAATTAGAGGGTGAGGGAAGATAAGATAGAAAATTAGAATAGAAGAAGAAGAAGAACACAACATCAGAGTAACACGAACCTCACAGCGGAACGAATAACATATAATAGATAACATAACTTGAAATATACATTTGTACTTGAATATACATATCATTATCAAAGTACAACACTTACAACACAGCGGAAATAACTATAGCTATATGATCCTGAAGCCTCGTGCTCCAAGATCTTCCAATATATCTGTAAATCCCGACTACTTGACTGCCCGTACAAATTTAGGCACCCAAGAGTTTAGGGAAAACAACAAAGTAAACTCCGGGTCAGTCATGGGACTGGTATGAGTAAAACAGTTTAAAAACAGTTCGAACAAGTAAACGATATCTCATAAGACCACGCCGCATAACGCAACGGGTTTTTCCCTTATGAGAATCCAAAATATCTTTATATCAAAAACCTTTTTGATATTATAATAATGTCTATCAACCACAGTATATATAATCATCTAGCAGAAACTCTTTCATCTCACGTTCTACATATATAGTATACAATCAAAACCGCAAGCACGTATTGGGTAATGGATTTCCAACTATGACAAGGTATGGAACCACCTTTCGCTAGTGTACCTCTAGAGAGGAATACACTGGGTTCAACAAGAACATCTTGCAACCCGGCCACACATGACCGACCACTCATTTCGCTTGAGTGTATCGAATGTATATCACCAATGGTTGGGATCAGCAACCGTTTCCCGAATGGGACAGCATCAACAATAGATTTTTAGGAATAAATGAAACTCTAGATCAGGTGATTATACACCCTACTTCGGTGCGACCGACTTAGCCATGCTGCCTGCCCGATTTCTGTCATTTACCGGATGTGAGGCTAGAAGCTACGCTTTATCATCACATCAGATTCACTTTGAATGTCACATCGTCAAATCCATCAAATCACCGATTGACGTCCTCAACCATACATTATGTGTTAGCTAAAAGAAGTTTCCTTCTTTGCTTCCACTCTTGGTAAGGTTGGAGAAATCAATATACGTGATTGTCTGGAAATACTCTGTCAGACATCCGTCCATACAAGTCACCCAGGAACATGATGAACCGAAGGCACTATTCTGTAAACAGGATAGCCCTTGCATAACTCCGTCTTCAATTTCCTTTGGCATATATGCTTCGCAACGCTTATGCCAATACAGAGTGGTTCTTTGGATAATAATCCAACCGGTCTCTCCATATTAACAACGTTAAAATGGTCAAACTTCGATAGTCTGTGATTTAACTATCGAATAAAAACAAGTGTACAAACAACGATATTATTTCCAAATGGAAATTATATCGATCAAACATCATTTAATATTTATATCCTTAGTTCATTTTTCATCTCCTGTTTCCCTATATTCAATATTCCTCTTGGGTGCCTAAATTTGTACGGGCAGTCAAGTAGTCGGGTTTTGCGGATATATTTGGAAAGCTTGGAGCAGGAGGTTTCAAGATCATATAGCTATAGTTATTTCCGTTGTGTTGTAAGTGCTGTACTCTGATAAGTGCTATTGTATACATAACTGTTATATTTCAAAGTTATGTTATCTATTATATGTTATTTGTTCCGCTGTGAGGTTCGTGTTACTCTGATGTTGTGTTCTTCTTCTTCTATTCTAAGTTTCTATCTTATCTATTCTCACCTTCTAATTTCTTTCATTAATTACCGGGATTTTTCGATGATTTGGTTATCGACATCGAGCTTATGTCGACAACCAAAGTCGCCGAAAATCCGGGTCGTTACAGACTTTGGTTATCGACGTAAGCTCGACGTCGATAACCAAAACATCGAAAAATCCCGGTAATTAATGAAAGAAATTAGAAGGTGAGAATATATAAGATAGAACTAATAGAATAGAAGAAGAAGAAGAACATCATCATCAAAGTAAACACGAATCTCATAGCGGAACGAATAAAATATAACATAACTTTTGAAATACAAAGAGTTATATATACAATAGCACTTATCAGAGTACAGCACTTACAACAACAGCGGAAATAATAATAGCTATAGAATCCTGAAGCCTCCTGCTCCACGCTCTTCCAGTATAACTGTAAATTCCTGACTACTTGACTGCCCGTACAAATTTAGGCACCCAAGAGTTTAGGGAAAACAAAACAAATAAACTCCGGGTCAGTCATGGGACTGGTATGAGTAAAACAGTTTAAACAGGTATATGAACAAGTAAACGATATCTCATAAGACCACGCCGCAGAACGGAACGGGTTTTTCCCTTATGAGAATCCAAAATATCTTTATATCAAAAACCTTTTGATATTATAATAATGTCTATGTACAAATAAATATCAACTAGCAGAAACGCTTTCATCTCACGTTCTACATATATAGTATACAATCAAAATCGCAAGCACGTATTGGATAATCGATTTCCAGCTATGACAAGGTATGGAACCACCTTCCGATCAGTGTACTCTAGGAACGATACACTGGAGTTCAACAAGAACATCTTGTAACTCTGCCACACATGACCGACCACTCATTTCGCTTGAGTGTATTGAATGCACATCACCAACGGTTGGGATCAGCAACCGTTCCCGTATATATATGGGACAACATTGATAGATTTAAGAAACAAATGAATATTCTCTAGATAGGTGATTATACACCCTACTTCGGTGCGACTGACTTAGCCATGCTGCCTACCCGATTTCAGTCATTTACCGGATGATGAGGCTAGAAGCTACGCTTTATCATTACATCAGATTCACTTCGAATGCCACATTTTCAGATCCATCGAAAATCACTAATTGACGTCTACAACAGTACATTACGTGTTAGCTAAAAAAGTTTCCTTCTCCGCTTCCACTCTTGGTACGGTTGAAGAAATCAATGTACGTGACCTTTCTGGAAATACTCTATTAGACATTCATTCATACAAGTCATCCTCATTCACTTAGAATGTCACATCGTCATACCCGCCAAATCACAAATTGATTTATCCAAAAATAACACGGGTATACAGCTTAGAGAAACGAATTCCTCCGCCACCAAACGTGAATACGTTTGAACAGATCAACTTACGCGATCCATTGGATATACTCTGTCAGACCTTCGTCCATACAAGTTGTCCTGGGACTGGACAAACCGAAGGCACTATTCAGTATATCCATCTTAGTCACTGTTATCTAAGACTTATACAACAGCCCTTGCATTTAACTCCGTCTTCAATTATCTTTGGCATATATGATTCGCAACGCTTATGCCAATGCAGAGTGGTTCTTTGGACAATAATCCAACCGGTCTCTCCATATTAACAACGTTAAAATGGTCAAAACTTCGATAGTCGGTGAATTAACTATCAAAGAAAAACAAGTGTGCAAACAACGATATTATTTCCAAATGGAAATTATATCGAACAAACATCATTTAACATAAATCTCTTTAGTTCATTTATTTACTTATCTCCTGTTTCCCTATATTCTAAATTCTTATTTTTCTTTTATCGGAAAACATTTCTGATTCTCGTTTGGAAAACATTTCCAAAACTCCTTTACGATCAAACCTTACCATTTCTTAGTCAAGAAGGAAGTCACTCAAGTTGGGGTATAATTACCACTCAGACCTTAACTGAACAACGTTATAACTTCAAAATGGTCAAAGTTTATCTTTTAATCTTTAACAACTTCTTTACGCCTTTCTCGGATCCAATTTTACTAATCCCCTTCTATATTTAAAACATTGGTTATAACGATAACGTTATAATCCCTCCTTTCGAATTATCTAACTTTAATTATAACTTCTATTCTTATTAGTGAATAATTAACCTAACACTTATCTATTTATAAATAAAAAAATCTCTATTTAAACACTGGAAAGTATAAGTACTTTCCCGAATTCGATATAATCGAATTTGCCGATTAGCTCTCTTCGAGAAATCTCTATTTGATTATCTCTTCTTCGAATAACCTATATTCGATTAACTAATTCTCGAATAAACGATATTCGAAAATCTCTCTTCGAATAACTAATATTCGATAACTCTTCCTTTCAAATATATCATATTTGAATATCTCACTTCGATTAAACTATAATCGGTAACTCTTTTCGATGAAACTAACATCGATAACTCCTTTCGATGAAACTAACATCGATAACTCCTTTCGATGAAACTAACATCGATAACTCCTTTCGATGAAACTAACATCGATAACTCCTTTCGATGAAACTAACATCGATAAATCCTTTCGATGAAACTAACATCGATAACTTCTTTCGATGAAACTAACATCGATAACTCCTTTCGATGAAACTAACAACGATAACTCCTTTCGATGAAACTAACATCGATAACTTCTTTCGATGAAACTAACATCGATAACTTTAACTCGACGAACTTAACTTGACTCGACTAACTCGACTTACTTGGTTCGACCAATTCGATTCGATTAACTAGGCTCGACTAACTTGACTAACTTAACTCGACTTACTTGGTTCGACCAATTCGATTCGATTAACTAGGCTCGACTAACTTGGCTAACTTAACTCGACTTACTTGACTTAACTTATTTCTCAACTCGATCAACTCGATTAACTCCTATCGAATAACTAATATTCGATTAAACTCCATTCGCTTGACTCTAGATCGCAGCGATCACAATGGTTACGCCTGACTCCCTCAGGAAACATCTGACCGCCGTAGGCTATTTACAGCCCTGCGAATTACGCTAGCAGTCGTACAAGATGGCAACTTACCCTGAGTAACTATGTTTGAATAACTCTATCTCAAATAACTACACTTGATTTACTCTAGTTCGTTTTAACTCTAATCAATTAACTCTAACTAATTAACTCCAACTGGTTAACTCTAACTGATTAACTCTAACTGGTTAACTCTATTTGACTAACTCGACTCGACTAACCCCTTTCGAATAACATATTCGATTAACTAACTTTCGAATACCATATTCGATTAACTAACTTCGAATACCATATTCAATTAACTAACTTTCGAATACCATATTCGATTACTAACTTCGAATACCATATTCGATTTCTAACTTCGAATACCATATTCGATTTCTAACTTCGAATACCATATTCGATTTCTAACTTCGAATACCATATTCGATTAACTAACTTTCGAATACCATATTCGATTACTAACTTCGAATACCATATTGGATTTCTAACTTCGAATACCATATTCGATTACTAACTTCGAATACCATATTCGATTTCTAACTTCGAACACCATATTCGATTTCTCCTTTTTATAACGTTTATCCATTTTAAAAAGATCCCCTTTTTAACACGTTTATTCATTTATAAAGATTTACTATTAGTAACGGTTCTTCACTTTATAAATGTCCTTTTAATAACGTTTCCCTTTTTATAACGGTTTCCTTTATAAACCAATTTCCTTTTTTATTAACTCTATTTATTTTCTAAATACTCCCCTTTCAATTCTATTTGTAAATGGTTTACAAATATTTCTTTTCTATATTATATTCTATTTGCAAATGGTTTGCAAATATTCCCTTTTCAAATTTATTCTTAAAAATATTCTAACTCCTTAAATTCCCGGGAAAATTCGCCATAACCTCCTTTGTATCGGGAGCATCGGGAAAATCCCCAAACCCGCCACACAGGCCTTTCCATTCAAAAAGAAATGTTTTGAATTTATTTTCTTTTTCTATGTATCTCCTATTTATAAATATTCCAATTTATAAGTATTCCTTATTTATAAATATTCGAATTTATAAGTATCTCTTATTTATAAATATTCCAGTTTATAAATATTCTGTTTTCAATATCACTTTGAAAATCCCCTTATCAACATTTCGGTATGTTATGGTATTCAATCATATCAAATCACGATGTTCAATATCGTCCAAGCACATATAATTGCCTACAGATTTTATATCACATCATATAACAATATATGAAAAACAATAAAATAACTGTTGAGGAATCCAGTTGGATTCCTCCAACCTGTTTCCATGCATCACAGATGTTAGACAATAGAATAACATCGATTTCACTTCACTGTTAAATATTCTGATAAACAGAATCGACATATAGATATTTAACAGTTTATATATATACATATATGTATATATATATAATATTTCTACTAACTGACTAGCAGTTCAATCAATCAACCAATACACAACAATCAACAGATGGTTAACAGTTCTAAATATACATTATAAAAATATAACTGTTCAGAGTTGGTGAGTTTTACTCACATTGGTGCGTTAATCATTAAATAACGGTTTGCGTTATTTGATTCAGTCGGACAATTTATTCCGCTATAAATTGTGATGAGCTCCAATCATTTCAATCCAGTTCCATGGCACAGTGTTTGTTCACACGATCCTGTCGGATCTGGGTCGGTCGGATTCCCTTGTCCTTCACTAACTTCTTCCCCGAAATGTATCTCTCGCTCCAGAAAACATTCAGCCCCATTGTCAAATCCTTGAACTACATCCCCTTCCTTATCACTTCACCATGTTAATACCAATCAAAGCCTCACATTTTATCATTCTCGGCCCACTCACGGAAACATGAACCCGTCTCCACACTTGTACTTCATCTTCCTATTGTAAATAATTCCTTCCAGATAAATATTCCACCACAAGCATCACACTCCACTGTGAATCCTAACATCAAAACCATTTAAGGCTTTAAACTTCACTCGTCCTCCCACGTTATTCCCGTCTCCAGCAACTTCTAAAGCCATTGCCAATACTTCTTCTCTCATTCCAATACCCATTCTAACCCTACGTTACAACCACTTGCTCCCTGAACCCATACTTACGTACAACCCTTCACTCTTCATTGAATTCTCCTTCCAAAACCTCGCTGACCCTCCTCTTCCCAAATCCGACTATTAACACCGCTCGCCAGAGATCGCAGCCTCCTACCGTGATGACCCCCCTCTTAATTCATACCCAGAAATCACGCAGTAGGTCTCAGCAAAGATCCATAAAGCTAGAAATCCGTAAATCCGAAGAGGATCCAAGCCCTAGCTTCGCTGGCTCCAGACCAGCGTACCTTCTTGACGTCGGACCAGAAACGAAGCCCACTAGAGTGTAGCGGACCCCTCCCCGATCTCGAATATGTTGGACTTGGGATTTATAGATTTTTAATGGGTTTTGATTTTAATTTCTTTCTATGTTGAAACTTCGGTTTCTTATTGCTGGAAAATGATTTGGGGTGACGGCCGTTTTTGAGCAGAAGAGAATTAGGTCTAAATCGTTATTTTGGGGCTGTTATTTATAGAGTATAGGTATTTGATATTGGTATAGTGAAAGGGTAGGTCTTTATCCACGTTACTTGTTTTGATACCACAGAAGAACGGATATTTTTTTGAAGGGTGAAACGTGGACGGTTAAGCACCAAGGAATATCATATATATATATATATATGTTCACTTATTTAGGGTACCTCATTTCGTGAAATTTCGTTTGTTTACGAACTGCTATAGATAGAAATAACCATACTGTTGTGACTAGTAAGGTACCACGATTTCAAAAATATAATAATACCGGTAGGTTGACTCATATTTTAAACCTCAAAATGTTGATTTCAGGGTGCGAAATACTTCAAATAAAAAGTCGCTTACTTAATTAATTAAAAATTACAGTAAAATTCTAAAAATTAAATTATCGTTATGTCCCAAAAGAACCTTGTCTAAATTTGAACCCAATCTCTAGTTATATTGAATAAACTAATATGGTTGATAAACGATTCTATAGCGACTATTTTAAAATTTGATTTGGACATATCTGAAAATCTACACAACAAAATCCTGATTTTTCTCTTCCACTAGAAAGATATACTCCACCAGCTCCACACATTTCTTGTTTCACCGAAATCCGGCTTAAAATGAATCATGTACATTCAGTTGAAGTTCAAATCACCAAATCGCGAACTGCAGCGCCATTTCCAGCTCAATTTTAATTATAATATAATTATACATTCAAACTGTCGTCGATTGAATATATTCGTCAATATAATTCAACTCTAAGCTGAATTAAATGTTAGGGATGACCCAGTTCACATTATATTGTCAATTCACTATTTTTGATTATTTCTGAATTAAATATATTATTTAATTATTTAATTTAATTAAATATTCCCTATTATTAAATTAACTACCATTTGAATTCTCTAAACCACCATTTATATAATTAAATTAATTAATTATATGCCGCAGAAAATGCGGGTCATTACAATAGAAGCAACCTAGGACATATCATCTCTACACAAAAGCCTAGATCCTAAAAACGAATTACATATAGCTGTGTACACCATGAAATACTTTCCTTAGAGACTAAGCATATAACACCCCATGTATTCTATAACAGTGAAATTTTATAAATTAAAGTATAACTAATTTCAAATCAAAGAATTAAGGGAAACGGGATACGCCATTGCGTTCGTCTCGGAATTCTTCTTGAGATAGAGTCTGAGTTTGCGTAAAACGGACTCCGTATGAGGAAGATATGGCCTCCGGAAGTTTCAGAATTCAGTTTAAAATTCAAACAGAACAAAACCGCTCAGAAAAAACAATTTGAAATTCAAAATCGGGCCCAATTTGGCCAGAGCGGGAATTTTCCCGCCCAAGGCACCCAGGTCGACTTGGCAGTCGACCTGGGGCTAACCAGGTCGACTGGGCAGTCGACCTGGGTCACCCGTGTCGACTGCCAGGTCGACACGGTGTCGACTGGCGTGTCGACCTGGCCCCTGAGCCAGGTCGATCCCAGCCCCCCCTGGCTGGCCTGGTCTATGTTTGGTCGATTTTCTGAGCCTTGCCTTGTCACTAGGGCTAGGTGTCAGCTCCTGGTTGGTCTCTCCTTCAAACGAACGGCTATTATTAAACCAAGCTCCATCGACGGTCCTAATCAACTCGCAAACACTATAAAAAGACCCTAAGAGCTAGCCTAAATCATACTATTTCATTTTATCCTCATGCATCCGCCATTAAACCTAGAACTCTAAATTAAAAATACAAAGAACAAAATTATAGAAGACGAAGGACGATTCTTGAAGGCTACAACTAGAAGCTACAACAACTACGTCGCTTTAGACAACGGATTTGGGGCTATTTGATTTGGAATTTTGATTACTTGCTTCATATTGTAAGTTCTATGTCACTTTTTAGGCAAAAACGCTAAAATAACATGGACATGCCATGAATTGAAACCGGATTTAGGAACTATTATTAATCCATGTTTATATTGTTTAACTTTGAATCATAATTTGGGAATATTGCTATGTCAATGTTGCAAGTTAAACTTATCGTGATTTTGATTTTGTTATGAATCACTTGGGCTTAATTGTATGGCAAGTTGGACTAATACATGTCCATGGAATCACTATGTTTATTGAAATCTTTATGTTGATTAAACCATGCCTATGATGCTAATTAAACCATGTCTATGATGTTGATGGAACTGTGCCTGTGATGTTAATATACCCATCATGTTAATGACATAATTGGGAATTGCTAGGTTATGATGAAAAGTTGGAATCATTACGTTTATAATGCTAGATGAGAATCATTATGTTAAAAATGCTGAATTGGTATCCACTATGCCCATTAGAATTACCATGCCTTTAATGTTTCATGTTTGTAATAAAATTATTATTATGCCCGCAATGATTATTATGCCTATGATGTAAAGTTGAAATCATCATGTTAAACTAAGTTGGAACCATTACTATGCCAAGGTATCATCATGCTAGTATTGAAACCATGTGATATGTAATAGCCTGTTTATTATGCAAGTGATGTTGGAATTGTCACATATGCCTATCACATGTTTGGTGTTATTCCCCTTTATCTCTTGAATTGTTTATGCTTGTGAACGAAGTACGTTTATATACGTTGGGGATACGATTGGGTAGAATAGGCAAAACTTGAATTGATTATAATCATAAACCGTGAAATTTGGCATAAGTAGAACATGAAATATGGCACGAAAACTTGACTTGAACATGCCATAACTTGACTTAAAACATGCCTTAGTTGGGCATGAAGTCGACATATGAACATGCTATGGAAATAGCATGAATCTGCTAAGAACATGGGCATGACTTTAGAAAACAAGAAAGTGGCCAACTCGAGGTTGGGTTGAGTTTGTAGTGTAAATCTGCCCGGAACGGCCCGGCAAATCCAGTTGCTACAAACAATAGGATCCAATGTGGGTAGTTGGTCACATCGCGCTTGAAACCCGAGGTTGGGTTGAGTTCGTAGCGTAAACCTGCCCGGAACCGCCCGGCAAATCCAGTGGCTACGAACAACAGGATCCAATGTGAGTGGTTCGGTGCATTAACGAATCGATTAATGCCAATTAGGGTTAAGTCATGAACATGAAAAGACAGCTTAACCAACTTGAACACGATTTGTAGGGCTAAGTCATGAACTTGAAACGACAACACTTAGCCAACTTGACATGACACGTAGGCGGGTTAAGTCGCGGATTTAAATGACATACTTAACCACCTTGACATGACTAGACTGGAAAAGGATTAAGTCACGAATTACATGACTTAGTCGGTTAGGCGGGTTAGGTCACGAATTACATGACCTAATCTGTTAGGCGAAAACCCTAGACACGACCCTTTTCAGCAGTAACCCTCTAGATCTATCAAGGTACCCTGGGGCTAGGCCGGGTGGGGCACGATTACTGGGCTGATTGTAAGAGGTGAACGACGGTAGTGGGGTACGCCAGTGTAGGTTCGGTGGACTACGGTCGTGCACGTACTCCAGGGCAGACACTGGGTATCCGTAGATTTATCTGTGCATCTTGGATCGTGTCAGGGGTTGACACCCTAGGGCTTATACACCCGAAGGTGGACCCAGCACAGGTGACTACATTCGTGATTAGCCGTATGACACGAAGACTTGACGAGCTAGAACTTGTAGGGAGCCGATCGACTAGATAAGCGCTCCGTAGGACCCCGTACTTGGGTCAGTCCCCGTTTCAGGGCCATTTCACGATATTGGGCCGTGGGATTTATTTCGTGATTAAGTTGTGACCTGGGCGTAGTATACTAGTACAGTCGATGCAACGAATCTTGAACATGTGATGCTTTATTTGACTTGTCTTGACTTATCATGATCACCTTAGTCTATCTTGTCCACCTTGACACCATTTTTAAATTTAGTTCCAGTTCATACATGACATGTTGTTTTAACCGTTTTTACACTGAAAGTCACTAGGACTTACACAGTCTTTACGACTGACCATTTTTCCTTTCGCCTCTTTTTCTTTCGTTCCCCCCCTTCCGCCCAGGTTCTCAGGGAGGGAATACCGCAGCTTGACCAACTTTCACATCCAGCTTAAAGAGAAAGAATGTATTGCTTGGATCTTTTTCGTTTTGGACTATGGCTTTGGACATCAATTATGGGACTTATGCAGTTTATTTATGTTTTCTTTAAATAATGTAATCAAGATAGTTAGGAAGATGTTATGTTTTTGGAGGAATTGTGAGACAATTATGGCATGGTTTGTGTAACACGTATTTTAATGAAATAAAAGTTGTTGTTGTTTTCCGCTGTTCAAAAATATGTGTTATTATATCTGTCTTGTATATCTGTGACTTATACTTATAAACCTCCACCAAAATTAGGGCATTCCCTTTGAGAGTGACCCTAACGGAGGTGGGGTGTTTCACTTGGTATCAGAGCCTAGGTTTACCAGATAAAATAAAAAGTTTTGAAAATTTATTTTCAAAAGAAAATTTAAAGAAGCATTTTTTTAAAAAAAATTATATTTAAAAAAAAAGGCCAAGTCCCCCAAAGCCATAGGTACTATCTTTTATCCTTCGTTTTGAATCTATCCTTTTTGTTTCAGCATGTCCGAAGAACTTAACTTGCCAGAGAGTATACCAATACCTGGTTGGTTTAGACGATTCTTAGAAGCAAGGGCCACTCAGCCAGGTCCTACCGTTCCTCCTCCCCCAGCTGCAGGAAATCAACCAGCTGCAGCAGCACCTCTTCCTCCACCTCCCCCGCGGGGTAATACTTTTGCTAAGATATGTAAAGATTTTAAAGCTATGGGAGGAAAGGACTTTCATGGAACTTAGTCCTTCGTGGCAGCTAGTAATTGGCTGAAGGAAACCGAGGACCTATTCGTCATCTTTGAGGTAGAAGATAGGCAGAAAGTACAACTGGCAGTATGGCTACTTAAAGGCGAGGCTTCCTACTGGTGGGAAGTCACCAATGCAGAAAGACCAGTGGAAACATGGGAGGACTTTAGGGCAAGGTTTGAGGCTAAATTTCTCTCAGAAGCTGAAAGGAGTTTGCAGTTGGAAAAAATCTTATTTCTTAAGCAAGGGAATATGACAGTCAAAGAGTATGTTAATCAGTTCGATGAGCTGGCTAGGTTCGGATTGGACCTAGTCAACACCCCGCACAAGAAGGCTCTCTGCTTTGTCAAAGGATTGAATGAGCCATTACACAGTTTGGCCATGACCCATATACCTATGGGTGCTACGTATGAAAGGTTGCTACAGATGGCATTGCTGAACGAAGAAGATAAGGGCAAGAAGGAAACAAAGGCAGAAAACTCTCAAGGGAAGAAAGAGGTCAAGCCCAACGATTCTCAGAATAAGAAGGTAGACTCCGAGAAAGGAGGCAAGAACGACAACTCACGTGATAAAAGGAAATGCAATTTCTGTGGTACGGAAGGGCACATAGCCAAGGATTGTAGAAAGAGGAAGAGAAAGCAAGGTGAATGTTTTCATTGTGGGGAGACTGGACACATCAGCAAAGACTTCCCTAAGAAGCAGACCGGACCTTCTGGGGGTACATCGTTAACTTCTTCTAGATGCTTTGTTTTAGCTTGTTTCTCTCCTCGATCCTATCTTGAGAACCATAGGTAGAATCTTTTTGGATGTAAACATGTAATTGAAACATGTTATGATTGCGAAATGGTTGCTAGTGGACGCAAGTGGTTGCTCGTGGATGCATGAATACACATTAGGCACTAGATCGGCTCAGACACATTTTCATGTTGCATATGCATAAATGTATTTATTCGTATATGGATGAAGTTTAGTGTGTTGTCATATGGATGTTGCATTTATATATGAATGGTTGTGCACTCATGTAGAATCATGAATAGGAAAATTTGCATACATAATGGATTCATGACACTTACATAATTCGCATTAAGGAGGTCAACTGAATCAGTAGACCGCCTGATTTTGCACTAGATAAGTACATGTACACACACACTTCGCATATGATCAAGAAGCATTAGAAGTCTTTTAAGGACAATGGATGCTCGTGTTTGATGGATGAGTAGATGGATGTTTGGATGTTAGGATATACATTCTTCCTGAACTTGAAGATTTCGGGGACGAAATCCTTTTAAGTGGGGGAGAATGTAACACCCCGTGTATTCTATAACAGTGAAATTTTACAAATTAAAGTATAACTAATTTCAAATCAAAGAATTAAGGGAAACGGGATACGCCATTGCGTTCGTCTCGGAATTCTGCTTGAGATAGAGTCCGAGTTTGCATAAAACGGATTCCGTATGAGGAAGATATGGCCTCCGGAAGTTTCAGAATTCAGTTTAAAATTCAAACAGACCAAAACAGCTCAGAAAAACCAATTTGAAATTCAAAATCGGGCACAATTTGGCCAGGGCGGGAATTTTCCCGCCCAAGGCACCCAGGTCGACTTGGCAGTCGACCTGGGGCTAACCAGGTCGACTGGGCAGTCGACCTGGGTCACCCGTGTCGACTGCCAAGTCGACACGGTGTCGACTGGCGTGTCGACCTGGCCCCTGAGCCAGGTCGAACCCAGCCCCCCCGGCTGGCCTGGTCTGTGTTTGGTCGATTTTCTGAGCCTTGCCTTGTCACTAGGGCTAGGTGTCAGCTCCTGGTTGGTCTCTCCTTCAAACGAACGACTATTATTAAACCAAGCTCCATCGACGGTCCTAATCAACTCGCAAACACTATAAAAAGACCCTAAGACCTTGCCTAAATCATACTATTTCATTTTAGCCTCATGCAGCCGCCATTAAACCTAGAACTCTAAATTAAAAAACTAAAGAACAAAATTATAGAAGACGAAGGACGATTCTTGAAGGCTACAACTAGAAGCTACAACAACTACGACGCTTTAGACAACAGATTTGGGGCTATTTGATTTGGAATTTTGATTACTTGCTTCATATTGTAAGTTCTATGTCACTTTTTAGGCAAAAACGCTAAAATAACATGGACATGCCATGAATTGAAACCGGATTTAGGAACTATTATTAATCCATGTTTATATTGTTTAACTTTGAATCATAATTTGGGAATATTGCTATGTCAATGTTGCAAGTTAAACTTATCATGATTTTGATGTTGTTATGAATCACTTGGGCTTAATTGTATGGCAAGTTGGACTAATACATGTCCATGGAATCACTATGTTTATTGAAATCTTTATGTTGATTAAACCATGCCTATGATGCTAATTAAACCATGTCTATGATGTTGATGGAACTATGCCTGTGATGTTAATATACCCATCATGTTAATAACAAAATTGGGAATTGCTAGGTTATGATGAAAAGTTGGAATCATTATGTTTATAATGTTAGATGAGAATCATTATGTTAAAAATGCTAAATTGGAATCCACTATGCCTATTAGAATTACCATGCCTTTAATGTTTCATGTTTGTAATAAAATTATTATTATGCCCGCAATGATTATTATGCCTATGATGTAAAGTTGAAATCATCATGTTAAACTAAGTTGGAACCATTACTATGCCAAGTTATCATCATGCTAGTATTGAAACCATGTGATATGTTATAGCCTGTTTATTATGCAAGTGATGTTGGAATTGTCACATATGCCTATCACATGTTTGGTGTTATTCCCCTTTATCTCTTGAATTGTTTATGCTTGTGAACGAAGTACGTTTATATATGTTGGGGATACGATTGGGTAGAATAGGAAAAACGTGAATTGATTATAATCATAAACCGTGAAATTTGGCATAAGTAGAACATGAAATATGGCACGAAAACTTGACTTGAACATGCCATAACTTGACTTAAAACATGCCTTAGTTGGGCACGAAGTTGACATATGAACATGCTATGGAAATAGCACGAATCTGCTAAGAACATGGGCATGACTTTAGAAAACAAGAAAGTGGCCAACTCGAGGTTGGATTGAGTTTGTAGTGTAAATCTTCCCGGAACCGCCCGACAAATCCAGTTGCTACAAACAATATGATCCAATATGGGTAGTTGGTCACATCGCGCTTGAAACCCAAGGTTGGGTTGAGTTCGTAGTGTAAACCTGCCCGGAACCGCCCGGCAAATCCAGTGGTTACGAACAACAGGATCCAATGTGAGTGGTTCGGTGCATTAACGAATCGATTAATGCCAATTAGGGTTAAGTCATGAACATGAAAAGATAGCTTAACCAACTTGAACACGATTTGTAGGGCTAAGTCATGAACTTGAAACGACAACACTTAGCCAACTTGACATGACACGTAGGCTGGTTAAGTCGCGAATTTAAATGACATACTTAACCACCTTGACATAACTAGACTGGAAAAGGATTAAGTCACGAATTACATGACTTAGTCGGTTAGGCGGGTTAGGTCACAAATTACATGACCTAATCTGTTAGGCGAAAACCCTAGACATGACGCTTTTCAGCAGTAACCCTCTAGATGTATCAAGGTACCCTGGGGCTAGGCCGGGTAGGGCACGATTACTGGGCTGATTGTAAGAGGTGAACGACGACAGTGGGGTACGCCAGTGTAGGTTCGGTGGACTACGGTCGTGCACGTACTCTGGGGCAGACACTGGGTATCCGTAGATTTATCTGTGCATCTTGGATCGTGTCAGGGGTTGACACCCTAGGGTTGATACACCCGAAGGTGGACCCAGCATAGGTGACTACATTCGTGATTAGCCGTATGACACGGAGACTTGACGAGCTAGAACTTGTAGGGAGCCGATCGACTAGATAAGCGCTCCGTAGGACCCTGTACTTGGGTCAAACCCCGTTTCAGGGTCATTTCATGATATAGGGTCGTGGGATTTATTTCGTGATTAACTTGTGACCTGGGCGTAGTATACTAGTACAGTCGATGCAACGAATCTTGAACATGTGATGCTTTATTTGACTTGTCTTGACTTATCATGATCACCTTAGTCTATCTTGTCCACCTTGACACCATTCTTAAGTTTAGTTCCAGTTCATACATGACATGTTGTTTTAACCGTTTTTACACTGAAAGTCACTAGGACTTACTCAGTCTTTACGACTGACCCTTTTTCCTTTTGCCTCCTTTTCTTTCGTTCCCCCCTTCCCCCCAGGTTCTCAGGGAGGGAATACCGCAGCTTGACCAGCTTTCACATCCAGCTTAAAGAGAAAGAATGTATTGCTTGGATCTTTTTCGTTTTGGACTATAGCTTTGTATAGCAATTATGGGACTTATGCAGTTTATTTATGTTTTCTTTAAATAATGTAATCAAGACAGTTAGGAAGATGTTATGTTTTTGGAGGAATTGTGAGACAATTATGGCATGGTTTGTGTAACACGTATTTTTATGAAATAAAAGTTGTTGTTTTCTGCTGTTCAAAAATATGTGTTATTATATCTGTCTTGTATATCTGTGACTTATACTTATAAACCTCCACCAAAATTAGGGCATTCCCTTTGAGAGTGACCCTAACGGAGGTGGGGTGTTTCAAAGCATTTGATTTGATTTTATTTTATGTAGCACATCTACACATGGCCGTAATATGTAAGTTTAGAAATGACTCAACACAATATCACTTCCATCATATGCAGACAGTATAAACTCTACACTGTTGAAGCTATAAGCTAGACAATATTTTATTGTTAGTTGAACCTATAAATACACCTGTTTACTCCCATATTTACTCACACAAGCTAAAGATAAGAACCAAACGCAAGAACAAATAAATGGCAGAAGTAGCAGAGAACATGGTAGTATACTTGGAAAGAAGAACAGGAAATGCTCTAAACCAGTGAACCAATTGCGAGTAAACTTTGAAAATTTCTTCTACCAGATCTAATTTAAGGTTGTTATTGTATTGAATGCATATATGTTGTAGATGACTGCTGTTGATTTTATAACTGTGTATAACCATTTTATGAATGCGTGATTAGACATTTGAAAAACTGCATATATGTTGACAATAAGATATATTCATCCCCTGATATTTGGAAAAGCAATAATCAAAATTCTAGAGTTAACTAAGGTTTAGAGGTAGTATTCAACATCAGAAATGTTTAAAAAGATCTGAATTTTATTGCAAATAAATTAGTTTAAATTCTACAATATATATATAATATTTACAAATATGTAAATAAGGAAACAGAAAGCGGTACGGGAAAGAAACAGGAAACAAAAATAGAAAGCTGTGAATGTTGTTAAATATGTCCTTTTGGTCTTTGTTGGTGGTAAATTCGTTGAACTAGGTGAAGAAAATATACAAAAGAAAGGAGAAAAAAGAAGAATAAAGGGGAAAAACATGAAGAATGAGTTTATGACCATCAAGCAATATAAAGTACCTGTTTCCTTAATAAATAGAAGCTGGCACATCTAGTGTTTTACACCAGCATTAAAACATTTATTTCGCTCCTGTATGGATTCATATACTGTGTCTACCACTAATAAGAATGCTGACACTGAGTGTAAAGGTGAGTTACCCCAAGTGTTAATACTTCAAATAACGGACGATAATGAGTAGTGCCACAACTAGTACTCATATATTGGAAGGTGCAGTACGATAAATAATGCATGACAGAATAATATAATATCATTAAGAAAGCATGTGCAAAAAAAGCAGAAGAAGTAGAAAGGGAAAGGCCCCAACGGGGAAGGCTGGGGTTTGGGTGCTTTGAAGTATTTGCTATAAGAAGGCGTGCAGAAGATGGGCGGTGCGTGTAGATTCTAAGGGCTCGACCCAGTTTACGAATAAGAAAAGAAAAGTGTGTGAGATGATCAAAGAAATGAAGAAAGAAACAGGTAGAGATGAAGGAAGCAGTAGAAACTAGAAAGAAAAAGGAAAGAATAGAAAGGTGCAGGCGGTTTAGTGCATGGGTGCGTGGGGTGTTAGAATGGGAGGTTGGTGTGCCATGTTGGTTTGCCTGCGTGAGTCCATGCAGGGGAAGTTGGGGTCTGAGTTTAGGAATGAGCTCACGTTATATATATATATATATATCTATATAATAAAATTGCCCCCTAAGACAAACCAGGAGACAAACAAGGAGACAAAGAGCGGCTGAGATTTAATCCCGCAAAAACAAATCCACCATCCTAATTTAAACACATCCCCTATAATTGAGGAACGGTGGATTTTGTTGCATGATTGTTTGCAGTTATTTGGATTGAATTGGCATTGAAAGCTTGCGTGATATATGGAATCAATTATGATTTTATAGCCCTTTGAATGTATGTCGTATGTTTTCTTGCCCCAAAAATGTTGATCAAAACTGGAAACAATTCAAAATAGTTCTTGCCCAATACCATTTCATGTTTATTTTATTTTATTTTTGAATGGAATTTTTAGTGATTGAAATTTATTAAGTTATAGTCTACAGCACAGCTGAAATATAATAATGTATCAAAACTTGCTATAAAAGATTGATCTATACCGTTTTCATTTCCTAAAATATATGTTACATTAAATAGTTAAGGTTTTAGGAAATGGAGTAACATGCAAGTTGAAATCCGCTTGATAAATTTGTCAGTTAATTGATATTTGACATTAAAATATTGGACCACATGAAATTTTCCTTATACTCTCAACTTATTTTTTTAGCCTTTAAATGCATCATATAAGTGGTACTTGATTTTGGTAAATGATGTTCAGTTTGTAATCTAATTTTATCAGGCAAGTGGCTTAGAGTTTGATTTCATTTTTTTATGAATATTAAAATTAGTAATCTTCAACATGGGGAAATTAAATTTATCTTCCTTTAATGTGCATTTTCCTTTCTTTACATTAATGTTATCCAATAAAACCTTGATTATATCCTTTGTTGATTCAAATCTATTTTAATCAAATGCAACCAAGGAATACAAAGAACAGAACTGATATATTTGATAATTTGAGTTTGAATTTTATACAATTCAATACAAGTCATTGCTTTTACGATTATGGCATTAAATTTCGTCCAAACATGTGTTCTACATTTCAAAACGTTGTCATTACATAAATGTTGGTGGATATTAGTATCCATGGTAAAAGTATATAATAATTTTCTGTAATTTTAATCTTTGATATAAGGCAATAGGGCATGCAGGGATATAAAGGTTTATTAAATATAGCATAGTATTTCAATCAAAATTTAATATTCGTACGATTAGCACATTTAACGTCTTTCCTTAAAAACAAAGAGTGTCATTCTCTAATGCTTTTTGAATTTCTATCAAACGTATCCAACGTCTGTATATAAAAAGAAAATACGTTTTTCTCTAGCACTCTTTGAATTTCTATAAAATTTAATACCCGTATTATTTAGCATATTTAACGTCTTTACTTATAAAGAGAATACCCTATTATTGAACACAGTTTGCATTTACTAAATTAGTTGATGAACATAGTAGGAATACAACTAGATACTAAAGGATCAGCTTTATATTTTTGAAATAATTATGTACTTATGTTACATGGCATCCTAGGTTGAAAACTATCGTAACTTTCATTTTAGCATATCTTCCTCATATTATTCTTCTCTTGGTTAAAAAAAACTGAATTTCAATTAGATTTAGCCCAAAATATGTAAATTAATCATTATTTAATGAGGTCTTTATGCTAGGTCTTGCATCCGAAATTGGCGTTGTGGTTTCAACTTCGGATAGTTTGGCTTACCAAATTTTGGTCAACATGTTGTAGTTTTCTGATATAGGTGTTTTCTTATTCCACCTATAAAAATTAGGCATTTTTAAAGAAATAGTTAGTTCAATAGGATTTGAGCTTTTACTCTTGCTAGATTTCCATTTTCTAATTTGGATTCCTAAAAATATCATATAACTCCTTAGAAAGTTTTGAAATATTGCTATAATTATTTTCTTTATTTCATATAAACTATGTTTTTTTAATGTTATTTGTCTTCTTCACCCATATATAATTTGACCAAGTTGTTGTCGAGCAACTATGTAAAATCATAAATATTTGTTTCTTTGCATATTATTTAACACCATACTTTTGTTTTCAACTTTCAGTATTCCACCAATTAGGAATTGCTATTTATGAATCAACTTGCACTAATTCAGAGTTTGCCTTTTATTACGGTACCTATATTATTATCAGTATATCTTATTTAGCACTTAATAATCTTTTCATTAGGTAAATGGATGCAAACATATGATATCACAAGCCTATGAAGCATTAATTACTCAACATCAAATATGAAGTAAAATTGGAGTGTTGTGATCACATTACACTTCACAGGAATGTCTAATTTGCAAGAACAAAAAAAATACTTTATCATTCATATACACATTTAATTGTTTAGAAATATCATTTAACTGTTATGTTATTAATATACTTCAATGCTTTTTGAAATTATTCCACGAAATGTAATAAAATTCTCTCCATGGAGTTTTAGCAAATTGTAAGAGCTAGAAATTTTTATATGATTAATGTCTTCACATAGTGTATTTATGTTAATGTTCAAAAAGATGCATGGAAAGCTTGCAAGCCCAGCAAGCAAAAGGTTTATGAGACAGAGCTTTATATTTGTTTACATAATATTTGTGGCACAACGGTCCATACGCGAAGCGCGAGCCGTGATCATGCGTGAAGCGCATGCCATCATCACGCGCAAAGCGCGTGCCTTGATTACGCGCGAAGCGCGTGCCATCATCACGTGCGAAGCGCGTGCCGTTACGCTCTTCGCGCGAAGCGCATGCCGTTACGACCACGCGCGTGCAAACTACAACACCCCGTACTCTATGCTCCCGTGCAAACTACAACACCCCGTACTCTATGCTTCCGTGCAATGCACGGGTTTCCACTCGTATATATATATATATATATATATATATATATATATATATATATATATATATATAAGTAAACAAATGAAACGACCCAAACTTCCCAGTAAAGGAAAGACTGGATTGCTTTGAGAACAACACACATCAGAACACAAACTGAAGAACATTTTATTGCTGAATTCAACAATTACATCAGAGTACAAGAAGATAACAGAGTACGAATACTTATTATACAATAGAAATACAATGATATCAGAGATTTAAATTACATTTCAATAGCAGCGGAAAAATATTACAAATATACAATTGAAAGAAATACACGGATACAGAGCTTTCCGAATACCGCTTCAGCTGTAAACTAGGATCCTGTAAATATATCTGCAAAAAGCTACTCGACTTCCCGTGTGGAAAATATGGGCACCCGAGTTTGCCAGTGAAACAAACTACAGGTCAGTCATGGGACTGGTATGAGAAATCTTTCTTAACTTATCTAATAATAAGGCTAATCACCGGACCACGCCGCTAACGCGGAACGGGTTTACTCCATTAGATTGTCAGTGCATAAAATAAAGTAAATCGTTAAATAACGCAATGCTTTTAGAAAAATGAAACCATTATAAGACCCAAGTCCCATCATACAATACAACGCAAACCGGAGGATAGGGTTTTACCTTATATTGGTCAAAAGATGCTTGATACGATAAAACGGATTTAATATTAGTGTGTACATATATGGGTATATATATTTCTAAAACATTTCAATCATAATGTATCAATCATAGACGACATGGGTACCTATATCATGTCGCCATACTAGTTCTACAATCAAAATCGCAAGGTCGTATTGGAAATTGGATTTCCATCATGAGTCGAGGCTAGGGGCAAGCTCCTCTCCGATTTCGAGACACTCTAGCAAATGCTCAGGATCACACCTCTGGGAAACCCTTGGAGTGGTAGGGTCGGTCCACACCTGTGAGGGTGGATTCGTTATGCCTGAACACACGTTTCCCAGTCCCTTTGGACCTCCATATGACCACTAACAACCTATAAATCCGAGGCGCCTCAAAATCCATCATCCACATAAGTAAAATGTCTGTGCTGGTAGGTCCCTGACATCACTCTAGATAGAAAGAAACGTGTGCACTCCCTACGGTCTGTATCCCGTTTTTGACTCATACTGGAGTGTGAGGCTCGCGAAGTCACGCTATACACAAAGCTATGCCGTAATAAGCTATACTTTGATCATCCCACAAGGCCCTGCTTTTCAACAAAAGCCTTGATCAATTGCATCTTTGCGTGCCACATTGACAATTCACGCCATATGATCAATCACTATTAATATACCAGGGTGTTAAGCAGAGAATAAATTCTCCACCACCAATCAGATATACATTAATAAAAATCAATTTAATTCACATGGAACGAAATGCAGTGTAAGACACGCATCCATATAAAAGTCCGTTCTGGGTCTGAACGAAACCGGAGGCACCTAAGAGGTCCTCGCATATCCGGACAATCATCAATACGTCTGGACGGTAACCATTGTAGCCCCTTCAAGGTAGCTACTCCAATCATGAGCATCAATAGCAACACATCCATTCGATGTGAAGATCGTCGGTCTTCAAACATCATCTTCATCTTCGACTCTTCTTCATCGTAGTGATTATTCAGAATGGGTTAAACTCGGTCTTTCCGAATAGCTCGCGTATTTTTATAATTACAAATCCAGTGCTATAAAAACACATCCAACGCCTCATTCCAATTTAGAATTATTCTTCTGATAAAATATTCGCATTATTTTATCAAAGATAAATTCTTCAAATTTATTCTTAAATCTTTCTTTAAAAGATTTATTAAAACCCTAATTTGGTTTTAAATATCAAAATTCATTATCCAATGATTATTTAAATTTACGAAATTAATCTTATCTTTAACTGGGTTAAAGAGCTAATGTCATTTAAAACATAGTTCATGGTAAACCCAAAATCATCTTCCATAAAATATGGAATTTCATAGAAATCAAATCAATATATATAATCACTATAATTTTCTGTATCCGACCAATAATATAAATGGAATAACGGCAAGGCCTCTTAAATTCCATACGTAGTATCGGTCTTCTTTTACAGAAGATTATCTCGTTTATTATTCATTCGAATTCCATTCAATTCCAATTTAATATATTAAATTGGGAAAACTTGGCTTTTGGAAAATTCTCATTTAAATCATAATAAAAGATTTATAATTTCCAAATCACATTTTCACTGTCAGTTGGATTAAAGAATAAATGTCGCTTAGAAACACAGTTCACAATAAACCCAACTCACATTTCATCTTATTTCAATTACTAAATATAATTGAAAACTTTAATAACCTTAAATTAAAGATTATCCTTTTCATACGGGGTTTAAGAACAGTGTTATTTAAGATACTATTCACGACAAACCCAAAATCCAATTGATTTAATTTAATTTCAATTAAATATTAACAAATTGGAAAACTTCATTAAATCTAAATTTAATGATTTATTCTAGTTAGTAACTAGTTTATTTCAATAAGAATATATTTTTCTAAAATATATTCTTTTTCTAAAATATTTTTTTCTAGAATATTCTTTATTGGGATGTGACTCAATCAACAACCATATATTGCATGTAATCAACAATCACGATAAATAATTATCACACATTCAAATAACAACCAGAGTGAATTCTACACTAAATATTGGGACTAGTGTAGATCAAATATCATCCCAACACCCGTGTGGGGTTTCATCAAACAAACAAATAATAAATTATTTGTGCACTTGGGCGATGTGTAAAAATTATCGTCCCAATCACATAAACAAGTCGGATAACTTGTAAATGGAGGTGTAAAATTCAGTTTGAATATACCAACATTATATTCAACACATCAAACATTTCAACATTACAGACATACATCTCAATTCTTTTTATTGTGAACAAATGGCAATAAAACTCTAGTCTTTTATTTCCATTCTTTTTATTGTTGACAAATGACAATAAAAATCTTGACTCTTATTTCAATCCTATTTATTGTTTAACGAATGACAATAAAATCTTAACTCTTATTTATTGACCAAAATGTATATTTTGGTCTCATTCATTTTTAAATGACAAAATGAATATTTTATTTCATTCTTTTTGAAATGACAAAGATGTCCCTTTTATCCTAATTCTTTTAAAGTGACAAAAATTGGGATTTTTTCCTAATTCCTTTTAATATTCAAATTTGTGATACTTTTGTCAAATTCTTATCAATGTACAAAATGTGGTAATTTTGTCAAATTCTTTTCAATGTACAAAATGTGGAAATTTTGTCAAATTCTTTCAATGTAACAAAAATGCCATTTTTGTCCTAATTCTTTTAAAATGAACAAAAATGTAATTTTGTTCTAATCCTTATTTATGATCAAAAATATAATCTTCCTTCATAATGACAAAAATGTGTGTTTTGGTTAAACTCTTTTTAATGCATAAAAACATATTTATTTTCATTTGATCCTTTTTAATATATAAAAACGTTCATTGTTATGCAATCCTTTTTAAATGACAAAAAAATGTGATTTTTGTAAAATCCTTATTAAATGATAAGAATGTGTATTTCTACTTCATTCTTTTTAATGTGACAAAATTGTCCATTACTAATTCATTCTTTTTAATGTACAAAAATATACATTTTCTAGTTCATTCCTTTAATGTACAAAAATATACATTTTCTAGTTCATTCTTTTAATGTATTAAAATATACATTTTCTAGTTCATTCTTTTAATGTATAAAAATATACATTTTCTAATTCATTCTTTTAATGTATAAAAATATACATTTTCTAGCTCATTCTTTAATGTATAAAAATATACATTTTCTAGTTCATTCTTTTAATGTATAAAAATATACATTTTCTAATTCATTCTTTTAATGTATAAAAATATACATTTTCTAATTCATTCTTTTAATGTATAAAAATATACATTTCCTAGTTCATTCTTTTAATGTATAAAAATATACATTTCCTAGTTCATTCTTTTAATGTATAAAAATATACATTTCCTAGTTCATTCTTTTAATGTATAAAAATATACATTTTCTAGTTCATTCTTTTAATATATAAAAATATACATTTTCTAATTCATTCTTTTAATGTATAAAAATATACATTTTCTAGTTCATTCTTTTAATGTATAAAAATATACATTTTCTGGTTCATTCTTTTAATGTATAAAAATATACATTTTCTAATTCATTCTTTTAATGTATAAAAATATACATTTTCTAGTTCATTTTTTTAATGTATAAAAATATACATTTTCTAGTTCATTCTTTTAATGTATAAAAATATACATTTTCTAGTTCATTCTTTTAATGTATAAAAATATACATTTTCTAGTTCATTCTTTTAATGTATAAAAATATACATTTTCTAGTTCATTCTTTTAATGCATAAAAATATACATTTTCTAGTTCATTCCTTTATGATGAATACTAATTACATAGAAATGTAATTTTACATGTTAACACATTCTAATCAAGTTTTTGTTGGAATATGAATGAGCATGAGTAAGAGATATTTGGGAAGAAGAAGAGTTAGCTATCTATTGCTCAACATCATTAAAATGTAGGGACAATAGTTGCTACTTGGGCTAGTGCGTTAAATGAGAATTATTTTCTCAGAATATGAAAGGCATGGCTATTCAGTCCGGAATTCCGAAGGCATGGCTGTTCAAATTACAACCATTGGAATTCTGAGCACATGCACATTAATAACCGAGCGGTTAGAGGGTCGCAACCTTTCCACTTCAGCGGTTACTAATGCATACAAATAGGCACTCTTCCAACCTATAAATTCACTATCCAAAACAAGACAGAACAGATATACTTTTGGATCTGCTTGCATTGTTTCTTCTTCTTCAACGTAATTTCTCTGATCTAGTTTCTATAACTTTTCAGTTCGCCAGAGCTCCGTTTGCTGGCACTACGCTACGGAGTTGGTCCGTTTTACCCTGGGAAACAAATTGCAACAACGTCTTTTGTTGCATATGACGGCAATATTGTTTCAAGGAAACAGAAACATCTCTGGACTCGGACATTACTTTCTTCTTTTTTTCTATTGAAGACGGTTCTGTACTGCTTCAATTTGTTGTACAATCGGTTGCGCTTTCTGAGGTTACTCTGAACACAGTTTGACGTGACAATTGTTGAATAAATTAGTAACATTGAATTCGTTACAATTATTGAACAACATTGTTTGTTGTTACCGTTTAATTTGCAATACAATAATGTATTGACAAAATATTTAACATTGTAATACAATCGTGTATTGACAAAAGTTCTAACAATTTGTTGTTAATGTTTAATTTGCAATACAATCATGTATTGACAAAAGATTTAACTTTGTAATACAATCATGTATTGACAAAGAAATTTTTCTAACAATCTTGAAACAATATTTTACTTGTTTGAACTTATGCTGCTTTGGAAGATTATAATCATATCTTCTCTTCATAAGATTGCTATAGACTCAGGTATGTTTTGATGTTGATTTAGATAAAATCAACCTGAGTTTCATGTTCAGATCTAAAAAACATTGTATTTCCAATAAGTGGTATCAGAGCCACTCATAGTTAATTCTATTGAGAAATCTTTGTTTTTATTTAAGATGTGAATTATTGAAATATTTAAATCTTAAGATACGTTGAATTTGTTTGGATCTGTACTGATATTTTTAAAGATTCATTTTCCTTCTTATCATAATCAGTTGCTGCAAACATCTTCAAGTATTAAATGATTCATTTATATTATTAAATGATTCATTTATATTATATCAATCGATCGCAATACCATTTAAAGGTCACACATATATATTGTCAGTCTTTTCCTCTTCTGAAATTGGAAACTTGTGTGAATTAAATATGAAATTCATATGTTGGTAACTGACATTTGACTATTCATATTCAAAATGACTTGTGCTTTAAAGGTATACTTAATGAATCATTTGGCTTGTAATGTATGATATGTTTAGCATATTCAAAACTTAATGTGAATTGTGTGAACTATATTATGAAGTTGCATTTTTTAGCTTGCTTTCCAATGTTTGACTTTTCAATATTGCCATGTTGCTTGCAATTCTCTTTGGGCAAAAGTAGCATTTGATGTGTGTAAACAATACAAAGTGGTAGTTGAGAATCAACTCAATAAGAAAATGAAAAGCAAAATGGAGAGTGTAAAGCAATTTTTAGTCCCATATTATGAAATATATGTACTCTCTTTTCTATAATCTTATATAAATAAAAAAGAAGAATGCCTATATTAGAGTGTGACTAAGCCAAGACACAATATCATATTGATGTCAAATTGGGCTTGGTGCATTGAGACTATTAAGGTCTAAGACACAATATTATATTGATGTCAAATTGGGCCTAGTGCCTAGGGACTCTTGGAGTCCATGACACAATATTATATTAGTGTCAGAATCTGTCTAAGGGCCTTGGCGCTCTTAAATGTATGCTTTATTGATAGTTTCTGGCTTGCCAGATAACTTTTAGGGAGAAGCTATTCTTTCGAGAAATCATGTTTTAAATAAAATACCCCGAAAGAAAACATGTAAATCTCCTTATGAACTTTGGAAAAACAGACCACCATCCTATAAATACTTAAAAATGTGGGGGTGTCTTGCCAAAGTAGAGGTACCAAAATCAAAGAAGATCAAAATTGGACCAAAAACATTTGATTGTGTATTCATTGAATATTCACTAAACAGTGTTGTATACCGATTTTGGTACACAAATCTGAAATTGATGATATTCATGAAAAATATCATCATTGAGTCGAGAAATGCTAGTTTTTTCGAACATATTTTCCCCTTGAAACAAAGAGACCAAGGGAAGATGGAGTTCCTTATTCTCTTGAGAATATTGAACAAAATAAAACTCAGCAAAGAAGTGTTGAGAAGCAAGTGGAAGAACCAAGAAAAAGAAAAAGACCAAGGACCTTACAAACCTTGGAACAGACTTCTATACTTTAGGGTTAGAAGATGATCCATTCTCATACAAATTAAATGTGTCTTCTAGCAACGCCCCCTCATTAAAAGAGGCGATTAACAGTAAGATTGAGTCCATCATGTCCTATCATACATGTGGATTGGTTGATTTACCTTAAGGGTGTAAGACCTTAGGTAATAAATGGATACTTGAAAAGAAATTGAAACCTGATGGTTCAATAGACAAGTATAAAACTACAAATGCTGATGTACAACTTTTATGGGCAATTTATCTACTTCAAAGGTGGAAGGCAAAGGAAAAGTTGTGCTGAAACTGACTTCTGAAAAGGAACTAAATTTAAATTCAGGATCATTACTGAGTAATCATGGTTTCAAATTAATATTTGAAACTGATAAATTTGTACTTTTCAAGAATGAAGTGTATGTTGGAAGAGGATATGTGTGCGGTGGTTTGTTTAAAGCAAATGTAACTACTATTGTACCACACATTAATATGAATAAAAGTAAATCTTCTGCTTATATTGTTGAATCTTCCAATATATGGCATTCTAGATTAGAGCATGTAAATTTTGATGCATTGCGAAAATTGATTAATCTAGAATATATACTAAAATGCAATATAAATTCCAACTATAAATGTCAAGTTTGTGCAGAAGCAAAATTGACAAGAACCTTGTTGAACGAGAAACTAAACCTCTAGACTTAATACATACTGATGTATGCGATTTGAAATTTTGTCAAACTAGAGGTGGAAAATGGTGCTTTATTACATTCATTAATGAATGTACTAGTTATTGTTATGCATATCTCCTTAGAAACAAGGATAACGTCAATAATAATGTTTATTGCAATTGCATCCGCCTCCTTTGAATGGTGAACTAGAGAAAGAAATCTATTTGAAACAACCTGAAGGATTTCTGACCTCAGAAAATGAGGATAAAGTTTGCAAACGGGTAAAAATCATCTTATGATCTTAAAAAAGATCCAAAACAGTGGCATGAAAGGTTTGATAAAACTATGTTATCAAATGGATTCACGATAAATAAATCAAACAAATATGTGTACATAAAATACACACATATTTGATATGTCATTGTTTGTCTCCATGTTGATGACGTGTGGCTCCTAGGCAACAACAAGGGCATAATAACATCTACAAAGGATATGTTATCCTTTAGGTTGGATATGAAAGACCTAGGACTTGCAGATGTGATATTGGGTGTAAAAATTCTAAGAACACCACTAGGAAATGAATTATCCCAATCGCATTACATCACGAAAACACTTGAAAAAATTCAAGCAATACAATGTAAATATTGCAAAATCATCAGCAGATATGATCCAAAATTGGATTTAAAAAAAAAAAAAAAAAAAAAAAAAAAAAAAAAAACACTGATGATGGTATCTACCAGTTAGAATACTCTCGTTTACTAGGAAGTAACCTGTATGTTATGAACTGTACTAGGCCTGATATCGCATATGCTGTAAGCAAACTAAGTAGATTTACCAGCAATCCTGGTAAACTTCACTGGAAAGCGATATTCAGAGGTCTAGGATATCTAAAGTATACGCAGAGCTATGGTCTATCCTTCAATAGTAGAAGGATACAGTGATGCAAATTAGATCACTGGATTACACGATACATGATACAAAGTCTACAAGTGGATATGTGTTCATATCAGGAAATGGAGCAATTTTATGGAAATCATCCAAAAGGACTTGTATCACTAGATCTACGATGGAATTGGAGTTAATTGCACTAGATAAGACTGCAAAATAAGCAGAATGAATTCGAAGCTTCTTGGAAGACATTCCTAATTGGAGCAAACCTATGCCTCCAATATGTATACATTGTGATAATCAATCAGCTATTGGAAGAGCTAATAGTACACTATACAATGGTAAATCTAGGCATATTCGTCGTAGACATAAAACGATAAGACAACTTCTCTCTAATGGGGTTATCACAATAGATTACATTCGATCTAAAGATAACTTAGCGGATCCATTTACAAAAGGCTTGCCAAGAGAGAAAGTTCAAATCTTATCGAAGGGAATGGGGCTAAGGCCTATAGACTAAAGGTTTTTCTAAAATGGAAACCCCACCTAGTTGACTGGAGATCCCAAGATCTAGGTTCAAAGGGACAACGAAGTTTAAGAGAAACTCGATGGCACTGTTATACACAAACCATTTCTATGATAAGTCAGTGCATAAAATGTTGAATAAGGATAAGTATTAGTACTTTTAATGATGTCTGTATTTGAGGAATTAAGAGAATACCCTTTACAGAATCACCTACGTAAGTGCGAAGGCGCCGCTTCAAAGAGAATTATAAGGCCAAATTCTCTAAGCACTTATGAGACCAGGCAGGTGTTCAAGGCAAAAACGAACACAAACAGAGAACGAAGGGTTATAAGAAACATTTATCGTGTGTTATCTACTTTGGAATTACACAAAAGGCTTACAGTTCAAGGACAGTCAATGTCTACTGATTCGCCTGTGATTCAAATAGGTAATCATTAGGAAAGTTCAAGGCCCATGTGCTACTTTAACCGATGCGATAAATGGTTCGCGAAAACTAAGATCAAATGCTCATTCATGTGGGGGATTGTTGGAATATGAATGAGCATGAGTAAGAGATATTTGGGAAGAAGAAGAGTTAGCTATCTATTGCTCAACATCATTAAAATGTAGGGACAATAGTTGCTACTTGGGCTAGTGCGTTAAATGAGAATTATTTTCTCAGAATATGAAAGGCATGGCTATTCAGTCCGGAATTCCGAAGGCATGGCTGTTCAAATTACAACCATTGGAATTCTGAGCACATGCACATTAATAACCGAGCGGTTAGAGGGTCGCAACCTTTCCACTTCAGCGGTTACTAATGCATACAAATAGGCACTCTTCCAACCTATAAATTCACTATCCAAAACAAGACAGAACAGATATACTTTTGGATCTGCTTGCATTGTTTCTTCTTCTTCAACGTAATTTCTCTGATCTAGTTTCTATAACTTTTCAGTTCGCCAGAGCTCCGTTTGCTGGCACTACGCTACGGAGTTGGTCCGTTTTACCCTGGGAAACAAATTGCAACAACGTCTTTTGTTGCATATGACGGCAATATTGTTTCAAGGAAACAGAAACATCTCTGGACTCGGACATTACTTTCTTCTTTTTTTCTATTGAAGACGGTTCTGTACTGCTTCAATTTGTTGTACAATCGGTTGCGCTTTCTGAGGTTACTCTGAACACAGTTTGACGTGACAATTGTTGAATAAATTAGTAACATTGAATTCGTTACAATTATTGAACAACATTGTTTGTTGTTACCGTTTAATTTGCAATACAATAATGTATTGACAAAATATTTAACATTGTAATACAATCGTGTATTGACAAAAGTTCTAACAATTTGTTGTTAATGTTTAATTTGCAATACAATCATGTATTGACAAAAGATTTAACTTTGTAATACAATCATGTATTGACAAAGAAATTTTTCTAACAATTATCCCTTTTAATGAATACTAATTAAATAGAAATGTAATTTTACATGTTAACACATTCTAATCAAGTTTTTATCCCTTTTAATAATTCACTTACATAAAAATGTAAATTACATGTTCACAAATTTTCAAACAAAGATTCATTCTTTTTAATGAAGTTTAATTATCATTAAAATGTAAATTACATGTTAATAAGTTTCCAAACAAAGATTCATTCTTTTACATTTAACAAAAATGAATCTTTTTTTTTGTTAAAAAAAATGTTAATTCTTATCAAATCCTTTTAATGTTAACAAAAATGTATATGTTAACTAATCCTTTTAATGTTAACAAAAATGTTGTTCCTTTTCACTAATCAAATTCTGACAAAAAGGTTGTTCTTTTTCATTAATCAAATTCTAATAAAAATGTCATTATTTACACTAACCAGTTTAACCAAAAATGTGATTTTTTTTTTCACTAATCAAGTTTAACACAAATGGTATTTCTAATTTAACTAATCATGTTTTCAACAGAATGAATAATTCTGATTCTAATGTATATTCATAACAAAAATTGTTATCTTATATTTTATAGAATTGATCAAGAATGATAATCTTGTTTTGTCGATAATTATATTTCGACAAACACTAAAAATAATATTCCTATGTTAACATCATTGATCTGACCAATTATGATATTTCTATGTTAACATTACTGATCTAACAAAATATGAGCATCGCCAACCAATCACAACAAAAACAAAATTCAATCCACAAATCACAGATCTGATTTTATCACATACATATATCGATTTCAAATGGAAAGAAAATAATATTTTAATTAATTATTAAAAGAGAAATCTCACCTTGGTTTTAATTCCGTACAGTTCAGATTTGAATTTGCTCTGAATTTTGATTTGCTTTATTTTAGTTCTAGTCTGTACCATGATGTAGAGTACGACGATACGAGTCCATTGCAACTGAAATCATCCAATTCGGTTTTCGTTTGCATAAGTTGCACACATTCAAACTTTATACAATTTAAATAAATAATTAACTATAGAATTAATTAATTTATTAAGTAAACCTTTAATCATTGTCTTCCCGGTTTAACTGATTCAGACCAAACCGTAACCTCAATCGCCTTCTAAACCCCCCATTGCACGCGTCTCGAGGGAGCCGACACCAGATCAGAGCACGCCACCTTGCGGTGCCGGAACGTCGCCACCCTCCTCCCACTGTCACGGCGAACTCGCCCTTCACCCTCGGCCAGAAATCGAATCCAACACTCAGCTATTTGAGCCGCAAATCCACAACAGAAACGAATTGAAAGTTGATCTTAACCGTATGATCTGAAAGTGCTCGAGAATCTCTACCATCCTTGTGTTGAATTTATGTTTTAATTCCTATTTGTTTGCAAGAAATTAGGGATAAGAAATAGAAGAACGAGAGCCACGGGTTTCTGAAATGGCAGCGGCTGCTTTAGTTAGTCCTTAGGGTTAGGGTTCGTGATTAGTTAGGCTATTTATAACTTTTTTATTTATTAATATTATATTAATTTAATTCAAGAAATTAACTTGTTTGACCATCCGAACTCTAATTTAAACCAAACGAGTGTCGCCGCCAGCTAATAACCCCCGTCCCGAACACAATGGAACATGTTTGGTAACCCAATTCGGCTGTTACGATATGTTTTTCTTTAAATTAAAATATAAAACATTTAATTATTAAATTTGAACGTACATTTTAATTTACCGGGGCCACATACTGACTCTAAAAATTACAGAAAAAATATTTCTAGTTATATTTTAACGATACAGTTCTAACAAGAATAATTTCGTCAAATTCTGAGACCGTTTGAAAAATGGCCATTTTCAGGTCGATTAAATTTGACTGAAACAGTCAAAACACATTTTCTTTTACCACTCTCACATTTTAATTTGAAAATTTATGGAAATTGAAACCTAAAAATAATTTGACATTCCGGTTCCAACAAAAGTGGTTTCGTCGAAAATAGAGGTCATTTGCAAAATGGCTATTTTGAAGGGCTATATATTTAATTAAAATATATATAAATTCTACAACGACTTTTCTAAATTTTAAACTGGACATAACTTCTAATTTATAAAGTGAAATTTCAGTTTCTTACATTCGTTAGAAAGATATGATTAAACATATTCAAATATTTCTTGTTTCGCTTAATTCTAATTTAAAATGAATCATGTACATTCAGTTAAAGTTTGAAATTGAATTTTCGAACTGCCGCGCCATTTCAAACTCCTTTTATAACTAAATTAAATTTATTCGTTTTAAAATAAATTTTTAGTCGTTATTATTTAAAATATTTTAAATACTAAAATCCATTAAAATTCTAAAATAAAAATTTTAAATTGGCCCCAAAATTTCGGGTTGTTACTGTCTCCCCTACTTAAAATCTTTTCGTCCACGAAAAGGAACGTAGCTAAAAGTTGTTTAATTAACTAACTTAATTAAATTTTTATCTATTGGTTTCAATAGTTTTATTAGTTAAAGTAATTATCATTCCAATAATTTTATTAGCTAAAATAATAATCAAACATCACAACCATCAATCAATTAGGTGATTAACTTTTCAAATATATAACTTTTATATATAGACAAAAATCATACTCTTAGTGCAAATCATAGCAATGTGTACTAACTAAGTTTTGGTTCTCATACCAGTCAATGGAAATATATAGAAATCCCACTTTCGAGACTCGAACATAAATTCTGATGACGCAAGCAATCATCAGAATCATCTCCGGGCGACTAGAGTGTGATTCTATATCTATCCAGTATATTAAAACTTCGAATACCCGTTAATTACTCGTATATGCGAAATCTTTATATACTCGATTGTCCACATTAAAATATAATAATATACTCAAATACATATTTTAAGTTAAAATTTTCAAAACTAAATTTGTTTTTACTTTTATTTTAAAGAAAATAATACCCTTCATACTCATTCTAGGATGCTACTGATCCCATCTCTAACGAGTTATTCTCAGTGGATATTACTAACCCAATCTCTGATGAATTCTTCCGTTCTATTCTAATGTGTCTTGTTCTCGAGCTCTGTAAACCAAAGCTCTGATACCAACTGAAACGACCCAAACTTCCCAGTAAAGGAAAGACTGGATTTCTTTGAGAACAACACACATCAGAACACAAACCGAAGAACATTATTTCTGAATTCAACAATTACATCAGAGTACAAGAAGATAACAGAGTATGAATACTTATTACACAATAGAAATACAATGATACCGGAGATTTAAATTACATTTGAATAGCAGCGGAAAAATATTACAAATATACAACTGAAAGAAATACACGGATACAGAGCTTTCCGAATACCGCTTCAGCTATAAACCAGGATCCTGTAAATATATTTGCAAAAAGCTACTCGACTGCCCGTATGGAAAATATGGGCACCCAAGTATGCCAGTGAAACAAACTACAGGTCAGTCATGGGACTGGTATGAGAAATCTTACTTAACTTATCTAATAATAAGGCTAATCACCGTACCACGCCGCTAACGCGGAATGGGTTTACTCCATTGGATTTCCAGTGCATAAAATAAAGTAAATCGTTAAATAACACAATGCTTTTAGAAAAATGAAACCATTATAAGACCCAAGTCCCATCACACAATGCAACGCAAACCGGAGGATAGGGGTTTACCTTATAATGGTCAAAAGATGCTTGATATGATAAAACGGATTTAATATTAGTGTGTATATATATGGGTATATATATTTCAAAAACATTTCAATCATAATGTATCAATCATAGACGGCATGGGTACCGTATATCATGTCGCCATACTAGTTCTATAATCAAAATCGCAAGGTCGTATTGGAAATTGGATTTCCATCATGACTCGAGGCTAGGGGCAAGCTCCTCTCCGATTTCGAGACACTCTAGCAAATGCTCAGGATCACACCTCTGGGGAACCCTTGGAGCGGTAGGGTCGGTCTACACCTGTGGGGGTGGATTGTTATGCCTGAACACACGTTTCCCGGTCCCTTTGGACCTCCATATGACCACTAACGGCCTATAAATCCGAGGCGCCTCAAAATCCATCATCCACATAAGTAAAATATCAGCACTGGTAGGTCCCTGACATCACTTTAGCTAGAAAGAAACGTGTTCACTCCCTACGGTCTGTATCCCGTTTTTGACTCATACCGGGGTGTGAGGCTCGCAAAGTCACGCTATACACAAAGCTACCCCACAAGGCCCTGCTTTTCAACAAAAGCCTTGATCAATTGCATTTGGCATGCCACATTGACAATTCATGCCATATGATCAATCACTATTAATATATACCAGGGTGTTAAGCAGAGAATAAATTCTCCACCACCAATCAGATATACATTAATAAAAATCAATTTAATTCACATGGAACGAAATCCAGTGTCAGACACGCATCCATATACAAGTCTGTTCTGGGTTTGAACGAAACCAGAGGCACCTGAGAGGTCCACGCATATCCGGACAATCAACAATACGTCCGGACGGTAACCACTGTAGCCCCTTCAAGGTAGCTACTCCTATCATGGGCATCAGTAGAAACACATCCATTTGATGTGAAGATCGTCGGTCTTCAAACACCATCTTCATCTTCGACTCTTCTTCGTCATAGTGATTATTCAGAATGGTTTAAACCCGGTCTTTCCGAATAGCTCGCGTATTTTTATAATTACAAATCAAGTGATATAAATACACATCCAACGCCTCATTCCAATTCATAATTATTCTTCTAATAAAATATTCGTATTATTTTATCAAAGATAAATTCTTCAAATTTATTCTTAAATCTTTCTTTAAAAGATTTATTAAAATCCCTATTTGGTTTTAAATATCAAAAATCATTATTCAATGATTATTTAAATTTAAGAAATTTATCTTATCTTTAACTGGGTTAAAGAACTAATGTCATTTAAAACATAGTTCACGGTAAACCCAAAATCATCTTCCATAAAATATGGAACTTTCATAGAAATCAAATCAATATATATAATCGCTATAATTTTCTGTATCCGACCAATAATATAAATGGAATAACGGCAAGGCCTCTTAAATTCCATATGTAGTATCGGTCTTCTTTTACAGAAGATTATCTCGGCTATTATTCATTCGAATTCCATTCAATTCCAATTTAATATATTAAATTGGGAAAACTTGGCTTTTGGAAAATTCTCATTTAAATCATAATAAAAGATTTATAATTTCCAAATCACATTTTCACAGTCAGTTGGGTTAAAGAATAAATGTCGCTTATAAACACAGTTCACAATAAACCCAACTCATATTTCATCTTATTTCATTTACTAAATATAATTGAAAACTTTAATAACCTTAAATTAAAGATTATCCTTTTCATACGAGGTTTTAGAACAGTGTTATTTAAGATACTATTCACGACAAACCCAAAATCCAATTGATTTAATTTAATTTCAATTAAATATTAACAAATTGGAAAACTTCATTAAATCTAAATTTAATGATTTATTCTAGTTAGTTACTAGTTCATTTCAATAAAAATATATTTTTCTAAAATATATTCTTTTTCTAAAATATTTTTTTTCTAGAATATTCTTTATTGGGATGTGACTCAATCAACAACCATATATTGCATGTAATCAACAATCACGATAAATAATTATCACACATTCAAATAACAACCAGAGTGAATTCTACACTAAATATTGGGACTAGTGTAGATCAAATATCATCCCAAAACCCGTGTTGGGTTTCATCCAACAAAAAAATAATAAATTTTTTGTGCACTTGGGCGATGTGTAAAAATTATCGTCCCAATCACATAAACAAGTCGGATGACTTGTAAATGGAAGTTTAATAGTCAGTTTGAATATACTAACATTATATTCAACACATCAAACATTTCAACATTACAGACATACATCTCAATTCTTTTTATTGTGAGCAAATGGCAATAAAACTCTAGTCTTTTATTTCCATTCTTTTTATTGTTGACAAATGACAATAAAAATCTTGAATCTAATTTCAATCCTTTTTATTGTTTAACGAATGACAATAAAATCTTAACTCTTATTTATTGACCAAAATGTATATTTTGGTCTCATTCATTTTTAAATGACAAAATGAATATTTTATTTCATTCTTTTTGAAATGACAAAGATGTCCCTTTTATCCTAATTCTTTTAAAGTGACAAAAATTGGGATTTTCGCCTAATTCCTTTTAATGTTCAAATTTGTGATACTTTTGTCAAATTCTTTTCAATGTACAAAATGTGGTAATTTTGTCAAATTCTTTTCAATGTACAAAATGTGGTAATTTTGTCAAATTCTTTCAATGTAACAAAAATGTCATTTTTGTCTTTATTCTTTTCAAATGAACAAAAATGTAATTTTGTTCTAATCCTTATTTATGATCAAAAATGTAATCTTCCTTCATAATGACAAAAACGTGTGTTTTGGTTAAAATGTTTTTAATGCATAAAAAAATATTTATTTTCATTTGATCCTTTTTAATATATAAAAACGTTCATTGTTATGCAATCCTTTTTAAATGACAAAAAATGTGATTTTTGTAAAATCCTTATTAAATGATAAGAATGTGTATTTCTACTTCATTCTTTTTAATGTGACAAAATTGTCCATTACTAATTCATTCTTTTTAATGTATAAAAATATACATTTTCTAGTTCATTCCTTTAATGTATAAAAATATACATTTTCTAGTTCATTCTTTTAATGTATAAAAATATACATTTTCTAGTTCATTCTTTTAATGTATAAAAATATACATTTTCTAGTTCATTCTTTTAATGTATAAAAATATACATTTTCTAGTTCATTCTTTTAATGTATAAAAATATAATTTTCTAATTCATTCTTTTAATGTATAAAAATATACATTTTCTAATTCATTCTTTTAATGTATAAAAATATACATTTTCTAATTCATTCTTTTAATGTATAAAAATATACATTTTTTAGTTCATTCTTTTAATGTATAAAAATATACCTTTTCTAATTCATTCTTTTAATGTATAAAAAAATACATTTTCTAGTTCATTCTTTTAATCTATAAAAAATATACATTTTCTAATTCATTCTTTTAATGTATAAAAATATACATTTTCTAGTTCATTCTTTTAATGTATAAACATATACATTTTCTAGTTCATTCTTTTAATGTATAAAAATATACATTTTCTAGTTCATTCTTTTATGATGAATACTAATTACATAGAAATGTAATTTTACATGTTAACACATTCTAATCAAGTTTTTATCCCTTTTAATAATTCATTTACATAAAGATGTAAATTACATGTTCACAAATTTTCAAACAAAGAATCATTCTTTTTAATAAATTTTAATTATCATTAAAATGTAAATTACATGTTAATAAGTTTCCAAACAAAGATTCATTCTTTTACATTTAACAAAAATGAATCTTTTTTTTTGTTAACAAAAATGTTAATTCTTATAAAATCCTTTTAATGTTAACAAAAATGTATATTTTAACTAATCCTTTTAACGTTAACAAAAATGTTGTTCCTTTTCACTAATCAAATTCTGACAAAAATGTTGTTCTTTTTCACTAATCAAATTTTAATAAAAAATGTCATTATTTATCACTAATCCAGTTTAACAAAAAAATTCATTTTTTTTATCACTAATCAAGTTTAACACAAATGGTATTTCTAATTTAACTGATCATGTTTTCAACAAAATGAATAATTCTGATTCGAATGTATATTCATAAAAAAAATTATTATCTTATATTTTATAGAATTGATCAAGAATGATAATCTTGTTTTCTCGATAATTCTATTTCGACAAACACTAAAAATAATATTCCTATGTTAACATCATTGATCTGACCAATTATGATATTTCTATGTTAACATTACTAATCTAACAAAATATGAGCATCGCAAACCAATCACAACAGCAAACAAATTTCAATCCACAAATCACAGATCTGATTTTATCACATACATATATCGATTTCAAATGGAAAGAAAATAATATTTTAATTAATTATTAAAAGAGAAATCTCACCTTGGTTTTAATTCCGTACAGTTCAGATCTGAATTTGCTCTGAATTTTGATTTGCTCTATTTTAGTTCTAGTCTGTACCATGACGTAGAGTACGACGATACGAGTCCATTGCAACTAAAATCATCCAATTCGGTTTTCGTTTGCATAAGTTACACACATTCAAACTTTATACAATTTAAATAAATAATTAACTATTGAATTAATTAATTTATTAAGTAAACCTTTAATCATTATCTTCCCGATTTAACTGCTTCAGACCAAACCGTAACCTCATCGCCTTCTAAACCCCCCATCGCACGCGTCTCGAGGGAGCGGACACCTGATCAGAGCCTGCCACCTTGCGGCGCCCGAACGTCGCCATCCTCCTCCCACTGTCGCGGCGAACTCGCCCTTCACCCTCAGCCAGAAATCGAACCCAACACTCAGCTATTTAAGCCACAAATCCATACCAGAAACGAATTGAAAGTTGATCTTAACCGTATGATCTGAAAGTGCTCGAGAATCTCTACCATCCTTGTGTTGAATTTATGTTTTAATTCCTATTTGTTTGCAAGAAATTAGGGATAAGAAATGGAAGAACGAGAGCCATCGGGTTTCTGAAATGGCGGCGGATGCTTTAGTTGGTCCTTAGGGTTAGGGTTCATGATTAGTTAGGCTAATTATAACTTTTTTATTTATTAATATTATATTAATTTAATTCAAGAAATTAACTTGTTTGACCATCCGAACTCTAATTTAAACCCAACGAGTGTCGCCCGCAGCTAATAACCCCCGTCCCGGACACAATGGAATATGTTTCGTAACCCAATTCGGCTGTTACGATATGTTTTTCTTTAAATTAAAATATAAAACATTTAATTATTAAATTTGAACGTACATTTTAATTTATCGGGGCCACATACTGACTCTAAAAGTTACAGAAAAAATATTTCTAGTTATGTTTTAATGATACAGTTCTAACAAGACTAATTTCGTCGAATTCTGAGATCGTTTGAAAAATGGCCATTTCCAGGTCGATTAAATTTGACTGAAACAGTCAAAACACATTTTCTTTTACCACGCTCACATATTAATTTGAAAAATTATGGAAATTGAAACCTAACACTAATTTGACATTCCGGTTCCAACAAAAGTGGTTTCGTCGAAAACAGAGGTCGTTTACAAAATGGCTATTTTTAAGGGCTGTATATTTAATTAAAATATATATAAATTCTACAACGACTTTTCTAAATTTTAAACTGGACATAACATCTAATTTATAAAGTGAAATTTCAGTTTCATACATTCGTTAGAAAGATATGATTAAACAGATTCAAATATTTCTTGTTTCGCTCAATTCTGATTTAAAATGAATCCTGTACATTCAGTTAAAGTTTGAAAACGAATTTTCGAACTGCCACGCCATTTCAAACTCCTTTTAACTAAATTAAATTTATTCGTTTTAAAATAAATTTTTAGTCGTTATTATTTAAAATAAATTATTTTAAATACTAAAATCCATTAAAATTTCTAAAATAAAAATTTTAAATTGGCCCCAAAATTCCGGGTTGTTACTACAAACAAACGGAAAAAGAAACGGATACAGGGGAAGAAAGAAAGGAAACAGCAGAAAGAAGGGGAAAGGTTAAAGGCGCCAGTATGTGTTGCGGCCCATTGAGTTCAGTTTCGATCCAGTAAAATGTATATGTATAACATATATATAATAATATATATATATGTGTGAAGAAACGTAAAGAAGAGAGAGTAGGGGAAAAGAAAGAAACAGAAAAAGCAAAACGCGGGTATTAGAATTTAGAACAAATGGGGTAGAAGATAGTAACAGTAGAAAAAGAGATAGATGCAAGGAAAAAATCAACAAAGTCAGGAAGGAAAGAAATAAGGGGAGGGAGATTGGGTATTGGCGGGTTATTTTTGCCTAGTGTGGTGCGGCTGTTTCGTGTAAATACATGGGGTTTTCGGTCTGGGCTTTTTGGTCCTGGCCCATGATTTAAAAATAATAGTGGGTATAAGTTATGATGTAAAAAAAGTATATTTATATATTTTAATATATGGGTGTATATATGATAAATCAAGAACATATATGATCAAATATTTTGTTCTGTATCCCTACAGTTGTGCCGGTCGATGGAGTGTGTAAATGAATTCACGCAGCTATCAATTTAAAATAAGCTGGTTTAAGAAATAATTAAAAGTGATTTTTTATACTAAATACTATTTAAATTTAATCGAACATAAATGTAGTCATGCGCTGAATTAACGCGTAAATTACCGGTCAATGATGATCTGTAAATACAGTAAATACTGAATTGATTGATTAATTTAGTTATGTTTAATTTCATTGATCATAATTAAATATTTTATTTGACATCCGTTGGTGGAAATAAACACCGTTCTGCCATATATTTGATTGACTGAATTGTATGAATACCCTGTTAGCAGAAATGAAACACCGTTCTGCTATTATATCAATTTACTATATTTTATCAGTTAATATACGTTGTTGAGATATTATTAGTTGATAATATTGAATTGTGTTTATATAATTGTTGGTGCAAATTGGGTTAACGACTTGAATGTCATATTTTATAAGAAATGTTATTTACCGTTGGGACTGCTAAGCTATTTTCTGTAAAGTAACTCAGAAAAATACTTGAGTTTTGATAGTTGGATTTAAATTAAATAGATTTTGTTAAATTAATTATACTATTAATTTAACAAGAAAGATTATTTGTAATCATTTTAACTATTTGTTTCGTGAAATAAATGACGAAAGTTAATTAGTTTTATCAGTAGATTTTGGTAAGATGATAGTAAAATAAATAGCAGTTTAACTTTGGATAAATTATCTTAGAAGATAATGTAGTTTTAAAAGAAAAGGAAATCAAGTCCATCATTTGGATTTAATTTCCCTAATTTAATATTAAGTTAATTGGGTGAATAGTTCAAAACAACAAAAGTTGTTTCAAATGGTTTAAGATTAGAAAACTCAATTAGATTTACAAATACTGGGTTTTTTCCAATTATTTTGGATATCGAACTTCTACAAATCTGGACGATAAGAAATGATTTCGATTCAAGGTATGAGTGGGAATTAAAATACCCCAACTTGATCGATTTCACTATTATCTAATAGTTCGTATTAGTTTGTATTCAGAATGAGTGTTAGAGTTGAATATCGTCTTCAGCTATGAAACTAATATTTGAGAATGAGATTTATCAAATAAGATTGATAATAAGAATTTATAAGTTAATTAATACTTATGTTTTAAAATAAATGTGTATACAAAGTTAATATTTGAATTTAAATAAACTAAATTATTTAAATAAGGCTTAGCAGATCCAATGATAATAAAATTGTTTATTTTATTTTATATTTGATAGTGAAATCACCGACTATCAAATCAGGACCTTATCGTTATCGTTTTCGAAGAAACCGGAATCAAAATTCCACTTCAATTAGATATATACGTTTTGAGTCAGAGATTATTGAAGACCACTGAAGACGGAGTGCTGCAAGGGCTATTCTGTTGAATCTAGGTATAAATTGCCTAAGATGGATTTACAGGATAGTGCCTTCGGTATTTCCAGTCCCGGGACAACTTGTATGGACGAATGTCTGACAGAGTATGCCTAATAAATTGCATAATTTGATCTCTTCAAACGTATTTACGTTTAGTGGCAGAGGAATTCGTTTCTCTTAGCTTTATGCCTGGGATATTTTTAAGGAAATCAATTTGTGATTTGGCGGGTTTGACGATGTGGCATTCAAAGTGAATGAAGACGTGTTATATCCAAGGGTAAGTTCAGCCTCAATCCTCACAACCGAGAAATGACAAAAATCGGGCAGGCAGCATGGCTATGTGGGTCGCTCCCATTAGGGTGTATTGTCACCTATCTAGAGAAATTTCTTTTGGCTTCTTAAATCTTTTAATGTTGTCCCTTTCGGGAAACGGTGGGTCGCACCCAACTGTTGGTGACAATATATTCGATACACTCAAGCGAAATGAGTGGTCAGTCATGTGTGGGCTGGGTTGCAAGACGTTCTTGTTGAACCCGGTATATTCCCCTCTAGAGATACACTATCGACAGGTGGTTCCATAACTTGTCATAGTCGGAATCCAATCTCCAATAAGCGCCTGCGGTTTTGATTGTAAACTATATATGTAGAGCGTGAGATGCAAGCATTCTGCTAGATTGCAATTTATTTGTATTTAGACACTATCATAATATCATAATAATATTGTTTTCAAAATGTTTTGGGTTATTGTAAGGCAAAAACAATCCGTATTTATGTGTGGATCGGTCTTACGATTATCTTTTCTTTCAAAAGGTTTTCGTAAGTTAAAATCAAAATGTTTTTAATCATTTACTCGCACCAGTCCCATGACTGACCCAGAGTTTATTTTCTATGTTTTCCCTAAACTCTTGGGTGCCCAAATTTGTACGGACAGCCCAATAGTTCAGGATTTTATAGATTTTCTGAAGGAGTTTGGAGTAGAAGGCTTTAACGTTAGATATTTATATTTTATTCCGCTGTGCTGTATTTGTGATGTACTCTGATGATGTATGTAAGTGAAAATACAGTTTCTATTTCAAAGTGATTATATCTATATTATATTTTATCCCGCTGCGATTGTGAGCTTCTGTGTTGATGTTCAGTTCGATCTTCTATCTATTTTCTTCTATTCTAATTTTCTATCTTTCTATTTCTCATCCTCTAACTTCTTTCTATTAATGATTCATATTTTTGTGCAATTTGGGTTGGACGTGTGTTATATTCAGTTGACTCAAAAGGTACGGATTTGCGGGTCGTTACATTTGGTATCAGAGCATATGGTTAAGTAATAACCTTGTCTTTGTGGCGTAACTCGATAGAGATAGGGTTAGCAATACCCTAGATTGAGTTGAGTGTATATATTTGAGCGCATATTTGTTAATTAATACAAAAATTATTTTTATATTGTGTTGATTGGTTTGTCGAATGATTTAAATATTCTGGTCGATGCAGGGTGCACACTGTATCGAAAAGTTTTTGTAAACTCTTGAACAAAGTAATTCGACACAGTATTGTTTTCGAAGCTGGGTAAACGAAATAATTTTTCCCAAAATTATATTTTTTTTATTAAAGGATAATTTTCTGAAATTATTATTATATATATGGATGTGTAGATGGTTGTTATTATAATAAAAAAGGATTAAAAGGATTGAAATGGTTATATTGACCAAGTTGAATTTGTATAAGAATAGGGTATACAAATAAGACAAGTTAGAGAATTGTTTGAGTAAAATAAATTGTTCTAGAAAAATTCAAAGGTTTTGGATTTGGAATGGAATCAAGATATGTGATTTGAAAGTGGTTTGGAATAAAATTCAAAAATTTGGATTCCGAAATTTGAGAATTTAACTCGAGTTAAGAAATTAGAACCAAACTGGAGATTGGTTGAGATAAATGATTTTTTTGAGTATTGATCTGATGTTGATTTCGGTCTTCGGGGTTGATACTTAGAGAATTATTTTCTTACCGATTTACAGTTAGGAACTGATATATGTTGAAAAACAGCAATAAATGAAAATTGTTCCAATTGAATAGTAGATATTTCTAGTTATAGAAATGACTGTGATTGATAGCTAATTATTGATGTAATGAACATTTTGATGTCTATGAAATGTTTGGTAGATAAACTGTGAGTTTTGGATGCCTTATTTAGGAATGACCTGCCTATGTGATTTGCCTTGAATATAACTGGAATTTTCTCGTTCCTCCTCAATTTCAAGGACGAAATTCTTTTAAGTGGGGTAGATTGTAACGTCTCGACCATTTTCAACTGAGTTTGCAATACAGTTTATGGTGGATTATTTCAAAAATTGGTTTAAATCAAATAAATTAAAAAAAAATTACATTGTGGTAAATTTCAAGAATATATGTTTTAATGGTTTAAAATTCTTGACCATTGTATATATATATAAACAAGTAAATATACTTAATATGTTTGTCACATTAGAACTTGTTTCAAATTCACATGAATATAAAATTACATAAAGAAACAATAAATAAGAATATTTAAATAAGATTTCTTTTACTTCACATGTAGGTGTATAGAATATGACTATTAAGTATAGGATTTAACTGATAAAAGGGGGAATCAAATCAAAACATTGAGAAAGAATAGATTGCTTAAGAGCAAAGCTAGTCCTTTAGAACAGTTTTTACACACGACTTATGCATGTAACCAGACTGATAGGCATATGCAGCTAGGAGAGATTAAATAGACAAGACACCCTGGGCTACATTCTATTTTAGTGAAGCATTTATTGACTTGGCTCACTTGGAAGACAAGTTTTGTTTTTAATCTAGCAGGTACATATGCTATGCAAATAGTTGCTGCAAACACCATTTATCCGAAGCAATTAGAACCTGTTTCAATCAATAATATACACAACTGCATATAACCTTTCCCTTTCAATCACTACACATATGCACAGCTATGGCTACACTTTCTAATCAACTCAAGCGCATGATTATGTAACTTTATGCTGGAATACGCACATGACTGGTACCAACTTGTGTACCTCAACATGACATGCTGTGCATCCCTGAGCTAGGCTAAGAACATCAATATAGGCCACTGCCATGCATTTAGATGTAGCAAGATTAGAACCAGCTACATCTAAGCCTTGATAATAGCCCTCTTTTCAATCAACTATACCACTTCTTTTCTATCAATCATAGAAACAACCTAGGACATTTCACCTCTACACAAAAGCCTAGATCCTAAAAACCAATTACATATAGCTGTGTACACCATGAAATACTTTCCTTAGAAACTAAGCATTTGATTTTATTTTATTTTATATAGCACATCTGCACATGGCCGTAATATGTAATTTTAGAAATGACTCAACACAATATCACTTCCATCATATGCAAACAGTATAAACTCTACACTGTGGAAGCTATAAGCTAGACAATATTTTATTGTTAGTTGCACCTATAAATACACCTGTTTACTCCCATATCCAATCAAACAAGCTAAATATAAGAACCAAACGCAAGAACAAATAAATGGCAAAAGTAGCAGAGAACATGGTAGTATACTTGGAATGAAGAACAGGAAATGATCTAAACCAGTGAACCAATTGTGAGTAAACTTTGAAAATTTCTTCTACCAAATCTAATTTAAGGTTATTATTGTATTGAATGCATATATGTTGTAGATGACTTCTGTTGATTTTATAACTGTGTATAACCATTTTATGAATGCGTGATTAGACATTTAAAAAACAGCATATGTGTTGACAGTAAGATATATTCATCCCGTGATATTTGGAAAAGCAATAATCAAAATTCTAGTGTTAACTAAGGTTTAGAGGTAGTATTCAACATCAGAGAAGTTTAAAAAGATCTGAAGTTTATGGCAAAAAAATTAGTTTCACTTCTACAATATATATAATATTTACAAATATGTAAATAAGGAAACAGAAAGCGGTAGAGGAAATAAATAGGAAACAAAAATAGAAAGCTGTGAATGTTGTTAAATATTTCCTTTTGGTCTTTGTTGGTGGTAAATTCGTTGAACTGGGTGAAAAAAATATACAAAAAAAAGAAGAAGAAAAAAATGGGAAACACATGAAGAATGAGTTTATGACCATCAAGCAATATAAAGTACGTGTTTCCTTAATAAATAGAAGCTGGAACATCTAGTGTTTTACACCAGCATTAAAACATTTATTTCGCTCCTATATGGATTCATTTACTGTGTCTGTAACAACCCGAATTTTAACAACATGTTAAAACCATAATTCAAGGCAGAATTAAATTTTAAATTAAGAATAAAGGGAAACGAGTTGCGCCATTGCGTTTATCTCGAAATTCTGCATGAAATCGAGTTCGAGTTTTCGAAAATCAGAGTCCGTATGACCAAGATATGGCCCTCCAAAATTTCAGAAATTTTCAGAGTTCAAAATAGCTCGAATTCGAATTCAAGTTTCGAATTCAAAACCCAGAACAGACTGGGCGGGAAATTTCCCGCCTAGGACCAGGTCGACTGGGTGGTCGACCCTAGAGTCGACCTGCCCAGGACCAGGTCAACCATAGAGTCGACCAGGGTGTCGACCTGGTACCAAAAACTGGTTTTCAGCCTAAGTTAATTTCTGCGTATCTAGACCGATTTCTAGACCAAATTCGTGACTCTAATACTATATAAACTCACCCCTAGTGTAACACCCCACCTCTACTAGAATCACTCCTTGGAATGTACTAGCTTTGGAGGGGCGTTATTGTGAAGGTAAACATGCACAGAGATATCGCAAGACAGAATATATAAAAATAAATATAAGTAAAGCAGCGGTAGCAGATAAAAACCCATCATCATCATCTCACAAAACCAACATAGTCAAGTACATAGTATCAAAATGTCATGATCCAAAACATAAGTCTAGATACGTAGAAACAAAATACATGGTAAAACATCAGTACTGATCCCCAGAAATAAAAGATAAGCCACAGCTAGCTCAGATCCATACATGAGCTATCCAACAAGCAAGCCAAAGATCCACTAAGCAGATGTAGCCCCTCCCTGAGAACCTATGGGGGGGAAACGGAAGAAAGAAGCGAAAGAAAACAGGTCAGTCAAAAAGACTGGTAAGCCCTACTACGATCAATCTATAAACTAATAAAGTTAACAGCATGATGGAAACTGAGGTAAACATACTGGCAATAGATAAAGGTGACCTCACATAAGAAGATTAAGTTTTTGCACCACAGTGTACTAGCAAACCCACAAAACAGATATTGATCCCTTAGCCCAAACTTTGGCCCAATAACATGAAGTGACCTTAATATAAGGTCCAGCCCAACGGTCTAGTCGATCGGCTCCCTATAAACCTAACACGTCAAGTGTTGGTGTCCATACGGCCCACATGGATGTAGTTAGACTGTGCTGGGTCCACCTTCGGGTGTATCAAGCCCTAAGGTGTCAACCCCAGACACCTAAGCAATAATACACAGTCTAAGCCTACTGGTACCCGTGCCTCGAGTTTGTCCAACATCGGACTACGTGCACGTCCGTAGCCCGCCGGACCCGCACCGCTGTACCACTCAGCCGTCGCTTTGGTCGCTTACATCAGTCCAGTAATCGTGCCCCGCCCTAACCTAGCTGTAGGGTTGTGGTGATACCAAACTGGGATTACTGCTGGAACAGACCACGTTGCTAGGGTTTCTAAGAGGGTTAAGTGTGGTTTTAACTCCTCACTAATCATGGATTAAATTAGTTAAGTGTAACCACTTAACCCCATCTAATCCTCGCATCCCCATTATTGGTTAAGTATTAGTGGGCCATGACTTAACCCTAATCATGAGGCATTAATTAATTAACGCACCCAACCTCTCACATTAGACATCCGTGGTTACCTGGGAAGATTTACACCACGTCTAGGTCTAACCTCGGGTCTTATGGTGCAACATGACCAACTACCCACATTAGACCCCACGTTGTGGTTACCTGGGAAGATTTACACCACAACTAGGTCTAACCTCGAGTTGGCCATATCATGTTATCTAATGTCATGTCCACTTTAAAACATATTTACAAGTTAACATATACTTGGGTAGACCTAACTTAATAGGTAAATTCCCAAGGGGTAGACCTAACTTAATAGGTAAATTCCCAATCTTTTAGTTTCATGTATTTTTAAGTTTACCCAAACCCTCCCAACGTCATTATCTCGCTTACATATTCGTCATAACGCATAAGGGTATAAAAGGTAACTTGGCATAACATACATGATGAACTTCACATATCATAATAAACATGCATACATGTTAAACTTGCAAATCATGTCATAGTGAACTCGCATAAACATGCATAGCTTATTAAATATGCATAACATGGTAAGGTGAACTTGCATAGGCATGCATAACCCATTAAACTTGCATAACATGGTAAGGTGAACTTGCATAAACATGCATAACCCATAAAACATGTATAACATGGTAAGGTGAACTTGCATAAGCATGCATAATCCATTAAACATGTAGAACATGGCATAGTGAACTCGCATAAGCATGCATAACTTATGAAACATGTAAAACATGGCATAGTGAGTTCGCATAAGCATGCATAATCAAATAAACTCACATAAATCTCAACTTTCACCACATATTAACTTTAGAGTTTGTAAAGTGAAGGTAAGAGGGCTTACAAATATAAACAAGTCACAAATCCACCAAATAAGATGAAGAAGCCCTTTAAAAACCCAAAACAAAGCTTCAAATAAGAAAACCCTTTTGCAAAATCCCAAAAACACAAACTTAGCAAATCAAACTTGCAACTTAATGAAGTATGCAAGTTATTAAGCATTCATACAACATAGAAAAGGTTGTATGATCATCATATCTTCATAGGATTAAACTTTGAGGAAGGTGGAGGCTAGGGTTTTTAGGTGGAGGCCATTTGAGGATTCAATTTGACATAGTTTAGTTGCTAGATTGATTAATGAGGCTTTAGGGTAGGATTAGGGGTATATTTATAGGGAATTAGAGTGTTTTAAGCCCTAGGATTAACCCTAGGTTAGTTTTGGCTCGTCAGATCTCGGAATTCTCTAGAACCAAGCCACAAGACCAAGCCCAAATCAAAATGGTGCGCCAGGCAATACTGCCTGGCTACCCCGTGTCGACAGGGCTGTCGACAGGGCAGTCGACACCCTAGGACCCCTGTCGACATGCCTGTCGACATGGGGGCCCTGGCGGGAATTTTCCCGCCTGACACCAATTAGCCCTAATCCTTGTTTCTAGTTTGAAATTTAAATCTGTTTTTAGCATAGAAATTTCTGAAAACTTCAATGGGCCTTAACTGGGTCATACGGACTCCGATTTTCGAAAACTCGGACTCTATTTCACGTATTTTTTCCGAGACGAACGCAATGGCATAGCCCGTTTCCCCTGATTCAGATTTTAGAATTAAATTCTGCCTCGATTTATGTTATAACAGTTTATTGAAAATACGGGTTGTTACATTCTCCCCTCCTTAAAGGATTTCGTCCCCGAAATCTTCAAGTTAGGAAGAACATATCCTACCATCCAACATCCATCTACTCAAAACATCATCCACGAGCAACCATTGTCCTTAAAAGATTCTAAATGCTGTATGAACATATGCAAAAGTGTGTGTATATGTACTTATCTAATGCAAAGATCAATGCAAAATATGTTAGTGAAATGTATCCATATGTATGCAAATCCCTAACATGATGTACAATATCTACATGCGTGCTCAATCATACATCCATATGCAACATCCATGTGATTGCATACAAATTTCATCCAAGAATAAGCATAGACACTCATGCACATGCAATATGAGGAGTGTGTGAGCCGATCTAGTGCCTAATGTGTATCATGCATCCACGAGTAACCACTTGCAAACACTTGCAACCACTTGCAACCATCAAACATAACATGTCTCAAGCACATGTTTCATCCAAAGGGTTTCTATCTAAGGTTCTCATGATAAGATTAGCACGATAACTAGATAAACATGGATAGCAAAGAGAAAGTTACGCTAAATAAAGGAAAGAGATTGAGAGTGTACCCTAAAAAAGGAATGGATAAAGCCCACGCATCTTCTCCTCGGTTTCCCAAGTTGCGTCTTCTTCGGCTTCACCCCATTGAACTTTTACCAGCCTAACCTCTCGATTCCTTAGCTTCTTGGTCTCCGTCCCCAAGATACGAATCGGAGCTCTCCTCAAAGTTGCTTCTTTCTCTACTTCCACGTCTTCAAGAACACTAGGTTCAACCACCTCAGCGGACTCATGTAGGCACTTTCGGAGATGCGAGACATGAAAGACATTATGTACTCCGGACAACTTCTCGGGCAATTGCACTTTATAAGCCATCTTCCCAATTCTCTCTAAGATAGGGAAGGGTCCAACAAATCTCGGTGCCAACTTCCCAACAGCTCCAAATCGGACCACATTCCGCAAAGGAGAAACCTTTACGAAAACCATGTCCCCAACCTCGAACTCCAAATCGGATCTTCGCTTATCAGCATAGGATTTCTGTCGGTCTTGGGCCGCTTTTATCCGTCTTCTAATCAATTCGACCTTCTCGGATGTATCTCTAATCATGTCGGGTCCAAGTATAAGCTTATCTGTGGACTCCCACCAACATGTAGGTGACTTGCACGGCCTCCCATATAAAGCCTCAAATGGTGCCATCCCTATTCTCGCCTGATAACTGTTATTATATGCAAACTCAACAAGAGGAAGATGGTCTTCCCAAGCACCACCAAAATCCAGAATGCAAAGCCTCAACAAGTCCTCAAGTACCCTATTCACCCTTTCTGTTTGGCCGTCTGTTTGTGGGTGATAGGCCGTACTCAGGTTCAACCTCGTGCCCATAGCTTCCTGTAAACTGTTCCAGAACTGACTAGTAAAGATGGGGTCTCGGTCACTGACTATGCTGGAAGGGACTCCATGTAGTCGCACTATCTCACGAAGATATACTGATGCTAGTCCAGATGCGGTCCTTTTGCTCTTCACTGGGATAAAATGAGCACTCTTCGTAAGCCTATCTACAATGACCCATATGCTCGTATTCCCTCTCCTTGACCTTGGAAGCCCATCAATAAAGTCCATAGAAATGCTCTCCCACTTCCATAGCGGGACCTCTAGCGGATGCAATAGCCCACCGGGCTTCTTCGACTCAGCTTTTACTCTCTGACAAATTACACATCTCGAGACAAATTCGGCCACATCCTTCTTCATTCCAGGCCAGCAGAAAATGCGCTTCATATCTTTATACATCTTATCGCCGCCTGGATGTATAGTCAATTTGGAGCGATGTGCTTCCTCAAGAACTTTCCTCACCAAGTCTTCCACCATCGGGACACAAAGACTTCCGTCTCTCCTCAGCCAACCCTTATCGTCTATAGAATATCGAGCAAGGTGACTAGATGTCTCCCCTCGCATCAGCTTATCCATGATCTCAATTATCTGAGGGTCTTCCTTCTGCGAAGCCCCAACTTGATCTAGAAGGGTAGGCCTGAGCTCAAGCGATGCCAAAGAACCGGTCACCGACTCCATTGCCAAAGAGAAATCAAAGGTCGCCAAGAACTCTAAATTCTTCATCTCAACAAATAGAGGACTTAGTGTCAACCTTTTCCTACTCAACGCATCCGCTACAACATTCCCCTTGCCAGGGGTATAGGCTATATCAAAATCATAGGATGCCAAGAATTCCATCCACCTCTGCTGCCTCAAGTTCAGATCCTTCTGCGAAAAGAGATACTTCAAGGACTTATGATCAGTATACAGCTCAAATCTCTCTCCCAGAAGATAATGACGCCAAGCCTTGAGTGCATATACAATCGCTGCCAGCTCTAGATCATGAGTGGGATAATTCCTCTCATGCACCTTAAGTTGCCTCCCACCAAAACATATAACTCTGCCCTCTTGCATCAGAACGGCGCCCAATCCCGTGCCATAAGCATCAGTGTACACGGTAAATATCTTGCCACCATCGGGTAAGGCTAGAACTGGTGCTGAGGTGAGGGCTCTCTTGAGTCTTTGAAAAGCAAGCTCACAGTCCATATCCCAAGCAAAAACTAAGTTCTTCTTAGTCAACTTAGTAAGAGGAGCGGATATCTTCGCGAAGTCCTTGATGAACTTCCGGTAAAAACCCGCAAGACCCAGAAAGCTTCTCACCTCGGTTGCATTCCTTGGCGTCTTCCAATCCTGAACTGCAACCACCTTAGCGGGATCCACCGCCAAGCCTTGCTTGGATACGATATGCCCAAGGAATCTGACTTCCCTTCTCCAAAAGTGGCACTTGGAGAACATGGCCTTTAACTGGTGTGCTCTGAGCGTATCCATCACCTCTACTAGGTGCCTCACATGCTCTTCCTCATCCTTGGAGAAGACCAGAGTATCATCCACAAAGACCACGACAAACTTATTCAAGAACTCCCGAAACACCCTACTCATCAAATCCACAAAATACGCGGGTGCATTCGTCAAACCGAATGGCATAACAAGCCATTCAAAGAATCCATCTGGAGTTCTGAATGCAGTCTTGTCTATACTATCTTCAGCTACTCTGAGCTGATGAAATCCGGTAGCAAGATCAAGCTGAGAGAAAACAGAAGCACCAACAAGCTGGTCAAAGAGATCATCGATCCTCGGTAACGGGTGTCTGTTCTTCTTAGTCAGCTTATTCAATTCTCTATAATCCACACAGAGTCGAAGAGAGCCATCTGCCTTAGTAGCAAACACCACAGGCGCTCCCCATTCGGATATACTTCTTCTGATGAAGTTCTTCTCAAGCAATTCTTTCACTTGCTTGCTCAGCTCCCGTCTCTCACGCGGAGCCATATGCCGAACGGGCAAAGAAACGGGCTTAGCATTATCCACCAGATAGATGCGAAAATCAATCTCTCGTTTAGGGGGCAACCCCTTAACTTCTTCAAAAACATCTGGATAATCTCGGACCACCCTTACAGACTGAAGGGCTTCCTCTGACGAGTCGAGAGATTCAAGATAGCACAACATGACGGGATTCTTCGGATTGCATGAAATTTCTAAGGTGTTGCCAAGGCGAGTCACAAGCCTCACAACCCTATGCTCACAATCCAGAATGGCTCCATATCGGGACAGCCAATCCATGCCCAGTATCAATCCGTATCCCCTGAAACCAAGAACATATGCGCTACACAAGAACTCTACGCTGAGTATAGAGATCCTCACATATCATAGATAGATGAGCAGAACCCCCAATGGGATTCGAAACACACACGGGATCGTCCACTAAGCTAGTACTAAGGTGCAAGCTATCAACAAGATCAGATGAAATAAAGCTATGTGATGCACCAGAATCAAACAAAGTACGGACTGGAAGATCAGAAACATAAACAAGGTTCTCAACAGAAACACTACCTCGGTCGGGAACTGGAGCGGTATTGAGAGCATGAACTTGCCCTCCTGAAGGTCCAGCCTGTCCTTTCTTCTTCGGGCACTCCTTGCTGAAGTGTCCAGTCTCACCACAGGAAAAACATCCACCACTAAGCTTCCTTTTCTTCTTCCTACAATCCTTAGCAAAGTGTCCAGGCACACCACAGTAATTGCACTTTCCCTTGCCTTTGTTGTTGTTGTTGTTGTTCCCCTTCTTGTTCTTGCCCTGATTCCCCTGGCTGCTTTGACCACCTTGATTGCCTTTGCCTTGAGAATCGGTCTTCTTTACTTGAGTATCACTCGACTTGACTTCTTTCTTTCCATCTCCCTGAAGCAGAGCCATATTTACCAAACTCTCAAAAGTAGCCCCATGCGGAATATGTGACATCGCCAAGCCCTGCAGCGGCTCATTCAACCCTCTAGCAAATCGAAGAGCCTTCTTCTCCGGAGTGTTCACCATATCCAAACCAAAACGGGCCAGCTGATTAAACTTGTTCACATACTCCTTAACAGACATATCGCCTTGCTTTAATGCAATGAACTTCTCCATCTGTAAATTCGCCTCAGCAGAAGATAGAAACTTGGTCACAAATCTAGCCCTCAAATCGGCCCAAGTCTCAACGGGCCTCGTCCCATTGGTGACCTCCCACCAATAGGCCGCTTCATCTTTCAAAAGCCACACTGTCAATAAGATTTTCCTCTCGTCATCAATCCCAAAGATAGCAAACAAGTCCTCCGTGTCTTTCAGCCAATTCCTAGCTTCAACAAAAGACTCTGTGCCTAGGAAATTCTTGCCTCCCATCGCCTTGAAGTCTTTGCAAACCTTCGTGAACTCAACCTGAGGATGCTGAGGGGGAGGAGGAGGAAGAGGAGCCTCAGCAACGGGAGGGGGAATATTAACTGCTGGAGGAGGGGGAGCAGGAACCACCGGAGGAGGGATATTAGGGAGAGGATTCTCAACTACAGGAGGAGGAGTGGGAGTAGGGTTTGCGGGGCCGGCTGCCGCCCTAGCCTCTGGAAGTCTCCTATACCAGAGTGGTACGTTCACTCCATCTGGGATGACAAGATTCTCAGCCATACTGAAACGAAAGATAAGATAAGATCAGGTCAAGGGAACGAAGGATAACGCTAATGGCTTTTGGGGATTAGCCTTAAAATAATCTAGACTTTATTTTGGAAAATACTTAGTAGGTTTTTGAAAATAGTTTTTCAAAAAGGGTTTTTTTTTTTCAAAAGTTTTGTTCAATCTTGTTAACCTTGTGCTCTGATACCAAATGTAACACCCCACCTCTACTAGAATCACTCCTTGGAATGCACTAGCTTTGGAGGGGCGTTATTGTGAAGGTAAACATGCACAGAGATATCGCAAGACAGAACATATAAAAATAAATATAAGTAAAGCAGCGGTAGAAGATAAAAACCCATCATCATCATCTCACAAAACCAACATAGTCAAGTACATAGTATCAAAATGTCATGATCCAAAACATAAGTCTAGATACGTAGAAACAAAATACATGGTAAAATATCAGTACTAATCCCCAGAAATAAAAGATAAGCCACAGCTAGCTCAGATCCATACATGAGCTATCCAACAAGCAAGCCAAAGATCCACTAAGCAGATGTAGCCCCTCCCTGAGAACCTGTGGGGGGGGGGAACGGAAGAAAAGAAGCGAAAGAAAACAAGTCAGTCAAAAAGACTGGTAAGCCCTACTACGATCAATCTATAAACTAATAAAGTTAACAGCATGATGGAAACTAAGGTAAACATACTGGCAATAGATAAAGGTGACCTCACATAAGAAGATTAAGTTTTTGCACCACAGTGTACTAGCAAACCCACAAAACAGATATTGATCCCTTAGCCCAAACTTTGGCCCAATAACATGAAGTGACCTTAATATAAGGTCCAGCCCAACGGTCTAGTCGATCGGCTCCCTATAAACCTAACACGTCAAGTGTTGGTGTCCATACGGCCCACATGGATGTAGTTAGACTGTGCTGGGTCCACCTTCGGGTGTATCAAGCCCTAAGGTGTCAACCCCAGACACCTAAGCAATAATACACAGTCTAAGCCTACTGGTACCCGTGCCTCGAGTTTGTCCAACATCGGACTACGTGCACGTCCGTAGCCCGCCGGACCCGCACCGCTGTACCACTCAGCCGTCGCTTTGGTCGCTTACATCAGTCCAGTAATCGTGCCCCGCCCTAACCTAGCTGTAGGGTTGTGGTGATACCAAACTGGGATTACTGCTGGAACAGACCACGTTGCTAGGGTTTCTAAGAGGGTTAAGTGTGGTTTTAACTCCTCACTAATCATGGATTAAATTAGTTAAGTGTAACCACTTAACCCCATCTAATCCTCGCATCCCCATTATTGGTTAAGTATTAGTGGGCCATGACTTAACCCTAATCATGAGGCATTAATTAATTAACGCACCCAACCTCTCACATTAGACATCCGTGGTTACCTGGGAAGATTTACACCACGTCTAGGTCTAACCTCGGGTCTTATGGTGCAACATGACCAACTACCCACATTAGACCCCACGTTGTGGTTACCTGGGAAGATTTACACCACAACTAGGTCTAACCTCGAGTTGGCCATATCATGTTATCTAATGTCATGTCCACTTTAAAACATATTTACAAGTTAACATATACTTGGGTAGACCTAACTTAATAGGTAAATTCCCAAGGGGTAGACCTAACTTAATAGGTAAATTCCCAATCTTTTAGTTTCATGTATTTTTAAGTTTACCCAAACCCTCCCAACGTCATTATCTCGCTTACATATTCGTCATAACGCATAAGGGTATAAAAGGTAACTTGGCATAACATACATGATGAACTTCACATATCATAATAAACATGCATACATGTTAAACTTGCAAATCATGTCATAGTGAACTCGCATAAACATGCATAGCTTATTAAATATGCATAACATGGTAAGGTGAACTTGCATAGGCATGCATAACCCATTAAACTTGCATAACATGGTAAGGTGAACTTGCATAAACATGCATAACCCATAAAACATGTATAACATGGTAAGGTGAACTTGCATAAGCATGCATAATCCATTAAACATGTAGAACATGGCATAGTGAACTCGCATAAGCATGCATAACTTATGAAACATGTAAAACATGGCATAGTGAGTTCGCATAAGCATGCATAATCAAATAAACTCACATAAATCTCAACTTTCACCACATATTAACTTTAGAGTTTGTAAAGTGAAGGTAAGAGGGCTTACAAATATAAACAAGTCACAAATCCACCAAATAAGATGAAGAAGCCCTTTAAAAACCCAAAACAAAGCTTCAAATAAGAAAACCCTTTTGCAAAATCCCAAAAACACAAACTTAGCAAATCAAACTTGCAACTTAATGAAGTATGCAAGTTATTAAGCATTCATACAACATAGAAAAGGTTGTATGATCATCATATCTTCATAGGATTAAACTTTGAGGAAGGTGGAGGCTAGGGTTTTTAGGTGGAGGCCATTTGAGGATTCAATTTGACATAGTTTAGTTGCTAGATTGATTAATGAGGCTTTAGGGTAGGATTAGGGGTATATTTATAGGGAATTAGAGTGTTTTAAGCCCTAGGATTAACCCTAGGTTAGTTTTGGCTCGTCAGATCTCGGAATTCTCTAGAACCAAGCCACAAGACCAAGCCCAAATCAAAATGGTGCGCCAGGCAATACTGCCTGGCTACCCCGTGTCGACAGGGCTGCCGACAGGGCAGTCGACACCCTAGGACCCCTGTCGACATACCTGTCGACATGGGGGCCCTGGCGGGAATTTTCCCGCCTGACACCAATTAGCCCTAATCCTTGTTTCTAGTTTGAAATTTAAATCTGTTTTTAGCATAGAAATTTCTGAAAACTTCAATGGGCCTTAACTGGGTCATACGGACTCCGATTTTCGAAAACTCGGACTCTATTTCACGTATTTTTTCCGAGACGAACGCAATGGCATAGCCCGTTTCCCCTGATTCAGATTTTAGAATTAAATTCTGCCTCGATTTATGTTATAACAGTTTATTGAAAATACGGGTTGTTACATTCTCCCCTCCTTAAAGGATTTCGTCCCCGAAATCTTCAAGTTAGGAAGAACATATCCTACCATCCAACATCCATCTACTCAAAACATCATCCACGAGCAACCATTGTCCTTAAAAGATTCTAAATGCTGTATGAACATATGCAAAAGTGTGTGTATATGTACTTATCTAATGCAAAGATCAATGCAAAATATGTTAGTGAAATGTATCCATATGTATGCAAATCCCTAACATGATGTACAATATCTACATGCGTGCTCAATCATACATCCATATGCAACATCCATGTGATTGCATACAAATTTCATCCAAGAATAAGCATAGACACTCATGCACATGCAATATGAGGAGTGTGTGAGCCGATCTAGTGCCTAATGTGTATCATGCATCCACGAGTAACCACTTGCAAACACTTGCAACCACTTGCAACCATCAAACATAACATGTCTCAAGCACATGTTTCATCCAAAGGGTTTCTATCTAAGGTTCTCATGATAAGATTAGCACGATAACTAGATAAACATGGATAGCAAAGAGAAAGTTACGCTAAATAAAGGAAAGAGATTGAGAGTGTACCCTAAAAAAGGAATGGATAAAGCCCACGCATCTTCTCCTCGGTTTCCCAAGTTGCGTCTTCTTCGGCTTCACCCCATTGAACTTTTACCAGCCTAACCTCTCGATTCCTTAGCTTCTTGGTCTCCGTCCCCAAGATACGAATCGGAGCTCTCCTCAAAGTTGCTTCTTTCTCTACTTCCACGTCTTCAAGAACGCTAGGTTCAACCACCTCAGCGGACACATGTAGGCACTTTCGGAGATGCGAGACATGAAAGACATTATGTACTCCGGACAACTTCTCGGGCAATTGCACTTTATAAGCCATCTTCCCAATTCTCTCTAAGATAGGGAAGGGTCCAACAAATCTCGGTGCCAACATCCCAACAGCTCCAAATCGGACCAAATCGGACCACATTCCCGCCAGGGCCCCCATGTCGACAGGGCCGTCAACAGGGCAGTCGACACCCTAGGACCCCTGTCGACATGCCTGTCGACATGGGGGCCCTGGCGGGAATTTTCCCGCCTGACACCAATTAGCCCTAATCCTTGTTTCTAGTTTGAAATTTAAATCTGTTTTTAGCATAGAAATTTCTGAAAACTTCAATGGGCCTTAACTGGGTCATACGGACTCCGATTTTCGAAAACTCGGACTCTATTTCGCGTATTTTTTCCGAGACGAACGCAATGGCATAGCCCGTTTCCCCTGATTCAGATTTTAGAATTAAATTCTGCCTCGATTTATGTTATAACAGTTTATTGAAAATACGGGTTGTTACACCTAGCCTCATTCTCTCCACACCATTTCATTTTGTCCTTATGCTGCTTCTGAAATAATTAAATTAAAGAGAGAATGGCTGCTTCTTCTTCGTCAAGACAACATCTAGGAATTGCAAATTGGGGGTTTTCAACTAGAACAAGACTAAACAAATAGAGATTCAAAAACTGCAACAACCGTTTCTAGAATCAAATCTCTGCACTCTAATTCTCGATCCACGCTCTATAAGTTCTAGTTACATTGAGATTGAAACTGGTTAAATTTAATATGGACATGGAATAAAATGAAATTTGACCTAACTTGATTATCCATTTAGATCTGTTCTTGTTTCTTCTTGAATCTAGGATTTTGGGTTTTTCCTTATCGATTGAATCATGCCCATTCATGTTGTTGGACCTAGTTTATTATTTAAACGCTAGATTATAATATGAATTCTCGGGCCTTGACTTGGTGATAAGACTTTTTCACCCTATTCTCTCTTGAATCTTTAATCTGGATTAATGCAAGTCTACCTATGTTCCTAAACCTTGGTTTTCATATTGTTGTTCTAGATCCTATTCACATGCCTATAATGTGTTAAACTATTATACACCAATTCTGTTGAACATATGATTTGGATTATAATCTCATGCCTATTCACATGCCCATCTTTGTCATGATTTCCTTGTTTATCCCTTTTTGAATTAATCTCGATACGCGCACGGTAGGAATACGATTTGGGGTTATTGGTCAAAACATGAAGATTCACTTAGACATGAATTGGTAATCGACATGAATTAGCTTGGACATGAATTGGCATAACTTGAACACGAAAGCGATTGTAAACTTGATAATTGACATGAATGTGAATTGTGAACTCGGAACGTAATTAGAGAAAATAAAATCTGGTAGTCAAACCATGTTTTTAGGTAATTATGGAACGCGACAAATAGTATGAAATTGATACGATGGGAATAACTTGAATACAAAATTGACTATGACTTGATAGTTGATATTGGACATTTAGAAGGCACGTAAACATGCTTATGAACTTGAAACGTGAATTAGTTATGAATATGAATCATGAACTTGATAATAGGCATAAGTTGAAACTTGAAAGCTTAACATGAAAACTTGACATGAAACTCACTTAGAAACTTGACACGAACTTGACATGAACACGGACATGACATTAGAATGAACTTGAAAATGGCCAACTCGAGGTTGGGTTGAGTTTGCAGTGTAAATCTGCCCGGAACCGCGCGGCGAATCCAGTGACTGCAAACAATAGGATCCAATGTGGGTAGTTGGTCATATCGCGCTTAAGACCCGAGGTTAGACTAGGTTGTGGTGTAAATCTTCCCGGAACCGCCCGACGAATCCAGTGACCACAACAACTAGTCTAATGTGAGAGGTTGGGGTGCATTAATGAATTAATGCCACATGATAGGGTTAAGTCGTGAACCTCTTGAATATACTTAACCAATTTGATACAATATTTTGATAGGGTTAAGTCATGAACCGCTTGAATATACTTAACCAATTTGACGCAATATTTTGATAGGGTTAAGTCATGAACCGCTTGAATATACTTAACCAATTTGACACGATAATTTGATAGGGTTAAGTCATGAACTGCTTGAATATCTTAACCAATTTGACATGATAATTTGATAAGGTTAAGTCATGAACCTCTTGAATATACTTAACCAATTTGACACGATGACATGATAGGGTTAAGTCATGAACCGCTTGAAAATACTTAACCAAATTGACATGATGACATGATAGGGTTAAGTCATGAACCGCTTGAACATACTTAACCAATTTGACATGATAGGGTTAAGTCATGAACCGCTTGAACATACTTAACCAATTTGACATGATGATTTGGTAGGGTTAAGTCATGAACTACTTGAACATACTTAACCAACATGACACATGATTCGTAGGGCTAAGTCATGAACTTGAATGACAACACTTAGCCAATTTGACATGACACATAGGCGGGTTAAGTCACGAACTTGAATGACCACACTTAACCAACTTGACATGCTTGACTGATGGGGTTAAGTCTCTAATTTAAATGACAACACTTAACCTACTGGACGGAAACCCTAGTTACGCGGTCCTTTTCAGCAGTAACCCACTAGATGTATCACGGTACCCTGGAACTAGGCAGGGTGGGGCACTATTACTGGGCTGATTGTAAGCGACCAGAACGACGGCTGAGTTGGTACGCCATTGTAGGTTCAGGCGGACTATGGTCGTGCACGTAGTCCGGAGTTGAAAAAGCAGGCATTGGGCACCGGTAGATTTACACTGTGCGTTCTTGATTCGTGTCGGTGGCTGGCACCCTTGGGCTTGATACACCCTATGGTGGACCTAGCACGGGTGACTACATTTGTGATAGGGCCGTATGACACAGACACATGAACGAGCTAGGACTTGTATGGAGCCGATCGATTAATAGGTCGTTACGTGGAAAAAGGGCGTTGTTCGTTAGGTAGCTTAATCCCTAGTGGTCCTAGGTGGCATAAACCCTAATCGGATCTGGAAAACGTTCAATAGGTTGCATAATCCCTAGTGGTCCTAGGTGGCATAAATCCTAGTTGAACACGCGATTGTTCATGATAAGGAAACCTAGCCAGAACAAGGGTGGCAATCCAAACGATTTCAAGAATGGTGGCACTACGTTGAAGTAGTATAGAAATACATGATGAAACCCATACGATATACGGCAAGGGACTGTACATATACATAGGAAGGATGATACGGGTTGGGGTACTAGTACAGTTGGTGCAAAGAATGTTAAACATGCGATGCTATACGTAGTTTATCTAGTTTGCATAGTTTATCTTATTACCATAATTTATCTGGTTCGTATAATTTATCTTGTCATCTTAGTATAACTTGCTATCTTGTCATCATCCTTATGTTTACTTTCAGTTTATACATGTCATGTTATCTTTACTTGTTTCTATGCTGAAAGCCACTAGAACTTACTCAGTCTTTATGACTGACCCGTTTTGTTTCGCCTCTTTTTCTTCCATTCCCCCCCCCCCCCCCCCCCCCGAGGTTCTCAGAGAGGAAAACACTACTACTTAGTTTGGACTTCTTTCTGCTATAAGATCATCATATATGGCTTGGACCTTTCTTGGCTATGGCTGCTTTACTGTTTTACTTGGGGAATGATTTATGACTATGGTTTTATGCTTCTTTACTATTGCAAGACAAATTTCGATGTAATAGATTTAATGGCATTTTGATGTAAAAAGGCTTTAGACCTTTCTAGATTTTAAAGCAATGAAATTTGGTTCTTCTTCCGATGTTTTATATGTTCTGTCTTGTAATATTTCTGTGTATGTTTACCAAGATAATGCTCCACCAAAGCTAGTGCATTCCCTTTGTGAGTGACCTTAGCGGAGGTGGGGTGTTACATTTGGTATCAGAGCAGAAGGTTACCAGACTGGGCAAAAGCTTTTAAAAACCTTCTGAAACTATTTTCAAAACGTTTACAAAGAAGCATTTTTCTAAAGAAAAGTTTTGTTTTACAAAAGGCATATTCCCCAAAGCCATATGCACTATCTTTTGATTCTTTCTGTGAGTCTCTTTTCTCATTATTTTCACCATAGATTTGTGGGCGTACGACACATGTCGGAGGACCAAGGAGTGTCCAACCTCCATCTGTAGCCACAGTAGTTTTACTTGCGACTAATCTTATTTCAAGCTTTGTAGGGTTGCCGTGCGATGGAGGTAGCTTTCGAGAAACTTGTCAACAAGCTATTCAAAGATAGTAAGAACGAAGATAAAGAACACAAGCCTAAGGATGAGGAACTTGTTGATAAGGCATAATCCACGAAGGAGGAAATGGTGAAAAAAAGAAACAGGTCAAAGTAAAAGAATAATAAAACCCATGACAAGAAATAACACCGTTGGTATGGTAAAAAGGGACATGTAGTTAAGTATTATAGGACAAGGGCAAAAAACAAGATCGTTGAGAGGGAAATTGTATGCTCTCACTACTAGCATACCTAAGAGAGGTGGTAACGTTTCTGTTAAAAGTTTAGCTTCTCTTTTCTATCATACCGTGGGAACTTTGTTTTTGTACATCGCATCCTTTTAATTCTGCTTTGATAGTTGAGTCTCAGCACCTTAGTACTAGCGTAGTAGAGGATCCCATTTTTGTCTCAAATCCCGTTGGGAAATCAGCTCATTTATTCATGACTTGTTTGGATTTTAGAATCTCTATGCTAAGTGTTGAGTTTAGAAGTAAAGCTTATATTTTTGAGCTATTGGTTGATTCTGGGGATGGAGTGGTTGTCCAGAAATGGTACCATTCTCGAGTATGTAAAGAGGGTAGTTAGACATTTGACTTGCCTTGTTAATGCCCTTGAAGTCTAGTGTAACCCATAGGGTTCTGCCATGTTTAGTTACCAAGAATCTCTTGATACATTTATCGATCCGCTCGAGTAGTGTTCGCCACTAAGGCAGATGGTTCATTTCGCTTATGCATGAGTTATAGAAAATCACCTTAGTAAGTACATTTGGCAACATGGTTGACATTTGTTTGTTTTCAAGAGATAGTTTTTCTGCGTGGAATACCTTATAGTGAGTAAAAGGATTCACTAGTGAATTTTGGAGAGCTTGCATGAAACCATGAGTACGCGGTTATGTTTAAGCCAAGTATACTAGAAGAAGAATAAGTAAAAGTGGAACGAGAGGCAACAGTGGAATGAGTTCGAACTCATATTTTGGAAGCAATAATTAAGAAGCTACGAAATTGTGAAGTTAAAGACGGTGAAAGCACAATGGAGTTAAGCTCAAGGAAATGCGACTCAGAAGATTGAAGACTAGATACGCATATCATATCTCTTTTTATGAGTATATCCTTGATCCCTCTTTTCATGTAGAGCTTATTTGCATGCTATCTTTCAAGTATATCATCTTGGTCCTATTCTCAATCCCATTTCTGTTAGAAACCCCATAGGGAGCATGACTCGTCTGTTAGTAATACATTTTGGGGCTTGAGGGTGTCCGTTGGGTAGACTAAACTCTTTGGGTTTTATAGGATATGAGTTGGTTTTAGGAAGATATTTCCTTGTGACCTAAAAGGAGTCCATCATGCTTAGTTTCCTAGAATCATATATATTGGTTGGGTTAAGTAATCCTTTGGGTGTCAGCCTGATGTTGATTTCGGTCTTCGGGGCTGGTGCTTAGGGAGTTCTTCTCCAAATCAGTATATATAAATTTCCAGTTTTAACATTGCCTAATGGGCACAAGGTTTTTACTTGCTTCTATCATTCGACTATATTTATGTAGGAACAATTGGATGTAAACATGTGTTTGAGACATGTTATGATTGATGGTTGCAAGTGGTTGCAAGCGGTTGCTAGTGGTTGCTCGTGGATGCATTTACACATTAGGTAGATGATTGGCTCAGTCACCTTTCATATTGCATATGCATGAGTGTTTATACTTGTTTATGGATGAAATTGAATGTGTTATCATATGGATGTCGCATACGGATGGATGTTTGTGCACACATATTGTAACAACCCGAATTTTAACAACATGTTAAAACCATAAATCAAGGCATAATTAAATTTTTAATTAAGAATCAAGTGAAACGGGTTGCGCCATTGCGTTCGTCTCGGAATTCTACATGAAACCGAGTCCGAGTTTTCGAAAATCAGAGTCCGTATGACCAAGATATGACCCTCCAAAGTTTCAGAAATTTTCAGAGTTCAAAACAGCTTGAATTCGAATTCAAATTTAGAATTCAAAACCCAGAACAGACTGGGTGGGAAATTTCCCACCTAGGACCAGGTCGACTGGGTGGTCGACCCTAGAGTCGACCTACCCAGGACCAGGTCGACAATAGAGTCGACCTGGGTGTCGACCTAGTACCAAAAACTGGTTTTCAGCCTAAGTTCATTTCTGCGTATCTAGACTGATTTCTAGACCAAATTCGTGACTCTAATCCTATATAAAATCACCCCTAGCCTCATTCTCTCCACACCATTTCATTCTTTCCTTATGCTGCTTCTGAAATAATTAAATTAAAGAGAGAATGGCTACTTCCTCTTCGTCAACACAACATCTAGAAATTGCAAATTGGGGGTTTTCAACTAGAACAAGACTAAACAAATAGAGATTCAACAACTGCAGCAACCGTTTCTAGAATCAAATCTCTGCACTCTAATTCTCGATCCACGCTCTTTAAGTTCTAGTTAGTTTGAGATTTAAACTTGTTAAATTTAATATGGACACGGAATAAAATGAAACTGGACCTAAGCTTGACTATCTATTTAGATATGTTCCGGTTTCTTCTTGAATCTAGGATTTTTGGCTATTCCTTATCGATAGAATCATGCCCATTCATGTTGCTGGACCTAATTTATTATTTAAACGCTAGATTGTAATATGAATTCTTGGGCCTTGACTTGATGATAAGACTTTTTCACCCTATTCTCTCTTGAATCTTGAATCTGGATTAATGCAAGTCTACCTATGTTCCTAAACCTTGTTTTTCATATTGTTGTTCTAGATCCTATTCACATGCCTATGATGTGTTAAACTAGTTTACACCAGTTCTGTTGAACATATGATTTGGATTATAATCTCACGCCTATTCACATGCCCATCTTTGTCATGATTTCCTTGTTTATCCCTTTTTGAATTAATCTCGATACGCGCACGGTAGGAATAGATTTGGGGATATGGGTCAAAACATGAAGATTCACTTGGACATGAATTGGTAATTGACATGAATTAGCTTGGACATGAATTGGCATAACTTGAACACGAAAGCGATTGTAAACTTAATAGTTGACATGAATGTGAATTGTGAACTCGGAACGTAATTAGAGAAAATAGAATCTGGTTGTCAAACTAGGTTTTCAGGTAATTATGGAACGCGACAAATAGCATGAAATTGATATGATGGGAATAACTTGAATACAAAATTGACTATGACTTGATAGTTGATATTGAACATTTAGAAGGCACGTAAACATGCTTATGAACTTGAAACGTGAATTGGTTATGAATATGAATCATGAACTTGATAATAGGCATAAGTTGAAACTTGAAAACTTAACATGAAAACTTGACATGAAACTCACTTAGAAACTTGACACGAACTTGACATGAACATGGACATGACATTAGAATGAACTTGAAAATGGTCAACTCGAGGTTGGGTTGAGTTTGCAGTGTAAATATGCCCGGAACCGCCCAGCGAATCCAGTGACTGCAAATAATAGGATCCAATATGGGTAGTTGGTCATATCGCGCTTAAGACCCGAGGTTAGACTAGGTTGTGGTGTAAATCTACCCGGAACCGCCCGGCGAATCCAGTGACCACAACAACTAGTCTAATGTGAGAGGTTGGGGTGCATTAATGAATTAATGCCACATGATAGGGTTAAGTCGTGAACCGCTTGAATATACTTAACCAATTTGACACGATGACATGATAGGGTTAAGTCATGAACCGCTTGAACATACTTAACCAATTTGACATGATGAATTGATAGGGTTAAGTCATGAACCGCTTGAATATACTTAACCAATTTGACACGATGATTTGATAGGGTTAAGTCATGAACCGCTTGAACATACTTAACCAACTTGACACATGATTCGTAGGGCTAAGTCATGAACTTGAACGACAACACTTAGCCAATTTGACATGACACGTAGGCGGGTTAAGTCATGAACTTGAATGACCACACTTAACCAACCTAACATGCTAGACTGATGGGGTTAAGTCTCGAATTTAAATGACAACACTTAACCTACTGGACGGAAACCCTAGTTACCCAGTCCTTTTCAGCAGTAACCCACTATATGTATCACGGTATCCTAGAACTAGGCAGGGTGGGGCACGATTACTGGACTGATTGTAAGCGACCAGAACGACGGCTGAGTTAGTGCACCATTGTAGGTTCAGGCGGACTATGGTCGTGCGCGTAGTCCGGAGTTGAAAAGGCAGGCATTGGGCACTGGTAGATTTACACTGTGCGTGCTTGATTCGTGTTGGTGGTTGGCACCCTAGGGCTTGATACACCCTATGGTGGACCTAGCACAGGTAACTACATTTCATGATTGGGCCATATGACACAAACACATGAATGAGCTAGGACTTGTAGGGAGCCGATCGATTAATAGATCGTTACGTGGATAAAGGGTGTTGTTCGTTAGGTAGCATAATCCCTAGTGGTCCTAGGTGGCATAAAACCTAATCGAATCTAGAAAACGTTCAATAGGTAGCATAATCCCTAGTGGTCCTAGCTGGCATAAATCCTAGTTGAACACGCGATAGTTCATGATAAGGAAACCTAGCCTGAACAAGGGTGGCAGTCCAAACGATTTCAAGAATGGTGACACTACGTTGAAGTAGTATAGAAATACAAGATGAAACCCGCATTATATACGGCAAGGGACTATACATATACATAGAAAGGATGATACGGGTTGGGGTACTAGTATAGTTGGTGCAGAGAATGTTAAACATGTGATGCTACATGTTGTTTATCTGGTTTGCATAGTTTATCTTGTTACCGTAGTTTATCTGGTTTGCATAGTTTATCTTGTTACCGTTGTTTATCTGGTTAGTATAGTTTATCTTATCATCTTAGTTTAACTTGCCTATCTTTTCATCATCCTTATGTTTACTTTCAGTTTATACATGTCATGTTATCTTTACTTGTTTCTATGCTGAAAGTCACTAGGACTTACTCAGTCTTTATGACTGGCCCGTTTTGTTTCGCCTCTTTTTCTTCCGTTCCCCCCACCAGGTTCTCAGGGAGGAAAACACTACTACTTAGTTTGGACTTCTTTCTACTTCAAGATCATTATATATGGCTTGGACCTTTCTTGGATATGGTTGCTTTACTGCTTTACTTAGGGGATGATTTACGACTATGGTTTTATGCTTCTTTACTATTGCAAGACAGATTTCGATGTAATGGATTTAATGGCATTTTGATGTAAAAAGGCTTTAGACCTTTCTAGATTTTAAAGCAATGAAATTTGGTTCTTCTTCCGCTGTTTTATATGTTCTATCTTGTAATATTTCTGTGTATGTTTACCTAGATAATGCTCCACCAAAGCTAGTGTGTTCCCTTTGTGAGTGACCTTAGCGGAGGTGGGGTGTTACATTTGGTATCAGAGCAGAAGGTTACCAAACTAGGAAAAAGCTTTTAAAAAACTTCTAAAACTATTTTCACAACGTTTACAAAGAAGCATTTTTCTAAAGAAAAGTTTTGTTTTACGAAAGGCATATTCCCCAAAGCTATATGCACTATCTTTTGATTCTCTCCTTGAGTCTCTTTTTCTTTTTCACCATAGTTTTGTAGGCGTACGACACAAGTCAGAGGGAAAAGAAGTGTCCAACCTCCATCCGTAGCCGCAGTAGTTTCACTTGCGACTAATCTTAATTCAAGCTTTGTAGGGTTGCCGTGCGATGGAGGTAGCTTTCGAGAAACTTGTCAACAAGCTATACAAGGATAGTAAGAACGAGGATAAAGAACACAAGCCTAAGGATGAGGAACTTGTTTGTAAGGCGTAATCCACGAAGGAGGAAAAGGTAAAAAAAGAAAGAGGTCAAAGTAAAAGAATAATAAAACCCATGACAAGAAAGAACATCGTTGGTATGGTAAAAAAGGACATGTAGTTAAGTATCATAGGGCAAGGACAAGGGAAAAATACAAGATCGTCGAGAGGGCAATTACATGCTCTCACTACTAGCATACCTAAGAGAGGTGGTAACGTTTCTGTTAAAAGTTTAGCTTCTCTTTACTATCATACTGTGGGAACTTTGTTTTTGTACATCGCATCCTTTTAATTCTGCTTCGATAGTTGAGTCTCTGCACCTTATACTAGCGTAGTAGAGGATCCCATTTTTGTCTCAAATCCTGTTGGGAAATCGGCTCATTTATTCATGACTTGTTTGGATTTGAGAATCTCTATGCTAAGTGTTGAGTTTAGAAGTAAAGCTTATATTTTTGAGCTGTGGGTTGATTCTAGGGATGGAGTGGTTGTCCAGAAATGGTACCATTCTCGAGTATGAAAAGCGGGTAGTTAGACGTTTGACTTTCCTTGTTAATGCCCTCGAAGTCTAGAGTAACCCTCAGGGTTCTTCCATGTTTAGTTACCTAGAATCTCTTGATACATTTATCGATCCGCTCGAGTAGTGTTCGCCACTAAGGCGGATGGTTCATTTCACTTATGCATGAGTTATAGAAAATCACCTTAGTAAGTACATTTGGCAACATGGTTGACATCTGTTTATTTTTAAGAGATAGTTTTTCTGCGTAGAATACCTTATAGTGAGTAAACGATATCTAGGATTCACTAGTGAATTTTGGAGAGCTTGCATGAAACCATGAGTACGCAGTTATGTTTAAGCCGAGTATACTAGAAGAAGAATAAGTAAAAGTGGAACGAGAGGCAACAGTGGAATGAGTTCCAACTCATATTTTGGAAGCAAGAATTAAGAAGCTACGAAATTGTGAAGTTAAAGACGGTGAAAGCACAATGGAGTTAAGCTCAAGGAAATGCGACTCAGAAGATTGAAGACTAGATACGTGTATCATATCTCTTTTTAAGAGTATATCCTTGATCCCTCTTTTCCTATAGAGCTTATTTGCATGCTATCTTTCAAGTATATCCTCTCGGTCCTATTCTCAATCCCATTTCTGTTAGTAACCTCATAAGGAGCATGACTCATTTGTTAGTAATACATGTTGGAGCCTGAGGGTGTCCGTTGGGTTGACTAAACTTTTTGGGTTTTACAGGATACAGGTTGGTTTTAGGAAGGGATTTCCTTATGACCTAAAAGGAGTCCATCATGCTTAGTTTCCTAGAATCATATATATAGGTTGGGTTGAGTAATTCTTTGGGTGTTAGCCTGATGTTGATTTCGGTCTTCGGGGCTGGTGCTTTGGGAGTTTTTCTCCAAATCAGTATATATGTGACATAGATTTCCAGTTTTGACATTGCCTAATGGGCACAAGGTTTTTACTTGCTTCTATCATTCGGCTATACCTTTAGGTAGGAACAATTGGGTGTAAACATGTGTTTGAGACATGTTATGATTGATGGTTGCAAGTGGATGCAAGTGGTTGCTAGTGGTTGCTCGTGGATGCATTTACACATTAGGCACTAGATCGGCTAAGTCACCTTTCATATTGCATATGCATGAGTGTTTATACTTGTTTATGGATGAATTTGAATGTGTTATCATGTGGATGTTACATATGGATGGATGTTTGTGCACACATGTAGTGTTATTGTGACTAGGACTATTTGCCTACATGTTGGACTCATGGCACTAGACATATTTTGCATTAAGAAGATCAATCAGGCCTTATCATTTGCATTAGACAAAGAACATACACACTTTTTGCATATGTTCATACAAGATTAGAAATCTATTAAGGACGATGGATTCCTGTGAATGATGATTGAGTAGATGGATGATTGGATGGTAGGACACATTCTTCTTAACTTGAAGATTTTGGGGACGAAATCCTTTAAGGAGGGGAGAATGTAACAACACAAATTTTAACAACATGTTAAAACCATAAATCAAGGCAGAATTAAATTTTAAAATAAGAATCAAGGGAAATGGTTATGCCATTGCGTTCGTCTCGGAATTCTGCAAGAAACCGAGTTCGAGTTTTCGAAAATCGGAGTCCGTATGACCAAGATATGGCCCTCTAAAGTTTCAGAAATTTTCAGAGTTCAAAACAGCTCGAATTCGATTTCAAATTTCGAATTCAAATTCAAATTTCGAATTCAAAACCCAGAACAGACTGGGCGGGAAATTTCCCGCCTAGGACCAGGTCGACTGGGTGGTCGACCCTAGAGTCGACCTACCCAGGGCCAGGTCGACCATAGAGTCGACCTGGGTGTCGACCTGGTACCAAAAACTGTTTTTCAACTTAAGTTCATTTCTGCGTATCTAGACCGATTTCTGGACCAAATTCGTGACTCTAATCCTACATAAGCTCACCCCTAGCCTCATTCTCTCCACACCATTTCATTCTGTCCTTACGCTGCTTCTGAAATAACTAAATTAAAGAGAGAATGGCTACTTCTTCTTCATCAAGACAACATCTAGGAATTGCAAATTGGGGGTTTTCAACTAGAACAAGGCTAAACAAATAGAGATTCAACAACTGCAACAACCGTTTCTAGAATCAAATCTCTGCACTCTAATTCTCGATCCACGCTCTGTAAGTTCTAGTTACTTTGTGATTTAAACTTGTTAAATTTAATATGGACATGGAATAAAATGAAACTGGACCTAAGCTTGACTATCTATTTAGATCTGTTCTTGTTTCTTCTTGAATCTAGGATTTTGGGTTATTCCTTATCGATTGAATCATGCCCATTCATGTTGTTGGACCTAGTTTATTATTTAAACGCTAGATTGTAATATGAATTCTTGGGCCTTGACTTGATGATAAGACTTTTTCACCCTATTCTCTCTTGAATCTTGGATCTGGATTAATAAAAGTCTACCTTTGTTCCTAAACCTTGGTTTTCATATTGTTGTTCTAGATCCTATTCACATGCCTATGATGTGTTAAAATAGTATACACCAGTTTTGTTGAACATATGATTTGGATTATAATCTCATGCCTATTCACATGCCCATCTTTGTCATGATTTCCTTGTTTATCCCTTTTTGAATTAATCTCGATATGCGCACGGTAGGAATACGATTTAGGGATATGGGTCAAAACATGAAGATTCACTTGGACATGAATTGGTAATTGACATGAATTAGCTTGGACATGAATTGGCATAACTTGAACACGAAAGCGATTGTAAACTTGATAGTTGACATGAATGTGAATTGTGAACTCGGAACGTAATTAGAGAAAATAGAATCTGGTAGTCAAACCAAGTTTTTAGGTAATTATGGAACGCGACAAATAGCATGAAATTGATACGATGGGAATAACTTGAATACAAAATTGACTATGACTTGATAGTTGATATTGGACATTTAGAAGGCACGTAAACATGCTTATGAACTTGAAACGTGAATTGGTTATGAATATGAATCATGAACTTCATAATAGGCATAAGTTGAAACTTGAAAACTTAACATGAAAACTTGACATGAAACTCACTTAGAAACTTGACACGAACTTGACTTGAACATGGACATGACATTAGAATGAACTTGAAAATAGCCAACTCGAGGTTGGGTTGAGTTTGTAGTGTAAATCTGCCCGGAACCGCCCGACGAATCCAGTGACTGCAAAAAATAGGATCCAATGTGGGTAGTTGGTCATATCGCGCTTAAGACTCGAGGTTAGACTAGGTTGGGGTGTAAATCTGCCCGGAACCGCCCGGCGAATCCAATGACCACAACAACTAGTCTAATGTGAGAGGTTGGGGTGCATTAATGAATTAATGCCACATGATAGGGTGAAGTCATGAAACACTTGAATATACTTAACCAATTTGACATGATGACATGATAGGGTTAAGTCATGAACCGCTTGAACATACTTAACCAATTTGACATGATGACTTGATAGGGTTTAGTCATGAACCGCTTGAATATACTTAACCAATTTGACACGATGATTTGGTAGGGTTAATCATGAACCGCTTGAACATACTTAACCAACTTGACACATGATTCGTAGGGCTAAGTCATGAACTTGAACGACAACACTTAGCCAATTTGACATGACATGTAGGCGGGTTAAGTCACGAACTTGAATGACCACACTTAACCAACTTGACATGCTAGACAGATGGGGTTAAGTCTCGAATTTAAAAGACAACACTTAACCTACGGGACGGAAACCCTAGTTACGCGGTCCTTTTCAGCAGTAACCCAATAGATGTATCACGGTACCCTGGAACTTGGCAGGGTGGGGCACGATTACTGGACTGATTGTAGGTGACCAGAACGACGGCTGAGTTGGTGCGCCATTGTAGGTTCAGGCGGACTATGTTCGTGCACGTAGTCCGGAGTTGAAAATGCAGGCATTGGGCACAGGTAGATTTACACAATGCGTTATTGATTCGTGTCGGTGGTTGGCACCCTAGGTCTTGATACACCCTATGGTGGACCTAGCACAGGTGACTACATTTCGTGATTGGGCCGTATGACACAGATACATGAACGAGCTAGGACTTGTAAGGAGCCAATCGATTAATAGATCGTTACATGGAAAAAGGGTGTTGTTCGTTAGGTAGCATAATCCCTAGTGGTCCTAGGTGGCATAAACCCTAATCGAATCTAGAAAACGTTAAATAGGTAGCATAATCCCTAGTGGTCCAAGGTGGCATAAATCCTAGTTGAACACGCGATAGTTCATGATAAGGAAACCTAGCCAGAACAAGGGTGGCAGTCCAAACGATTTCAAGAATGGTGGCACTACGTTGAAGTAGTATAGAAATACATGATGAAACCCGTACAATATACGGCAAGGGACTGTACATATACATAGAAAGGATGATACGGGTTGGGGTACTAGTACAGTTGGTGCGGAGAATGTTAAACATGCGATGCTACACGTAGTTTATCTGGTTTGCATAGTTTATCTTGTTACCGTAGTTTATCTGGTTTGTAGAGTTTATCTTGTTACCGTAGTTTATCTGGTTAGTATAGTTTATCTTGTCATCTTAGTTAAACTTGCTTATCTTGTCATCATCCTTATGTTTACTTTCAGTTTATACATGTCATGTTATCTTTACTTGTTTCTATGCTGAAACACACTAGGACTTACTCAGTCTTTATGACTGACCCGTTTTGTTTCGCCTCTTTTTCTTCCGTTCCCCCCCCCCCCCCCAGTTCTCAGGGAGGAAAACACTACTACTTAGTTTGGACTTCTTTCTGCTTCAAGATCAACATATATTGCTTGGACCTTTCTTGGCTATGGCTGCTTTACTGCTTTACTTGGGGAATGATTTACGACTATGGATTTATGCTTCTTTACTATTGCAATACAGATTTCGATGTAATGGATTTAATGGCATTTTGACGTAAAAAGGCTTTAGACCTTTCTAGATTTTAAAGCAATGAAATTTGGTTCTTCTTCCGCTGTTTTATATGTTCTGTCTTGTAATATTTCTGTGTATGTTTACCTAGATAATGCTCCACCAAAGCTAGTGCATTACCTTTGTGAGTGACCTTAGCGGAGGTGGGGTGTTACACATATAGTGTTTATGTGACTAGGATTATTTGCATACATGTTGGATTCATGACACTAAACATATTTTGCATTAAGAAGATCAATCAGGCCTGATCATTTGCATTAGATAAGGAACATATACACACACTTTCTACATATGTTCATACAGGATTAGAAATCTCTTAAGGAGAATGGATGCCTGTGATTGATGATTGAGTAGATGGATGATTGGATGGTAGGGCACATTCTTCTTAACTTGAAGATTTCGGGGACGAAATCCTTTATGGAGGGGAGAATGTAACAACCCGAATTTTAACAACATGTTAAAACCATAAATCAAGGCAGAATTAAATTTTAAAATAAGAATCAAGGGAAACAAGTTGCGCCATTGCGTTCATCTCGAAATTCTACATGAAATCGAGTCCGAGTTTTCGAAAATCGGAGTCCGTATGACCAAGATATGGCCCTCCAAAGTTTCAGAAATTTTCAGAGTTCAAAATAGCTCGAATTCGAATTCAAGTTTCGAATTCAAAACCCAGAACATACTGGGCGGGAAATTTCCCGCCCAGGACCAGGTCGACTGGGTGGTCGACCCTAGAGTCGACCTGCCCAGGACCAGGTCGACCATAGAGTCGACCTGGGTGTCGACCTGGTACCAAAAATTGGTTTTCAGCCTCAGTTCATTTCTGCGTATCTAGACCGATTTCTGGACCAAATTCGTGAATCTAATCCTCTATAAACTCACCTCTAGCCTCATTCTCTCCACACCATTTCATTCTGTCCTTATGCTGCTTCTGAAATAATTAAATTAAAGATAGAATGGCTACTTCTTCTTCGCCAAGACAACATCTAGGAATTGCAAATTAGGGGTTTTCAACTAGAACAAGACTAACAAATAGAGATTCAACAATTGCAACAACCATTTCTAGAATCAAATCTCTGCACTATAAATCTCGATCCACACTCTGTAAGTTCTAGTTACTTTGAGATTGAAACTGGTTAAATTTAATATGGATATGGAATAAAATGAAATTTGACCTAAGCTTGATTATCCATTTAGATCTGTTCTTGTTTCTTCTTGAATCTAGGATTTTGGGTAATTCCTTATCGATTGAATCATGCCCATTCATGTTGTTGGACCTAGTTTATTATTTAAACGCTAGATTGTAATATGAATTCTTTGGCCTTGACTTGGTGATAAGACTTTTTCACCCTATTCTCTCTTGAATCTTGAATCTGGATTAATGCAAGTCTACCTATGTTCCTAAACCTTGGTTTTCATATTGTTGTTCTAGATCCTATTCACATGCCTATGATGTGTTAAAATATTATACACCAATTTTGTTGAACACATGATTTGGATTATAATCTCATGCCTATTCACATGCCCATCTTTGTCATGATTTCCTTGTTAATCCCTTTTTGAATTAATCTCGATAAGCGCACAGTAGGAATACAATTTGGGGATATTGGTCAAAACATGAAGATTCACTTAGACATGAATTAGTAATTGACATGAATTAGCTTGCACATGAATTGGCATAACTTGAACACGAAAGCAATTGTAAACTTGATAATTGACATGAATGTGAATTGTGAACTCGGAACGTAATTAGAGAAAATAGAATCTGGTAGTCAAACCATGTTTTTAGGTAATTATGGAACGCGACAAATAGCATGAAATTGATACGATGGGAATAACTTGAATACAAAATTGACTATGACTTGATAGTCGATATTGGACATTTAGAAGGCATGTAAACATGCTTATGAACTTGAAACGTGAATTGGTTATGAATATGAATCATGAACTTGATAATAGGCATAAGTTGAAACTTGAAAGCATAACATGAAAACTTGACATGAAACTCACTTAGAAACTTGACACGAACATGACATGAATATGGACATGACATTAGAATGAACTTGAAAATGGCCAACTCGAGGTTGGGTTGAGTTTGCAGTATAAATCTGCCCAGAACTGCCCGGCGAATCCAGTGACTGCAAACAATAGGACCCAATGTGGGTAGTTGGTCATATCGCGCTTAAGACCCGAGGTTAGACTAGGTTGTGGTGTAAATCTGTCCGGAACCGCCCGGCGAATCCAGTGACCACAACAACTAGTCTAATGTGAGAGGTTGGGGTGCATCAATGAATTAATGCCACATGATAGGGTTAAGTCATGAACCTCTTTAATGTACTTAACCAATTTGACACGATATTTTGATAGGGTTATGTCATGAACCGCTTGAATATACTTAACCAATTTGACACGATATTTTGATAGGGTTAAGTCATGAACCGCTTGAATATACTTAACAAATTTGACACGATAATTTGATAGGGTTAAGTCATGAACCACTTCAATACACTTAACCAATTTGACACGATAATTTGATAGGGTTAAGTCATGAACCTCTTGAATATACTTAACCAATTTGACACGATGACAAGATAGGGTTAAGTCATGAACCGCTTGAATATACTTAACCAATTTGACACAATGACATGATTGGGTTAAGTCATGAACCACTTGAACATACTTAACCAATTTGACATGATTACTTGATAGGGTTAAGTCATGAACCGCTTGAATATACTTAACCAATTTGACACGATGATTTGGTAGGGTTAAGTCATGAACCGCTTGAACATACTTAACCAACTTGACACATGATTCGTAGGGCTAAGTCATGAACTTGAACGACAACACTTAGCCAATTTGACATGACACGTAGGCGGGTTAAGTCACGAACTTGAATGACCACACTTAACCAACTTGTGTAACGACCCAGAAAATCTAAACTAATTTAAATTTTTTAAATTGGCTAAAATAATGGATTTTAAATATTTAAAATAAATATTTTAGATAATAGCAATGAAAAGTGAGTTTGAATCGACGTTTGAAAATGGATATAATTAATTATAATTATAAACAAGGCCTGAATTGGCGCTGAAGTTTCAAAAATTGAATTCAAACTTTGTCGGACTGTACCGGGTGCAAAACAAAACGGATTTTAGTGAAACTAAAAATACTTAAATCTATTATTGTATACCTTTCTAACGAATCTGAAAAATCGAATTTTCATAACTGAAAGCAAAAGTTATGGCCAAATGAATTTTCAGAAAGGTCGCTATGGAATTTATAAAGCCCGTGAAATTGGCCATTTTGCAAACGACCTCGGAATTCGACGAAACCATTTTCGTTGGATCCGTGATGTGAAGTTATTGCTAGGTTTCAAATTTCATAATTTTTGAAGCTAATATGTGAGCGTGGCAAAGGAAAATGTGCTTTGGTCAATTACAGTTAAATTGGATCGACCAGAAATGTGCCTTTCTGCAAACGGTCTCAGAATTCGACGAAACTAGTTTTGTTGGGACCGTATCGTCAAAACATAGCCAGATTTATTTTTCTGGAATTTTTAAAATCAGTTTGTGGCCCTGGCAAATTGAAATGTACGTTCAAATCGAATATTGAATGTTATATATTTTAAATTGAATGGAAACTGACTGAAACAGTCGAATGGGCCTACAAAACATATTCCATTGTGTTCGGAATGGGGGTAAAGCACTAGGGACGACAGAAGTTGGGTTCAGATTGGTGGTCGTGTCAGAAAACACCTTTAAAACTTCCCCGACTAATCAATTTTTTTTTAAAAGAAAAGAAAATTCCTTTTCTCTCTCCCCGACATCGAAGGCGGAAATACGTTCAGACCTTCCCCCTCATTTTCCGATCAATCCACGCCGAATTAGCTCATGCCACTGTTGAACTTTTCGAAGATCTTCTCGAGATCTTCAAATCCATATATGCATTGGATTTTTTCGTGGCCTGTAGGAGGAGAACCACGCCCGGGAAGTTTCGCCGTTCACGCCTGGATTCCGCCGCCTGGGGACCACCGAGTTCGACCCCCTCCCTGGCGCATGTGCGCCTCTCCTAGCCTGACGAGGTGGCGCTGGCCGATCGAAGCAACAATCAACGGATTTGAAGGAAATCGAAAACCTAGTTTTGAACCTTTCAGCTGAGGTACGGCTTGTTTTATTTTCAACTGTTTTAACACCTTTAAACCATTACAAACTTTGAAAAATCATATCTTTTTGCTATGTGGTCGAAATTCAGTGAAACAAGAGACAGTGAACTCGTGTGGACGTCTTCTACCTTCTAGAAGAGACCGCATATTTTTCTGAGCCTTCTGCTATTTTTGGTGGAGTGGAACCCAATGTGAGATTTCTAATTTAAAAACGATATGGAAAACGACGATGTATAAATTATATAGTCGATGTATGAGTTATATAAGCGTTGTACACCTCATGTATCAGCGTTGTATAAGTTTTACATTCGATGTATAAGTTATATATGCATTGTAAAAATTATATATGTGTTGAATTAGAAGTGAATTGCTATATATATATATATATATATATATATATACGTCCCTCGTCCACAAACCATGGACGATATTTATTGGTTGTGATTGGTGTGAAAATTGATTGATAACGAATGGTTGATTGGGATTGTTTGTGGTTGATATTGATTGATTGTGGTTGAAAAATACCCGTTTGTGGTTGAGAAATATTTGGTTGAAACCACATATGATTAGTTTGTGGAAATGAAATAAATATATACATGCCGCCTGCGTGCGAACTAGATGCATGATTCCCCATTGTCAAAAACCGCGAGGTTTTAAGGTAGAGCGAGGAGCCGTACTAGGGACAGTCCCGGTTTTAACTACCCTACCGTTATGCTGCCGAAATTTTGAATAATATTCATGTGTTTGAATTATTTTCATTCGTTGAAACTATATTTATTCGTTGAATTGAAATTCATGTGTTGAATGGTATTCATGTTTTAAACATAAAAATCCTATTTTTATCATCTATACGAAGTATATAAAATAACAGTATTTTGAAATAAATTGTTTTATAATAAAATTCACATTTTTATCATCTATACGAACTATATAAAATAATAGTGTTTTGAAATGAATTGTTTTACAATAAAAATCACATTTTTATTATATAAATGAATTGTTAAAAATAGTTAAGTGTTGAAACAGAAGGCAGTTAGATGAAAATATCATTTTTATCAAAAGTGTGAAATTCATATGGTTTTGAAATCGAAGAATCGATATATATATATATATATATAGAATTTAAATATATCAAAAAACGACGCTGCAGTTCGTATTTTGAAACCGTGATTTCAAACGATTAGTACGGGAGATCTGACCATCGGATTTTCCTGAAATCGCAACCATTGTGTTCGCTTTGGAAATATCTTTCCAATGGCACCAACTTTGTAAAAATCCAACTGTTGGATTGTCTGGAATATTTAATTCAAATTTGAAGAAAAACAGCGCCAGAATCGATTATATTTTTATATATAAATATAATTATATTTAATCGAGTAATGACGTTGTAGTTCGTATTTTGAAATTGAAACTTCAAACGATTGTACCGGGAGATCCGATTGTCGGATTTTCCCGAAACTGGAACTGTTGGATTCATTTTGAAAAGATCTTTCTAATGATGTAAATTTTGTGGAGATCCAACGGTTAGATTTTTAGAGATGTGTAAATCAAATCTGAAGAAAAACAGCGCCACGGCCGCGTTATGGCCCGAAGCGTCGTTTTGAATAAATTGGCTATTTTAAAATAAATAAAAATAGCGATAAATCGTTATAAAATATCATCAACGATATGGAATGGAAATAAACTGAATTTGCTCGATTTATGTGGTATTTGATGGTTGAGTATGTTTGGTGTGAAAATTACATTAAAGAACAAAATTGGTGTTGTCGAATGATTTATCCATTGAAATAAATCGATTTGAAATTCTAAATATACGTGAATTATTTGAAAAAGTCGAGTTAATTCTCATTTCAAATAATTGACCGACGATTGAAAGTCGAAGATGAAGACGGTGGTCGAAGACCCGAGATCTTCACCTCGTTTGGGTGGTAACCGAGGTCCAGATTGAGAGGCATCCCAAAATATGGATAATGAGTGGTGATCGTCCAGATGTACGTGGTGATCGATGGGTTTGCGTGGTATTTAGTGCCTCCGGTTTCGTTCAGACCCAGAACGGACTTGTAAATGGACTGTGTGTCTGACATTGCATTTTATTTTGTGTTGATTGATCTCTATTAAATATACATTTGTTTGGCGGTGGAGAATTTATTCTTTTTCCTAACGCCCTTCTCTGAAACGCACGAGCTCAGAGGTTGTATATCGATGGACATCAGTCGCATGGCATGAATTGCTAGTGTGGCATGCCTGAGTGGCAAATGATCAGGGCTTCTGTTGAAAAGCAAAGTCTTGTGGTGATGATCGAAGCACCGCCTGTGTGGCATAGCTTTGTGTATAACGTGAATTCGCGAGCCTTACACCCCGGTATGAACCAGAAACGGGAGAGGACATCAGGGAGGGCATGCGTTTCCTTCTAGCTAGAAGTGGCGTCAGTGGTTTTACACGCCCTGACGAGTTTGACTTATGTGGTTGTTGCTGTTGCGAGGCGCCTCGGTTTGATCGGACGATCCGGGTCCGATGGAGTCATTCGTTGGCTCACTTACGCCCCATAGGGCGGGGAAACGCATTGTTCAGGAATTTTAATCCACATCGGTGGACCGGCCCTGACGATCCAAAGGCTTGACTGAGTACTTGCCTAAGACACGGGCTAGAGCGTCTCGAAGTCGGTAAGGACTATCTTTTGCCTTGGTTCATGACGGAAATCCAATTTCCAAATACGTGACTGTGCGGTTTTGATTGTATACCTATATATGGCGACATAGTGGTTTGGGGCATTAATGACGTCTATGATTGATAGTTATGATTTGAAATTGTCTTTAAAACATATAAACACTAGCAATAATATCAAATGCTTTTGTTTTATTCATATCAAGCATATTTTGGCTGTTATAAGGTAAAAACTCTATCCTCCGGTTTGCGTTGCATTGTGTGATGGGAACTGAGTCTTATAATGGCTTCATTTTTATAAAAAGCATTGCAATGTTTAAAAGAATGATTTGTTTTAAAGCACTGGCAATCCAATGGAGTAAACCCGTTCCACGAAAGTGGCGTGGTCCTGTGATTAGCCATATTATCAATGTGTTGAGTAGATTTCTCATACCAGTCCCATGACTGACTCGTAGTTTGTTTCACTTTCAAACTCGGGTGCCCCTTTTTCTACACGGGCAGCCTTGTATTCAGGTTTAGCTGGCTTTCTCTGGATAGCTGGAGCTGAAGATGGATTCTATCATTTATCTCTTTTTACGCTCTTCAGCTCCTATTGTACATATTTCGTTTGTTTTCCGCTGTAGACATTTATGTATAGCTGAACTGTATTTGTACTAAGTATGATCCTGTATACTGTGTAACACTGATGATTACTTTTATCTAGTATATTTTATTGTTCATTATCTAGTGTATTTATTTAATTCTGTTCTGCTATTTTCTGTTTCTGTGTTATATTCCAAAGATCACCCTTGCCACCGTCAGTACGGGGTTTGGGGTCATCACAACTTGACATGATAGACTGATGGGGTTAAGTCACGAATTTAAATGACAACACTTAACCTACTTGACGGAAACCCTAGTTACGCGGTCCTTTTCAGCAGTAACCCACTAGATGTATCACGGTACCCTGGAACTAGGCAGGGTGGGGCACGATTACTGGGCTGATTGTAAGCGACCAGAACAACGGCTGAGTTGGTGCGCCATTGTAGGTTCAGGCGGACTATGGTCGTGCACGTAGTCCGGAGTTGAAAAAGCAGGCATTGGGCACCGGTAGATTTACACTGTGCGTGCTTGATTCGTGTCGGTGGTTGGCACCCTAGGGCTTTATACACCCTATGGTGGACCTAGCACAGGTGACTACATTCGAGATAGGGCCGTATGACACAGACACATGAACGAGCTAGGACTTGTAGGGAGCCGATCGATTAATAGATCGTTACGTGGAAAAAGAGCGTTGTTCGTTAGGTAGCATAATCCCTAGTGTTTCTAGGTGGCATAAACCCTAATCGAATCTAGAAAACGTTCAATAGGTTGCATAATCCCTAGTGGTCCTAGGTGGCATAAATCCTAGTTGAACACACGATAGTTCATGATAAGGAAACCTAGCCAGAACAAGGGTGGCAGTCCAAACGATTTCAAGAATGGTGGCACTACGTTGAAGTAGTATAGAAATACATGATGAAACCCGTACGATATACGGCAAGGGACTGTACATATACATAGGAAGGATGATACGGGTTGGGGTACTAATACAGTTGGTGCAGAGAATGTTAAACATGCGATGCTATACGTAGTTTATCTGGTTTGCATAGTTTATCTTGTTACCGTAGTTTATCTGGTTAGTATAATTTATCTTGTCATCTTAGTTTAACTTGCCTATCTTGTTATCGTCCTTATGTTTACTTTCAGTTTATTCATTTCATGTTATCTTTACTTGTTTCTATGCTGAAAGCCACTAGAACTTACTCAGTCTTTATGACTGACCCGTTTTGTTTTGCCACTTTTTCTTCCGTTCCCCCCCCCCCCAAGGTTCTCAGGGAGGAAAACATTACTACTTAGTTTGGACTACTTTCTGCTTCAAGATCATCATATATGGCTTGGACCTTTCTTGGCTATGACTGCTTTACTGTTTTACTTGGGGAATGATTTATGACTATGGTTTTATGCTTCTTTACTATTGCAAGACAGATTTCGATGTAATGGATTTAATGGCATTTTGATGTAAAAAGGCTTTAGACCTTTCTAGATTTTAAAGCAATGAAATTTGGTTCTTCTTCCGTTGTTTTATATGTTCTGTCTTGTAATATTTCTATGTATGTTTACCTAGATAATGCTCCACTAAAGCTAGTGCATTCCCTTTGTGAGTGACCTTAGCGGAAGTGGGGTGTTACAGTGTCTATCACTAATAAGAATACTGACACTCAATGTAAAGGTGAGTTACCCCAAGTGTTAAAACTTCAACTAACGGACGGTAATGAGTAGTGCCACAACTAGTACTCATATATTGTATGACGACCCAAACTTCCCAGTAAAGGAAAGACTGGATTGTTTTGAGAACAATGCACAACAGAACACAAACTGGAGAACATTTTATTATTGATTACAACAATTACATCAGAGTACAAAAATATAACAGAGTATGGATGAATAAAATACATTGGAAATACAATGATATCAAAGATTTAATTTACATTTAAATAGCAGTAGAAAATAATACAAATATATAACTGAGAGGAATAAACGGATACAGAGCTTTCCGAGTACCGCTTTAGCTGTAGACCAGGATCCTATAAATAAATCTGCAAAAGCTACTCGACTGCCCGTGTGGAAAAATATGGGCACCCGAGTTTGCCAGTGAAACAAACTATAGGTCAGTCATGGGACTGGTATGAGAAATCTTACTTAACTTATCTAATAATAAGGCTAATCACAGGACCACGCCACTAACGCGGAACGGTTTTACTCCATTGGATTGCCTGTGCATAAAATAAATTAAATCGTTAAACAACGCAATGCTTTTTAGAAAAATGAAACCATTATAAGACCCAAGTCCCATCACACAATGCAACGCAAACCGGAGGATAGGGTTTTACCTTATAATGGCCAAAAATGCTTGATACGATAAAGAAAGATTTAATATTAGTGTGTGAATATATGGGTATATATATATTTCAAAAACATTTCAATCATAATGTATCAATCATAGACGACATAGTACCCCATCCTACTATGTCGCCATATTAGTTCTACAATCAAAACCGCAAGGTCGTATTGGAAATTGGATTTCCATCATGAGTCGAGGCTATGGGCAAGCTCCTCTCCGATTCGAGACACTCTAGACAATGCCTCAGGATCACACCTCTGGGCAACCCTTGGATCTTCAGGGTCGGTCCCTACCTAAGGGTTGTGGATTAATTATGCCTTAACACACGCTTCCCGGTCCCTTTGGACCTATAGTATGACCACTAACGGCCTATAAAAATCCTATGCACCTCAAAATCCATCATCCACGTAAGTAAAATGTCAGCGCCGGTAGGTCCTTGACATCACTGTAACAACACGGATTTTGCTCGGACCTAATCGATCGCAAAATCCACCAAGGCCGTTCAAATCCTGCATACACTAACTTTGGGAATACAACACAGCAGAACAAATAACAGAAGACTTTTATAAACATTATAATAATGTTACATCAGAGTACAGAATATCAGAGTACACTGAATAAAATTATAGCGGGAGATAAATTACAATACTTTAAAATACAATGCAGCGGAAGACTAATGTTCTGGACACAGCTTTAAGCTTCGATCCAGGATCCTGCTAAAATAAATAATCTGCAAAACAAGCTACTCGATTGCGCGTGTGAAAAGAGGGCACCCGAGTTTGCCAGTGAAACAAACTACAGGTCAGTCATGGGACTGGTATGAGAAATCTACTTAACTTATCTAATTGATATGGCTAATCACAGGACCACGCCGCTAACGCGGAACGGGTTTACTCCATTGGATTGCCAGTGCAATAAATAAAGTAAATCGTTAAACAACGCAATGCTTTTTAGAAAAATGAAACCATTATAAGACCCAAGTCCCATCACACAATGCAACGCAAACCGGAGGATAGGGTTTTACCTTATAATGGTCAAAAGATGCTTGATACGTATAAAACGGATATTATTATTAGTGTGTATTCTATTTAAAACATTTCAAAATAAATGTATCAATCCTAGACGGCATGGGTACCATATATCATGTCGCCATACTAGTTCTACAATCAAAACCGCATGGGTCATATTAGAAGTTGGATTTCCATCATGAACCGAGGCAAGAGACAGTCCTCTACCGATTCGAGACAATCTAGCCTACCATGTCTCAGGACTCGTACTCAGTCGAGCCCTTGGATCTTCAGGGCCGGTCCACCAATAATGGTTGGATTAATTATGCCTGAACAATACGTTTCCCCGCCCTTTGGGGCGTAAATAGAGTCACTAGGGACTCAAATAACCGGGGCCTCGCATTCCAACATCCACATGAGTCAAACTCGTTAGCCAGTTTAAGCACTGACGCCACTCCTAGCTAGAAAGAAACGTATGCTCTCCCTGTAGTCCTTACTCCCGTTTCTGGTTCATACCGGGGTGTGAGGCTCGCGAAGTAACGCTATACAAAGCTATGCTATTAAAGCTATGCTCTGACCTTCAACCACAAGGCTCTGCTTTTCAACAAAAGCCTTGATCCATGCATCTTGGCATGCCGCATTGTCAATCCATACCATACCATCGATTTCTGTAAATATATAACCTCTTAGCTCGTATGACTTAGAGAAGGGTGTTTACCACCAAACAGATATATATTTAACAAAGATCAACAAATACAATATAAAGGAATACAACGTCAGACATACTATCCATTTACAAGTCCGTTCTGGGTCTGAACGAAACCGGAGGCACCTTATTCCTCGCATATCCGAACAAATCAAAAATACGTCCGGACAACTATCACTTTATCCCTGTCCTGGATGCAAATCAGTCCAGGGCATCAGTAGTCCTCATCCATTCGATGTGAAGATCGTCGGTCTTCAACCACCATCTTCATCTTCGACTCTTGATCATCGTAGTAATTATTCAGAATGGGTTAAACCCGGTCTTTCTGAATAACTTGCGTATTTTATAATTTAAAAGCAAGTGCTATAAAAACACATCATATGCCACATTCCAACTCAGAATATTCTTTCAATAAAATATTCACATTATTAGGGAGAAGATTCCCATTACTTTTATCAAAGATAAATCCTTAAAATTTATTCTTTAATCTTTTCCTTATCTCATTCCATTTCAATCTAATTAGGAATTCATTAAAACTCAAGTCTTGTTTTAATCACATAAATCATTACATAATGATTATTCAAATTTAAGAAATTAATCTTAACTTTAACTGGGTTAAAGAACTAATTTCATTTAAAAACATTATTCATGATAAACCCCAAAATCATTTCCATTAAACATGGAATTTCACAGAAATCAAATCAATAAACGATCAATATAAATTTCTGTATCCAACCAATAATGTGACGGCCCGCCCCGCACCAACCGACATTTACTCCAAAAGTGCGCTGTACACATGTCCAGTTAGCACGGAACGGGTCGTCGGAAGGAAAAGGAAGAAGGAAATGAACATACAAAGAACCTGTAGAATGTCTCACAGCACATAGAATAAAATATAATAATAACATACTTGACATAAAACAGGAGAGACAGTGCATAAGCTGAAAATCAGAACTAAACATCATAGCAGCGGAAATCCAAAATATAGCTTATTACAACTTTCAAACTGTCTCAAAGCAAAATTAAGATAAAGGAGGTACACTACTAATGCCCAAGTAGCGACCACCAACGACACTGGGAGAATATATATATAATACGTGGAAGCCTCCTGCCCACCTCCGAATCAGCTACTCGTGCATCACCAGCTAACCTGTCTCTAGTCTGCTCGTGTGAGCACCTAGAGTAATAAGAGGAGACATAAAACTCTGGGTCAGACATAAAGCCTGGTATGAGCGATAAGCATCTAAAGTGAACAATAACAGGTAGACTAAAACATACCTGAACCTGGACCTGCAACCAAAGAGTTAGCACTACATACTGTACAACACTCTAAGGTACTATATCAAACTGTGTAAAGATACGGAGGTGGGGGAGGTGTGCATGTCATAATGATGGCAAACAATCAAACATAGCATCCATCCTCACATCTCTCACTCAGTGCGTAAAGCATACGATATTCACCACTTCGATCACCCAACATACCTTGCTACGATCACTTTGCCCCCATGAAGTCATAAATGGCTTCACTGCACTGATAACGTAGCCATTAATTCCTCGCTATGTCCACTTGCCCCATGGAGTTATTCACCCCATCTGCGCTGGCTCATAGCCTTACCAATCCTTACTATGTCCACTTGCCCCATGGAGTTATTCACCCCATCTGCACTGGCTCATAGTCTTACTACGCATCACCTTGCCCCTCAGGTCATAATGACCCTACTGCACTGATAACGTAGTCTTGCTACCATCACCTTGCCCCTCAGGTCATAATGACCCTACTGCACTGATAAGTAGCCATCCTTCATTTTTAGTGATGAATCGAAGTTATGAACGTCGGCAACTCCTTAGCACATGTCCCGCAGCAAAGTCCAACCATGAAGTGAACTCATTGGTTCCCAACTGGATACTGAGCTCTAACTTCCCATATTGGACTACCTTTGCATCTCGGGTTATTGATCAATACTGGGTCGGGTCGGATCAGAAGCTCCTTCTTCAGTGGATCGGTTCGAGTCGCCATCACCCCTGGCGGATCGGGTCGGGGTCTCCAGCTTGCCACGGTTCGGATCGTCATCGCGGTCCTCTTTATCTTTGCTTCAGATCGTGCTCCTCCCCTTGGTTCGGATCGGAATACCCCATACGGATCGGATCGCGCTCCTCCAGCTCGTGGCTTCCCCTGGCTCGGATCGGCGTCTCGTTGTACACCGGATCGTGGATGCTGCTTTCCTCTAGTCGGATCGTGATACGAAGCACGAGTGGATCGGATCGGGTAGCAGTTCACGGTTGGTGCTCGTGGGCCTTGCGCAGATGGTTCGGTTCGGAGGAGATGACTCGACTCGTGGTGATGTCCCACGATCCCATAGGGCGATCCGATCGACCCTCAATCCCCGATCCGATCTGAATTCCTGCACCTTGTCCAGCGAGCTGTTTGCGCCCTTCGACGGCGTTTTCGACCATTCTAACTATTGAAATCAATCACAAAGCATTTCATACAGTCATAGCAACATGCATAATCAACCACAAACATCAAAACATCAATATAATAGGTTAAAATGGATCAAACATACCCCAAAATCCCATATTTCCCCTTAAGCATGTTTAGGTGAAACTAATGATAGGATTAGCAAAACTTAAACAAATTAACCCAAATTCTTATCAGAGGTCTAAAACATCATTTAGAAATTTATGAACATTTTTCTAGAATTTTATCATGCTTAAATTCGCTAATTAACATTAATTACCCTTAACTAGCCATAATTAGTGTAAAACTATGCAAATCACTCACCTTAGCCACAAATAAACTAAGATCTGAAATAATTCTCTGATTTGATGTGAATCTCAATGCCAAACAGCAGCTCCTATGTTGCTTTGGTGAAGATCTTCCTTGATTAGGGGTTGCTAAGCTTAATCCTTGACCAAAAGATGATTTGGAGGTGATTAAGAGGTTAGAGGCCATTTTTAGGGTTCCTTGGTGATAAGTGGAGGCTAGAAAACTGAAATGGAATGATCCTCTATCTCATTTCAGCCTCCCCATAAACCTAATCCCGAAATAGGTTATGGGCCTACTCACTAATCACCCGGTTTGGCCCGGTTAAGCAGTTTTTCACCCTCCAAACCTTGTTTGAGCCATATCTCCCAAACGGTAAGTCCGTTTGGCTATTATGACCACTCTACGGAAAGGTAAACCATCAAACGAATCTAATGGAAGTGGTTTCAGGTCAAAATTCCTTTCCAATCAAAAGTTATGGCCAAAACAGTACCAACTAGGGGCTCATTTAGCAATCGACAAAATCATGAACATGGGAAATGACTCTAATGGATGTTTCCCAAAGTTACATGACCATACGACTTCATACAGGAAAGAAATAAATATTCTACGATCCCCCGATACGTAGAATGGGGGTCATTACACTCTCCCCCCTTAAGAAATTTCGCCCCCGAAATTCCCTAATCAAAACATACACAAAGGTTCCCACATGCCTATCAACCATAAAACAACCATCAATCATGCAAAGCAAGTAAAATAAGTCTACCCTAGCATGCGGAAAAACTAAATTGCAAAGTAAATCTTACCAGACAAAAAGTTCTGGATATGCCTTCCTAATGTCCTCCTCTGTCTCCCAAGTACAATCATTCTCGTTCTCGCCCCACTGAACCTTGACTAGCTTCACCGCCTTCCTTCGAAGTTGCTTCGTATCATGCCCCACAATACGAATCGGCTTGCGGTTCCCAACCGCCTCGGGTTCTACTTCGAAGTCCTCTAACTGATCAGGTGAAATAGTCATATCTGAGTCGTGAACGAACTTCCTTAGTTGGGACACATGAAATACATTGTGAACTCCCGCCATCTTCTCTGGTAAGCCAACTCTATATGTCAAATTCCCGACTAATTCAAGAACAGGGAATGGGCTAACAAATCTTGGTGCTAACTTGCCTCTCCTACCAAATCGAATCACGCTCTTTAACGGAGAGATCTTGACAAACACCAAGTCACCAACGGAGAATTTCAAGTCTCTTCTCCTCTTATCAGCATAACTCTTCTGCCTATCTTGGGCAGCTTTTATTCGTTGCTGAATGATCTTAATCTTATCGGAAGTTTCCCTCACCACGTCTGGTCCAAGCATAAACTTCTCGCTAGTCTCTATCCAACATGATGGTGAGTTGCACGGCCTTCCGTACAAAGCTTCATATGGAGCCATACCGATACTGGATTGGTAGCTATTATTATATGAAAACTCTACTAGATGCAAATGGTCATCCCATGATCCACCAAAATCCAACATACAGGCTCTCAAGAGATCTTCTAATATACGATTCACCCTCTCCGTCTGACCGTCGGTCTGAGGATGATATGCGGTACTGAGATGTAATCCTGACCCTAGAGCCTCTTGTAAGCTTTTCCAAAACCCACTAGTAAACAATGGGTCTCGGTCACTCACAATGCTTTTGGGTACTCCATGAAATCTCACTACCCATTTCATATACAATTCTGCCAACTTGGCTGCCATTCTGGTCGATTTGACTGGTATAAATCTTGCACTCTTAGTCAACCGATCCACAATTACCCAAATGCTATCATATCCCGATCTAGTCCTTGGTAAGCCATCGATGAAATCCATCGAGACTTGTTCCCATTTCCATTCGGGAATCTCTAATGGTTGCAACAACCCACTAGGCTTCTTTTGCTCGGCTTTAACCAGCTGGCAATTCATGCATTTGGATATAAACTTCCCAACGTCTCTTTTCATCCCTTCCCAGTAGTAAGTCTGCTTCATGTCCCGATACATCTTATTACCTCCGGGATGTATTGTTAGTTTTGAGTGATGACATTCTCTAAGCACTTCATCTCTCAAACCATTTACGTTGGGTACAACTAGTCTTCCATTCTTTCTAAGCATCCATCTCGATCAAGCCCATACACATTCATCTCCTCACCGTTGATGTTCATCTCTAACTTGGAGATGATTTCTAATAGATTAGGATCGTCCCTCTGGCTGGAACCAATCCGTTCTATCAAAGTGGGTCTGATCGTCAAACTAGCTAGCATAACTGGATCCAATTCGCACCTTGGTCTGAAATCAAACCCCGCTATATACTCCAGTTGCTTCCATTCAAGAAACATTGCCCCTAAGATGGCATGTCTCCTACTCAAGGCATCGGCTACCGCATTACCTTTCCTAGGTGTATATGCGATATCAAAATCATACGAAGCCAAGAACTCTAACCATCTCTACTGACGGAGATTTAGATCTTTCTGGGAGAAAAGATACTTTAACGATTTATGATCGGTAAACAACTCGAATCTTTCTCCCAAGAGATAGTGTCTCCACATCTTAAGTGCAAATACAATCGCTACCAATTCCAAATCATGGGTAGGATACTTCTTCTCATGCGGCTTTAGCTGTCGGCTAGCATAAGCTACAACCCTACCTCCCTGCATCAATACAGCACCCAGTCTGGTACCACAAGCATCCGTGTATACCCTCATCTCTTCATTCCCCTTAGGAATGACTAACACTGGCGCACGCGTCAACCTCTCTTTTAGACTCTTGAAGGCATCCTCAGACACTCCGTCCCAGACGAAGGACTGATTCTTCTTAGTCAATTGAGTCAACGGTGCTGCTATCTTGGAGAAGTCCTGGATAAACTTACGATAATATCCAGCTAATCCCAAGAAACTCCTTACATCTGTTGCATTCTTGGGCGTAGGCCAATCCTGTACCGTAGCCACCTTCGCAGGGTCCACGGCAATACCATTCTCTGAAACAACATGACCCAAGAATCTCACTTCCCTTCTCCAAAAATGACACTTAGAGAATTTTGCTTTCAATTGGTGTTTCCTCAACACCTCCATCACTATCCTCAAGTGTCCCTTGTGTTCCTCCTCTGTCCTTGAAAAAACAAGGATATCATCCACAAACACAAGAACAAACTGATTCAACTGATCTCTGAATACTCGATTCATAAGATCCACAAAATAGGCTGGTGCATTGGTCAACCCAAATGGCATGACCAACCACTCATAAAATCCAGACGGCGTCCTAAATGCCGTTTTCGGAACACTCTCATCTGCTACTCGAAGCTGATGAAATCCTGTTCCGAGGTCCAACTGGGAGAACACTCTTGCTCCTTCCAGCTGATCAAACAAATCATCTATCCGCGGTAGAGGATACTTATTCTTCCTCGTCACCTTATTCAACTCGCGATAGTCCACACACAAACGAAGGGAACCATCTGCCTTAGTGGCAAACACAACTGGTGCTCCCCACTCGGAGACACTCCTTCTAATAAATCCCTTCTTCAAAAGATTGCTGACTTGCACCCTGAGCTCTCGCTGCTCCCTTGGTGCCATATGACGAAGTGGCATCACTATAGGTCTGGCATCTTTCACTAAATCAATACGGAACTCAATCTCTCGGTGTGGTGGAAGCCCGGTCACCTCCTCGATGACGTCCGGATACTGGCCAACCACGGGCACATCTGACAACTCATCCTGCGGGATGTCGAGGGAATTTACAAAACTAGCCATAACCCCATCACTAGGTAGACTACCAAACACTACCCTCCGCCCATCATCCGCCCTCACTGTCACCAAAAAGCCCTCACAGTCTACCACCACCCCGTATCTTTGGAGCCAATCGACTCCCAATATAATGCCATACCCAGTAAAGCCCAAAACAAAGCAATCACAAACATACATCCATGACTCGATAAGACCAAATTCTTGCAAATCATACTAAGGCTAGTCGAACCACCAATCGGGTTCGTCACAACCAATGGTCTATCGACTATCTCGGGTTCCAGTCCCAACCTATCTACCAGGTCACTAGATATGAAGGAACCGGAAGCCCCAGTATCAAACAAAACTCGAACTGGTATATCATAAATAGAAAGCATACCTTGAATAACAACATTCTTTCCTTTCTCCGCCGCAGTTGGGGCATTCGACGAAGAAGGAACAACATCAATAGCATATGCTTTCACAATCTGCTTCTCCTTAAGAGGTTGCGGACACTTATCCTTCTGATGTCCCACCTGACCACAGTTGTAGCACTTCCTTTCCGCTGGCTTGGCCTGACATTCCTTAGCATAATGGCCCTTCTTACCACAGCTGAAGCACTCAACATCCTTCTTGCTCTTTTTCTGGCCACCTTTTGATTGGTTCTGCTTCCTCTTATTCTGAGAGTTATTCTTGCCTCCACCGCTTGCTTGCGGCTTTGGCCCTTCTGCAGATGCAGCCTCAGTCTTTGGCTTAGGTTAAAGGCTCTCTGATCTCAAAGCTTTCCCCATGATCGATTCAAAAGTCTCATCGATGTGGTTGATAAGCCTTTCCCCTAAGTATCCATCCAAACAGTAATGAACTTCTCATTCTTCTTCTCAGGGGTATCGATAAGAGATAGTCCATATTTCGACAAAGTGTCGAACTCAGCAATATAATCAGAAACTGCCCTTCCGTTCTGCTTGAGTTCCAAGAACCTCTTGAACAACACTGACTTCTGGGCAGCTGGAATAAACTTCTCGCTAAAGCGAGCCTTGAACTGATCCCAAGTAATCTGATCTTCTGGAGTAGCTGTTCTAATGGCATTCCACCAATTTATCGCTCGCCCTTGCAGCTGACAAGACGCTAGCCTTCTCTTCATCGCATCCTCAAGACCCAAGTCATTAAAGATACGGTCACAGCTATCCATCCAGTCCTGAACATCCGTGGCCGACTCCGTTCCGTGGAACGGCTTCCCACCAAGGTTAGTGTAATCTTTGCACAACTTGGCGAAATCGACCCTAGGCGCCTGCACTACTGGGCCAACACCAACTCCGGGATTGGTAATTTCCCCTTGCACTTCTCTAAGCATGTCTCTCATGAGGTTAGTAAACATCGCCCTCATGTCAGCGGCATTCCCCTGGTTGGTCCCTCTACCAGCACCCCTCGTGTCTCGGCTCATCGTCAATCTGAAAAAGGGAAATGATTAACGACCCCATAGTGGTGCTTGTGCAGTGCGACTTCATCTTTATACTACTAATAGTATATACATATATAGCTTTTGATAACCAAAGTAATCACAAATACGCGCTCTCATATACGTACTATCTCTCCCTAGTGTCTTTCCCTAGGTTAACTACGCAACCTAGAGCTCTGATACCAAGTGTGACGGCCCGCCCCGCACCAACCGACATTTACTCCAAAAGTGCGCTGTACACATGTCCAGTTAGCACGGAACGGGTCGTCGGAAGGAAAAGGAAGAAGGAAATGAACATACAAAGAACCTGTAGAATGTCTCACAGCGCATAGAATAAAATATAATAATAACATACTTGACATAAAATAGGAGAGACAGTGCATAAGCTGAAAATCAGAACTAAACATCATATCAGCGGAAATCCAAAATATAGCTTATTACAACTTTCAAACTGTCTCAAAGCAAAAGTAAGATAAAGGAGGTACTCTACTAATGCCCAAGTAGCGACCACCAACGACACAGGGAGAATATATATATATAATACGTGGAAGCCTCCTGCCCGCCTCCAAATCAGCTACTCGCGCATCACCAGCTAACCTGTCTCTAGTCTGCTCGTGTGAGCACCCAGAGTAATAAGAGGAGACATAAAACTCTGGGTCAGACATAAAGCCTGGTATGAGCGATAAGCATCTAAAGTGAACAATAACAGGTAGACTAAAACATACCTAAACCTGGACCTGCAACCAAAGAGTTAGCACTACATACTGTACAACACTCTAAGGTACCATATCAAACGGTGTAAAGATACGGAGGTGGGGGAGGTGTGCATGTCATAATGATGGCAAACAATCAAACATAGCATCCATCCTCACATCTCTCACTCAGTGCGTAAAGCATACGATATTCACCACTTCGATCACCCAACATACCTTGCTACGATCACTTTGCCCCATGAAGTCATAAATGGCTTCACTGCACTGATAACGTAGCCACTAATTCCTCGCTATGTCCACTTGCCCCATGGAGTTATTCACCCCATCTGCGCTGGCTCATAGCCTTACCAATCCATACTATGTCCACTTGCCCCATGGAGTTATTCACCCCATCTGCGCTGGCTCATAGTCTTACTACGCATCACCTTGCCCCTCAGGTCATAATGACCCTACTGCACTGATAACGTAGTCTTGCTACCATCACCTTGCCCCTCAGGTCATAATGACCCTACTGCACTGATAAGTAGCCATCCTTCATTTTTAGTGGTGAATCGAAGTTATGAACGTCGACAACTCCTTAGCACAGGTCCCGCAGCAAAGTCAAACCATGAAGTGAACCCATTGGTTCCCAACTGGATCCTGAGCTCTAACTTCCCATATTGGACTACCTTTGCATCTCGAGTTATTGGTCAATACTGGGTCGGGTCGGATCAGAAGCTCCTTCTTTAGTGGATCGGTTCGGGTCGCCATCACCCCTGGCGGATCGGGTCGGGGTCTCCAGCTTGCCACGGTTCGGATCGTCATCGCGGTCCTCTTTCTCTTTGCTTCAGATCGTGCTCCTCCCCTTGGTTCGGATTGGAATACCCCATACGGATCGGATCGAGCTCCTCTACCTCGTGGCTTCCCCTGCCTCGGATCGGCGTCTCGTTGTACATCGGATCGTGGATGCTGCTTTCCTCTAGTTAGATCGTGATACGAAGCACGAGTGGATCAGATCGGGTAGCAGTTCACGGTTGGTGCTCGTGGGCCTTGCGCAGATGGTTCGGTTCGGAGGAGATGACTCGACTCATGGTGATGTCCCACGATCCCATAGGGCGATCCGATCGACCCTCAATCCCCGATCCGATCCGAATTCCTGCACCTTGTCCAGCGAGCTGTTTGCGCCCCTCGACGGCGTTTTCGACCATTCTAACTATTGAAATCAATCACAAAGCATTTCATACAGTCATAGCAACATGCATAATCAACCACAAACATCAAAACATCAATATAATAGGTTAAAATGGATCAAACGTACCCCAAAATCCCATATTTCCCCTTAAGCATGTTTAGGTGAAACTAATGATAGGATTAGCAAAACTTAACCAAATTAACCCAAATTCATATCATAGGTCTAAAACTTCATTTAGAAATTTATGAACATTTTTCTAGAATTTTATCATGCTTAAATTCGCTAATTAACACTAATTACCCTTAACTAGCCATAATTAGTGTAAAACTATGCAAATCACTCACCTTAGCCACAAATAAACTAAGATCTGAAATAATTCTCTGATTTGATGTGAATCTCAATGCCAAACAACAACTCCTATGTTGCTTTGGGGAAGATCTTCCTTGATTAGGGGTTGCTAAGCTTAATCCTTGACCAAAAGATGATTTGGAGGTGATTTAGAGGTTAGAGGCCATTTTTAGGGTTCCTTGGAGATAAGTGGAGGCTAGAAAACTGAAATGGAATGATCCTCTATCTCATTTCAGCCTCCCCATAACCCTAATCCCGAAATGGGTTATGGGCCTACTCACTAATCACCCGGTTTGGTCCGGTTAAGCAGTTTTTCACCCTCCAAACCTTGTTTCAGCCATATCTCCCAAACGGTAAGTCCGTTTGGCTATTATGACCACTCTACGGAAAGGTAAACCATCAAACGAATCTAATGAAAGTGGTTTCAAGTCAAAATTCCTTTCCGATCAAAAGTTATGGCCAAAACAGTACCAATTAGGGGCAAAATGGTCATTTAGCAATCGACAAAAATCATAAACATGGGAAATGACACTAATGGATGTTTCCCAAAGTTACATGACCATACAACTTCATACGGGAAAGAAATAAATATTCTATGATCCCCCGATACGTAGAATGCGGGTCATTACAAATAATATAAATGGAATAACGGCAAGGCCTCTTAAATTCCTTATATAGTTACGGTCTTCTTCTACAGAATCTCATCTCGATTATTATTAAATCAAATTCCATTAAATTCCAATATAATATATTAAGTTGGAAAACTTTACTTTTGGATAATTTCCACTAAATCTTAACAAAAAGATTTATAAATTCCAAATTATCCTTTCACTGTTAATTGGGTTAAAGAACAAATGTCGTTTAAAACACGGTTCCCGATAAACCCAATTCACATTTCAATTTATTTCAATTATCAAATATAATCGAAAACTCTAATAATCTTAATTAAAAAATTTATTCTTTTCACAACTAGGTTCAAGAACAGTGTTATTTAAGACAACGTTCACGACAACCCAAAGTCTAATTCTTTTATTTAATTCCAAATAAATATTAATCAATTAAATACTTCATTAAATCTTAATTTAAAAGATTTTTTTTAGTTAACCACTAGTTTACTTCAATAGAATTTTTTTTTTTTAATCTTTTATCCATCCAAGAACGGACATAGAAATCATTATTTTATTCTTTGTTAAATATTATTTTAAAATATTTATTATTTACAAATATTCTTTATATAAACATATTCTTAATATAAAATATTCTTTACAGTACAGTATTCTTTATTTTAAAAGATATTATATTACAATATTCTTCATTCTAAATATTCTTATTTAAAAATATATATTCTTTATTTAAAAGAAATCCTGAATTGGAATGTGACTCACTCAGTTACCATATAACTTTGGTTATACGGATTTCATACATTCCATGTAGATGACAGTAAAAATAAACAATCATCAAGAATCCATTCACAACCAGAGTGAAGTTTATAACTGTGTGAGTATTAAAATGAAATAATAACACTCATCGCACCCTGTCAATCTATCGATCGACATACAACCAAATATTGTGACTAGTGTGTCAATTTTCATCCCAACACCCGTGTGGGGTTTTCAGCCAGTAACAATTTCATACAAATAAATGATTGGTTAAGAATTTAACTAATTTAATACTACTAACATATTGATGATAATGGAATAACATGTTATTTATTTCTATTACCGAATAAAAATGTATTTTTATTCGTATAATTTTCCTATTCATCTCTAAGGTCGAATAAACTGTAATTTATTTATATGGCATTACTGTGGATGACAAATAAAAGATAATTTTCAATTTTCTATTATTTGTATGCAAATATTTTTAACTTTAACCCATCAAAGAAATAATCTTATGTGTATATGTTTCAATGCATATCCTAACAAATAAAAGTGTTTATTTACATTGCATACAAATTCTAATGTAGGCATAAACACCTAAAGATATTACTTTACTTACCTATATATATATATATTCTAATGTATGTTTTGACCACTAATATGATTCTTATATTTGAAAATAATTTTTAATGTAAATTTACAAATAAAATTGATTTTTTATTTTTACTTATAAATCTTATTACATGTTATGCAGATAAAAACAATTATTATGTTTGCATATAAATTATATTTCAACAAAATGTATAAATTAACAAAAGTGCTTGTTTGTTTCAACTAGTGTAGATTGACAAGAGTGAATAATTTGTTCTAGCTAATGAAAATTGACAAAAGTGTTTATTTTGTGTTAACGAATGTATATTGACAAAAATGTATATTTTGCATTAGCAAATATAAAAAGAAAGAACAAACTTTATTTTCAAAATATGCTTGCATTTGTGAATGTGAATAAAAGAACAAAACCATAATTTCAATATATATTTGCATTTGTAAATGCAAATAAAAGATCAAAACTTTATTTTCAATATGTGTTTGCATTTATGAATGCAAATAAAAGAATAAACCTTGTTTTCAATGCATATTTACATTTGTGAATGTAAATAAAAGAATAAGCTTTGATTTCAAGGTATATTTACATTTGTGAATGTAAATAAAAGAATAATTTTTGGTTTCAACATATAATTGTATTGGTGAATGCAAATAAAAGAGTAAATTTTATTTTCAATATACATTTGCATTTGTGAATGCAAATAAAAGGACAAATCCTTTTGCTAATATAAATGTTCCTTTTTATTGCTAACATAAATGTTCCTTTTTATTGCTAACATAAATGTTCCTTTTTCATTTCTATCATAAATGATTATTTTAATTCAAAGGTACAATTCCTATCAAAAGTGTAACTTTATACTAAAGTCATATTTTAACAAATGTTTATTTTAATCTAATGTCATATTTTAACAAATATGTTATTTCAATCTAATGTCATATTTTAACAAATGTGTTATTTTAATCTAATGTCATATTTTAACCAATATGTTTTTTTAATCTTTTTCATAAACGGTATTACATAAAAACGAAATCTTTTATATTTTAATGACCTATCTTTTTATTGAACAAATAATCAAATACGATGTTAAATCCTTCCAGTGCAATACTTTGACAAATTAAACATGATCTACTAAATCTAACCTTTCAATTGTAACTCCTTTGACAATAAAAGATAATCTTTTTAGTTTAAGTAATATTATACAAAAATATAACTTTTAATGTTACATCTTTATTTTAACAAATTATAAACAAAAATGCAGTCTTCAATGCCCATTCTTTTTATTGTAATAATTTTACAATAAAATATTAACTTTTTATTCAAAAAGAAAATAACACAAAAATGTGTTCTTACATATATATAAAAATGTGACATAAAACTGTAATTCTTAACCATGGATTTTCATTTACATATAAACTGCAAATAAAAATATAACTTCTAAAAATGGATTTTTATTTACATATAAAATGTAAACAAAAATGTAGTTTTTAAACACTTACCTTTTTATTTACATATAAACCGTAAACAAAAATGTAATTCTTTAAAATGGGTTTTTATTATCATATGAAATGTTAACCAAAATATAATTCCCAAATATGAAATCTTATTTACATACAAAAATGTAAACAAAATAGGCTTCTCAAGTATCTCTTTTTTTTATTTACACATAAAATGTAAATAAAAGTATGTTATTCAAATATGGTTTTTATTTACAAATAAAATGTAAACAAAAATGTGTTTATCAATCATGTCTTTTTATTTACACATAAAATGTAAATAAAAAGTGAATTCAAGATGTGCTCTTTAATTTACAAACAAAATGTGAATAAATATGTGTTTGCGAAATATGACCTTTTATTTAACCATAAAAGGTAAATATAAATGTGTTAACCAATTTTTATTTATTTATTTACAAATTTATACAGATCTAAATTTATAAACACAGATCTATACAATACAACGTAATAAAATTCAATATAATCCATCAGAACAACCAGCACAATACATCACAACGCAGATTTGATTAAATAACATACAGATAAATATTTAACAGAATAAAATAATTAATTAAATTAATTAGATTGTAAAAATCAGATATTCTCACATTTCTTTTCATTTCAGATTTGAAATTTGGTAAATTTCCAACGTCCTCTGTTTACGCTCTAGTCAGCCTCATGTCGTAGTGCTCGGAAATACGAATCCAACGCAAGTCGTTTCATGTAATTCTGATTTCGTATGTGGAAGTTATCAGTGTTTAAAGATTGGAAAATTAAATTATATAAATAATAACAAAACAATTCCCACCACTACTGAGATGCCACGTCACCCCCTTTCTTGCGCCCTTCTTCTTCCTGCTTCGTTGTCTTTCATTTCAGCCGAACCCATCATCAGTTTTTAGGGTTCTAAATCGCGCGAGCTGCAGGGGTTTGGAGCTGGATCGGGATTCGCCACGTGATACGGCGGAGCGGCGCCTCCTCGCGCCTGAAGTGGGGCCCAGCTCGGCGAACCCCAGGTGGCTGAATACGCCTGAGAAGGCGGTGACTTCTGGTTTGAATTACTCCCAAATTTTCGAACGGTTTCTAATCTTAACCGTACCAAAGTGTAACCCTCACTTCCCTCTTGAATTTCTGTATTATATTCATGGATCGAAATGGTTTGGATTAGGATTGATTGAGGAAGGAAGATGGGATGAATTCGGCCATTCATTGGAAGCTGCGGCGGCTGATGTAATTGTGTATTAGGGTTACTCAGAAATACGTGTATTTATACTAGTATTTATTTAATTATTTAATTCTATTTAATTCAAATAAGGCCCATCCGTTCATACGAACTCCGATTCAAACCCAATAAGTGTCGCCCCTAGCTAATAACCCCCATCCCGGATATAATTGAATAAGTTTCGTAACCCAATTTTGGCCGTTACATACGTTTTTCTCAAAATTTGAAATATAAATCAATTTATATTAAATTCAAACATACATTTTAAATTACCGGGGCCACATACTGACCCTAAAAATTACGGAAAAATTATTTCTAGTTATGGTTTGACGATACGGTCCTAACAAAACTAATTTCGTCGAATTATGAGACCGTTTGAAAAATGACCATTTTCAAGTTGATTAAATTTGACTAAAATGGAAAAAACACATTTTCTTTTGCCACGCTCACATATTAATTCGAAAAATTCTAGAAAATTAAAATTAACAATAATTTGACATTCCGGTTCCAACAAAAGTGGTTTCGTCGAAAACCGACGTCGTTTGTAAAATGACTATTTTTAAGGGCTATATATTATATTAAAATATATATAAATTATACAGCGACTTTTCTAGATTTTAAACTGGACATAACTTTCAAAATATAAAGTGAAATTTCAATTTCTCAGATTCGTTAGAAAGATATGATTAAACAGATTTAAATATTTCTGGTTTCGCTCAATTCTGATTTATAATGAATCTTGTATAGTCAGTCAAAGTTCAAATTCAAATTTTCAAACTGCAGCGCTGTTTTAAACTCCTTTTATAATTAAATTAAATTTATTCGTTTTAACTTAGATTAAATAAATTTTTAGTCATTATTATTTAAAATAAATTATTTTAAATATTAAAAATCCATTAAAATTTCTAAAATAAATTTTTTAAATTGGCCCCAAAATTCCGGGTTGTTACAATCTCCCCCACTTAAAATCTTTTCGTCCTCGAAAAGGAACGAAGCTAAAAATTGTTTAATTAACCAATTTCAATTTTCTTTTATTTTTATTGGTTTTAAAATTTTTATTAGTTGATTAACTTTTCAAATATATAGAGCTTTTATATATTCAAAAATCATATTTTCTAATATTAGATTATAAATATAATCACAAATACGTTAACTGTAATCTTGTAACTCTTAACTCATTCTAGGGCATTACTAACCCCATCTCTAATGAGTTTTCTCATTCTAGGATACTACTGATCCTATCTCTAATGAGTATTCTTATTGGATATTACTAATCCAATCTCTGATGAGTCTTTTGTTCAGTTCTAACGAGTTGTACCCCAAAGATTTGAGCTAACCAGAGCTCTGATACCAACAGTAACGACATGGATTTTGCCTGGACCTAATCGAACGCAAAATCGACCAAGGCCATTCAAATCCCGCATACGCTAACTTTGGGAATACAACACAGCAGAACAAATAATAGAAGAATTTTATAAACATTATAATAATGTTACATCAGAGTACAGAATATCAGAGTACACTGAATAAAATTACAGCGGAAGATAAATTACAATACTTTAAAATACAATGCAGCGGAAGACTAATGTTCTGGACACAGCTTTAAGCTTCGATCCAGGATCCTGCTAAAAGAAATAACCTGCAAAACAAGCTACTCGACTGCCCGTGTGGAAAGAGGGCACCCGAGTTTTCCAGTGAAACAAACTACAGGTCAGTCATGGGACTGGTATGAGAAATCTACTTAACTTATCTAATTGATATGGCTAATCACAGGACCACGCCGCTAACGCGGAACGGGTTTACTCCATTGGATTGCCAGTGCAAGAAACAAAGTAAATCGTTAAACAACGCAATGCTTTTTAGAAAAATGAAACCATTATAAGACCCAAGTCCCATCACGCAATGCAACGCAAACCGGAGGACAGGGTTTTACCTTATAATGGTCAAAAGATGCTTGATACGTATAAAACGGATATTATTATTAGTGTGTACTCTATTTAAAACATTTCAAAATAAATGTATCAATCCTAGACGGCATGGGTACCATATATCATGTCGCCATACTAGTTCTACAATCAAAACCGCATGGTTCGTATTGGAAGTTGGATTTCCATCATGAACCGAGGCAAGAGATAGTCCTCTACCGATTCGAGACAATCTAGCCTACCATGTCTCAGGACTCGTACTCAGTCGAGCCCTTGGATCTTCAGGGCCGGTCCACCAATAATGGTTGGATTAATTATGCCTGAACAATATGTTTCCCCGCCCATTGGGGCGTAAATAGAGCCACTAGGGACTCAAATAACCGAGGCCTCGCATTCCAACATCCACATGAGTCAAACTTGTCAGCCAGTTTAAGCACTGACGCCACTACTAGCTAGAAAGAAACGTATGCCCTCCCTGCAGTCCTTACTCCCATTTCTGGTTCATATTGGGGTGTGAGGCTCACGAAGTAATGCTATACAAAGCTATGCTATTAAAGCAGCCACAAGGCTATGCTTTTCAACAAAAGCCTTGATTCATGCATCTTGGCATGCCGCATTGTCAGTCCATACCATACCATCGATTTCTGTAAATATATAACCTCTAAGCTCGTATGTCTTAGAGAAGGGTGTTAACCACCAAACAGATATATATTTAACAAAGATCAACAAATACAATATAAAGGAATACAGCGTCAGACATACTATCCATTTACAAGTCCGTTCTGGGTCTGAACGAAACCGGAGGCACCTTATTCCTCGCATATCCGAACAAATCAGCAATACGTCCGGGCAACTACCACTTTATCCCTGTCCTGGATGCAAATCAGTCCAGGGCATCAGTAGTCCTCATCCATTCGATGTGAAGATCGTCGGTCTTCAACCACCATCTTCATCTTCGACTCTTGATCATCGTAGTAATTATTAAGAATTTGTTAAGCCCGGTCTTTCTGAATAACTTGCGTATTTTATAATTTAAAAGCAAGTGCTATAAAAACACATCGTATGCCACATTCCAACTCAGAATATTCTTTCATTAAAATATTCACATTATTAGGGAGAAGATTCCCATTACTTTTATCAAAGATAAATCCTTAAAATTTATTCTTTAATCTTTTCCTTATCTCATTCCATTTCAATCTAATTAGGAATTCATTAAAACTCAAGTCTGGTTTTAATCACATAAATCATTACATGATGATTATTCAAATTTAAGAAATTAATCTTAACTTTAACTGGGTTAAAGAACTAATGTCATTTAAAAACATTATTCACGATAAACCCCAAAATCATTTCCATTAAACATGGAATTTCATAGAAATCAAATCAATAAACGATCGATATAAATTTCTGTATCCAACCAATAATATAAATGGAATAACGGCAAGGCCTCTTAAATTACATATATAGTAACGGTCTTCTTCTACAGAATCTCATCTCGATTATTATTAAATCAAATTCCATTAAATTCCAGTATAATATATTAAGTTGGAAAACTTTACTTTTGGAAAATTTCCATTAAATCTTAACAAAAAGATTTATAAATTCCAAATTATCCTTTCACTGTTAATTGGGTTAAAGAACAAATGTCGTTTAAAACACCGTTAACGATAAACCCAATTCACATTTCAATTTATTTCAATTATCAAATATAATCGAAAACTCTAATAATCTTAATTAAAAGATTTATTCTTTTCACAACTGGGTTCAAGAACAGTGTTATTTAAGACACCGTTCATGACAACCCAAAGTCTAACTCTTTTATTTAATTCCAAATAAATATTAATCAATTAAAGACTTCATTAAATCTTAATTTAAAAGATTTATTTTAGTTAACCACTAGTTTACTTCAATAGAAATATATTTTCTATCTTTTATCCATCCAAGAACGGACATAGAAATCATTATTTTATTCTTTGTTAAATATTATTTTAAAATATTTATTATTTACAAATATTCTTTATATAAATAGATTCTTAATATAAAATATTCTTTACAGTACAGTAGTCTTTATTTTAAAAGATATTATATTACAATATTCTTCATTCTAAATATTCTTATTTTAAAAAAAAAAAATCTTTATTTAAAAGAAATCCTGAATTGGAATGTGACTCACTCAGTTACCATATAACTTTGGTTATACGGATTTCATACATTCCATGTACATGACAGTAAAAATAAATAATCATCAAGCATCCATTCACAACCAAAGTGAAGTTTATAACTATGTGAGTATTAAAATGAAATAATAACACTCATCGCAGCCTGTCAATCTATCGATCGACATACAACCAAATATTGGGACTAGTGTGTCAATTGTCATCCCAACACCCGTGTTGGGTTTTCAGCCAGCAACAATTTCATACAAATAAATGATTGGTTAAGAATTTAACCAATTTAATACTACTAACATGTTGATGATAATGGAATAACATGTTATTTATTTCTATTGCCGAATAAAAATGTATTTTTATTCGTATAATTTTCCTATTCATCTCTAAGGTCGAATAAACTGTAATGTATTTATATGGCATTACTGTGGATGACAAATAAAAGATAATTTTCTATTTTCTATTATTTGTATGCAAATATTTTTAACTTTAGCACATAAAAGAAATAATCTTATGTGTTTATGTTTCAATGCATATCCTAACAAATAAAAGTGTTTATTTACATTGCATACAAATTCTAATGTAGATATAAACACCTAAAGATATTACTTTACTTACCTATATATATTCTAATGTTTGTTTTGACCACTAATATGATTCTTATATTTGAATATAATTTCTAATGTAAATTTGCAAAAAAAAATTGATTTTTTATTTTTACTTATAAATCTTATTACATGTTATGCAGATAAAAACAATTATTATGTTTGCATATAAATTATATTTCAACAAAATGTATAAATTAACAAAAGTGCTTGTTTGTTTCAACTAGTGTACATTGACAAGAGTGAATAATTTGTTCTAACTAATAAAAATTGACAAAAGTGTTTATTTTGTGTTGACGAATGTATATTGACAAAAATGTATATTTTGCATTAGAAAATATAAAAAGAAAGAACAAACTTAATTTTCAAAATATGTTTGCATTTGTGAATGCGAATAAAAGAACAAAACCATAATTTCAATATATGTTTGCATTTGTAAATGCAAATAAAAGGTCAAAACTTTATTTTCAATATGTGTTTGCATTTATGAATGCAAATAAAAGAATAAACCTTGTTTTCAATGCATATTTACATTTGTGAATGTAAATAAAAGAATATGCTTTGATTTTAAGGTATATTTACATTTGTGAATGTAAATAAAAGAATAAGTTTTGGTTTCAACATATAATTGTATTGGTGAATGCAAATAAAAGAGTAAATTTTGTTTTCAATATATATTTGCATTTGTGAATGCAAATAAAAGGACAAATCTTTTTGCTAACATAAATGTTCCTTTTTATTGCTAACATAAATGTTCCTTTTTATTGCTAACATAAATGTTCCTTTTTCATTTCTATCATAAATGATTATTTTAATTCGAAGGTACAATTCCTATAAAAAGTGTAACTTTATACTAAAGTCATATTTTAACAAATGTGTTATTTTAATCTAATGTCATATTTTGACAAATATGTTATTTCAATCTAATGTCATATTTTAACATATGTGATATTTTAATCTAATGTCATATTTTAACCAATATGTTTTTTTTAATCTTTTTCATAAAACGGTATTACATAAAAACGAAATCTTTTATATTTTAATGACCTATCTTTTTATTGAACAAATAATCAAATACGATGTTAAATCCTTCCAGTGCAATACTTTGACAAATTAAACATGATCTACTAAATCTAACCTTTCAATTGTAACTCCTTTGACAATAAAAGATAATCTGTTTAGTTTAAGTAATATTATACAAAAATATAACTTTTAATGTTACATCTTTATTTTAACAAATTATAAACAAAAATGCAGTCTTCAATGCCCATTCTTTTTATTGTAATAATTTTACAATAAAATATAAACTTTTTATTCAAAAAGAAAATAACACAAAAATGTGTTCTTACATATATATAAAAATGTGACATAAAACTATAATTCTAAACCATGGATTTTCATTTACATATGAACTGCAAATAAAAATATAACTTCTAAAAATGGATTTTTATTTACATATAAAATGTAAAAAAAAATGTAGTTTCAAAACACTTACCTTTTTATTTACATATAAACCGTAAACAAAAATGTAATTCTTTAAAATGGTTTTTTTTTAACATATGAAATGTTAACCAAAATATACTTCTCAAATATGAAATCTTATTTACATACAAAAATGTAAACAAAATAGGTTTCTCAAATATGTCTTTTTTTTATTTACACATAAAATGTAAATAAAAGTATGTTATTCAAATATGGTTTTTATTTACAAATAAAATGTAAACAAAAATGTGTTTATCAATCATGTCTTTTTATTTACACATAAAATGTAAATAAAAAGTGAATTGAAGATGTGCTCTTTAATTTTCAAACAAAATGTGAATAAATATGTGTTTGCTAAATATGACCTTTTATTTAACCATAAAAGGTAAATATAAATGTGTTAACCAATTTTTATTTATTTATTTACAAATTTATACAAATCTAAATTTATATACACAGATCTATACAATACAACGCAATACAATTCAATATAATCCATCAGAACAACCAGCACAATACATCACAACGCAGATTTGATTAAATAACATACAGATAAATATTTAACAGAATAAAATAATTAATTAAATTAATTAGATTGTAAAAATCAGAGATTCTCACATTGCTTTTCATTTCAGATCTGAAATTTGGTAAATTTCCAACGTCTTCTGTTTACGCGCTAGTCAGCTTCATGTCGTAGTGCTCGGAAATACGAATCCAACGCAAGTCGTTTCATGTAATTCTGATTTCGTATGTGGAAGTTATCAGTGTTTAAAGATTGGAAAATTAAATTATATAAATATTAACAAAACAATTCGCACCACTACTGAGATGCCACGTCACCCCCTTTCTTGCGCCCTTCTTCTTCCTGCTTCGTTGTCTTTCATTTCAGCCGAACCCATCATCAGTTTTTAAGGTTCTAAATCGTGCGAGCTGTAGGGGTTTGGAGCTGGATCGGGATTCTCCACGTGATACGGCGGAGCGGCGCCTCCTCGCGCCTGAAGTGGGGCCCAGCTCGGTGAACCCAAGGTGGCCGAATACGCCTGCGAAGGCGGTGACTTCTGGTTCGAATTACTCCCAAATTTTCGAACGGTTTCTAATCTTAACCGTACCAAAGTGTAGCCCTCACTTCCCTCTTGAATTTCTGTATTATATTCATGGATCGAAATGGTTTGGATTAGGATTGATTGAGGAAGGAAGATGGGATGAATTCGGCCATTCATTGGAAGCTGCGGCGGCTGATGTAATTGTGTATTAGGGTTACTCAGAAATACGTGTATTTATACTAGTATTAATTAATTAATTAATTCTATTTAATTCAAATAAGGCCCATCCGTTCATACGAACTCCGATTCAAACCCAACAAGTGTCACCCCTAGCTAATAACCCCCATCCTGGATACAATGGAATAAGTTCCGTAACCCAATTTGGCCGTTACGATACGTTTTTCTCAAAATTTGAAATATAAATCAATATATATTAAATTCAAACGTACATTTTAAATTACCGAGGCCACATACTGACCCTAAAAATTACAGAAAAATTATTTCTAGTTATGGTTTGATGATACGGTCCTAACAAAACTAATTTCGTCGAATTCTAAGACCGTTTGAAAAATGACCATTTTCAAGTTGATTAAATTTGACTAAAATGGACAAAACACATTTTCTTTTTCCATGCTCACATATTAATTCGAAAATTTTTGGAAAATTAAACTTAACAATAATTTGACATTCCGGTTCCAACAAAAGTGGTTTCGTCGAAAATCGAGGTCGTTTGTAAAATGACTATTTTTAAGGGCTATATATTATATTAAAATATATATAAATTATACAGCGACTTTTCTAGATTTTAAACTAGACATAACTTTCAAAATATAAAGTGAAATTTCAATTTCTCAGATTTGTTAGAAAGATATGATTAAACAGATTTAAATATTTCTGGTTTCGCTCAATTCTGATTTATAATGAATCCAGTACAGTCAGGCAAAGTTCAAACTCAAATTTTCAAACTGCAGCGCTATTTTAAACTCCTTTTATAATTAAATAAAATTTATCCATTTTAACTTAGATTAAATAAATTTTTAGTCGTTATTATTTAAAATAAATTATTTTAAATATTAAAAATCCATTAAAATTTCGAAAATAAAAATTTTAAATTGGCCCCAAAATTCCGGGTTGTTACAATCACTCTAGCTAGAAAGAAACGTGTGCACTCCCTGCAATCCGTATCCCATTTTTGACTCATACCGGGGTGTGAGGCTCGCGAAGTCACGATATACACAAAGCTATGCCGTAATAGGCTATACTTTGATCATCCCACAAGGCCCTGCTTTTCAACAAAAGCCTTGATCAATTGCATCTTGGCGTGCCACATTGACAATTCACGCCACGCGATCAATCACTATTAATATATACCAGGGTGTTAAGAAGAGAATAAATTCTCCACCACCAATCAGATATACATTAATAACAATCAATTTAATTCACATGGAACGAAATCCAATGTCAGACACGCATCCATTTACTAGTTTATGCTCTGGGTCTGAGCGAAAACCAAATTTGAACAATCAACAATAGTCCGGACGACCACCACTGAAGTCCCTTCAAGGTAGCTACTTCCATCATGGGTCTCAACAGCAACACATCCATTCGATGTGAAGATCGTCGGTCTTCAACCACCGTCTTCATCTTCGACTCTTTATCGTCGTAGTAATTATTCGAAATGGGTTAAACCCGGTCTTTCCGAATCATTCGCGTATTTTTATAATAAAAAATCAAGTACTATAAAAGTACATCCAACGCCTCATTCCAATTCAGAATATTCTTCTAATAAAATATTCGCATTATTTTATCAAAGATAAATTCTTCAAATTTAATTCTTTTTCTTTTAAAGATTTATTAAAACACAATTTGGTTTTAAATATCACAAATCATTATTCAATGATTATTCAAATTTAAGAAATTAATCTTATCTTTAACTGGGTTAAAGAACTAATGTCATTTAAAACATAGTTCACGGTAAACCCAAAATCGCCTTCCATAAAATATGGAATCTTCACATGAATCAAATCCATATATAATCGTTATAAATTTCTATATCCGACCAATAATATTAATGGAATAACGACAAAGCCTCTTAAATTCCATATGTAGTATCGGTCTTCTTTTACAGAAGCTTATCTCGGTTAGTATTGATTCGAATTCCATTCAATTCTAATTTAATATATTAATTTGGAAAAGTTTACTTTTGGAAAATTCCCATTTAAATCTTAAATAAAGATTTATAAATTCCAAATCATATTTTCACTGTCAGTTGGGTTAAAGAACAAATGTCATTTAAAAACACAGTTCACAATAAACCCAACTCACATTTCTTCCTATTCCAATTATTAAATATAATTGAAACTTTAATAATCTAAATTAAAAGATTATTCTTTTCATACGGGGTTTAAGAACAGTGTTATTTAAGACACTACTCACGACAAACCCAAAATCCAATTTATTCAATTTAATCTTCAATTTAATATTAACCCATTGGAAAACTTCATTAAATCTAAACTTAATGATTTATTCTAGTTAATAACTAGTTCATTTCAATAAAAATATATTTTTCCAAAATATATTCTTTTTCTAAACTATATTCTTTTTCTAGGATATATTTGCTAAAATATTCTTTTTCTAGAGTATCGTTTATTGGAATGTGACTCAATCAACAACCATATACTGCATGAAATCGACAATCATGATGAATAATTATCAAACATCCAAATAACAACCAAAGTGGATTCTACACTAATTATTGGGACTAGTGTAGGTCAAATATCATCCCAACACCCGTGTGGGGTTTCATCCAACAAACAAATAATAAATTATTTGTGCACTTGGGCGACGTGTAAAAATTGTCGACCCAATCACATAAACAAGTCGGATGACTTGTAAATGGAAGTGTAATATTCAGTTTTGAATATAATAGCAATATATTTAACACAACAGGCATAACATCACAGACATATATCTCAATTCTTTTATTGTGAACAAGTGACAATAAATATCTAGCCTTTTATTCCCATTCTTTTTATATTTAAAAAATGACAATAAAATCTAATCTTTCATATCTGTTGTGTAATCCTTTTTAATAACCAAAAATGCAGACTTTGGTGTAATCCCTTTAAATAACCAAAAATGTAGATTTTGGTTTCATTCATTTTTAAATGACAAAAATGAATGTTTTTGTCTTATTCCCTTTTTCATGATAAAATGACTATATTTTAATCTCATTCTTTATTCTAATTACATTTTCTAACAAAAATGTATATTCTGCTTCGCTAACATGTTTTAACATAAAAATGAATATTTTCTTCGCTAACATGTTTTAACATAAAAATGAATATTTTCTTCGCTAACATGTTTTAACATAAAAATGAATATTTTCTTCGCTAACATGTTTTAACGTAAAAATGTACTTTCCTATTCCTTTCTTTGAATACACATAAAAATGTGCTTTTTACTCTATTTCTTTGAATTCATATAAAAATGTATTTTTCTATTCTTTTCTTTGAATACAAGATTTTAATGTTAACATATTTTGCTTTGTCAAAATATGAACATTTCTCTAATATTCTATTTTACATTAAAAAGTAGATTTTTAATGTTAACATATTCTGCTTGTAAAAATATGATCATTTTTCTAATTCATTCTTAATATACAAAAATGTCCATTTTATCTAATTCACTTTTAATATAAAAAAATGTCCATTTTGTCTAATTCACTTTTAATATACAAAAATGTTTCTTTTGTCTAATTCACTTTTAATATACAAAAATGTTTCTTTTTGTCTAATTCACTTTTAATATACAAAAATGTTTCTTTTTGTCTAATTCATTTTTAATATACAAAAATGTTTCTTTTTGTCTAATTCATTTTTAACATACATTCTTAATTCATTCTTTCAAAATGTATAAGAATATACATTCTTAATTTATTCTTTCAAAATGTATAAGAATATACACTTTCTAGTTCATCTCTTTTATGTATAAAATATACATTTTCTAGTTCATTTCTTTTTATTATATAAAAAGATACATTTCAAGTTCATTTCTTTTTATTATATAAAAAGATACATTTCAAGTTCATTACTTTTTATTATATTCTTTCAATGTAAACAAAATGTGGATTTGTCATATCCTCTTCAATGTAAAGAATTATGAATTGGTCTAATCTTCTTTAATGTAAACAAAATATGAATTTTGACAAATCCTTTTTATATGATCAAAAAAATGCAATTTTCCTTTATAATGACCAAAATGTTTATTTTTAGTCACATTCATTTTAAATGAAAAAATGAATGTTTCACTTCATTCTTTTTAATTACATTATGATAAATGCAACTTTTCTCTTTTCTTTTATTACATTATAAAATTGTAACTTTTCTATTCTCCTTTATTACATTATGAAAAATGTAACTTTATCTTCTCTAATTACATTATGATAAATAAATGGTCTTTTTATACTATATACACATTCTAAGTAAAAATGGTGTTTTTATACCAAATGAACATTTCTAAAAAAAATGTGATTTTCATACTAATGCAACATTTTATCTCGAATGGAATTTCCAATCTAATACAGCGGTTATATGAAAATGTTCTTCTTTTTTTTTTTCTAAAATAACATTTATATGAAAATGTTATTTCTGTCTAATATACATTTTTTAATCACAAGTGCTACTTTAACCTGATGTATATTCTTTAACAAAAATGTCCTTTTTATCATATGTATATTCTTTAACAAAAATGTCCTTTTTATCATATGTATAATCCTGAACAAAAATGTATTCTTTTCGTTGAAAAAGAATGTTAACAAAAAAATCTATTTTTGTTGAAAAAGAATGTTAACAAAATTCTAATCAAAAATGTCATTTTATTCACTAATCAATCTTTTGATAAAAATGGTCATTTTATTTCATTTATTTTAAAGTGACCAAAAATGTCCTTTTTATTTCATTTATTTTAAAGTAAACAAAAATGTCATTTTTGTTTAATTCTTATAATGTAAACGAATATGAAATTTTTTCCTAATTCTTATACTGTAAACAAATATGATAAATTTTAACTAAAACGTCAATCTTGTTCTAACATGACAAATGTCAATTTTGAATTAATATGAGATGTTGGTTTCAACAACACAACCATCATTCAACACAACAATCATCCAATTCAATATCATTCATCAAAAATCTGAGTTTAAATAATCATACATACATGGTATTTAAATGACGAAGGATAATTAAATTTTAATTATTTAATAAATCAGATTTCTCACATTGTTCTTCGTCTGAAATCCCCGTGTACTCAGTTTCAGATCTGGTTTGTCCAACAGTGTAGTTCTCTGAAATACGGTTCCAACGCAACGAAAATCATCAAATTCTGTTTAGAATTGAATAAATTACAAGGGTTTAAACATTGTACGCTTTCGCAAATAATAAACTTAATTAATTAGTGTTTGAATTCCTTAACCTTCCTTCTTTTATTCATCGCGTTACCTCCTGGAACGCTTCAACCCATCACCGACCTCCTAGGTCTTGCCGCCGCATCACATACAGAACCCCGGACCCAGATCGAACCATACCGCCGTGTAGCCTTTTGCCATCTCCTCCTCCGCCCTGAAGCCCGTCGCTTCCGGTGGTCCCCGCTGCTCTCGGTTGGCGTGCGAAGTTGGCACGTTTGGGAGCGGAATTCGAGAAATCCTGGATCCTAAAAACGATCTCCACCGTACACTTTAAAGAACTAGAAGCCCTCTTCAATTTTGCGTTGGAGGATTAGAAATTCATTAAGGGGATTGCGAGATTTTGTGGAAGAAGGATTGGAGCGTGTGGCCGTCCATTTCAGAACGTGGCGGCTGTGGACTTTAGAATCAGGGTTATGGTATTAGACCGTATACCGATGGTATTTATATGAGTATTTTATTTTATTTAATTTATTTAATTCAAGAAAATGTTTGTTTGTTGATACCAACACCGGATCGAACCCAACGAATGTCGCCCCTAGCTAATAACCCCCGTCCCGGACACAATGGAATATGTTTCGTAACCCAGTTCGGCTGTTACGATATGTTTTTCTTTAAATTAAATTATAAATCTTTTAATTATTAAATTCAAACGTACATTTTAAATTACCGGGCCCACATACGAACTCTAAAAGTTACAGAAAAATTATTTCTAGTTATGATTTAACGATACGGTTCTAACAAGACTAATTTCGTCGAATTCTAAGACCGTTTGAAAAATGGCCATTTTCAAGTCGATTAAATTTGACCGAAACTGACAGAACACGTTTTCCTTTGCCACGCCCACATATTAATTCAAAAAATTCTGGAAAATTAAACTTAACAATAATTTGACATTCCGATTCCAACAAAAGTGGTTTCGTCGAAAACAGAGGTCGTTTGAAAATTGACTATTTTCGAGGGCCATATTTTATATTAAAATATATATAAATTCTACAGCGACTTTTCTAAATTTTAAACTGGACATATCTTTTGATTTTTAAAACGAAATTTCAATTATTCAGATTCGTTAGAAAGATATGATTAAACAGATTTTAATATTTCTTGTTTCGCTCAATTCTGATTTAAAATGAATCTTGTACAGTCAGTCAAAGTTCAAATTCAAATTTCCAAACTACAGCGCTGTTTTAAACTCCTTTTATAATTAAATTAAATTTATTCATTTTAAAATAAATTTTTAGTCGTTATTATTTAAAATAAATTATTTTAAATATTAAAATCCGTTAAAATTTCTAAAAAGAAAAATTTTAAATTGGCCCCAAAATTCCGGGTTGTTACAGTCGCCCCCACTTAAAATCTTTTCGTCCTCGAAAAGGAACATAGCTAAAGTTGTTTAATTAACTAACTTAATTAAATTTTCATTTATTGGTTTCAATAATTTTGTTAATTATCATTCCAATAATTTTATTTGTTAAACTAATAATCAAATATCACAACCAGCAATCAATTAGGTGATTAACTCTTCAAATATATAACTTCTATATATAGTCAAAAATCATATTTTTAGTGCAACTCACAACAATGTGTACTAACTAAGTGTTGGTTCTCATACCAGTCAATGGAAATATACAGATATACCACTTTCGAGACTCGAACATAAATACCGATGATGTCCGGACATCACCAGAATTATCCCCGGGCAACTAGAGTGTGATTCTATATCAATCCAGTATATTAAAACTTCAAATATCCGTTAATCACTCCTATATTCGAAATCTGTAATAACCCGGGAATCTGGGCCAGTTTAAAATTTTTATTTTGGCAATTTTAGCGAATTTTGAATATTTAAAATGAATTATTTTAAATAATATCGACGAGAAATTTATTTTGAATAGAATTCAAACGTATATATTATATAGATCGTCGTTAGAATATAAATATTTATTTTAAATTATAAAAGGAATTGAAAATGGCGCGGTAGTTCGATAATTCGATTTCAAACTTCAATTGAACATACCGGGTGCAAAACAAACCGGATTTTAGTGAAACAAAAAATATTTGAATCTAATCGAGAATATCTTTCCAGCGAGTCCAAAAAATCGAAATTTCATAGCGGGGATAAAAAGTTATGTCCAGTTGAAATTTCAGAATAGTCACTATGGAATTCTGGCCCTTAAAAATAGCCATTTTGCAAACAACCTCGGATTTCGACGAAACCACTTTTGTTGGATCCGTGATGTCAAGTTATTGCTAGGTTTCAATTTTCGTAATTTTTCGAATCGATATGTGAGCGTGGCAAAGGAAAACGCGTTTCACCAGTTTCAGTTGATTTTAATCAAATGGAAAATGGCCATTTTTCAAACGGACTTAGAATCTGATGAAACTAGTTTTATTAGGACTGTATCGTCAATACGAAGCTAGAAAATATTTTTCGGGAATTTTCCGAGTTCGTATGTGACCTCGGTAAATTGAAATGCGCGTTCAAATTCAATATATAGAATTATATTTTGATTTTGTTGAAAACTGATCGAAACAATCGAATCAGCCTACGATACATATCTCATTGTGTTCGAAATGGGGGTAATTAGCTGGGGGATGTTATGCAAAAATTGTACAAACGCGGAAGAATAATAAATAGGATCTAGATTTTCCAATTGAACATCAATCTAATCAGATAGCACTTATTATATTACATTAAACAAATAGTAAATAACTATAATGAAGAAAAAAGTAGACGCACAATATTTATGTTGGTTCCACTACCATCAAGATAGTGTACATCCAGTTTAAAGGAGAGATATTTTAGTCCACATGAGAGAATTACAAGAGATTACAAAATAAGAGTTTACATATCCAAACCTCAAATTAGGCTTAACAAGAAGAGACACTCCATTTGGGGATTACTGGCTCCATGCCAAAATGGGTTTACAATAAAGTCTACCCTTCAATATATAGCCAGTGAAATATATGTGAACCATCAATCAAATTACCAATATATGGTAAGAAATAATGGAGGAAAATTGCAGAGGCAACAAAATGAGCAAACATAGGAAGTAAATAAATCCCTTTCCTTAGCATAGATGGAAGCAATCAATGCCTGCATTTATTTATTTTCCATCTCATGAAAATGCAATAAATAATTATTCATTTGCATAATGAAAACATGCAATCACTTCTCCCTTTGCATATTTGTTTCCACCTATATGTGATTTTGTGTCACGAAAATTTAACACTCCACCTTGATGCAAAATCACATATCTCCAACACCTCAACTCGAATGAAATTATCTTTTCAACATAAAACTCTTCAAAAGAACTCTACCTTAAACCAAAATCTCATAGTGAGATAGAAACAAAAAATGAATGCTTACCTAATGGGTTTCGACAAAGTTACGCCCTATTACACCTTGTTAGCAAGCTCAGACTATGTCTCCGCCTGCCAACAATTGTTGCAAATATTCAAAATAAAAAGAATGCAGATTCCAAAGTAATGTCAATGCAAACCAAAGCCAAAAATAATTTTCTCAATCCAAAATAAAAAGAATGCAGATTCCAAAGTAATATCAACGCAACCAAAGCCAAAAATAATTCTCCCAATCACAAATTCAAATACAGAGCCAAATTTTTGAATCTATGTATGCAAGATAAATCTCTCTCCTCCTCCATACCTTCATGTAAAACCACTCCTTTAAGACAGCATCATAAAATCGATGATGTACAATAATGGCACGAAATCTGCCAAAATCAGCTCTATGAACTGAACTCTCCAAGATGGCATCACAATTCGATAAGCCTCAATAGCGATAAATCCGTCACCAAAATCAGGTACGCCAGATATAGTTTCTAAAGACAATGGTCTCTTCGACACAATAAACTCTTTATCACCCAACTCGCATACAACGCAAACATTTCTCAACTGAACATGAAGTCATACAGAGTTCTCAAACACTTGGAAAAGTCGCTAACACCTCCTACGGTTCATCTTAGGTCGCCACCACCTCAAAGAAGTTTCGCCAAGCTATTTTTTTACAAAGAGTGTTCTCTTTCCTATGGTTAGTCAAGTCGCGTTCTAACATATAGCTCCACCTTAATGAGAATTCATAGCACAAGCTACATCAAAGTCCCAAGCCTGGAACACTCTTCTCTCTCAACATAATCTTCTCCACCAATGTCCCCTTTTACCAAAAATAGTAATATCATAATCATCACTAAATCTATCAACCTTTGTAGAAATAATCGATGCACAATTCTTGCTCTGATATCGAATTGTAGCACACACAATTGCATAAATTGCTCCAATGCCCAATATGTTGCACAAAATATTGATTTGATTTGCGCGAAAACCTAAACTGGACAATGAAATACAAAAGGCGCAAGAGCAATACAAAAAATAAGATCCACCTCATCGATTAATTATCAACCGCCAACTCAATGAAAAATAATCACCAAACAAATCAAAATAATTACCAACTATTCGTTATTTCATTGAAGAAAGAGTGTACAAAAAGGAACAAGAGAGATTACAAAATTATAGGTAGAAAATTGGAGAGACTACCTATAATGACAAATTGATTCATCAATTTCTTCAAAAACTTGTTGTACTCAAAACCCTAAATTGATTGACTATAGAAATTAGGGTATACTGAAGAAGAGGTAATGGTGTATGCTCTCAAACATTCATGGTCCACAAATATAAATAGGCTTCAGGATGAAAGGTTGCTTGAAGATGAAGAAATTAATTTCTTGATTGTCTTGGAATGTTTCCAAATATTCATGATTTGATTCCAGTGTAAATGGAAAGTGAAGAACTTGATTTCCATACATTTCCTTCCTTGCATGGATCTTGAACAAAAAGGATTTCGCCCGGACTTAATCGATCGCTAAACCGACCAAGACTGTTCAAAACCCGAATCGAAATGATGACAAGACGAATCAGAACACAAACAGAAGAACATTTCATTGCTTATTACAACAATTCCATCAGAATACAAGGATATACAGAGTATGAATAAATATTATACAACAGAGAATATCAGAGATTTAAATACAATACTGCAGCGGAAAAATAATACAAAACATAACTGAAAGAAATACACGGATACAGAGCTTTCCGAATATCACTTCAGCTAAAAACCAGAATCCTGTGAATATAAATCTGCAAAACCAAAACTACTAGCTGCCAGTGCGGAAAATAAGGGCACCCATAGTTTAGGTTAAAACAATAAACTCCAGGTCACTCATGTGACTGATGTGAGAACTAAAACAGTTATTAATCTTTATTTTAGAGTTAGGTAAATCAAGGGACCACGCCGTATGACACGGAACGGGTTTCCTCCCAAGAATACCAATGCCTATAACAAACAGCGCAATGCTAAATAAAGAACAATGAAGCTATTATAAGACCCAGGTCCCATCACACAATGCAACACAAGCCGGAGGATAGGGTTTTTACCTTATAATAGACAAAGAATGCTTGATACGTTTAAAACAGATTATTATTACTATAAGTGAAGAAAACAACTTCAAATATAAATGTATCAATCATAGGCGGCATGGGTACCATCTATCATGTCGCCAATACTAGGCTCTACAAATAAAACCGCAAGGTCGTATTGGAAGTTGGATTACCATCTGTGAACCAAGGCAAAAGATAGTCCTCAACCGATTCGAGACAATCTAGCCCATGTCTCAGGCAAGTACTCTGTCAAGCCTTTAGATCGTCAGGGCCGGTCCACTCGATGTGGATTAAAATTCCTGAACACTGCGTTTCCCCGCCCTATGGGGCGTAAATGAGCCAACTAATGACTCCATCGGTTCAAGAACGACCGATATATCCGAGGCGCCTCCAATTCCAACAACCACATGAGTCAAACTCGTCAGCCAGCTCAAGCACTGACGCCACTCCTAGCTAGAAGTAAACGCATGTCCCCCCTGAGGTCCATCTCCCGTTTTTGGTTCACACCGGGGCGTGAGGCTCACGAATTAATGCTACACAAAGCTACGCTATATAAAAGCCGTGCTTTGATCATCACCACAAGACTCAGCTTTTCAACAAAAGCCTTGATCATTTGCATCTCAGCATGCCACACAGGCAATTCACGCTATGCAATTGATATCACTCCATCACACAGAATGAAATCCAATGTCAGACACACAGTCCATTTACAAGTTCGTTCTGGGTCTGAACGAAACCGGAGGAACCTTATTCCTCGCATATCCATCGATCTCTAGGTACGTCTGGACGATCACCAACTGATTCCCTCCTCTTGGGTGTACAGCCTAATCAAGATCATCAGTAATTATCCAAACGATGTGAAGACCTCCGGTCTTCAACCACCGTCTTCATCTTCGACTTATTGCCGAGTCAGTTATTCAGAATGGGTATAAACCCGGACTTTCTGAATAACTCGCGTATATAATAAACAAGTGTTACACAAACACAACATACGCCCCATTCCAATTCAGGATATTCTTTTATTCAAATATTCTTTTTCTTTTGGGGTAGGTTCCCATTAATTTTATCAAAGATAAATTCTTTAAAATTTATTCTTTAATCTTCCTTTGGTTATCATTTCAAATATTATTATGGTTTTCCAAACTAGTCGGGATTAGCGATCCTTACCGAAGTAATCATTTACTTAATTTCCCAATTCCAACCTATTCATCCCATGGAGCAAAAATAGCAATACTCCATATCTAACACCACGGTGTTATCGGTAAAATTAATTATCATTTCATGTTCAAATCTAATTAAAGATTTAACTATCACCTGGAGCAAAACCGGTGATACTCCGTCCTCGATCATTTCCCAGACTTGATAATTTAAATTATCAAATCCTCATTTCAATCTAATTAAAGATTCATTAAAACTCTAATTCAGTTTTAATCTCAAAAATCATTTCTTAATGACTTTTCAAAGTTAAGAAATTAATCTTATCTTTAACAGGGTTAAAGAGCTAATGTCCTTTAAAACACGGCTCATGATAAACCCAAAATCACATTCCATTAATCTATAACCGTAAATTAGTAAGAGAACAATTCCCTAAGTATTAACCCCGAAGGCCGAAACCAACATCAGATCAGTACCCAGGAAACCATTCGACTTAGCTAATCTCCAGTTAATTTCTATTTTTCTTAACTCCATTGGGTTTAAGAACAGTGTTAATGAAGACACCGTTCACGACAAACCCAAAATCCAATTCGATATTAAGTATAAGGCTCTAAATAGAAAATATATCGGCTTATATTCAATATCGAATTTTGAAACCAACAAATATCGTATTGGAAATAATGATATAAAATTTATCTTTCCAATTTCCATAATAATACTTGTATAATCACGAAATCCAACATCGAAATATCCCGAAGATGATTTCCATTCAAATCCATTCCAATTCATATATTGGAAATTCTGGTTATTTTAAAGCCCATTCTCAATCCCCTTTATTTCTTTAAAAATAATAGGAATATAATTCTAGTTAATAACTAGTTCAATTCGATAAAAATCTATTTTTATCCTTTTCAAATATTGAGTTTTTCATCCAAATTCTTCCCAAATCATTTATTATGATTTTACACAAATTATTAATATTTTTAATAATTTTATTAAGGCCCTTTCAGTCGATTTCCATCAACGGTCGTCGAACTGCACTTACAACGACCTTTTCTAAATTTGATTTGTATATAATCCCAAATCCAACCGTTAGATTTCAAATTTCTTATAATCGTTAGAAAGCTCTTTTCGATACGAACCCAACGGTTCCAGTCTTAGGAGAATCCGACGGTCGGATCTCCCGTAATATCAATTCGAAGTCAATGGTCGAATTTCGCAAACGACCGCGGCGCGGCGCGTTCTATTCAAACCATATATATATATATATATATTATATAATATATATTTCATTCAAAACGTAATTTATAAATTCGTTTTAAAACGATTCTCACTTTCAGTTCAATTTTAAATCAAAATTGAATATTCTTTATTATTAGTATATAAATGATAATATTTTCAAAGTATTCGATTTTGAAATCAATTCCTTTTCGATATTCATTATAAAAATGAATAAAATCGATATAAATATCATTCGCGTCAAAATGGCGCAACTCCAATCAATACGGCTTTAGTATTTCAATATTTTATTGAATATTATTTCAAAATATTCCTTATTTAAAATATTTTTTATTTTCCAAACTGGAATGAGGCCCAATCAAATACCATATAAGGTTACTTATACGGATTCCATACAACACATGTATATAATCACAACGATAAACAATCAACCATCACCCAAAGTGCTTTCTATCACTGTATGAGCTTTAAAATAAATTAATAACACCTATACAGCCTATCAACCAATCGATCGACATACCACTAAACAGTTGGGATTAGTGTACGTCAATATCATCCCAACACCCGTGTGGGGTTTCAATCAACAAACAAATATTTTATTTGTGCAGTTGGGCGACATGTAAAATTTATCGTCCCAATCAATATCAGTCAAATCAGTGTACATAAACAAATCGTCTGATTTGTAAATGAATATTTATTTTATTCACATACACGTTAAAAATTATATTTTAACTATTTATTCGGTTCGTTTACACAGTAAAAATGATATTTTATTTTTCTAATATTTAGGAAATTTTGGCGGTATAACGGCGCGATACTAGAAAAGGGATAAGGTCTAGCCTTATCCCTGGCCTCATAATGGCGCACGTCATACTCAAACCAAATTATATCAATTCGTTATTCACACCACAAACCAAATTCTAATCAATTCATTTCACATCACCAAACCAAATTCAAACAAGCATATCAATCAACACAAACAAGTCGCCCATGGTTTGTGGACGACGGGGAACAGTTCATATATGCAGTTACATAATAAATAACTGTATAAAGAAAATTAAAGTGAGGAGTTCTCACCCATAAGCTAAACCAAACGCCGCGACTCTTCTTATGTAGAAAATTTTCGTCGTGTTTTCAATGAGATCTGTTTCACGAAATTTATATATTAAAAATCACATTTTTAATGCGATGTTTACATTTTAAAGATCCCATGTTGATTTTATAAAAATTGCCCTTTTCCTAGCGCTATTTTTAAAATAAAATCACATTTTCATTTTGTTATTCATATAATAAAAATCGTAACTTTCATATAAAGAAAAATCACATTTTTAGATCGCCACTTCATATATAAAGATCATATTTTTACTACTCTACCTTAGTAAAAATCATATTTTTATAAGGAAGTTTATAGTATAAAAATCATATTTTTATCCCGATGCCATATATATATATAAAAATAAGATTTTTATAACGCTCCATGTTTTATAAAGATGATATTTTTACAATGCTACTACATATAAAAGATTACATTTATATTTCAACTCTACATATATATAAAAAAAAAAATTACCTCGCCTTCCTTATAAATAAAATCACATTTTATATGCTAAAAATCGAATTTTTACATAACTAAAAATCTCCTTTTTATAAAATAAAAATCATTCTTTTACATCGCTAAAAATCTAATCTTTTCTTTATTAAAAAATCAAGTCTTTCTTTAAAATAAAAATTGAATCTTCCTTGTTAAATATCAAGTCTTTCTTTAAAATAAAAATCGAATCTTTCTTGTTAAAAATCATAACCTTCTTTAAAATAAAAATTGAATCTTTCTTGTTAAAAATCATAACTTTATGTTGACAAAAATCCTAACTTTATCTAAATAAAATAATACTCTTAGCTAATTAAAAATTGAATCTTTATCATATTAATACACATAAATTTCAGATTTTTAACTCCCTATTACATAATAAAAACTGAAAAACAAATATAAATAAATTATATAAAAACTCACAACATTTTAAGGAGGAGAGTTTTCTGGTCCGAGGGGGTCCACATCGCAGATCAAAGGGGGGCTCGCGAAGGTGGTGGTCGGCGCTGCTGGGGGGCTCTTCACGGTGGCGAGCTCGGGTTTAGGGCTGCGGGTTTGGGGATTGGGAGGGTCGGGTGCTTCGAGTGGTGAGAGGAAGATGGGGAGAGAGGAGTGGCAGCTGAAGTAGCGCGGGGAGGGGGATCGGAGGTGGGGGTCGCGGCCATGGGTGGTTGCGAGGGGGAAGGGGGTCGACGGGTTTAGGGGATTGGGTTTTTTCCTTTTTTTTTATTGATCTGAGAATCGAACGATGGGGGGGTTGACCAAGGTAAAGAGAAAAAAAGGGGTTTTCTATATTATTAAATTATTATTTTTAATTTCAAAAGTACCTTTTTATTTTGAACTCGAAACCAAACCCACCGACTGTTGCCCCTAGCTAATTACCCCCATTCCGAACACAATGGGATATGTCATGTAGGCCAATTCGATCGTTACGATCAGTTTTCATTAAGTTTACAATATAATTAAATATAACGGTCTATATTGATTTTACCGTAAGTTTTAATTTACTGGGGCCACATACTGACTCTAAAAATTCCAGAAAAAATATTTCTAGCTTCATATTGACGATACGGTCCTAAAAAAAATAATTTCGTTGAATTCTGAGACTGTTTGAAAAAGGCCATTTTCCATTTGATTAAATTCAACTAAAATTGGTCAAACGCGTTTTCCTTTGCCACGCTCACATATTGATTCAGAAAATTATGCAAATTGGAATCTAGCAATAATTTGACATCCCGAATCCAACAAAAGTGGTTTCGTCGAAAACGAAGGTCGTTTGCAAAATTTACATTTTTAAGGGCCTTTATATATATTAAAATATACATAAATTCCACAGCGACTTTTCTGAATTTTAAAATGGACATATCTTACACTCTATAAAGTGAAATCTCAATTTCTTAGCTTCATTAGAAAGATATCATCAAACAGATTCAAATATTTCTTGTCTCGTTCAATTCTGACTTATATTGAATTCTGTATATTCATTTGAAATTCGAAATCGAATTTTCGAACTGCCGCGCCATTTCAGGCTCGTTATATAATTAAAATATATTTATTCGTTTTAATTTTGATTTAAATAAATTTTTCGTCATTATTATTTAAAATATTCATTTTAAATAATCAAAATCCATTAAAATCACCAAAATAAAAATTTTAAATTGGCTCAGATTTTCCGGGTTGTTACAGTTCTCCAAGTCAATCGTTTATCTCTTCATATTACAAAATCAATGAATATACATCTTTCTAAGTCCATTGATTGATTAATTGATTATGTAATCAATTTGTTCCTACCAAAATATCATCTCAAATATTTCCACATATAAATAATTTACAGAGTGAATCAATTAGCTAGTTTCTTTCCCTCTTAAACAAATTTTTGAATCACATAAATTCAATACTCCAATACAATTAAGATTAATTGTCTTAACTGCTTGATTGATTTGCAAGAACGCTACAAGATATGAATAAATACATTAGTATAACACCTAGTTTATATGTTAGTAGGTTTCAATGCAAAAGGATAGGAAAGCTGAAGTGGCTGTTCATTGTTTTTGAAGATTACGGTGATTCATAGTTGCTAACGAGACATCTTTTGACCATTGGAAGAATCTGGATGGAATTTAGGCAAAGAACTCCACATCAAATAAGACATTTCTTATGAGAAGATTGATAAAATTGAAGTTTAATGAAGGTGGATCAGTGGGTGAGCATTTCTTCAAAGCTTTAAATTACAATTTTCGATCATGTTTCATTTTGCAAATTTTTGAGATTTGATCTCAAATCGATGAGATCTTGGAAGAGACAAACGTACATCCGATGTTCACCTCGAAATTAAATCAAGGACCTTAAAATACATCTTGGAACGATATCGAACTATCTTATTTTCAGTGTAGGTTAACATTCAGTCATGCAAATAAATTTATAAATACTAATTACAGAAATGATTTAACTTATTTGATTTTCATTCTTGATCTATTTTATATTTTCAAAATTACTTTACAGTCAAGCAAGAAAGAAAACTCTTTTAAAACAAAATATGCAAAGTTGAAATGTTGAATTCATTAATCAGCTTAGTTTACTAGACTATATATCTTCTTATATGTAATGCAAATACTTTAGTCAACCGGTCAAGGTGAAGCCTTTTCCAAACTTTCAAAAATTTCGTTATGGATATTAAAAGTTGTTAGATCATTTTAAGTCCTTTTTAGTCATTTCCACCTATGTAGCCTATATAAAACTTCACGTTCTCATTCCTCGCTTCAGCAATCATAATGCCACCCCACGTTTCAACAACTATAACATTTTCTAACCCTATCTTCTTAATTGCAAATAACCATGCTTTCTCTTTCCCCATTAAAACAAGAGGAAAACTAAATTGAGTAATTTGTCTATTTGCTTTAGTTTCATTAGGGTACATATGAAGAAGAACACAATTGCGATGGTTTATGGTGATGGCGATGGTGCATAACAATTCTCAATCACAATAGCGCTCTTCGGATGATTGAATATCGATTTTTTTTACTGAATTAGTTCCTTTAAAACTCTAATTCTCTCAGACACTGCAATAATTTAGATTGCTATGGAGCAGATAGATGATGGTTTGGGCAGAGAGAGACAAAAGAAACAAACCTACAATGTTTACCGATCTTCATACGATTAAAAATTGATTTTTAAATTTTTGGTTTATAAAATTTGTTAACTTTAAAACCCTAATTCTCTCTATTTTGTTTTCATAGATTTTGCAATGATTTAGATTGCTACGAAACAGATGGCTGACAATTTTAGAAGGGGCAAACAAAAGGAACTATGGTACTTTGTTTTTTTACACTATATTTTTCTTATCTTCATTTCCATATTTCTTCATCATAAGTTCCTGTAATGACCCGCATTTTCAGTGGTATAATAATTAATTTATTTAATTATTTATATAGTGAATTAGAGAATTTAATGGTCGTTGAATTAAATAACTTTGAATATTTAATTAAAATAATAATTAAATAATAGATTTAATTCTGAAATAATCAGAATTGGCGGAAAGGGTGATATGGTGTGAATTGGGAAATTCGAAATATATAATTCAGTTTAGAATTGAATTACGATAACGAATATATTTATAAACGCCGTTTGAATGTATAATTATTATATAATTATAATCGAGCTTGAAATGGCGTGACAGTTCACGATTTGGCGATTCGAACTTTAAACGAATATACAGAAGCCGTTTTAAATCGGATTTCTGTGAAATAAGTAACGTTAGGAGCTGGTGGAGTATATTTTTCTAGTGGAAGAGAAAAATCGAGATTTCGTCGTGTAGATTTTGATTTATGTCCAAATCAAATTTTAGAAAAGTTGTTGTAGAATTCCTTTATAATTTATATCGATTTATTTATATTTTAAATAGATTTTTAATATAAATCGAATATCGATATAACTGGAATTTTGAAATATCGAGTTATAAATCCAATGGGAACTGTATGGTATTTTGTTGTGAATATATATGATAATATTTATTTTTAAATATTAAATTTAATTGTTTTTAAATATATTTATATATTTAAAAGGGTTATATAGAGCTTTAAAAAAAGCCAGTTTTGCAAACGACCTCAGAATTCGACGAAACTAATTTTGTTGGATCAGCAATGTTAAATTATTTTTAGATATCAAGTTCTGTGATTTTTAGAGTTAGTATGTGGCCGTACCGATTTTTAATGTGAGAAACAGTTAGTATTTTGACGATTAAAAATACGTTGTGTAAGCAAACGGAGTCAGAATTCGACGAAACCAGTTTCGTTGGGACCGTAATGTCGAACTCTGGTCGTATATCCAGTTTTGTGATTTTTGGGTATCGTGTGTGATCACAGGAATTTTAGAGGACAAACAAAGGTAGCGTTTGGTTAAAATTCAATATAATTTTCGAAAATAAAATATCTAAAATTTCTGTCAATACCCCCCTTAACCCTTAAAACCTAATTTCATCAAAACAATTTTTGCGCCGTCGTTTTTCCAAACCAGAATACCAAAAACATGAAAACCTCCTCAATCAAAAATCAATATCAATTCATATAAAATTCCATAAATCCGGAGAAGAACATGCTTGGATTCCTAAGGAGTTTCTCAACGTTTCCATGTTCATTTCAGAAAATTCAAACCCTTTTTTGTGTCGCTCAAATCCTAGACGCGAGCTCAAGCAAGGGTAGGGTTCATGTTTGTGGGGTTTTCAAACATCGATTCATGAAAAGGATGTTGGATTTATGTTTGTGAGGTAGAGTAGCAATATCCCACGAAAATCCGATGGGATTGGGGATGAAAAGTGATGGACCATCACTGTATAGGGCGTCAGGAAGCTGTGCGACACGTTTTGAATGGGGGTGCCGAGTTAGAGGTATTCGGTATCAGGTTCGAGAGGATTGAATGAGGGAATTTGTGGCGATTTTTATTCGATTTTTAGGATGTTGTGGAAGGAGAACGGAGTGGGTGAAGTTTGGGAAATGGTATAAGGGAGCACGGCTGTTAAGGTTACGGCAAATTCATTTGGGGAGGAAGAAGGGTATTTGGGCTGAGCGGGTTTTGGCCGTGTTTAAATGGTGAGACCCATATAAATAAAAAGGTTAAGTTATTTTAATTTAAGTTAAGAGTATGAATTTGTAAATTGAATATCTCGACCATACAATATCAGATTAACGAACCGTAAGTTGCGTTGAGAACGTATGGACGAGCATTCCACAATGAAACTGACTGGAAGTCCATTGGAGCTCATTTAAATTTATGGCAAAATAAATTGTTTGATTCAAATCAAACAAACAGTTTATCATTCTTTAATGATGAACTGCCAATGTGGGCAAAACTCACTAACTCTGAACAGATCTATTTTTATAACGTATATTTAGAACTGATAAACGATGACTGATTGTTGTGTGTTAATTGTTTGGTTGATTTGTTTGTGTATTGGTTGAAATTATCGATAACGATATATATATAAATCGTTAATCGAATATTGATTCTGTTTATCAGAATATTTTATACTCTTGTTGTTTAACATCTGTGAGGCATGGAAACAGGTTGGAGGGGTCCAACTGGACTCCTCAATATTTATAATATTGTTCTGTTCATGTATTATGATATATGATGTGATATATAATCTGTTTGATTATTTGTGTTTAAATGATATCGATCATTGTGGTTTGCCATTTTAAATATCATAAGAGACTCTAGGATGTAAAAAGAAATATTTCAATGTATATCGAAATAAAGGAATTTTATAAAATCAATCAATTTTATAAAAGGAAATATTTTGAAAATAAAGTATTTATAAAAATCATAGGATTTTATAAAGGAGAACATTTATTTAGAAAATATATAGGAGTTTATAAAGGAGGATATTTATTTATAAGACCAATAGAATATCAAAAAGGAATATTTATTGGGAAAATAAACAGGATAAAGATAAAAGGAAAATATTTATAAAACGAATAGAGTTTTATAAAAGGAATATTTATTTGATAAATAAATAGAATTAAATTGGAATATTTATTTAGAAAACAAATAGAAGTATAAGAGGATTATTTGTATAGAAAATAAATAGACAAATATAGGAAGAGAAATATTTGTAAAACATTTACAAATAAAGGTTATACAAGGAAGAAATAAATAGAGTTATAAAAGGGAATTTTAAATAAGACTTAAGTGTTAAAAACTTAAGGGATTACATAAAGGAAATAATCGAGTCAGAATTAGTCGATTAGAGTTAGTTGAATATAAAGTTATTCGAAATAGAGTTTAAAGAATACTAGTTATTCGAAATAGAGTAAATCAAATAAAGTTAAGCAAAATTAGAAACTGGCTAGAGATTAGTAAATCGAATGGTTTTCTAAGTATCTATCTGATGTTGGTTTCGGCCTTCGGGATTAATACTTAGGGAATTGTTCTCATACTAGTTTACAGTCAGGGACTGATAGTTGTGGAAGAATAGTGATACATAATTAAGCCATGGAAATGTTTTCCAGCGTTAATAACGTATATTTTCTAAACATAGAAAATGAGGAAATATATATATATATATATATGGTTAATGATGATTGATCGATATAATTTCCATCTGGAAATAATATCGTTGTTTGCACACGTGTTTTTCTTTAATAGTTAAATAACAGACTATCAAAGTTTTGACCATTTTAACGTTGTTAATATAGAGAGACCGGTTGGATTATTTCCCAAGGAACCACTCTGTATTGGCATAAGCGTTGCGAATCATATATGCCAAAGATAACTGAAGACGAAGGAAAGTGCAAGGGCTATTGTATAAGTCTTAGATAACAGTGCCTAAGATGGATGTACTGAATAGTGCCTTCGGTTTGTCCAGTCCCAGGACAAATTGAATGGACGAATGTTTGACAGAGTACATCTGGTAGATCACGTAAGTTGATCCTTTCAAACGTATTTACGTTGGTGGCAGAGGAATTTGTTTCTCTTAGCTTATACCCGTGGTATTTTTGGGGAAATCAATTTGTGATTTGACGGGTGTGACGATGTGGCATTCAAAGTGAATGAAGGAGTAATCTGTTGAAAGATACGTTATGACCTCCAGCCTCATCAACTGGGAAATGACAGAAATCGGGCAGGCAGCATGGCTATGTAGGTCGCACCTATTACGTTGTATAATCACGTGATCTAGAGTTTCATTTACTTCTAATGTTACAACCCGGAAAATTTGAGCCAATTTAAAATTTTTATTTTGGTGATTTTAATGAATTTTGGGTTATTTAAAATGAATATTTTAAATAATATCGACAAGAAATTTATTTAAATCGAAGTTAAAATTAATAATTTTATTTTAATTATAATTCGAGCCTGAAATGGCACGGTAGTGCCAAAATTCGATCTCAAAATTCAAATGAATATACAGAATTCAATATAAGTCAGAATTGAATGAAACAAGAAATATTTGAATCTGTTTGATCATATCTTTCTAACGAGAGTAAGAAACTGTGATTTCACTTTATAGAGTGTAAGATATGTCCAGTTTAAAATTCAGAAAAGTCGCTGTGGAATTCATATATATTTTAATATATATAAAGGCCTTAAAAATAGCCGTTTTGCAAACATCATCTGTTTTCGATGAAACCACTTTTCTTGGATCCGTGACTACGAATTATTGCAAGGTTTCAAAATTCATAATTTTTGAAATTAATATGTGAGCGTGGCAAAAGAAAACGTGTTTTAACAGTTTCAGTCAATTTCGATCGACCAGAAAATTACCATTTTTCAAACGGACTCAGAGTTTGACGAAACTAGTTTTGTTAGGACCGTATCGTCAATACGAAGCTGGAAATAATTTTTCTGTAATATTTAGAATCAGTGTGTGGTATCGGTAATTTAAAATGTGCGTTCAAATTCAATATACATTGAACTATATTTTAATTTAAATGGAAACTAATCGTAATGGTCGAATTAACTTACCGGACATATCCCATTGTGTTCGTAATGGGGGTATTTAGCTAGGGGCGACAGTCGTTGGATTTGGTTTGGAGTTCGTATCAATAAGCGGGTATTTAATGAATTAAATTATATATTATATATATATATATTGTTTTGGCCACAAAACCCTAAAGCCCGTTCAGTCTCTTGCGCCGCTAGTTCTTCATCGAGGGCCAAAAGGGGGCGATTTTAATTCTCCAAAATTACCCCAATCCGATTTATAATTTCAGAAATTTCTAAAACAATAATGAAAGAAGATTCCAACAGCTTCGAAATCAAATGGGTTTGATTAACTTTAGTGGTCAGAATCGTTCGATATTGCGCCTCAAACAGGCCGCGCTCGTGGTCAATTTGCATGGTCAAGGGGGCGTCGGATCTCACGACGTTCAGGCCGATGGTGGCTCATTCGAAAGGCTACACGGTGGCGCAATTGGATCGTATCCTTAAGGCATCTTGGGGGGTGCGATTTTGGTCAAAGGATGTCGATGTTTGGGTTTGTTTTTGAGGCATCTGGGAATCAATGGGGAAGAAGGAAAAACGAACAACCACGTTTTTAAACCGTTGCTAATGAAGGTAATTAGGATTTTAATTATAAATTAATTATCCATTCATGTAATTAAGGTGTTTAACACCGTAACATTTCCATACGAGGTCGAAATCACGCGAAACTGGATCCGTTGCGATCGTAGAGCTGAGAGCTTCGCAACAAAACTGACCGGGTCCAATTCCGAGCACGTTGAAATTTCGGGCAGGATCAAATCCAAACTGTTCAGAAAATTCAGATAAAATTGTCGGAGTGGATCCCACTGTAAGAATTTCTCACTAAAATATTTTCTGTACAGATATTTATTGTATAACTGCATATCTGAACTGTTCCCTGTCGTTCACAGACCATGGACAACTTGTTTGTTTGATTGTATTGAGTGGTTGAAATTGTTTGTGATGTGAAATGGACTGTGTAAAAATATTTGAAATAAAATATATATTCATGTGTTGAAATAAAATATATATTCATGTGTTGAAATGAAATATATATTCATGTGTTGAAATAAAATATATATTCATGTGTCGAAGTAAAATAAATATTCATTTAAAAATCGGACGATTTGTTTATGTACACTGATTTGACTGATATGGATTGGGACGATAAATTTTACACATCGCCCAACTGCACAAATAAAAATCTGTGTTTGTTGACTGAAACCCCACACGGGTATTGGGATGATATTCGACATACACTAATCCCGATTGTTTAGTTGTTTGTCGATCGATAGGTTGACAGACAGTTGTGTAGTGCACTTTGGATGATGGTGGATTATTTATCGTTGTTGTTATATACATGTGTTGTATGAAATCCATATAAATAACATTATATGGTAATTTATTGGGTCTCATTCCAGTTTAGAAAATAAAGAATATTTTAAAAATAATATTTAGAACAAGAAAATATATATTCATGTGTTGAATAAACAAAATAGTCATGTGTTGACAATACTCATGTGTTGAGAATATTCATGTGTTGAAACTTATCATGTGTTGAACGAAATATTTATACAATAAAATTCACATTTTTATTGTAAGTAAGAATTAAAAAATATTCATGTGTTGAAGATAATATTCATTTGTTGAATAGAATAACAAAGTTATTGAAATATATAAAGCCGTGTTGATTAGATTTGCGCTATTTTGACGCGAACGATATTTATATCGATTTTATTCATTTTTATAATGAATATCGAAAAGAAAGTGATTTCAAAATATAACGTTTTGAAAATATTATCATTTATATATTAATGATTTGGAATATTCAATTTTAATTTGAAATTGAATATGAAGTTGTAATCGTTTTGAAAACGAATTTAAAATGATTTCTAAAATACGTTTTGAAAGGAAATCGACGAAATATATAATATATATATATATATTATATATATTTAATGGCCTGAATAGAACGCGACGCGCCGCGGCCGTTAGCGAATTTCGACCATTAACTTCGAATTGATGTTACGGGAGATAAGACCATCGGATTCTCCTAAAACCGGAACCGTTGGGTTCGTATCGAAAAGAAACTTCTAACGAATGTAAGAAATTTGAGATCTAACGGTTGGATTTGCAGATACATCCAAATCAAACTTAGAAAAGGTCGTTGTAAGTGCAGTTCGACGACCGTTATTGGAAATCGACTGTACGGGCCTTGATAAAATTATTAAAAATATCAATAATTTGTGTAAAATTATAATAAATGATTTAGAAAGAACTGGGATGAAAAATTACCTATTTGAAAGGATACAAATATATTTTTATCGAAATGAACTAGTTATGAACTAGAATTAAGATCCAATATTTTTAAATAAACAAATTGGATTTCAAGTGGTTTTAAATATAATCAGGATTTCCAATATACGTATTGGAATAGATTTGAATCGAAATTATCGTCGGAATATTTCGATGTTGGATTTCGTGATTATACAGATATGGTTGTGGAAATTTGAAAGATATATTTATATCGTTATTTCTAATACGATATCTGTTGGTTTTAGAATTTGATATTGAATATAAGCCGATATATTTTCTATTCAGAGCCTTGTATTTAATATCAAATGGGATTTTGGGTTCATCGTGAATGGTGTCTTAAATAACACTGTTCTTGAACCCAGTTTAGAAAAGAATAAATCTTTTAATTAAGATTTATTGAAATTGTCCGGTTAATTAGTATTTAATTGGAATTGAATTGAAATTGATTTTTGGGTTTATCGTGAACGGTGTTTTAAATAACACTTGTTCTTTAACCCGATTAACAATGGGATGTGAATTTGGGTTTATCGTGAACCGTGTTTTAAATGACATCGGTTCTTTAACCCAGTTAAAGATTAAAACTAAGTGGAGTTTTAATGAATCTTTAATTAGATTGAAATGGTCGAGAATGGAGTATCACCAGTTTTGCTCCAAGCGATAGTTAAATCTTTGACTAGATTTGAACGTGAAATGGTAATTAATTTTACCGATAACACCATGGTGTTAGATAGGGAGTATTACCAGTTTTGCTCTAGGGGATAAATAGGTTGGGATTGGGAAATTAAATAAATGATTACTTCGGTAAGGATCGCTAATCCCGGCTAGTTTGGAAAACTTTAAAATGGTTTGAAATGATATCCAAAAGAAGGTTAAAGAATTTATCTTTGATAAAATTAATGGGAACCTTTCCCTAAGAATATGAATATTTGAATAAAAGAATATTCTGAATTGGAATGAGGCGTATGTTGTGTTTGTGTAACACTTATTTATAAAATACGCGAGTTATTCGGAAAGATCGGGTTTATCCCATTCTGAATAACTGATACGACGATATGTCGAAGATGAAGACGGTGGTGGAAGACCGGAGCTCTTCACATCGTTTGGATGATTACTGATGATCTTGATTGGGATGTACATCCAAGAGGAGGGAATCAGTTGGTGATCGTCCAGACGTACTTGGAGATCGACGGATATGCGAGGAAAGTGCCTCCGGTTTCATTCAGACCCAGAACGAACTTGTAAATGGACTGTGTGTCTGACACTGGATTTTGTTCTGTGTGATTGATTTCTATTAAATATATATCTGTTTGGCGGTGGAGAATTTAATCTCTTGCTTAACGCCCTTCTCTGAGACGTATGATCTCAGAGGTTATATATCGATAGGAATCAGACGCATGGAGTGAATTGCCTGTGTGGCATGCCTAAGTGGCAAATGATCAAGGCTTCTATTGAAAAGCAGAGTCTTGTGGTTGATGATCAAAGCACGGCCTGTGTGGCGTAGCTTTGTGTAGCGTTTAATTCACGAGTTTCACACCCAGTATGAACCAAAAACAAGAAGAGGACTTTAGGGAGGGCATGCGTTTCTTTCTAGTTAGAGGTGGTGTCGGTGCTTAAACTGGCTGACATTTATATTATTTTCACCTGTGTGGTTGTTGCTGTTGCGAGGAGCCTCGGATATATCGATCGTTCTCGAACCGATGGAGTCATTAGTTGGCTCATTTACGCCCCATAGGGCAAGGAAACGCAGTGTTCAGGCATTTTAATCCACATCGGTGGACCGACCCTGTCGCTCCAAGGTCACTCGAGCTCTAACCTGAGGCTCGGGCTAGAGAGTCTCGAATCGGTAGAGGACTATCTTTTGCCTCGGTTCATACCATAAATGATAATCCAAATTCCAATACGACCTTTTGCGATTATGATTGTAGAGCCTAGTATTGGCGACATGATATATGGTACCCATGCCGCCTATGATTCATACATTTATATTTGAAGTTGTTTTCTTCACTTATAGTAATAATAAAAGATTAAATTTCGCGTACCAAGCATTCTTTGGCTATTATAAGGTAAAACCCTATCCTCCGGCTTGCGTTGCTTTGTGTGATGGGACCTGGGTCTTATAATAGCTTCATTGGTCTTTATTTAGCATTGCGCTGTTAGTTATATACACTGGTATTCTCGGGGTAAAAACACTTTCCGTGTTATACAGCGTGGTCCCTTGATTTACCTAACTTTAAAATAAAGATTAATAACTGTTTTAGTTCTCACACCAGTCACATGACTGACCTGGAGTTTATTGTTTTAACCTAAACTCTGGGTGCCCCTATTTTCCGCACGGGCAACTAGTAGTTTTGGTTTTGCAGATTTTTATTCACAGGATCTTGATTTATAGCTGAAGTGATATTCAGAAAGCTCTTTAACCGTGTATTTCTTTCAGTTATGTTTTGTATTATTTTTCCGCTGCAGTAATATATTGTAATCTATGATAATTATCAAATGTGTAATATTTATTCATACTCTGTATATTCTTGTATTCTGATGGAATTGTTGTAATAAGCAATGAAATGTTCTTATGTTTGTGTTCTGATGTGCATTGTTCTCATCGCAATCCGTGCTTTCCTTCATGGGGAAGTTCGGGTCGTGTCAGCTAAAAATCTATTGTTGATGCTGTCCCATTCGGGAAACGGTTGCTGATCCCAACCGTTGGTGATATACATTCGATACACTCAAGCAAAATGAGTGGTCGGTCATGTGTGGCCAGGTTGCAAGATGTTCTTGTTGAACCCAGTGTATTCCTCTCTAGAGGTACACTAGCGAAATGTGGTTCCATACCTTGTCATAGTTGGAAATCCAGTACCCAATACGTGCTTGTGGTTTTGATTGTATACTATATATGTAGAACGTGAGATGAAAGTGTTTCTGCTAGATGATTATTGTATTGTGGTTGATAGACACTATTATAATATCAATGCGTTATGATATAATGATTATTTTGGATTCTCATAAGGGAAAAACCCGTTCCGTTATATGGCGTGGTCTTATGAGATATCGTTTAATGGCTCAAACTGTTTTAAACTGTTTTACTCATACCAGTCCCATGACTGACCCAGAGTTTATTTTGTTTTGTTTTCCCTAAACTCTTGGGTGCCCAATTTTATACGGGCAGTCAAGTAGTCGGGATTTACAGATACTTGAAGAGCTAGAGCAGGAGGCTTCAGGATTTCATATAGTTATTGTTTGTTTTCCGCTGTGTTGTAAGTGTTGTACTTTGAAATGATATGTATATTCAAGTACAGATTTATATTTCAAAGTTATGATATATATTATATGTTATTCATTCCGCTGTGAGGTTCGTGTTACTCCGATGTTGTGTTCTTCTTCTTCTTTTATTCTAAGTTTCTATCTTATCTTTCCTCACCCTCTGTTTTCTTTCTATTAGTTTCCTGGTTTCCAGTTTAATTTGGGGTTGGACTTTTGTTTTTGGTTAGCTCAAATTGGACCGGATTTTTGGGTCACTACAGTAGGTATTAGAGCTTAAGGTTAAGTGAATTACCTTAGCTCTGTGGCGTAACTCGATAGAGATGGGATTAGTAATATCCTAGATTAAGTTTGAGTGTACACATACGAGTGCGTATTTGTTATTTGATATAAAAATTTGTTTTATATTATGGAGATTTATTGGTTGAGTGGCTTATTAATTCTGGTCGATCTGTTTGATCCACTGTATTGGTAGGAGTTTTATAAACACTTGAATACGATAAACCGACATAGTATGTTTTGGAGAACAGGTAAATGGAATAATTTAACCTGAATATATTTTGATATAGTATATTGGTTGGGTTGGTTGTTATTATAATCGAGTAAGATTATAAAAGTGAAATGGTTATAAATAACTAATCAGAATTCATATAAGTAAAGTACATGGAATAAGATGAATTAAATCAGAATTTAAATCAGAATTTGAATTTAAAGTAAGGAAATTTTAAGTTCCTGGGAGATTTTGAAAACGTTTTTCAAACTGAAAGTGATATAGTATTGAACTCACTTCGATTGCTGGAAAATAATTCCGATGATGATTCGGACATCGTCGGTGTGATTTTCGAGTTGGTAAGTGACGGATTACTACCAAAGATTTGTTTTTTTGAAATGTTTGAGAAAATAAGTTATATAGAAATTCAAAGGTTTTGAATTGGTATTATGATTTCAAAATGATTTGAAATAAACCCAGGAATTTATATTATGGTATCTAAATTTAACTTATGAAGTTAAATAAAATGAGATGGTAAAAATAAATTAAAATTTAGCTTGAACTAAGTTAAGAAAAAAAACTGATTGAAGTAGAAATAATATAGAATTAACTTGGATTAATAAGTTAAGAGTTTGAAATCGAGAATGGAACTCGAGTGGAAATAGAATTCGACTTAGGTATAAGCGAATGATTTGGTTTTGAGGATGAACTGATTGGAGATCAAGTTGGTAATGCATTGTTATATGCAGAAGTGGTAATGAATGGTAGGGATATAGCGATATGGCCGACAAAAAGGTACACGTTTATATTTCACATGAGTTTGGTGATTTTATGAGCCGAATTGGTGATCTGCTTGGCTGTTTGATTTTCTTTTGAGTTGGGAAGGCCTAGAGAGGCAAGTTGTGGTTTTACCGATAGGGCTGTACAAAGGAGGTTATGGCGAAATTTTTCGAGAAGATAAGGTGTTAGAAAATTTTCAGGATTTTTGAAAATTTTCGTTGATAAGCATTAATTAATAATTTAATTAAAATTAAATTAGTTCAGTAGAAAACTGGATTTAAAAAGTGAACAAGTAAGTTCTAACCAGTCGATAGGGTTTGTTTTCTACCTTAGCAATTTCGAGGACGAAATTATTTTAAGTGGGGAAGAATGTAATGACCCGCATTTTCAGTGGTATAATAATTAATTTATTTAAATAGTGAATTAGAGAATTTAATGGTCGTTGAATTAAATAACTTTGAATATTTAATTAAAATAATAATTAAATAATATATTCAATTCTGAAATAATCAGAATTGGCGGAAAGGGCGATATGGTGTGAATTGGGAAATTCGAAATATATAATTCAGTTTGGAATTGAATTACGATAACGAATATATTAATAAACGCCGTTTAAATGTATAATTATTATATAATTATAATCGAGCTTGAAATGGCGCGGCAGTTCACGATTTGGCGATTCGAACTTTAAACGAATATATAGAATCCGTTTTAAATCGGATTTCTGCGAAACAAGAAACTTTAGGAGCTGGTGGAGTATATTTTTCTAGTGGAAGAGAAAAATCGAGATTTCATTGTGTAGATTTTGATTTATGTCTAAATCAAATTTTAGAAAAGTCGTTGTAGAATTCCTTTATAATTTATATCGATTTATTTATATTTTAAATAGATTTTTAATATAAATCGAATATCGATATAACTGGGAATTTTGAAATATCGAGTTATAAATCCAATGGGAACTGTATGGTATTCTGTTGTGAATATATTCGATAATATTTATTTTTAAATATTAAATTTAATTGATTTTAAATATATTTATATATTTAAAAGGGTTATTTAGAGCTTTAAAAATAGCCAGTTTTGCAAACGACCTCAGAATTCGACGAAACTAGTTTTGTTGGATCCGCAATGTTAAATTATTGTTAGATATCAAGTTCCATGATTTTTAGAGTTAGTATGTGGCCGTACCGATTTTTAATGTGAGAAACAGTCAGTATTTTGACGGTTAAAAATACGCTGTGTAAGCAAATGGAGTCGGAATTCGACGAAACCAGTTTCGTTGGGACCGTAATGTCGAACTCTAGTCATATGTCCAGTTTCATGATTTTTGGATATCGTGTGTGATCAGAGGAATTTTAGAGGACAAATAAAGGTAGCGTTTTATTAAAATTCAATATAATTTTCGAAAATAAAATATCTAAAATTTCTATAAATACCCCCCCTTAACCCTTAAAACCTAATTTCATCGAAACAATTTGTGCGCCGTCGTTTTTCCAAACCAGCATACCAAAAACATGAAAACCTCCTCAATCAAAAATCAATATCAATTCATATAAAATTCCATAAATCCGGAGATGAACATGCTTGGATTCCTAATGAGTTTCTCTACGTTTCCTTGTTCATTTCAGAAAGTTTGAACCCTTTTTTGTGTCGCTCAAATCCAAGACGCGAGCTCAAGCAAGGGTAGGGTTCATGTTTGTGGGGTTTTCAAACATCGATTCTTGAAAAGGATGTTGGATTCATGATTGTGAGGTAGAGTAGCAACATCCGGCGAAAATCTGATGGGATTGGGGATGAAAAGTGACGGACCGTCACTGTATAGGGCGTCAGGAAGCTGTGCGATGTGTTTTGAATGGGGGTGCCGAGTTAGAGGTATTCGGTATTAGGTTGGAGAGGATTGAATGAGGGAATTTGTGGCGATTTTTATTCGATTTTTAGGATGTTGTGGAAGGAGAACGGAGTGGGTGAAGTTTGGGAAATGGTATAAGGGAGCACGGCTATTGAGGTTACAACAAATTCATTTGGGGAGGAAGAAGGGTATTTGGGCTGAGCGGGTTTGGGCCGTGTTTAAATGGTGAGGCCCGTATAAATAAAAAGGTTAAGTTATTTTAATTTAAGTTAAGTGTATGAATTTGTAAATTGAATATCTCGACCATACAATATCAGATTGACGAACCGTAAGTTGCATTGAGATCGTATGGACGAGCACTCCACAATGAAACTGACTCGAAGTCCATTGGAGCTCGTTTAAATTTATGGCAAAATAAATTGTTTGATTCAAATCAAACAAACAGTTTATCGTTCTTTAACGATGAACTGCCAATGTGAGTAAAACTCACTAACTCTGAACAGTTCTATTTTTATAACGTATATTTAGAACTGATAACTGATGACTGATTGCTGTGTGATAATTTTTTGGTTGAATTGTTTGTGTATTGGTTGAAATTATCGGTAACGATATATATATATATATATATAAATCGTTAATCGAATATTGATTCTGTTTATCAGAATATTTTATACTCGTGTTGTTTAACATCTGTGATGCAGGGAAACAGGTTGGAGGGGTCCAACTGGACTCCTCAATATTTATAATACTATTCTGTTCATGTATTATGATATATGATGTGATATATAATCTGTTTGATTATGTATGTTTAAATGATATCGATCATTGTGGTTTGTCATTTTAAATATCATAAGAGACTCTGGGATGTAAAAAGAAATATTTCAATGTATATCGAAATAAAGTAATTTTATAAAATCAATCGATTTTATAAATGGAAATATTTTGAAAATAAAGTATTTATAAAAATCATAGGATTTTATAAAGGAGAACATTTATTTAGAAAATGAATAGAAATTTGTAAAGGAGGATATTTATTTATAAGAACAATAGAATATCAAAAGGGAATATTTATTGGGAAAATAAACAAGATAAAGATAAAAGGAAAATATTTATAAAACGAATAGAGTTTTATAAAAGGAATATTTATTTGATAAATAAATAGAATTAAATTGGAATATTTATTTAGAAAACAAATAGAAGTATAAGAGGATTATTTATTTAGAAAATAAATAAACAAATATAGGAAGAGAAATATTTGTAAAACATTTACAAATAAAGGTTATAAAAGGAAGAAATAAATAGGGTTATAAAAGGGAATTTTAAATAAGACTTATGTGTTAAAAACGTAAGGGATTATATAAAGGAAATAATCGAGTCAGAATTAGTCAATTAGAGTTAGTTGAATATAAAGTTATTCAAAATAGAGTTTATCGAATATTAGTTATTCGAAATAGAGTAAATTAAATAAAGTTAAGCAAAATTTGAAATTGACTAGAGATTAGTAAATCGAATGGTTTTCTAAGTATCTATCTGATGTTGGTTTCGGCCAACGGGATTAATACTTAGGGAATTGTTCTCATACTAGTTTACAGTCAGGGACTGATAGTTGTGGAAGAATAGTGATACGTAATTAAGCCATGGAAATGTTTTCCAGTTTTAATAATGTATATTTTCTAAACATAGAAAATGAGGAAATATATATATATATATATATATATATATATATGGTTAATGATGATTGATCGATATAATTTCCATCTGGAAATAATATCGTTGTTTGCACACGTGTTTTTCTTTGATAGTTAAATCACAGACTATCAAAGTTTTGACCATTTTAACGTTGCTAATATGGAGAGACCGGTTGGATTATTTTCCAAAGAACCACTATGTTTTGGCATAAGTGTTGCGAATCATATATGCCAAAGATAATTGAAGACGGAGCAAAGCGTAAGGGCTATTGTATAAGTCTTAGATAACAGTGTCTAAGATGGATGTACTGAATAGTGCCTTCGGTTTGTCCAGTCCCAGGACAACTTGAATGGACGAATGTTTGACAAAGTACATCTGGTAGATCACGTAAGTTGATCCTTTCAAACGTATTTACGTTGGTGGCGGAGGAATTCGTTTCTCTTAGATTATACCCGTGGTATTTTTTGGGGAAATCAATTTGTGATTTGACGGGTGTGACGATGTGGCATTCAAAGTGAATGAAGGAGTAATATGTTGAAAGATATGTTATGACCTCCAGCCTCATCAACTGGGAAATGACAGAAATCGGGCAGGCAGCATGGCTATGTAGGTCGCACCTATTAGGGTGTATAATCACCTGATCTAGTGTTTCATTTACTTCTAAAAATCTATTGTTGATGCTGTCCCATTCGGGAAATGGTTGCTGATCTTAACCGTTGGTGATATACATTCGATACACTCAAGCGAAATGAGTGGTCAGTCATGTGTGGCCGGGTTGCAAATTGTTCTTGTTGAACCCAGTATATTCCTCTCTAGAGGTACACTCGCGAAAGGTGGTTCCATACCTTGTCATAGTTGGAAATCCATGACCCAATACGTGCTTGCGGTTTTGATTGTATACTATATATGTAGAACGTGAGATGAAAGCGTTTCTGCTAGATGATTATTATATTTTGGTTGATAGACACTATTATAATATCAATGCATTATGATATAATGATTGTTTTGGATTCTCATAAGGGGAAAACCCGTTCCGTTATACGGCGTGGTCTTATGAGATATTGTTTAATGGCTCAAACTGTTTTAAACTGTTTTACTCATACCAGTGACCCGGAGTTTATTTTGTTTTGTTTTCCCTAAACTCTTGGGTGCCCAATTTTATACGGGTAGTCAAGTAGTCGGGATTTACAGATACTTGAAGAGCTGGAGCAGGAGGCTTCAGGATTTCATATAGCTATTGTTTGTTTTCCGCTGTGTTGTAAGTGCTGTACTTTGAAATGATATGTATATTCAAGTACATATTTATATTTCAAAGTTATGATATATATTATATGTTATTCGATCCGCTGTGAGGTTCGTGTTACTCTGATGTTGTGTTCTTCTTCTTCTTCTATTCTAAGTTTCTATCTTATCTTTCCTCACCCTCTGTTTTCTTTCTACTAGTTTCCTGGTTTCCAGTTTAATTTGGGGTTGGACTTGTGTTTTTGGTCAGCTCAAATTGGACCGGATTTTCGGGTCACTATAGTTCCCAAACTAATTTTTTCAGTTTTAAATATTTTACAATTAACGCAAATTATTTACATTGGTTTCTCCCTCTTGATTTGATTTTGCATAATGGGATTTTTTTATGTATAATTATTCCCACTATTTCAGATCTCGAAAATATCCCTCGAGATCTCGTCCAAGATCTCGTTTTGGACTCCTTCTGAAACGAAACAACAAATCTCACTGTAAATTTCCTTTCGAATATATCGCGTGAAGTAGTGCAATATTGAACGATATATCGAACGGGACAAGATACTGGAATATTGTCCCAGATTTTGGATTTTATGGTTAAAATTTAATCCGTGCATGAGCTAAAAACATAATTAAAAAACTAAAATAGTTATGATTATCTCTTGTTGTTTAACATTTTGCATGTTAAATGACCATATTGTATGTTTATATATGTTCTACAATGCTTATGATTATCATATTCGCTTTTTTTGTATAAATATTATCCATGTAATTATGTATTTTTAGTTTTACTTATGCTGAATTGTTTTAGTGATTTAGATCTTTTTTATGTTTTATATCCGACAAAAAATCATTTTCATGGATCATATGCTATAAGAACTAATTTATTTTCGTTGTGTTATGTTTCTATTATAAATGTAACGACCCGGGGATTTTGTCGACCTTGGTTACCAACATAAACTCAATGTCGACACTCCAAGCTTCGGAAAATACCGGATAGTCCATGAAAGAAGTTAGAGGGTGAGAATAGATAAGATAGAAACTTAGAATAGAAGAAGAAGAAGAAGAAGAAGATACAACATCAGAGTAACACGAATCTCACCGCGGAACGAACAACATATAATAGATAACATATCCTTGAAATAAAATCAATATATGTATACAGTAACATTATTAGAGTATAACACTTATAACACAGCGGAAAAACAATAACTATATAAAATCCTGAAGCCTCCTGCTCTAGCTCTTCAAGTATATCTGTAAAATCCTGACTACTTGACTACCCGTACAAAATTGGAAACCCGAGAAATTAGGGAAAACAAAACAAAATAAATTCTGGGTCAGTCATGGGACTGGTGTGAGTAAAACAATTTAAAACAATTTGAGCGATTGAACAATATCTCATAAGACCACGCGTATAACGGAACGGGTTTTTCCCTTATGAGAATCCAAAATAATCTTTATATAAAAATCCTTTTGATATTATAATAGTGTCTATCAACCACAATATAATAATCATCTAGCAAAAACGCTTCCATCTTACGTTCTACATACATAGTATACAATCAAAATCGCGGGCACTTATTGGATAATGGATTTCCAACTATGACAAGGTATGTATCCACCTTTCGATTAGTGTACTCTAGAAGCGATACACGGGAGTTCAACAAGAACTTCTTGCAAATCGGCCACACATGACCGACCCCTCATTTCGCTTGAGAGTACTGAATATATTGTCACCTTACAGTTGGTATACCAACGTAACCGTTCCCGGGAGATACAGAATTGAAAGAAGTAACAAATATGAATATTCTCTAGATGGTGACAATATACCCTACATGGGTATGACCCACTTAACCATGTTGCCTGCCCGATTTCTGTCATTTCTCGGTTGATGAGGCCTGAGGTCATAACGTATCTTTTTAACAGATCACAATTCATTTACTTTGAATGCCACATCGTCATACCCGTCAAAGCACAAATTAATTTCCCCAAAAATACCACGGGTATAAGCTAAGAGAAATGAATTCCTCAGCCACCAACGTAAATACGTTTGAAACGATCAACTCCCATGATCTACCAGATATACTCTGTCAAACATTCATCCATTCAAGTTGTCCTGGGACTGGACAAGCCGAAGGCACTATTTGGTAAATCCATCTTAGGCAATTTCTACCTAGGATCGCCAGAATAACCCTTGTATAAACTCCGTCTTAAATTCGTCTTCGATCTATTTGATTCGAAACGCTAAGGCCTATAAGGAGTGGTTCTCGGATAATAACCCAACCGGTCTCTCCGTATTGACGACGGAAAAATGGTCAAAATTTTGATAGTCGGTGATTTAACTACCAAAGGAAAACATGTGTACAAACAACGATCTTATTTCCAAATGGAAATCTTATCGATCAACTCACCAATCCTTATTTATCCCTTTAAATTAATTTATCATTAATTTATTCATTTCCTTTTTTTCCCTTTTTTCCCTTTTTCCATATATTTTAATTTCTTATTTTCTATATTAGAAAACATTTCTGATTCTTATTTGGAAAACATTTCCAAAACTCCTTTATTGGATTTAAATAGATGTTTAAATAAAACATCGCTATGCCAACTCAAACCATTTCACTCATTAACTAAATTCACTTATCCATCCTTTACTATCAAACCTTACCATTCCTTAGTTAAGAAGGAAGTCAATCAAGTTGGGGTATAATTACCTCTCAGACCTTAACTGAACAACGTTTTAACTTCGAAATAGTCAAAGTTTATCTTTTAAATCTTTAACAAACTTCCTTACGTAACTATTGGATTCTATTTACGAATCCACTTCTTTTACAAAAACATTGGTTATAACGATAACGTTATAATCCCTACTTTCGAAATATCTAACTTCAAATATAACTTTTATTCCTTAATTTGAATAAATAAATAAACACCTAATTTGTAAATAAATAAATCATGATTTAAAAACCGGAAAGTATAATTACTTTCCCGAATTCGATAAAAATTGAATTCGACGATTAACTCTCTTCGAATAACTAATATTCGATTACCTCACTTCGAATAACTAAAATTCGATTATCTCTCTCTTTGAATAACTAATATTCGATAACTCCTTCTTTCGAATATAACTATATTCAGTAACTCTTTCTTTCAAATACACTATATTCGATAATCTCCTTTCGAATGAACGATATTCGATAATCTCTCTTTTGAATAAACTGTATTCGATACTCCTTTAACTCTATTCGAATAACTAATATTCGACTAACTCCTTTGGATTAACTCATTTGGACTAACTCGGTTTGATTAACTCATCTTGACTAACTTAACTTAATTAACTCGACTTATTTAACTCAACTTTATCAACTCCTATCGAATAACTAATATCCGATTAACTTATATTCGAATAACTTTGTCTGTTTTAACTTTATTTCGAATAGCTAATATTCGATATAACTCCATTCGCTTGACTCTAGATCGCAGCGATCACAATGGTTACGCCTGATTCCCTTAGGAAACATCTGACCGCCATAGGCTATCTGCAGCCCTGCGAATTTCGCTAGTACTCGTACGAAATGGAAACTCATCCTGAATAACTATGTTTGGCTAATTCTATCTCAAATAACTATATTCGATCAACTCTAATTAAATAACTAAAATTCAATTAATTATACTAGTCGATTTACCCTATTTGATTAATTCTAATCGACTTACTCTAATTCGATTAATTCTAATCGACTTACTCTTATTCAAATAAATTATATTTGGTAACTCTATTTGATTACAAATACTTCCTTTTTTATTTTTCTATATTTATTTCATATAAATATTTCCTTTATATAATTCTATTTATTTCATAAATATTCCCTTTTACAACTTTATTTATTTTGTAAATAAATATTTCCTTTTATAACTTTATTTATTGATCTAATAATTTCCTTTTTATCTTTATTTATTTTCTAAATAAATAATTCTTTTTCAATTCTATTTGTAAATGGTTTACAAATATTTCTCTTTCTATTTTATTTGTAAATGTTTTACAAATATTTCTCTTTCTTGAATTCTAATTATGTTCTAAATAAATATCCCTTTTACATTTGTTTTACAAATATTTTCTTTTACAATTTTTTTACAAATATTTTCCTTCATATTTGTTTTACAAATATTTTCTTTTATATTTGGTTTACAAATATTTTCTTTTATAACTCTTTGATTTTATAATTATTTCCTTTTATAAAATCCTTTTCCTTTTATATATAAAGTCCAATGATTTTATATAAACGATTTATTTTCAAAATACACTTTTGAAATCCCCTTTTCTACATCCCAGTATTTCTTACGGTATTTAAAATACCAAATAACAATGACCGGTATCATTCAAACACGCAAAATTAACAATAGATTATATATCACATCATATATTACAATATATGAAAAGAATAGTATTATAAATATTGAGGAATCCAGTTGGATCCCTCCAACCTGTTTCCCTGCATCACAGATGTTAATCAACACCAATAACACGAATATAAAGTATTCTGATAAACAGTATCAATATTCGATTAATGATTTATATATATCGTTATCTATATTTTCAACCAATACATAAGCAATTCAACCAAACAGTTAACACACATCAATCAACAGATAATTATCAGTTATAAAAATATAACTGTTTAGAGTTGGTGAATTTTACTCACATTTCGCGTTAATTGTTAAATAACGATTTGCGTCTGTTGATTCAGACGGACAATTTATTTCACTATAAATTGTAACGATCTCCAATCCACTCTCAGCCAGTCTCATTGTGTTGCACCCGTCCATACGATCCTAACGGATCATGTTTTGTCCAATTTCGTTAATGTATGAACAAGATACGCTAAATTAAAGTAAATACATTATTTTATTTGAATTGAAATTTAATTAAATACTTAAGTGGGCTTTACCATTTAAAAGAATCGGCCTAATACTGCTTTCTAACCACCCACGTTCTCTTCCCATGTAATGTCGTCTATTCCCAGACAGTTTACTTTATCATCTCGAAAGACATTCGAGGCTTTCCAGCTTCTGAATAATATAAATCTTAAAATTTGCTTAACCTCTTGATATACAAAACTAATATATCGGGCCTTACCATTTTATTCGGGCCCAACATTAAAATGACCCGCCTTCTATTCCTTCACGAACAAAAGAAAAGCCTGTTCCACAAATACTTCTTCTTCTTCCCTGACAATTCGCTATTTCCCTCAAGACATGCCGCAACTTCATGCTCATTTCCTATACTCAATACTTCACGAAAATTCTTGTAAAATATACTACAATTCCCCTCTTCCCCTGGTCTTTCTACTCACACCATTCTCGATCAACTCGATCGCAAATTACCAAATGCGATTCCCAGCAGAAACGCATGACAACAGTACGATACAGAGTATCAAACGTTTTCACCACCGGCACATCTCCGCTTCACCTAAGAAAATGCATGCGAACTGTTGTATACCGTAAAACAAGAGCGAATTCTTCTTCAACGTTCTCCCTTCACAGTCTTTTAAAAATCAAACATACATCACCGTGCTAATCCTCATTAAAATCTCTTCCACCGTGAGTTGTTGCTCAACAACACCAAATACAAACCCGGATCTCCAATATTTATCCCTCGTGTGCAGACTTCTCCGCCTTTCCGCTTAGACTCCAATGCCAACATTGATTCCCTCACTCGTTGCTGTAGTTTACTGCTCCACTTTGGAACACGAGAAAATACGTTGAGCCACACCCATATGTATACTGACGTGGAACTTGGGTATGCTTCATGCACATATAACAGTTCATATATATACACTGATTTCTAAATCGCGTTTAAAGGAGAAAAAGAACGAAGTAGCAGCTATGATTTTTCTTTGACTGATTGAAGAAATAATAAGGGTTTGGGAAAGTAAGTCATTTTATAGGGTAAGGGTTTGGATAGTTTGTGGAGAAAAGGTTTCCACGTTTTGTTTGTGGAAAAAGATTTTTGTGTTGCTGGGAAACCAAGGACGTGGACTTATTTTGGTCGGGGAAAAAATGGTAAGGGTTAGAAATGATATGGTGTGGTATTTATATATATGTTATTAGTTTATTAAGCGTACTCGTTACATACAAGTCCATTCGGTTATGGACCCCAATGGATGAAAACAAATATATCATTGTAACGAGCGAGGCGTCACGATTCCAAAAATATAAGAATATCGGTAGGTTAACTCATATTGTGAAACCCCAAAATATTGATATAGGGTGCAAAATACTCCAAATAAAAAGTTGAGTATTTAATTAATTAAAAATTACAGTAAAATTCTAAAAATTAAATTATCACTATGTCTCAAACGGTCTGTTTAGAATCGAAACCGATATCCAATTATATTTAAATAAGTGTTACGGTTCATAAACGATTCCTATAGCGACTTTTCTAAAATTTGATTTGATCATAAATCAAAATCTACACGACGAAATCCCAATTTTTCTCTTCCATTAGAAAAATATACTTCACCAGCTCTGAACGTTTCTTGTTTCACAGAAATCCGATTTAAAACGAATTCTGTATACTCGTTTAAAGTTCGAATCGCCAAATTACGAACTACCGCGCCATTTCAAGCTCGATTATAATTATAATATAATTATACGTTCAAAATTCGTTTAAATAATATATTCGTTATTATATTTCAATTCTAAACTGAATTATATCTTATAAATAATCCAATTCACACAATATTGTGAATTCCACTATTTTTTATTATTTCTGAATTATATATATTATTCTATTATTTATATTAATTAAATATAATTATTATTTAACTCAAGTTATCGATATCGCCAAATCGATATTTTATAATTAAATAAATTAATTATTATACCGTAAAAATATGGGATGTTACATTCTTCCCCCCTTAAAATAATTTCGTCCTTGAAATTGCTAAGGTAGGAAACAACCCTATTAACAGGGTTAAAAATTATTTGTTTACTTCTTAATTTCAATTTTACTAAACCAATATATTTCAATTAAAATATTAATTAATTCCTACTAATGAAAATTTTCAAAAATCCTGAAAATTTTCTAACACCGAAATTTCTGAATAATTTCGCCAGCACCTCCTTTGTACTGGTCGATCGGTACAACCACAACTCACCTCTCTAGGCTTTATCCAACACAAAAGAAAATCAAAATGCCAAGCGGCTTGCCAAATAGGCTCATAAATCTCATGATTATGCCAAATATAAACTTGTACTTTTTTGTCGGGCATATCATTATATCCTTTCCATCTGTTACGAATCCTGCATATACCAATACATTTCCAACTTGATCTCAAATCAATTTATCTTTAACACAACCATTTGCTTATATCCAAGCCAAATATCATTTCAAACTCGAGTTTCATTCTCTATTCCAAATTCTTAACTTGATTATCAAATTACACTTCAAATTCAAATTTCACAAATCCACTTTGTCTCGATATCATTCTAATTCAATTTCAGTTACCATTTAACTGACTTTACTTTAATTCCCATTTGGATTTCCCAAACTTCAATTTAGTTTGGTTTTAAATCAGCCAATCTTTCCCTAGGGATTTTAAATCACATAGCTTTTCAAAAAATCAAACAATCCTTTTCGAAATTCAAACAACTTGTTTCTGCAAAACATTTCCAAAACAAAACCTTTGGTAGTAATTCGTCACTTACCACTCGAAAATGAACACTAATGATGTCGCGATTCATCATCAGGGTTATTTCCCAGCTATCGAAGTGAGTTCAATACTATAACAATTTCAGAACTTATTTAAACACCTTCATTTTGAAATCACTTTCAAAATATCCTTCACAATGCCTGTAAACAATTTAAAATCACCCAGGATTTTTAAAAATTTCATATATTTAATCCTTATCCATTTACAAACACTTTTCCAACTTTCTAGGGTTTTAATTCCAATTCTGATTAAATATTCAGATTTAATTCATTTCATAACACTTATACGAATTCTGATTGGTTATTTACATAACCATTTAATTTATAATCTTACTCCATTATAATAACAACCAATATATCCAATATATTATAAATCCAATATATATATTTTCTCTATATAAAAATATACTTTGGGTAAAATTATTTCATTTACCCTCTTTTCAAAACATACAGTGTCGGTCAATCGTATTCAAGTGTTTATAAACCCTTACCGATACAGTGGATCAAACTGGTCGACCAGAATTCACAAACTACTCAACCAATAAATCTCCACAATATAAAACAATTTTTCATATCAATAGCAAATACGCGCTCATATACTCAAACTCAATCCAGGGTATTTCTAACCCCATCTCTATTGAGTCATGCCACAGTGCCAAGGTAATTCACTTAACCTTAAGCTTTGATACCACTGTGACGACCCGGGGATTTTGTCGACTTTGGTTACCGACATAAACTCAATGTCGACACTCCCAGCGTTGGAAAATACCGGATAGTCCATGAAAGAAGTTAGAGGGTGAGAATAGATAAGATAGAAACTTAGAATAGAAGAAGAAGAAGATACAACATCAGAGTAACACGAATCTCACAGCGGAACGAACAACATATAATAGATAACATATCATTGAAATAAAATCAGTATATGTATACAGTAACATTATTAGAGTATAACACTTACAACACAGCGGAATAACAATAGCTATATAAAATCCTGAAGCCTCCTACTCCAGCTCTTCAAGTATATTTGTAAAATCCTGACTACTTGACTGCCCGTACAAAATTGGGCACCCAAGAGTTTAGGGAAAATAAAACAAAATAAACTCTAGGTCAGTCATGGGACTGGTGTGAGTAAAACAATTTAAACCAGTTTGAGCGATTAAATGATATCTCATAAGACCACGCCGTATAACGGAACGGATTTTTTCCTTATGAGAATCCAAAATAATCTTTATATCAAAATCCGTTTGATATTATAATAGTGTCTATGAATCACAATATAATAATCATCTAGCAGAAACGCTTTCATCTCACGTTCTACATACATAGTATACAATCAAAATCACGAGCACTTATTGGATAATGGATTTTCAACTATGACAAGGTATGGATCCACCTTCTGATCAATGTACTCTAGAAGCGATACAGTGGAGTTCAACAAGAACATCTTGCAACTCGGCAAAACATGATCGGCCCCTCATTTCGCTTGAGAGTACCAAATATATTGTCACCTTACGGTTGGTATACCAACGTAACCGTTCCCCGGAGATACATAATTGAAAGAAGTAACAAATATGAATATTCTCTAGATGGTGACAATATACCCTACTTGGGTATAACCCACTTAGCCATGTTGCCTGCCCGATTTCTATCATTTCTCGGTTGCTGAGGCCTGAGGTCATAACGTATCTTTTCAACATATCACAATTCATTTACTTCGAATGCCACATCGTCATACCTGTCAAATCACAAAATTATTTCCCCAAAAATACCACGGGTATAAGCTAAGAGAGACGAATTCCTCCACCACCAACGTAAATACGTTTGAAATGATCAACTCGCGTGATCTACCAGATATACTCTGTCAAACATCCGTCCATTCAAGTTGTCCTGCGACTGGACAGGTCGAAGGAACTATTTAGTAAATCCATCTTAGGCAATTTCTACCTAGGATCGCCAGAATAACCCTTGTATAAACTCCGTCTTAAATTTTTCTTCGAAACGCTAATGCCTATACGGAGCGGTTCTAGGCTAATAACCCAACCAGTCCCTCCGTATTGATGACGTAAAAATGGTCAAAACTTTGATAGTCGGTGATTTAACTACCAAAGGAAAACATGTGTACAAACAACGATCTTATTTCCAAATGGAAATCTTATCGATCAATTCACCAATCCATATTTATCCCTTTAAATTAATTTATCATTAATTTATTCATTTCCTTATTTTCCCTTTTTCCATATATTTTAATTTCTTATTTTCTATATCTGAAAACATTTCTGATTCTTATTTGGAAAACATTTCCAAAACTCCTTTATTGGATTTAAACAGATGTTTAAATAAAACATCGCTATGCCAACTCAAACCATTTCACTCATTAACTAAATTCACTTATCCATCCCTCACTATCAAACCTTACCATTCCTTAGTTAAGAAGGAAGTCAATCAAGTTGGGTATAATTACCTCTCAGACCTTAACTGAACAACGTTTTAACTTCAAAATAGTCAAAGTTTATCTTTTAAATCTTTAACAAACTTCCTTACGTAACTCTTGTATTCTATTTACGAATCCACTTCTTTTACAGAAACATTGGTTATAACGATAACGTTATAATCCCTACTTTCGAAATATCTAACTTCAAATATAACTTTTATTCCTCAATTTAAATAAATAAATAAACACCTAATTTATAAATAAATAAATCTTGATTTAAAAACCGGAAAGTATAATTACTTTCCCGAATTCGATAAAAATCGAATTCGATGATTAACTCTCTTCGAATAACTAATATTCGATTACCTCACTTCGAATAACTAATATTCGATTATCTCTCTCTTCGAATAACTAATATTCGATAACTCCTTCTTTTAAATAAACTATATTCGGTAACCCTTTGTTTCGAATACACTATATTCGATAATCTCCTTTCGAATAAACGATATTCGATAATCTCTCTTTTGAATAAACTATATTCGATACTCCTTTAACTCTATTCGAATAACTAATATTCGACTAACTCCTTTGGATTAACTCATTTGGATTAACTTGGTTTGATTAACTCATCTTGACTAACTTAACTTAATTAACTCGACTTATTTAACTCAACCTGATTAACTCCTATCGAATAACTAATATTCGATTAACTTATATTCGAATAACTATGTCTGTTTTAACTTTATTACGAATAGCTAATATTCGATTTAACTCCATTAGCTTGACTCTAGATCACAGCGATCACAATGGTTATGCCTGATTCCCTCAGGAAACATCCGACCGCCATAGGCTATCTGCAGCCCTGCGAATTTCGCTAGCAGTAGTATGAAATGGCAATTCATCCTGAATAACTATGTTTGACTAACTCTATCTCAAATAACTATATTCGATCAACTCTAATTAAATAACTAATATTCAATTAATCCTAATTCGATTAACTAAACTCTATCTGGTTAACTCTTTATTCGAATAACTAATATTCGATTAACTCTAATTGAATAACTAATATTCAATTAATTCTACTAGTCGATTTACCCCATTCGATTAATTCTAATCGACTTACTCTAATTCGATTAATTCTAATCAACTTACTCTTATTCAAATAAATTATATTTGATAACTCTATTCGATTACAAATACTTCCTTTTCTATTTGTCTATATTTATTTCATATAAATATTTCCTTTATATAATTCTATTTATTTCATAAATATTTCCTTTCACAACTTTATTTATTTTCTAAATAAATATTTCCTTTTATAACTTTATTTATTGATATAATAATTTCCTTTTTATCTTTATTTATTTTCTAAATAAATAATTCTTTTTCAATTCTATTTGAAAATGGTTTACAAATATTTCTCTTTCTATTTTATTTGTAAATGTTTTACAAATATTTCTCTTTCTTGAATTCTATTTATTTTCTAAATAAATATTCCTTTTACATTTGTTTTACAAATATTTTCTTTTATATTTGTTTTACAAATATTTTCTTTTATAACTCTTTGATTTTATAAATATTTCCTTTTATAAAATCCATTTCCTTTTATATATAAAATCCATTGATTTTATATAAATGATTTATTTTCAAGATACACATTGAAAATCTCCTTTTCTACGTCCCGGTATTTCTTACGGTATTTAAAATACCAAATAACAATGATCGATATCATTCAAACACGCAAAATTAACAACAGATTATATATCACATCATATATTACAATATATGAAAAGAACAGTATTATAAATATTGAGGAATCCAGTTGGATCCCTCCAACCTATTTCCCTGCATCACAAATGTTAATCAACACCAATAACACGAATATAAAGTATTTTGATAAATAGAATCAATATTCGATTAACGATTTATATATATCGTTATCTATATTTTCAACCAATACATATGTAATTCAACCAAACAGTTAACACACAGCAATCAACAGATAATTATCAGTTCTAAAAATATGTTATAAAAATATAACTGTTCAGAGTTGGTGAGTTTTACTCACATTTCGCGTTAACCGTTAAATAACGATTTGCGTCTGTTGATTCAGATGGATAATTTATTTCACTATAAATTGTAATGAGCTCCAATACACTCTTAGCCAGTCTCAGTGTGTTGCTCCCATCCATACGATCCTAACGGATCATGTTTAGTCCAACTTCGTTAATGTATGAATAAGATACGCTAAATTAAAGTAAATACATTATTTTATTTGAATTGAAATTTAATTAAATACTTAAGTGGGCTTTACCATTTAAAAAAATCGGCCCAATACTCCTTTCTAACCACCCACGTCCGCTTCCTATGTAATGGCGGCTATTCTCAGGCTGTAATGACCCGCATTTTCAGCGATATAATAATTAATTTATTTAAATATTTAAAAGGTGATTAAGAGGATTTAATGGTTGTTGAATTAAATAATGGTGAATATTTAATTAAAATAATAAATATAATAATATATATATTATTCTGAAATAATCAGAATTGGCTGAAATGGCGATATGGTGTGAATTGGGCAATTCAAAATATATAATTCAGTTTAAAATTGAATTACGATAACGAATATATTTAATTAACGATGGTTGAACATATAAATTATATTATAAATATAATTGAGCTCGAAATGGCATGGCAGTTCGCGATTTGGCGATTCGAACTTTAAACCCATATATAGAAGCCGTTTTAAATCGGATTTCTATGAAACAAGAAATGTTCAGAGCTGGTGAAGGACATTTTTCTAGAGAAAGAGAAAAATCGGGATTTCGTCGTGTAGATTTTTAGTTATGTCCAAATTAAATATTCAGAAAAACAGCGGTATATTCGTTCGTGTCCATAATGGTTATTTAAAAATATTTGAATATTGGGTTTGAATTTAGACAAGGTTCTTTTGAGACATAACGTTAATTTAATTTTTAGAATTTTATTGTAATTTTTAATTAATTAAATAAGCACTTTTTATTTTGGAGTATTTGGCACCCTTAACCAACATTTTTGGGTTTCACAATATAAGTTAACCTACCGATATTATTACATTTTTGAGATCGTGGCAGTTTGCTCGTTACAATGGTATTTTTGTTTTCGTCCATAGGAGTCCGTAAGCAAGTGAGGTTTTATATAAATACGGTACACTAAAATATTAAATACACTTCTCCATTCTCTTATTAAAACAACCATCCACGTTCACTTGTTCTCAGCCACCCGTTATTCCATGGTCTCCAAGCCAAATCGTGGCCTTCCAAGATCCACAAATTTCATCCCAACGTTCTACAATAAATCCTTTAAAACCTAGAAACAGTTAACCGAATTCTGGTTTCATTTTCCGCCGCCAGGAGAAACAGAAGTTCTCAGCAAAACGAAATTGCATTTCTTCTTTTATCCTATGTCCTCGCGCGAGTCAGGGAAGGCTTCACCGGAGTTCGAGAGGGTCAGCGAGGTGCTCAGGCGGTGGAGGGCGTCACGGTCGTCGGAGCAAGGTCGGCCCAGTCTCAAGCGAAGTAAAGGGTCGATGGGTGTACGGTTCATAGCGTTACGGGTTTATCTGGAGACAACGGGATTGAAGGAGGAATAGCAGGCTTCTCTTCTGATTCGTTTGTTTACGGAGGGTTTGTTGGGAAGTGGGGAGTAGGGCAACGTGAAGAAGTTGATGGAAGAAACACTGCTACAGGGATGAACATGGGTGCGAGTTTTGTATTGTTTCAATGTTTTGGGTTCTGGTTCATTGATGGAGAAGACGCAGTTTGGAATGAAAATGGGTATCGGGTTCTCACGGGTCAGCTTATTTCTGAGGTATACAGTTGCGGGTCAGAAATGTTGTTGGGCCTGGTAATAAGTAACCAAATTTAAAAAACGAAATTAAGTTATTTTTGTTTAAAGTAGAGCATAAACTTGTAATATTAGTATATATCACCTACGTTATCAGAACTGCGAAAACCTGGATCCGTTTGGATCGTGCAGACGTAGACTACAACCTGGAACCAGTCTGGAATGAATTGGAGCTCTTTACAATTTATGGAAAAATAAATTGTTCGTCTGAATCAAGCGATGGTTATCGTTATTAACGATGATCGTCCAATGTGAGTAAAAACTCACCAACTCTGAACAGTTCTACTTTTATAACTGAGACGACCCCAAATCCCCGTACTGACGGCGGCAAGGGTAATCCGTGGAATATAACACAGAAACAGATAATAGCAGAACAAAATTAAATAAATACACAAGATAATGAACAATAGAATATACTGGATAAAAATAATCATCAGAGTTACACAGTATACAGGATCTTACTTGGTACAAATACAGTTCAGCTATGCATATATGTCGACATCGGAAACAAACAAAATATGTACAATAGGAGCTAAACAACATAAAAAGAGATAAATGATAGAATCCATCTTCAGCTCCAGCTATCCAGGAAGAACCAGCTAAACCTGAATACAAGGCTGCCCGTGTAGAAAAAGGGGCACCCGAGTTTGAAAGTGAAACAAACTACGAGTCAGTCATGGGACTGGTATGAGAAATCTACTCAACACATATATAATTTGGCTAATCATAGGACCACGCCACTTTCGTGGAACGGGTTTCCTCCATTGGATTGCTAGTACTTTAAAACAAATCTTTCTTTTAAACAACGCAATGCATTTTATAAAAATGAAGCCATTATAAGACTCAGTTCCCATCACACAATGCAACGCAAACCGGAGGATAGAGTTTTACCTTGTAATGGCCAAAATATGATTGATACGAATAAAACAAAGGCATTTTATATTGTTACTAGTGTTTATACGCTTTGAAAACAATTTCGAATTATAACTATCAATCATAGACGGCATGGGTACCATATATCATGTCGCCATATATATATATATATATATATATATATACACACACACACACACACACACACACAATCAAAACCGCACGATGTTGTATTTGGAAATTGGATTTCCATCATGAACCAAGGCAAAAGATAGTCCTTACCGAATTCGAGACTGTCTAGCCCGAGTCTCAGGTACAGCCGCAACCGTACCTTGGATCATCAGGGTCGGTCCACCCGAAGTGGATTATAATGCCTGAACAATGCGTTTCTCCGCGCTTTGGGGCGTAAATGAGCCAACGAATGACTCCATCGAACCCAGATCATCCGATCAAACCGAGGCGCCTCGCAACAGCAACAACCACATAGGTGAAAAGTATATAAATGTCAGGGCTGGTAGGTCACTGACACCACCCTAGCTAGAAAGAAAACGCACGTCCCCCCTGAGGTCCTGCTCCCGTTTCTGGTTCATACCGGGGTGTGAGGCTCGCGATTTCACGTTATACACAGAGCTACGCCACACAGGCGGTGCTTTGGTCATCACCACAAGGCTTTGCTTTTCAACAGAAGCCCTGATCACTTCATCTTAGCATGCCACACAGGCAATTCATGCCATGCGACTGATGTCCATCGATATACAACCTCTGAGCTCGTGCGTTTCAGAGAAGGGCGTTAAGCAAAAGAATAAATTCTCCGCCGCCAAACAGATGTATATTTAATAGAGATCAATCAACACAGAATAAAATCCAATGTCAGACACATAGTCCATTTACAAGTTGGTTCTGGGTCTGAATGAAACCGGAGGCACTAAATACCTCGCAAACCCATCGATCACCACGTACGCCTGGACGATCACCACTCATTATCCATATTTCGGGATGCCTCCCAATCAGGACCACGGTTACCATCCAAACGAGGTGAAGATCTCCGGTCTTCGACCACCGTCTTCATCTTCGACTTTCAATCGTCGGTCAATTATTTGAAATGAGAATTAACTTGGCCTTTTCAAATAATTCACGTATATTTAGAATTTCAAATCAATTTATTTCAATGGTTAAATCATTCGATAACTCCAATTTCGTTCTTTAATGTAATTTTCACACCAAACACATTCAACCATCAAATAACACATAAATCGAGCAAATTTAGTTTATTTCCATTCCATATCGTTTATGATATTTTATAACGATTTATCGCTATTTTTATTTATTTTAAAATAGCCAATTTATTCAAAATGATGCTTCGAGCCATAACGCGGCCGTGGCGCTGTTTTTCTTCAGATTTGAATTACACATATCTGAAAATCTAACCGTTGGATCTTCACAAAATTTACATCATTAGAAAGGTCTTTTCAAAACGAATCCAACGGTTTCAGTTTCGGGAAAATCCGACGGTCGGATCTCCCGGTACAATCGTTTGAAGTTTGGATTTCAAAATACGAACTGTAGCGTCGTTATTCGATTAAATATAATTATATATATATATATAAATATAATCGTTTCTGGCGCTGTTTTTCTTCAGATTTGAATTAAAAATTCTAGACAATCCAACCGTTGGATTTTTGCAAAGTTGGTGCCGTTGGAAAGATATTTCCAAGGCGAACCCAACGGTTGCAATTTCAGGAAAATCTGATGGTCAGATCTCCCGGTACAATCGTTTGAAGTTTCGATTTCAAAATACGAACTGCACGGCCCCGTTTCGTTTTAATTTTATTTATATTTATATATTTATATAAATATAGTTCATTCAAAAATTCCTATATTGATTCCACTTCAAATATTTCACTAACGCCTTTAAATTTTGAAAAATTTCGCCATAACCTCCTTTGTACGGGAGGGGCTGGGAAAATTCCCAAATAGCCACACGGGCGTCTCATGTCAAAAAGAAAAAGAAAAAGCCAAGCGGCTAGCCAACAGGCTCATAAAATCATCACCCAAACAAAACAGTAAATGTGTACCTATTTGTCGGGCACAAAATTTTATTCCTCTTCTCTAGCCCCTTTTGCTATAACCTGTTCAATAAATATGCATGTACATATCTACAGTTCTTATCACTTATCATTTTCCATTCAACTTCATATTTGATTCCATTTGGTTTAAAAATACCATTCATTCTGATGTTGCATGCATAGGCAAAAATCGTATCATTAGCTAATTAATGAATATTTCGACTCATACATATTTATTTGAACGAGTTGCTATTTTTAACACTTCACATTTCAACGATTCATGTATATAATAAAAATTTGATTTTTATTGTAAAGCAATTCATTTCAAAACACTATTATTTTATATAGTTTATATAGGTGATAAAAATAGGATTTTTCTTTTAAAACGAGATTATTTTACATGGTCCATATAGTTGATAAAAGGTGATTTTTATTATGAAACAATTTATTTCAAAATATGAATACCATTCAACACATGAATTTCAATTCAACGAATGAATATCGATTCAACACATGAAGGTTTTCTATAGTTTCTATATATAGATAAAAATGTGATTTTTATATTTAAAACACGAATACCATTCAACACATGAATTTCTAATCAACGAATGAATATCGATTCAACACATGAAGGTTTTCTATAGTTTCTATATATAGATAAAATTGTGATTTTTATATTTAAAACACGAATACCTTTCAACACATGAATTTCTAATCAACGAATGAATATCGATTCAACACATGAAGGTTTTCTATTCAATGAATAAATATAGTTTCAGCAAATGAAAATAATTCAAACACATGAATATTATTCAAAATTTCGGCAGCATAACGGCAAGGTAGTTAAAACCGGGACCGTCCCTAGTACGACTCCTCGCTCTACCTTAAAACCTCACGGTTTTTGACAATGGGGATCATGCATCTAGTTCGCACGCAGGCGGCATGTATATATTTATTTCATTTCCAAAAACTAATCCTATGTGGTTTCAACCAAATATTTCTCAACCACAAACGGGTATTTTTCAACCACAAACAATCCCAAACAACCATTCGCTATCAATCAATTTTCACACCAATCACAATCAATAAATATCGTCCATGGTTTGTGGACGAGGGGCGTATATATATATATATATATATATATATATATATATATATATGGCAATTCACTTCTATTTCAACACATATATAATTTTTCACTTCTATTTTAACACATATATAATTTTTACAACGCGTATACAACTTATACATCGAACGTACAACTTATACAACGCTTATACATGAGGTGTACAATGCTTATATAACTCATACATCGAATATATAATTTATACATCGTCGTTTCCATATCGTTTATAAATTAGAAATCTCACATTGGGTTCCACTCCACCAAAAATAACAGAAGGCTCAGAAAAATATGCGGTCTCTTCTAGAAGGTAGAAGACGTCCACACGAGTCCATTGTCTCTTGTTTCACTGAATTTCGTCTAGAAACGAAAAAGATATGATATTGTTTACATTGGATAATTTAAATAAGATTATTAAATTAATTAAATAATTAAATAATCCACCTTCCTCTTCAATTATTCAGGCCGACGCTGAACCCAAAATGCTCGTGGCTTAGGGCATCCCTGCACCGCCACTGTGGTGGTCCGGACCTCGATTAGCACCCGCCTCGTGGTGCGCCTTGGAGCGCGCTACCCACGCCCAGAGTGGGGCCCGACTCGGTGGCCCCCTCTCTCCTCCATTTCGAACGAAAGTCGGCCACTTTGCATCCCGATTCCACCCGAAACCGTACGCGAGAACCCCTCAATCCCGTATGGATTTAAAGAGCGAGTAGAGAGCTACAAAATTCCTTGAAGAAGCATGTATTTTACTGTGTGGTTTGTGAGGAATTGACGAGGGAAGGTTGGAGCTTTTATCGCCATTCGCAGGTAAGAGGCGGCGCGAGTTTCTGAGCGATGAGGGTTTAAGGGAGAAGGCCTCTGATTGGCCCATTTATTTTAAATTTTAAATTTAATTATTTTCGAAAATACCCCTTATCACGTACGAACACCAATTCAAACCCAATGACTGTCGTCCCTAGCGTTTTACCCCCATTCCGAACACAATGGGATATGTTTCGAAGGCCCATTCGAATGTTTCAGTCACTTTTCCTTCAAATTAAAATATAAAACATTCAATATTTAATTTGAACGTACATTTCAATTTGCCTAGGCCACAAACTGATTCGAAAAATTCCAGAAAAATAAATCTAGCTATATTTTGACGATACGGTCCTAACAAAACTAGTTTCGTTGAATTATGAGACCGTTCGCAAAAGGCCCATTTCTGGTCGATCCAATTTAACTATAATTGGCCAAAACACGTTTTCCTTTGCCACGCTCACATACTAGCTTCAAAAATTATGAAATTTGAAATCTAGCAATAACTTCACATCCCGAATCCAACAAAAGTGGTTTCGTCGAATTCCGAGGTCGTTTGCAAAATGGCCAATTTCACGGGCTATATAAATTCCATAGCGACCTTTCTGAAAATTCATTCGGCCATAACTTTTGCTTTTCGCTATGAAAATTTGATTTTTCAGATTCGTTAGGAAGGTATTCACTAACATATTTAAATATTTTTGGTTTCACTAAAATCCGTTTTGTTTTGCACCCGGTATAGTCCGACAAAGTTTGAATTCAATTTTTGAAACTGCAACGCCATTTCAGGCCTTGTTTATAATTATAATTAATTATATTCGTTTTCAATTGTCGATTCAAACTCAGTTTTCATCCCTATTATTTAAAATATTTATTTTAAATATTTAAAATCCATTATGTTAGCCAATTTAAAAAATTTAAATTGGTTCAGATTTTCTGGGTCGTTACAATCTCCCCCACTTAAAACTTTTCGTCCCCTAAAAGGAACAAAGTCGAAAGTGGTTTGATAAATCTACAACACACAACACAACCAACAATCAAATCATTTTAACCTTTAAAAAATATACTGATCAACTTCTATACTCTTTTTAAAATCATTCAGACTATAGAATTTAAAAGTGCACATCCATGGAAAGAAAATAACAACAGAGTAGAGAATTAAATGGTAATGCAAAGTAGGGTAAATGCACCTTGCACTAGAGTCAATCAGAGATATCCACTCGGCATCTAGGATAAGCTTTCTGAATGCTCTCCTCAGTTTCCCAAGTACAATCTCGCGGATCTCCACTCCATTGCACTTTGACTAAGTGAACCTTCTTGTTCCTCAGCACTTTGGTTTCTTTGCCAATAATCTTTAGCGGCTCTCTTCTCACAGCTAATTCTGGAGTAATTTCAATATCCTGCTGAGCTGCTTCTTCCACGATCAAGTCTGGATCATGAACGTGTTTTCGAAGTTGAGATATGTGAAATACATCATGAACTCCAGGCAACCAATCCGGCAATTTAACCCTATAAGCGAGAGTTCCGATCCGTTCCAGAATAGGAAACGGACCAATGAATTTGGGTGCCAACTTTCCAGTTTTACCGAACCGGATAACTCCTCTCATCGGCGATACTTTCAAATTTACATAGTAGCCAACAGCAAAGGATATATCTATTCTTCTTCTATCGGAATAGCTCTTTTGTCGGTTTTGAGCGGCAAGTAATCGCTTCTTAATAAAATCGACTTTGTCGGCAGCTTCTCGAATCATATCAGGCCCTAACACAAGTCTATTACCCGGTTCGACCCAAAAAGTAGGGGATCGGCACGGTCTACCATACAATGCTTCGAATGGAGACATTGTCAGACTCGCCTGGTAGCTGTTGTTATAAGAGAATTCAGCCAAATGTAGATGGTCTTCCCATGATCCGCCGAAATCTAGAACACAAGCCCGCAATAGATCTTCTTAAATACGATTCACCCTCTCAGTCTGACCGTTTGTCTGAGGATGATAAGCGGTGCTTAATTTCAACTTCGTTCCTGAAACACCCCACCTCCGTTAGGGTCACTCTCAAAGGGAATGCCCTAATTTTTGGTGGAGGTTTATAAGTATAAGTCACAGATATACAAGACAGATATAAGAACACATATTTGTAAACAGCGGAAAATCAACAAACTTTTATTTCACGAAAGCAAATACGTGCTACAACAACATCACCATAATTGTCTTACATCTTTTTCCAAAACATAACATAACTCTTTCATAATCTGTCTTGATTACATTATTTAAAGAAGCATAAATAAAACATAGATAAACTGCAAAAGCCCCCATAAAGTTTGTCCAAAGCCATAGTTTCAAACGAAAAGGTCCAAGAAATACATTTCTCTTCTTCAAGCTGGATGTTAAGGCTGGTCAAGCTGCAGTGTTCCCTCCCTGTGGACCTGGGGGGGGGGGGAACGGAAGAAAAGAAGATGAAAGAAAAGTAGAGTCAGACATAAAGCCTGAGTAAGTCTAGTACTATTTTGTCTATGAATAAAGAACTGGGTATGATAAGTATAGACAAGAAGTGGGAAAGCACTATAACTTGGTTAAGTTGTCTAGGGTCGAATACGCTATCGTACCCCATGTTAATCTCTGAACCCGTATAAACTAGTTTCCAACTGGCGCCCCATAATCAGGGTGATGTGATCCATTCTATGATGATCGGCTCCTACTCGCATAGTTACATGTGTCTTACGGCCCCCGATGTTGTAGTTACCTATGCTGGTCCCACCATGGGGTGTATCAAGTCCCATGGTGGCGGCCCGACACAATCCTAGAGTGCACAGGTATGCTACTGGTGTCCAGTGCCTTATTTTTCTACGCCGGAGTGTGTGCACGCCCGCACCCCATTAGAACCTACACTGCTACACCACCGCCGTCGATTTGACCTCTTACAATCAGCCCAGTAATCGTGCCCCACCCTGCCTAGTTTCAGGGTATCCTGATACACCTTCTAGGGTTACTGCTGAAAAGGGTCCCCCGTTACTATGTTTTCTATCTCTAGCCAACATGCTAAGTTGGTTAAGTGTTTTCTAACCTAATCCCCACCAGTCCGTTTAATTTAGCATGTTCCATTTTGATTAAGTCTTTAGTTCACTTAATCCTAACAATCCTGACTCAGCCTTAATTGTCTTATTAAGGCCCTGACCTCTCACATTAGACAGGTATTGTTGTGGCTGCCTGTTGCCGGTTGGTTCCGGGCAGTCTTACGCCACAACTCAGTCTAACCTCGGGTCCTTATTGGGCTCCATGTTTAACCTCCCACATTGGATAGGTATTGTTGTGACTACTGGACAGACGGGCGGTTCCGGGCAGGTTTACATCACAACTCAATCCAACCTCGGGTTAAACACATCGTATGTTCTACATTTACATATTTTGTCTTTCTTCTTTATTTTCTTATATGTAAATATTTGCGGCCCATTATTAAGTTAATGGTGTAAAGGTTACACCAATCATGGGCCCAACCCATTCTTGAACTTGGGCCCTTCTATTTTATATTTTCATTCATTAGTAATTTTAACCCAACGTTATTTTCCCCCGTTTAACACGTCCGTTTATTATATATAGGTTGGGCTTAGCCTTTTTAAGCCCAACTTAGCCATGCGAAAAGGGGAGGCTTAAAGCGAGATTTCATACACAAAAAGGGGAATGTGAATGCATGAACTTGCAATATGATGTTGGAAATACAAAATAGAAACTGGTGTACTTGCATAGTAGTGACATATACTTTGGTCATAAAGCATAAGTGACATGAATCAAAGCATGTAAACTTGTAGTTAAGTTAAGAATATCACTATCGACACATAGGCTTTAACTACAACATAAACCTATATTTTTATTCAGGCATAATGTCAAACATAAGCAAAGCATGTTCATAAGACTACCACATGTTTACAAAGGTGTCTACTTTTGTGACTAATACAAAAGTATAGTTAAATTTGTTCACATAACCATGGCATAAATATTTCTAACATGAAATCATGATTTCTACTTTAGTCATGCAAACTTGCAAAAAGGGATTTTGTATCTAACCTAGCTATGTACCACATATGTCATCATATAATTGTTGTAAACAATATAGACTTAATTAGGCAAAATATCAATCATAGCCTAGTCATATTCATAAGTTTGCAAATAGGTTTTCTAGTACAAAAGCATGGCTTAATGATAATTTCATATGAACTATGATAACCCAAACTTATTCCAATTTACTTCACAAAAATGATGTTTGTACAAAAATATACATTATGATGGCATAGTAGCAAAACCCCAAACTTGCATGAATTTCAATTAATCAACTACATACATGTAGCTTCAACATGGATTACATAATTTGCGAATATTCCAAACGTATACTTGCATAAAACTACCGCATGTAGTTTTTCATAATGAATAACATAATTCGAGAATATCCAAACGTATACAATATTCCAAATCGATAAGAATCATAGTAACGCACAAATTATGAATTATTTATCACCACAACCAAGTATACAAACCAACACAGTTATTTGTTCATACCAAAGTAATACTCTACTTACAATGGTGAGGCGAATTCTCAAATTTAGGGATTTGAAGATGCGGTTTGATTCGATTGAGTTGCTTTATGCCTTAGAATTTGCCTCCTAATCCTCTCTCCAATTGGTGGCTACCCCTAGTCGTTCCTCAGCAACATGGCGGCTTTGTTCTTATTTTTGAATGAATAGATTAGGGTTTAGTCTAGGGTCATTTTTATAGGGGTCATGAACTGATTAGGACCATTGATGTTGCTTGGATTGATCGTAGCCATTCATCCTAAGGAGAGACCAATTAGAGCCTGCCACCTAGCCCTAATGACAAAGCAGACTACAGAAAATCGACCAACATAGAATAGGCCAGCCAGGTTGGACTGGGTTCGACCTGGCTCTGGACCAAGTCGACATGCCTGTCGACAGCCCTGTCGACAGCTCTGTCGACCTAGTTAGACCAGGTCGACAGCCCAGTCGACCTGGGTGCATTAGGCGGGTGTTCTTCCGCCCTGGCCCATTGGGCCCCACTTTTAATTTTAAACTGTTTTATTCTGTTTGAATTTTAAATTTAATTCAGAAACTTCCGAAGGCCATATCTTCTTCATACGGACTCCGTTTTTCGAAAACTCGGACTCTATTTCGCGTATTTTTCCGAGACGAACGCAATGGCGTATCCCGTTTCCCTTAGTTCTTTGATTTGAAATTAATTATACTTTAATTTGTGAATTTCACAGTTATAGAATTCGCGGGGTGTTTCATTCTCCCCCACTTAAAAGGATTTCGTCCCCGAAATCTTCAAGTTAGGAGGAATGTATATCCTAACATCCAATCATCCATCTACTCATCCATCAAACACGAGCATCCATTGTCCTTAAAAGACTTCTAATGCTTCATGATCATATGCGAAGTGTGTGTGTACATGTACTTATCTAATGCAAAATCAGGCGGTCTACTGATTCAGTTGACCTCCTTAATGCGAATTATGTAGGTGCCATGAATCCATTATGTATGCAAATTTTCCTATTTTGATTCTACATGAGTGCACAATCATTCAATACAAATGCAGCATCCACATGACAACACATTAAAGTTCAACCACATATGAATGCAAACATATATGCATATGCAATATGAAGTGACTGAGCCGATCTAAAACCTAGATTGTGTGTGTATATGCAACCACGAGCAACCACTAGCAATCACTTGCAACCATTTGCAACCATCATCCATAACATGTTTCAATTACATGTTTCCATCCACAGGGTTTCTACCTAAAAGATAAGGTCGAGGAAATATACCTAAAAAGATAGATAAAAGCGCAACTTAAGGAAAGAGAAAGATCAAGGATGTACCCTTGAACAGAAAAGGGTAGGCGGTGCGTATTCTAGCTTCAGTTTCCCAAGTCGCGTCTCCCTCGGCGTCGCTCCACTGAACTTTGACGAGCTTGACTTCACGGTTGCGTAGTTTCTTCACTTCCGTTCCTAATATGCGGGTTGGAACTTTTCTTATGGTTGCTTCGCGTTCCACTTCGGCCTCTTCGAGGATATTTGGCTCTACCACTTCAGCAGACTCATGTAGACATTTTCGGAGATGTGAAACGTGAAAAACATTGTGGACTCCAGCCAACTTCTCAGGTAGCTCTAATCTGTAGGCCATTTTCCCAATTTTCTCGATGATAGGGAATGGCCCAACGAGCCTTGGTGCTAGCTTTCCTGTGGTTCCAAAACGAACAACGTTTCTTAGTGGTGATACCTTGAGAAAAACTCTGTCTCCAACCTCAAATTCAAGGTCGGTCCTTCTCTTGTCGGCATAGGAATTTTGTCTGTCTTGGGCCGTCTTCATCCTTCTTCGTATTAAGTCTACTTTCTCTGAAGTCTCTCGGATCATATCTGGTCCAAGTATGAGCTTATCAGTAGACTCCCTCCAACAAGTGGGCGATCGGCACGGCCTTCCATATAAAGCTTCGAAGGGCGCCATTCCGATGGTTGCTTGATAACTGTTGTTGTAGGCGAATTCCACCAAAGGAAGTTGGTCTTCCCATGTCCCTCCGAAGTCAAGGACGCATAGTCTTAAAAGGTCTTCCAAAACTCTGTTCACTCTCTCTGTTTGGCCGTCGGTTTGGGGATGATAGGCTGTGCTCAAGCATAACTGCGTTCCTACTGCTTCTTGCAGACTCCGCCAAAACTCACTGGTGAAGATGGGGTCTCGATCACTAACAATGCTAGATGGTATTCCATGGAGTCGAACGATTTCCTTGAGGTAAAGTGATGCTAGGGATGAGGCAGTTCTTTTACTTTTGACAGGTAAAAAGTGGGCGCTTTTAGTAAGCCTATCCACTATTACCCAAATGCTAGTGTTGCCTCTCCTAGACCTAGGCAGCCCATCGATGAAGTCCATTGAGATGCTATCCCACTTCCACTGCGGGACGTCCAAAGGATGTAGCAGTCCGCCAGGCTTTTTCTGTTCCGCCTTAACCTGCTGGCACACCATACACTTAGAAACGAACTCTGCCACGTCCTTTTTCATGCCGTTCCAGAAGAAAGTCCTTTTTATGTCTTTGTACATTTTATCTCCGCCTGGGTGTATCGTCATCTTGGAGTGATATGCTTCCTCGAGAACCTTCTTTATTAAATCTTTTGTCTGTGGGACGCATAGTCTTCCGTCTCGCCTTAGCAAACCCTTATCGTTGATGGAGTATCTGTTGAGGTGACTTGAAGTCTCACCCCTAATTAGCCTATCAATTGTTTTCACAAGCTGAGGGTCTTCGCGTTGTGCTGCCCCTACCGAATCCACTAAAGTTGGGCGCACTTCGAGAGATGCTAGCAAGCCTGGTACGAAATCAGAGGAAGGCCTAAAGTCGAAGCTGGCTAAAAACTCTAGGCTTTGTCTTTCAACAAACAACGGGCTTAGGGTCAATTTCTTTCGGCTCAACGCGTCTGCCACTACGTTGCCTTTGCCCGGAGTGTAGGAGATTTCGAAATCGTACGAGGCAAGAAACTCCATCCATCTTTGTTGCCTCAAGTTAAGATCCTTCTGCGAGAAAAGATATTTCAACGATTTATGGTCAGTGTAAAGTTCGAACTTCTCACCTAGGAGATAGTGTCGCCAAGACTTGAGTGCAAAGACGATGGCGGCTAACTCAAGATCGTGGGTTGGGTAGTTCTTTTCGTGCACCTTCAACTGCCTCCCGCCATACGCTACTACCCTTCCTTCTTGCATTAAGACGACGCCTAGCCCTGTCCCACATGCATCCGTATAAACAGTGAACATCTTGCTCCCATCTGGCAGCGTCAAAACTGGGGCTGTTGTGAGAGCCCTTTTCAGTCGTTGGAAAGCAAACTCGCAATCCAAATCCCAGTTGAACACTAGATTCTTCTTGGTTAATTTCGTGAGCGGAGCTGAGATTTTCGCAAAATCCCTTATGAACTTTCGATAGAAACCCGCTAGTCCTAGAAAACTTCGGACCTCGGTTGCATTCCTTGGTGTCTTCCAATCCTGTACCGCCACTACCTTAGCAGGGTCCACTGCTAGCCCTTGTTTGGATACTATGTGCCCAAGGAACCTCACCTCTTCTCTCCAAAAGTGGCATTTGGAGAATTTGGCTTTTAGTTGATGGACTTGCAAAGTTTCCATGATTGCCCTTAAGTGCTGAGCATGTTCCTCTTCGCTTTTTGAGAAGATAAGGATATCATCTACGAAGACCACTACGAATTTGTTGAGGAAATCTCTGAATACCCTACTCATTAGGTCCACGAAGTAAGCAGGTGCATTTGTCAAGCCGAAAGGCATGACAAGCCATTCAAAGAAGCCGTCTGGGGTTCTGAACGCCGTTTTATCGATGCTATCTTCAGCCACCCTTAGCTGATGAAAACCGGTTGCTAAATCGAGTTGGGAGAAAACAGACGCTCCTACAAGCTGGTCAAATAAATCGTCAATTCTAGGGAGAGGGTGCCTATTCTTTTTCGTTAGCTTGTTGAGCTCCCTATAGTCAACACATAGACGGAGTGAACCATCCGCCTTTGTAGCGAACACCACTGGAGCGCCCCATTCTGAAATGCTCCTCCTAATGAACCCCTTCTCTAGAAGCTCTTTAATCTGTTTACTGAGCTCTTTCCTTTCTCGTGGAGCCATGTGTCTGACGGGCAACGCAACGGGCTTTGCATTATCTACAAGATATATGTGGAAGTCTATTTCCCGCTTCGGAGGCAAGCCCTTCACCTCTTCGAAGACATCCGGATATTCCCGGACCACTCTAACTGATTGCAAATTTTCAACAGAGGCATCTAGCGATTCAAGATAACTAAGCATAACCGCATACGAGGGATTACAAGAAATTTCCAAAGTATTACCGAGCTGGGTTAGGAGCCTAACAACCCTTTTCTCACAATCGAGGATGGCCCCATTACTGGATAGCCAATCCATACCCAAAATCAAACCATAACCCGAAAAGCCCAAAACAAAGGCACTACATTGAAATTCTACACTTAGAATAGAAATTTTCAATCCCACACAGATCATAGACAAATGAGCTGGGCCCCCAATTGGGTTTGAAACAATTAAGGGGTCCTCTACCATACTAGTTTTTAGGTGCAGAGATTCTACTAAAGCAGACGAGATAAAGGAGTGTGATGCGCCAGAATCAAATAAAGTGCGAACGGGGTGATCATAAAGATAAACTACACTTTCTACAGAAGTATTTATACCTCGCTGTTGCAGAGGTGGCGCTTCCAGCACATGAACCTGTGCCCCTGGGGTGGATCCAGCCCTCTGCCCCTGTCCTCGTTTCTTTGGGCAGTCCTTAGCCCTATGGCCTGTCTCACCGCAAGAAAAGCACCCACCATTCTCCTTGGCCTTCTTTTTCCGGCAGTCCTTTACTAAGTGCCCCACTTTGCCATAGAAATTGCACTTCCTCTTCTCTTTGTTGCCTTTCCCACCCTTCTTAAAGTCTGTCTTCTTGGGCTGCAAACCCTCTTTCTTCCGTTGAGAGATTTCTGCCTTTGTCTCCTTCTTGCCCTTATCCTCTTCATTCAGCAATGCCATTTGCACCAATCTTTCATACGTGGCTCCCATGGGTATATGGGTCATGGCCAAACTGTGTAATGGCTCATTCAACCCTTTGACGAAACGGAGAGCCTTCTTGTGCGGGGTGTTGACTAGGTCAAGCCCAAACCTAGCCAGCTCATCGAACTGATTCACATATTCTCTGACAGTCTTGTCCCCTTGCTTAAGAAATAAGAATTTTTCCAACTGCAAACTTCTTTCCGCATCTGAGAGAAATTTAGTCTCAAACCTTGCCCTAAAGTCCTCCCATGTCTCCACTGGTCTTTCTCATTAGTGACTTCCCACCAGTAGGAAGCCTCACCCTTCAATAGCCACACTGCCAATTGTACTTTTTGTCTATCCTCTACCTCAAAGATGATGAATAGGTCCTCAGTTTCTTTCAGCCAATTTCTGGCTGCCACGAAGGACTCAGTTCCATGGAAATCCCTTCCTCCCATAGCTTTAAAATCTTTACATATCTTAGCAAACATGTTTCCCCGAGGAGGAGGTGGAGGAAAAGGTGCCGCTGCAGCTGGATGATTTCCGGCAGCTGGATGATTTCCGGCAGCTGGGGGAGGAGGAACGGTAGGACCTGGCTGAGTGGCTCTTGCTTCTAAGAACCGTCTAAACCAACCAGGTATTGGCACCCCTTCCGGCAAGTTAAGATCTTCGGACATGCTGAAACAAAAAGGATAGATTCAAAACGAAGGATAAGAGATAGTACCTATGGCTTTGGGGGGACTTTGCCTTTTTAAAATAAAATAATATTTTTCTTTTAAAAATGCTTCTTTAAATTTCCTTTTTTGAAAATAATTTTTCAAAACTTTTTATCTTATCTGGTAAACCTATGCTCTGATACCAAGTGAAACACCCCACCTCCGTTAGGGTCACTCTCAAAGGGAATGCCCTAATTTTTGGTGGAGGTTTATAAGTATAAGTCACAGATATACAAGACAGATATAAGAACACATATTTGTAAACAGCGGAAAATCAACAAACTTTTATTTCACGAAAGCAAATACGTGCTACAACAACATCACCATAATTGTCTTACATCTTTTTCCAAAACATAACATAACTCTTTCATAATCTGTCTTGATTACATTATTTAAAGAAGCATAAATAAAACATAGATAAACTGCAAAAGCCCCCATAGAGTTTGTCCAAAGCCATAGTTTCAAACGAAAAGGTCCAAGCAATACATTTCTTTTCTTCAAGCTGGATGTTAAGGCTGGTCAAGCTGCAGTGTTCCCTCCCTGTGGACCTGGGGGGGGGGAACGGAAGAAAAGAAGATGAAAGAAAAGTAGAGTCAGACATAAAGCCTGAGTAAGTCTAGTACTATTTTGTCTATGAATAAAGAACTGGGTATGATAAGTATAGACAAGAAGTGGGAAAGCACTATAACTTGGTTAAGTTGTCTAGGGTCGAATACGCTATCGTACCCCATGTTAATCTCCGAACCCGTATAAACTAGTTTCCAACTGGCGCCCCATAATCAGGGTGATGTGATCCATTCTATGATGATCGGCTCCTACTCGCATAGTTACATGTGTCTTACGGCCCCCGATGTTGTAGTTACCTATGATGGTCCCACCATGGGGTGTATCAAGTCCCATGGTGGCAGCCCGACACAATCCTAGAGTGCACAGGTATGCTACTGGTGTCCAGTGCCTTATTTTTCTGCGCCGGAGTGTGTGCACGCCCGCACCCCGTTAGAACCTACACTGCTACACCACCGCCGTCGATTTGACCTCTTACAATCAGCCCAGTAATCGTGCCCCACCCTGCCTAGTTTCAGGGTATCCTGATACACCTTCTAGGGTTACTGCTGAAAAGGGTCCCCCATTACTAGGTTTTCTATCTCTAGCCAACATGCTAAGTTGGTTAAGTGTTTTCTAACCTAACCCCCACCAGTCCGTTTAGTTTAGCATGTTCCATTTTGATTAAGTCTTTAGTTCACTTAATCCTAACAATCCTGACTCAGCCTTAATTGTCTTATTAAGGCCCTGACCTCTCACATTAGACAGGTATTGTTGTGGCTGCCTGTTGCCGGTTGGTTCCGGGCAGTCTTACGCCACAACTCAGTCTAACCTCGGGTCCTTATTGGGCCCCATGTTTAACCTCCCACATTGGATAGGTATTGTTGTGACTACTGGACAGCCGGGCGGTGCCGGGCAGGTTTACATCACAACTCAATCCAACCTCGGGTTAAACACATCGTATGTTCTACATTTACATATTTTGTCTTTCTTCTTTATTTTCTTATATGTAAATATTTGCGGCCCATTATTAAGTTAATGGTGTAAAGGTTACACCAATCATGGGCCCAACCCATTCTTGAACTTGGGCCCTTCTATTTTATATTTTCATTCATTAGTAATTTTAACCCAACGTTATTTTCCCCCGTTTAACACGTCCGTTTATTATATATAGGTTGGGCTTAGCCTTTTTAAGCCCAACTTAGCCATGCGAAAAGGGGAGGCTTAAAGCGAGATTTCATACACAAAAAGGGGAATGTGAACGCATGAACTTGCAATATGACGTTGGAAATACAAAATAAAAACTGGTGTACTTGCATAGTAGTGACATATACTTTGGTCATAAAGCATAAGTGACATGAATTAAAGCATGTAAACTTGTAGTTAAGTTAAGAATATCACTATCGACACATAGGCTTTAACTACAACATAAACCTATATTTTTATTCAGGCATAATGTCAAACATAAGCAAAGCATGTTCATAAGACTACCACATGTTTACGAAGGTGTCTACTTTTGTGACTAATACAAAAGTATAGTTAAATTTGTTCACATAACCATGGCATAAATATTTCTAACATGAAATCATGATTTCTACTTTAGTCATGCAAACTTGCAAAAAGGGATTTTGAATCTAACCTAGCTATGTACCACATATGTCATCATATAATTGTTGTAAACAATATAGACTTAATTAGGCAAAATATCAATCATAGCCTAGTCATATTCATAAGTTTGCAAATAGGTTTTCTAGTACAAAAGCATGGCTTAATGATAATTTCATATGAACTATGATAACCCAAACTTATTCCAATTTACTTCACAAAAATGATGTTTGTACAAAAATATACATTATGATGGCATAGTAGCAAAACCCCAAACTTGCATGAATTTCAATTAATCAACTACATACATGTAGCTTCAACATGGATTACATAATTTGCGAATATTCCAAACGTATACTTGCATAAAACTACCGCATGTAGTTTTTCATAATGAATAACATAATTCGAGAATATCCAAACGTATACAATATTCCAAATCGATAAGAATCATAGTAACGCACAAATTATGAATTATTTATCACCACAACCAAGTATACAAACCAACACAGTTATTTGTTCATACCAAAGTAATACTCTACTTACAATGGTGAGGCGAATTCTCAAATTTAGGGATTTGAAGATGCGGTTTGATTCGATTGAGTTGCTTTATGCCTTAGAATTTGCCTCCTAATCCTCTCTCCAATTGGTGGCTACCCCTAGTCGTTCCTCAGCAACATGGCGGCTTTGTTCTTATTTTTGAATGAATAGATTAGGGTTTAGTCTAGGGTCATTTTTATAGGGGTCATGAACTGATTAGGACCATTGATGTTGCTTGGATTGATCGTAGCCATTCATCCTAAGGAGAGACCAATTAGAGCCTGCCACCTAGCCCTAATGACAAAGCAGACTACAGAAAATCGACCAACATAGAATAGGCCAGCCAGGTTGGACTGGGTTCGACCTGGCTCTGGACCAGGTCGACATGCCTGTCGACCTGGTTAGACCAGGTCGACAGCCCAGTCGACCTGGGTGCGTTAGGCGGGTGTACTTCCGCCCTGGCCCATTGGGCCCCACTTTTAATTTTAAACTGTTTTATTCTGTTTGAATTTTAAATTTAATTCGGAAACTTCCGAAGGCCATATCTTCTTCATACGGACTCCGTTTTTCGAAAACTCGGACTCTATTTCGCGTATTTTTCCGAGACGAACGCAATGGCGTATCCCGTTTCCCTTAGTTCTTTGATTTGAAATTAATTATACTTTAATTTGTGAATTTCACAGTTATAGAATTCGCGGGGTGTTACAGTTCCCAGCTCGACTTGAAATGCTTCCCAGAATTTGCTAGTGAATATTGTATCTCTATCACTGACTATACTGAGCGGCACTCCATGTAGTCTAACTATTTCCCTGAAGTATATCTGCGCCAGACTCTGAGCAGTTCTGTTTGATCTGACAGGTATGAAATGGGCGGTCTTCGTGAAGCGATCTACGATCACCCAAATACTGTCGTTCCCTTTTCTGGTTTTGGGCATACCATCAATGAAATCCATAGAAATATGTTCCCACTTTCAACCAGGAACTTCTAGCGGTTGTAACAATCCAGCCAATTTCTGTTGGTTGCTCTTGACTAGTTGGCAAGTAGGGCATCGGCTAACATATAAGAAAATGTCCCTTTTCATCGACTTCCACTAGAAAGTGCGTTTGATGTCATTATACATTTTGCTTACTCCCGGATGGATACTAAGTTTTGACTTGTGGCATTCATCCAGAACTTCTTTGCGAAGCTCAGGAATGTTAGAAACACATATTCGACCTTTGAGCCTTAGAATCCCATCATTATCAACTTGAAAACTCGAGGGTTCGCCTTGTTGAATTATCTCTATGATCTTCTGAATGAAGTAATCATCCCTCTGAAGAGCAGATATTTTATCTAGCAATGAAGTCGTGATAATAAAACTGGCGATCATTTCATTCTTTCGGCTTAACGCATCGGCCATGACATTTTCTTTCCCTGGAGTGTATATAATTTCAAAGTCATATGCTGCAAGAAACTCCAGCCAACGTTGCTGCCTCAGATTCAGGTCCTTCTGAGTGAACAGGTACTTTAACGATTGGTGATCTGTAAACAGTTCAAATCTCTCACCCAGAAGATAGTGCCTCCAGATTTTCAAAGCGAACACAATAGCCAATAACTCAAGATCATGAGTTACGTAGTTCTTCTCGTGCGGCTTCAGTTGACAGCTAGCATAAGCAATCACTTGGCCCCTTTGCATTAACACTGCGCCAAGGCCTTCTCTAGAAGCATCAGTCCAGACCTTTAAATCCTGGTTTCCATCGATGATGGTTAACACTGGAGCAGTTGTTAATCTCAACTTTAGCTCTTCAAAAGCCTCCTCACTTTCCGGAGTCCATTTGAATTTAGAGTGCTTCTTTGTAAGCTTCGTTAAATGACCAAATATCTTTGAAAATTTTTTAACGAACTTCCGGTAATAGCTAGCCAATCCGAGAAAACTGCTGAATTCAGTGGGGGCACTGGGCTGTTTCCAATTCTGAATAGCAGTGATTTTGCTTGGATCCACAGGAATTCCTTCTTTCGATACTACGTGGCCCAGAAATTTTACTTCATCTTCCCAAAAGATACATTTGGAAAATTTGGCTTTTAATACATTCCGTCTCAGAATTTCTAGAACCTGTTCCAGATGCTTTTCATGTTCGACCTTTGATTTAGAGAAGATTAGAATATCATCAATAAAAACCAGAACAAATTTATTCAATACTCCTCTGAATACTCTGTTCATCAGATCGACGAAATAGGCTGGAGCGTTACATAAGCCGAATGGCATTACTAACCACTCGTAGAATAAGTCAGGACCTCTGAATGCTGTCATTGGAACACATTCTTCGGCAATTCAAAGCTGATGGAAGCCTGTAGCTAGGTCCATTCATGAAAATACTTGTGCGCCATTTAACCGATCCAACAAATCATCAATCCGCGGCAATGGATATTTGTTCTTTATCGTCTGTTAGTTCAGATCACAATAATCCACACATAGACGTAGAGTACCGTCTGATTTTGGGACAAACACCACTGCTGCACCCCAATCAGAGAAACTAGGCCTGATTAGACCCTTCCATACTAGCTGTCTTGTTTGATTGTCTAGTTCTTCTTTCTCTTTCAAGGACATTCTTCGAATAGCGTGAACTACCGACCTTGCATTGGGAATCAAAGCGATCTTGAAATCTATTTCTCTCTGCGGAGGTAAGCGAACAACTTCCTCGAACACATCCGCATAGTTCTTGACGACAGGAATGTCTTTCACTAGGTCGGGAATATTCTCTGAGATTTCAGGGACATTTTCTATTTGGGCTGGAGAAACATTCAAAGCTGCCCAGAAATCTTTTCTATTAGCATTCTGACCTTCACAGGGAATGGTTATAATCACCTGATTTAATCTTCGCCTTTACGACTCTGTCGGCGCATTTAACTTCAGCTTCATATTTGGTCAACCAGTCTAACCCCAAGATAAGATCAAACTCTTTAAAATTCATGACGACTGCGATGGTAGGAAACCGATAACAAGAGAAAGAAACCGGCACTCCACAAACCCAACTGAGATCAATGGAACCCCCAACCAGATTCTGGACAGTCATTGGTTCTTTCAGCTTTTTCGAATTCAAATCCAGTTTCATAGGTGCATCTTTGGCAATGAAACTTCGTGATGCTCCTGTGTCAAACAGTACTTTGACTGGAATGTTTTTGACAGTAAGCGTGCCTTCTAAAATATCGGCCCTTTCTTGACTAGCTGAGGGCACAGAAGTTTCTGTTACTTCATTTACCTGAGCTTCTTTGGTCGTTTTTAACAGCCGGCAATCTTGCTTTACATGACCAAACCGATGGCATTGATTGCATCTTTTACTTTCCCGGAGCTTCTTACCAGATTTAAACCCATCCTCTTTTCGTTTCTTCGAGGATTTACACTTCCTGGTCAGATGCCCCTGTTTATTGCAGTTAGAGCATGTGGCAGTTGTTACGGGTTCCTTCTTAGATTTAGCCCTTTTTCTCTTGGCACTGGGCTTCTTACTGGCTTCAGGAATATCAGTTCCCAACTCTTCTTTGTCACTACAACAGACTTCTTCTTCGTCGCGCAACATTCCTTTCTTATGGAGATCTTCATACTGGTAAGCCATATAAATCATTTCGGAGAAAGGAAGTTTTACATTCCTCAGTACACTATTCTGATATCTCCTTTGCAGGCCATGAATAAATCTCAGATTTTTCCTCTTTGGATCTTGAATCAGATAAGGAGCAAAGTGAGCAAGTTCGTTGAATTTCTTATGATATTCTGGGATGGTCATGTCACCTTGTATCAAATAAGAAAATTCATCACATAATCGCTCCGTCGCTTCGGGAGGAGTAAATCTTCCTAGGAAAATCTCTTTGAATCTATCCCAGGCGATATCACCTTCTGGATTATCTTTTATGATTGTTTCCCACCATATTAAAGCTTCTCCATTGAGCGACCAAGATGCTACTAATCTTTTCTGGTCGTCTCTCAGCTGGAAACGCTCAAATATTCTTTCTGCAGAGCTCACCCAAGCTTGAGTTTGAATAATAGATTCATTGCCCGAGAATTGTGCTCCACCCAAATTTTGATATCTCTTAAATAGAGCCTCTAGATCGGGTTTTGCATTTCTCCTGTTTCTGACACTCATTTTTCTAGTACCTTTGCAAATGGCAGATCAAGTGTCAGGTCACAGAAAAGATATTTTAAAACATAGAAACACATACTTCAAATGTAAATGTGTCTAACAAGGTGTAATTTCATTCTGCTTTACTTATACTAGGATATTACTGATCCTATCTGTATAGAGTTACCCATCCTAGAACACTACTGGTTTTATTTCTGACGAGTTTGTTCAAATGTTATATTCCAGAACTAAGCTTAACCAAAGCTCTGATACCAAATGAGACGATCCCAAACCCCGTACTGACGGCGGCAAGGGTAATCCGTGGAATATAACACAGAAACAGATAATAGCAGAACAAAATTAAATAAATACACCAGATAATGAACAATTGAATATACTGGATAAAAGTAATCATCAGAGTTACACAGTATACAGGATCTTACTTAGTACAAATACAGTTCAGCTATACATATATGTCTACAGCGGAAACAAACAAAATATGTACAATAGGAGCTGAACAGCATAAAAAGAGAAAAATGATAGAATCCATCTTCAGCTCCAGCTATCCAGAAAGAACCAGCTAAACCTGAATACAAGGCTGCCCGTGTAGAAAAAGGGGCACCCGAGTTTGAAAGCGAAACAAACTACGAGTCAGTCATGGGACTGGTATGAGAAATCTACTCAACACATATATAATTTGGCTAATCACAGGACCACACCACTTTCGTGGAACGGGTTTCCTCCATTGGATTGCCAATGCTTTAAAACAAATCTTTCTTTTAAACAACGCAATGCATTTTATAAAAATGAAGCCATTATAAGACTCAGTTCCCATCACACAATGCAACGCAAACCGGAGGATAGAGTTTTACCTTATAATGGCCAAAATATGATTGATACGAATAAAACAAAGGCATTTGATATTGTTACTAGTGTTTATACGCTTTGAAAACAATTTCAAATCATAATTATCAATCATAGACGGCATGGGTATCATATATCATGTCGCCATATATATGTATATATATATATATATATATACAATCAAAACCGCACGATGTCGTATTTGGAAATTGGATTTCCGTCATGAACCAAGGCAAAAGATAGTCCTTACCGAATTCGAGACTGTCTAGCCTGAGTCTCAGGTACAGCCGCAACCGTACCTTGGATCGTCAGGGCCGGTCCATCCGAAGTCGATTATAATGCCTGAACAATGCGTTTCTCCGCCCTTTGGGGCGTAAATGAGCCAACGAATGACTCCAACGGACCCGGATCGTCCGATCAAACCAAGGCGCCTCGCAACAGCAACAACCACATAGGTGAAAAGTATATAAATGTTAGGGCTGGTAGGTCACTGACACCACCCTAGCTAGAAAGAAAACGCACGTCCCCCCTGAGGTCCTGCTCCCGTTTCTGGTTCATACCGGGGTGTGAGGCTCGTGATTTCACGTTATACACAGAGATACGCCACACAGGCGGTGCTTTGGTCATCACCACAAGGCTTTGCTTTTCAACAGAAGCCCTGATCACTTCATCTTAGCATGCCACACAGGCAATTCATGCCATGCGACTGATGTCCATCGATATACAACCTCTGAGCTCGTGCATTTCAGAGAAGGGCGTTAAGCAAAAGAATAAATTCTCCGCCGCCAAACAGATGTATATTTAATAGAGATCAATCAACACAGAATAAAATCCAATGTCAGACACACAGTCCATTTACAAGTCCGTTCTGGGTCTGAACGAAACCGGAGGCACTAAATACCTCGCAAACCCATCGATCACCACGTACGCCTGGACGATCACCACTCATTATCCATATTTCGGGATGCCTCCCAATCAGGACCTCGGTTACCATCCAAACGAGGTGAAGATCTCCGGTCTTCGACCACCGTCTTCATCTTCAACTTTCAATCGTCGGTCAATTATTTGAAATGAGAATTAACTCGGCCTTTTCAAATAATTCACTTATATTTAGAATTTCAAATCAATTTATTTCAATGTTTAAATCATTCGACAACACCAATTTTGTTCTTTAATGTAATTTTCACACCAAACACATTCAACCATCAAATACCACATAAATCGAGCAAATTTAGTTTATTTCCATTCCATATCATTTATGATATTTTATAACGATTTATCACTATTTTTATTTATTTTAAAATAGCCAATTTATTCAAAACGACGCTTCGGGCCATAACGCGGCCGTGGCGCTGTTTTTCTTCAGACTTGATTTACACATATCTGAAAATCTAACCGTTGGATCTTCACAAAATTTACATCATTAGAAAGGTCTTTTCAAAACGAATCCAACGGTTTCAGTTTCGGGAAAATCCGACGGTCGGATCTCCCGGTACAATCGTGTGAAGTTTCGATTTTAAAATACGAACTGCAGCGTCGTTATTCGATTAAATATAATTATATTTATATATATATAAATATAATTGTTTCTGGCGCTGTTTTTCTTCAGATTTGAATTAAACATTCCAAACAATCCAACCGTTGGATTTTTGCAAAGTTGGTGCCGTTGGAAAGATATTTCCAAGGCGAACCCAACGGTTGCAATTTCAGGAAAATCCGATGGTCGGATCTCCCGGTACAATCGTTTGAAGTTTCGATTTCAAAATACGAACTGCACGGCCCCGTTTCATTTTAATTTTATTTATATTTATATATTTATATAAATATAGTTCATTCAAAAATTCCTATATTGATTCCACTTCAAATATTTCACTAACGCCTTTAAATTTTGGAAAATTTCGCCATAACCTCCTTTGTACGGGAGGGGCTGGGAAAATTCCCAAATAGCCACACGGGCGTCTCATGTCAAAAAGAAAAAGAAAAAGCCAAGCGTCTAGCCAATAGGCTCATAAAATCATCACCCAAACAAAACAGTAAATGTGTACCTATTTGTCGGGCACAAAATTTTATGCCTCTTCTCTGGCCCGTTTTGCTATAACCTGTTCAATAAATATGCATGTACATATCTACAGTTCTTATCACTTATCATTTTCCATTCAACTTCATATTTGATTCCATTTGGTTTAAAAATACCATTCATTCTAATGTTGCATGCATAGGCAAAAAGCATATCATTAGCTAATTAATGAATATTTCGACTCATGCATATTTATTTGAACGAGTTGCTATTTTTAACACTTCATATTTCAACAATTCATGTATATAATAAAAATGTGATTTTTATTGTAAAGCAATTCATTTCAAAACACTATTATTTTATATAGTTTATATAGGTGATTAAAATAGGATTTTTCTTTTAAAACGAGATTATTTTACATAGTCCATATAGTTGATAAAAGGTGATTTTTATTATGAAACAATTTATTTCAAAATATGAATACCATTCAACACATGAATTTCAATTCAACGAATGAATATCGATTCAACACATGAAGGTTTTCTATAGTTTCTATATATAGATAAAAATGTGATTTTTATATTTAAAACACGAATACCATTCAATACATGAATTTCTAATCAACGAATGAATATCGATTCAACACATGAAGGTTTTCTATAGTTTCTATATATAGATAAAAATGTGATTTTTATATTTAAAACACGAATACCTTTCAACACATGAATTTCTAATCAACGAATGAATATCGATTCAACACATGAAGGTTTTCTATTCAATGAATAAATATAGTTTCAGCAAATGAAAATAATTCAAACACATGAATATTATTCAAAATTTCGGCAGCATAACGGCAGGGTAGTTAAAACCGGGACTGTCCGTAGTATGGCTCCTCGCTCTACCTTAAAACCTCGCGGTTTTTGACAATGGGGATCATGCATCTAGTTCGCACACAGGCGGCATGTATATATTTATTTCATTTCCACAAACTAATCCTATGTGGTTTCAACCAAATATTTCTCAACCACAAATGGGTATTTTTCAACCACAATCAATCAATATCAACCACAAACAATCCCAAACAACCATTCGCTATCAATCAATTTTCACACCAATCACAATCAATAAATATCGTCCATGGTTTGTGGACGAGGGGCGTATATATATATATATATTTATATATTTATATATATTTATATTTATATATAGCAATTCACTTTTATTTCAAAACATATATAATTTTTCACTTCTATTTCAACACATATATAATTATAATTTTTACAACGCATATACAACTTATACATCGAACGTACAACTTGTACAACGCTTATACATGAGGTGTACAATGCTTATATAACTCATACATCCAATTTATAATTTATACATCGTCGTTTCCATATCGTTTATAAATTAGAAATCTCACATTGAGTTCCACTCCACCAAAAATAGCAGAAGGCTCAGAAAAATATGCGGTCTCTTCTAGAAGGTAGAAGACGTCCACACGAGTCCACTGTCTCTTATTTCACTGAATTTCGTCTAGAAACGAAAAAGATATGATATTGTTTAAATTGGATAATTTAAACAAGATTATTAAATTAATTAAATAATTAAATAATCCACCTTCCTCTTCAATTATTCAGGCCGACGTTGAACCCAAAATGCTCGTGGCTTGGGGCATCCCTGCGCCGCCACTGTGGTGGTCCGGACCTCGATCAGCACCCGCCTCGTGGTGTGCCTTGGAGCGCGCTACCCACGCCCAGATTAGGGCCCAACTCTGTGGCCCCCTCTCTCCTCCATTTCGAACGAAAGTCGGCCACTTTGCACCCCGATTCCACTCGAAACCGTACGCGAGAACCCCTCAATCCCGTATGGATTTAAAGAGAGAGTGGAGAGCTACAAAATTCCCTGAAGAAGCATGCGATTTTACTGTGTGGTTTGTGAGGAATCGACGAGGGAAGGTTGGAGCTTTTATCGCCGTTCGCATGTAAGAGGCGGCGCGAGTTTCTGAGCGATGAGGGTTTAAGGGAGAAGGCCTCAGATTGGCCCATTTATTTTAAATTTTAAATTTAATTATTTTCGAAAATACCCCTTATCACGTACAAACACCAATTCAAACCCAACGACTGTCATCCCTATCATTTTACCCCCATTCCGAACACAATGGGATATGTTTCGAAGGCCCATTCGAATGTTTCAGTCAGTTTTCCTTCAAATTAAAATATAAAACATTCAATATTTAATTTGAATGTACATTTCAATTTGCCTAGGCCACAAACTGATTCGAAAAATTCCAAAAAAATAAATCTAGCTATGTTTTGACGATACGGTCCCAACAAAACTAGTTTCGTCGAATTATGAGACCGTTTGCAAAAATGCCCATTTCTGGTCGATCCAATTTAACTATAATTGGCCAAAACACGTTTTCCTTTGCCACGCTCACATACTAGCTTCAAAAATTATGAAATTTGAAATCTAGCAATAACTTCACATCCCGGATCTAACAAAAGTGGTTTCGTCGAATTCCGAGGTCGTATGCAAAATGGCCAATTTCACGGGCTATATAAATTCCATAGCGACCTTTTTGAAAATTCATTCGGCCATAACTTTTGCTTTCCGTTATGAAAATTCAAATTTTCAGATTCGTTAGAAAGGTATTCACTAACAGATTTAAATAATTTTAGTTTCACTAAAATCCGTTTTGTTTTGCACCCGGTACAGTCCGACAAAGTTTGAATTCAATTTTTGAAACTACAGCGCCATTTCAGGCCTTGTTTATAATTATAATTAATTATATTCGTTTTCAATTGTCGATTCAAACTCACTTTTCATCCCTATTATTTAAAATATTTATTTTAAATATTTTAAATCCATTATGTTAGCCAATTTAAAAAATTTAAATTGGTTCAGATTTTCTGGGTCGTTACAGTAACGTATATTTAGAACTGAAAAATGATGACTGATTGATGTGTGTTAACTGTTTGGTTGAATTGTGTATGTATTGGTTGAAAATATAGATAACGATATATATATAAATCGTTAATCGATTATTGATTCTGTTTAACAGAATATTTTATATTCATGTTGTTTAACATCTGTGATGCAGGGAAACAGGTTGGAGGGACCCAACTGGGTTCCTCATTATTTATAATATTGTTCTGTCCATATATTGTAATATTTGATGTGATATATAATCTGTTGTCGATTATGTGTGTTTGGACGATATTGGCCATCGTGATTTGATATGGTAAATACCAAAATACCAAAATGTTAAAAAGGGAATTTTAAAAATGAATATTGAAAATAAATTATTTATAAAATTCAAGGATTTTATAAAAGAGAAAATATTTATAAAATCAAAGAAGATTTTATAAAAGGAATTTATTTATAAAAGGAATTTATTTATAAATGGAATATTTATAAATAGGAAATCTTTTTAAGTGAAATTATAAATAAAGGAAAATCTTTATAAAGCGGAATATTTATAAAGGGAAATATTTATAAACTCATAAGATTTTATAAAATGAGATATTTATTTAGTTAAATAAATAGGATATATTAAATGAGTTATTTGTTAGTTATATAAATACAATTGACAGGAATATTTATTAAGAAAAATAAATAGGATTTTAAAAGGAAGTTGACAAGATATAAAAGAGTTAAAATCAGACATAGTTTTTCAGGATGATTCGCCATTTAGCACGACTGCTAGCATAATTCGCAGGGCTGCAGATAGCCTACGGCGGTCGGATGTTTCTTGAGGGAATCAGTCGTAACCATTGTGATCGCTGCGATCTAGAGTTATGCGAATGGAGTTAAATCGAATATAGTTATTCGAACTAGAATTAATCAATTAAAGTTAATTGAACATTAGTTATTCAATTAAAGTTAATCGAATATTAGTTATTCGAATAAAAGTTAATCAAATGGAGTTAAACAAAAATTATAAACTTACTAGAGATTAATAAGTTGAATGGTTTCCTGAGTATCGATCTGATGTTGGTTTCGGCCTTCGGGGTTTATACTTAGGAAGTTGTTCTCTTGTTAATTTATAGTTAGAGTCTGATAGATGTGGAAGAATAGTGATACGTAATTAAGCCATGGAAATGTTTTCCAGTGTTAATAACGTATATTTTCTAAACATAGAAAATGAGGATATATATATATATATGTTTGATGATTGATCGATATAATTTGCACCTGGAAATAATATCGTTGTTTGCATACCTGTTTTTCTTTGATAGTTAAATCACAGACTATCAAAGTTTTGACCATTTTAACGTTGTTAATATGGAGAGACCGGTCGGATTATTATCCAAAGAACCGCTCTGTATTGGCATAAGCGTTGCGAATCATATATGCCAAAGATAATTGAAGACTGAGTAAAGTGCAAGGGCTATTGTACAAATCTTAGATAACAATTGCCTAAGATGGATGTACTGAATAGTGCCTTCGGTTTGTCCAGTCCCAGGACAACTTGTATGGACGAAGGTCCGACGAAGTATATCTAATAGATCGCGTAAGTTGATATCTTCAAACGTATTCACGTTTAGTGGCGGAGGAATTCATTTCTCTTAGCTGTATACCCGTTTTATTTTCGGATAAATCAATTTGTGATTTAAAGGGTATGACGATGTGACATTCTAAGTGAATGAAGATGTGGCATGTGAAAGATAAGCGTAATTTCTAGCCTCACATCTGGTAAAAGACAAAAATCGGGCAGGCAGCATGGCTATGTGGGTAGCTCCAATTAGGGTGTATTATCACCTGATCTAGAGTTTCATTTACTCCTATAATCTATTGTCGATGCTGTCCCATTCGGGAAACGGTTGCTGATCCCAACCGTTGGTGATATACATTCGATACACTCAAGCGAAATGAGTGGTCCGTTATGTGTGGCCGGGTTGCAAGATGTTCTAGTTTAACCCAGTGTGTTCCTCTCTAAAGGTACACTAGCATAAGGTGGTTCCATAACTTGTCATAGTTGGAAATTCATTATCTAATACGTGCTTGTGATTTTGGTTGTATTCTATGTATGTAGAACGTGAGATGAAAGCGTTTCTGCTAGATGATTTATTATATTATGGTTGATAGACATTATTATAATATCAAAAGGTTTTTGATATAAAGATTAGTTGGATTCTCATAAGGGAAAACCCGTTCCGTTATACGGCGTGGTCTTATGAGATATCGTTTTATTTCTCAAACTGTTTTAAACTGTTTTACTCACACCAGTCCCATGACTGACCCGGAGTTTTTTTTTTCCCTAAACTCTTGGGTTCCCAATTTTGTACGGGCAGTCAAGTAGTCGGGATTTACAGATACTTGAAGAGCTGGAGCAGGAGGCTTCAGGATTTTATATAGCTATTGTTATTCCGATGCGTTGTAAGTGTTGTACTTAAAAATGATATGTATATTCAATTTTCAAAGCTATGTTATATTTTATTCGTTCCGCTGTGAGATTCGTGTTTACTCTGATGTTGTATGTTCTTCTTCTTCTTCTTCTATTCTAAGTTTCTATCTTATCTATTCTCACCCTCTAATTTCTTTCATTAACTACCGGTATTTTTCGATGTTTGGTTAGTCGTCATTGAGTTTATGTCGATAACCAAAGTCGCTTAAAAAATGGGACGTTACACAGACAGTTTACTTTTATCATCTCGAAAGACATTCCAGGCTTTCCAGCTTCTGAATAATATAAACCTTTAAATTTTCTTAACCTCTTGATATACAAAACTACTATATCAAGACTTACCATTTTATTCGGGCCCAACACTAAACTGACCTGCCTTCTATTCCTTCACGAACAAAAGAAAAGCCTGCTCCACAAATACTTCTTCTTCTTCCCTGACAGTTCGCTATTTCCCTCAAGACATGCCGCAACTTCATGCTCATTTCCTATACTCAATACTTCACGAAAATTCTTGTAAAAGATACTACAATTCCCCTCTTCCCCTGGTCTTTCTACTCACACCATTCTCGATCAACTCGATCGCAAAATACCAAATGCGATTCCTAGCTAAAACGCATGACAACAGTACGATGCTGAGTATCAAACGTTTTCACCACCGGCACTTCTCCTCTTCACCCAAGAAAACACATGCGAACTGTTGTATACAATAAAACAAGAGCGACTTCTTCTTCAACATTCTCCGTTCACAATATTTTAAAAAACAAACAAACATCACCGTGCTAATCCTCATTAGAAACTCTTCCTCCGTGAGTTGTTGCTCAACAATGCCAAATACAAACCCGGATGTAATGACCCAGAAAAAGTCGATCTTGGTTATCCGATATACAACACATATCGAATATCCAAGGATCGAGAATACCGGTAGTTAATGAAAGAAATTAGAGGGTGGGAATAGATAAGATAGAAACTTAGAATAGAAAAAGAAGAAGAAGATACAACATTAGAGTAACACGAATCTCACAGCGGAACGAACAACATATAATAGATAACATATCCTTGAAATAAAATCATGTACTTGAATATACATATCATTTCCAAAGTACAGCACTTACAACACAACGGAAATAAACAATAGCTATATGATCATGAAGCCTCCTGCTCCAGCTCTTCAAGTATCTGTAAATCCCGACTACTTGACTGCGCATACAAAATTGGGCACCCAAGAGTTTAGGGAAATCAAAACAAAACAAACTCCGGGTCAGTCATGGGACTGGTATGAGTAAAACTGTTAAAACAGTTTGAGCCTTTAAACTATATCTCATATGACCACGCCGTATAACGGAAGGGGTTTTTCCCTTATGAGAATCCAAAATAATCTTTATATCAAAACTCATTGATATTATAATAGTGTCTATCAACCACAATATAATAATCATCTAGCAGAAACGCGTTCATCTCATGTTTCTACATACATAGTATACAATCAAAACCGCGAGCACGTATTGGGAAATGGATTTCCAACTATGAAAAGGTATGGAACCACCTTTCTCTAGTGTACCTCTAGAGAGGAATACACTGGGTTCAACACGAACATCTTGCAACCCGGCCACACATGACCGACTACCCATTTCGCTTGAGTGTATCGAATGTATATCACCAACGGTTGGGATCAGAAACCATTTCCCGAATGGGACAGCATCGAACAAATTTAAGAATGAAATGAATATCTCTAGATAGGTGATTATACACCCTAATGGGAGCTACCCACATAGCCATGTTGCCTGCCCCATTTTTGTCATTTATTGGATGTGAGGCTAGAAGCTACGCTTATCTTTTACATGCCACATCTTCATTCACTTAGAATATCACATCGTCATACCCTTTAAAATCACAAATTGATTTGTCCAAAAATAACATGGGTATACAGCTAAGAGAAATGAATTCCTCCGCCACCAAATGTGAATACGTTTGAAGAGATCAACTTACGCGATCTATTAGATATACTCTGCCAGACCTTCTTCAATACAAGTTGTCCTGGGACTGGACAAACCGAAGGCACTATTCAGTACATCCATCTTAGGCAATCTTTACCTAAGATTTATACAATAGCCCTTGCACTTTACTCCGTCTTCAATTATCTTAGCATATATTATTCGCTACGCTTATGCCAATACGGAGTGGTTCTTTGGATAATAATCCAACCGGTCTCTCCATATTAACAACGTTAAAATGGCCAAAACATTGATAGTCTGTGATTTAACTATAAAAAAACACGTGTGCAAACAATGATATTATTTCCAGCTGGAAATTATATCGATTAGTCATCTTTTAACATTTATCTCTTTAGTTCATTAATTTACTTATCTCCTGTTTCCATATATTCTAAATTCTTATTTTCTATTTTCAAAAAGCATTTCTGATTCTTATTTGGAAAAAACATTTCTAAAACTCCTTCACTAGCAAACCTTACCATTCCTTAGTTAAGAAGGAAGTCAATCAAGTTGGGGTATAATTACCTCTCATACCTTAACTGAACAACGTTTTAACATCGAAATAGTCAAAGTTTATCTTTTAAATCTTTAACAAACTTCCTTACGTAAATCTCGGATTATATTTACGAATCCACTTCTTTATTGAAAACATTGGTTATAATGATAACGTTATAATCCCTACTTTCGAAATATCTAACTTCAATTATGACTTTTATTATTTAATGTAAATAAATAAATAAACACCTAAAATAAATAAATCTTGATTTAAACACCGGAAAGTATAAGTACTTTCCTGAATTCGATATAATCGAATTCGTCGATTAACTATCTTCGAGTAATCTCTATTTGATTAACTCTTCTTCGAATAACCTATATTCGATTATCTCTCTTCGAATAACATATATTCGATTAACTCACTCTTCGAATAAACTATATTCGATTAACTCACTCTTCGAATAAACTATATTCGATTTCTTTCTTTAAAATACGCTATATTCGGTAATCTCCTTTCGAATAACCATATTCGATAATCTCATTTTTGAATAACTAAATTCGATTAACTTCTTTCGATTAAACTATAATCGATAACTCCTTTTGATTAAACTAACATCGATTAACTCCTTTCGAATAACTAAATTTGATTAACTCGACTTGACGAACTTAACTCGACTAACTTAACACGACTCGACGAACTTAACTCGACTAACTCGACTCGACTAACTCAACTCGACTAACTCGACTAGCTTAAATTATTTAACTCAACTTGATTAACTCCTATCGAATGACTAATATTCGATTTAACTCCATTCGCTTGACTCTAGATCGCAACGATCACAATGGTTACGCCTGATTCCCTCAGGGAACATCCGACCGCCGTAGGCTATTTACAGCCATGCGAATTACGCTAGCAGTCGTACGAGATGGCAACTCATCCTGGATAACTATGGTTGACTAGCTCTAACTCAGATAACTATATTCGATCATGTAACGACCCGAAAATCCATACCAATTTGAGCTGACTGATATCATACGCATTCAACTCAAAGTGCATGAAAATTCAGATCATTAATAGAAAGAAATAAGAGGATGAGATAGAAAAGGTAGAACTAATAGAATAGAAGAAGAAGAAGATCACAGCTGAACATAATTAGAGCAAACACGAATCTCACAGCGGAACGAATAAAACATATTATATAACATAACTTTGAAATAAAAATCTGTTTTGTATATACATACCATATCAGAGTATAACATAACATTTGATACAGTGGAAATAACTCTAAATAACCAACAGTGAAGATTCCTGCTTCAAGCTCCTCCAAGTGTAACTGTAAAGCCTAAAACACTTGACTGCCCGTACAAATTTGGGCACCCAAGAGTTTAGGGAAAAACAAACAAAATAAACACTGGGTCATTCATGGGACTAGTGTGAGTAAATTCCAACCATACGGTTTAACTTTGAAAATCCTTTTGAAACAAAAGGATAATAGTAAGACCAACCCACACATAAACATGGACGGTTTTTACCTTACTATAACCCAAAATATTTTGATATCAAAATCCAGTGATATTATAATAATGTCTAATCAACTAAATAACCAAATAGCAGAATGCTTGCATCTCACGCTCTACATACAAAGTATAAAATCAAAAACCGCAGGTCACTTATTGGAGATTGGATTCCAACTACGACAAGGTATGGGACCACCTGCCGATAGTGTATCTCTAGAGGCGAATACACTGGGTTCAACAAGAACGTCTTGCAACCCGGCCCACACATGACCGACCACTCATTTCGCTTGAGTGTATCGAATGTATATCACCAACGGTTGGGCTCAAACCACCGTTTCCCGAAAAGAGACAACATCAAAATAGATTAAAGAAGTGAAAAGAATTTCTCTAGATAGGTGATTATACACCCTAATGGGAGCGACCCACATAGCCATGCTGCCTGCCCGATTTTTGTCATTTCCCGGTTGTGAAGCTTGAGGCTACGTCTATCTTTTAGAACATCTAGCCACCATACACTTTGAATGTCACATCGTCAAACCCATCAAATCACTAGTTGATCTTCCCAAAAATATTACGGGTATAAATGCTAAGTGAAACGAATTTCTCCACCACCAGACGTAATACCTTGAAAAGATCGTCTTATGTGACCGTTAGGAATACTCTGTCAGACATTCGTCCATACAAGTTGTCCTGGGACTGGACAAACAGAAAACACCACTCTGGAACAGAACGACCCTTACATTTCACTCTGTCTTCAATTGTCTTCAGCATAATCAATTTAGCAGCGCTTATGCCTATACGAAGTGGTTTCGGATAATGTATCCAACCGGTCTCTCCGTATTGACAACGATGGTCAAAACACTTCGATAGTCGGTTATTTAACTATCGAATAAAAACAAACATTCATTCAAATTATACAACTAATCATTGCACAATCAATGACCCTTTTTATTTAACATTAATTTTCCTGTTTCTCATATCTTCCCAGATCGTGGAAAATATACGTTATTAATGTTCGAAAACATTTCCATTTGTTCCATATTCCTTATTTCTGTACTTTAGAAAATACACATTTTTAACATTTGAAAAACCCTTTCAAAAACCCCTTATTTCTATATTTCTTGTTAATCAAATCATTTTAGTTTAACTCAAATTGTCTCAAGGAAATACCTACTTACAAATCGTTTACTTTCAAATCGTTATACGCTTTCCAATATAGATATCATTTTCTAGTAGGAATCTAGACTCATTTTACTAATCCTAATTCAAATATAATCTCATTCCAAAACATAGGATTTTAAACATTGTACTTAATTTCATAAGTATCTTTCAAAATCGACTACTTGTTTTTAATATACTTAAAACAAGTCATCGCCTCCTTGTTTAATCAAGAGTCAATTTTTGTTATTTAAAAAGAATAATAAATAATCGATTCTTCCTTTTTAAACCCGAATCAATTTCCATTTAACTTTACGGTATTAAAATACCAGTTTATAATAGAACTTCTATAATAATTTAAAATTTCGCTTCAATTATAAGAATATAATTTTTATAATTTAACTTCGTTGATTTGTATGGTGCTAATTCAACGTCTTAACAAAAGCTGAATTTACGGTTGTCTACTGCCACTTTCTTAATCGATATCGTCTATTGATTAAATCAAAACAAATGTTAAATTTCCATTCAACATTGACATTCTCATGGGGTTTTTTCCGTCATTTGGGTTCAACAGTGCATATACAAAACAAACAGTACGTATAAATATTGAGGAATCCGGTTGGATTCCTCCAACTGGTTTTCTGCATCCACCGATGTTAGTCAAACAATTATTACTGATTCCATACTAGGAAATATTTTAATCGATGGAATCAGTATCCAACCAAATGATGTGTACATATGCAACAATATATATTTTTCAACCAATTTAATTGTAATCTACAGAAGTGACCATCACACAGTATTCAACCAATATTATAATATTATAAATTAGATCAGAGTTAGTGAATTTACTCATCTTGGCGCGTTAACTGTTAAATAACGATTTGCGTCAGTCGAAATCCTTTTTGAAAACTCGTATAGTCCAGTTTCTTCCTATCCATGATTTTTAACACTGCTTCTCATCGTCGTCCTTCTGCGCCTACACAGCCGAGTTCATTTCCACCTTCCTCTTCGTCTTCGTAGCTGCCGGATCCGCCGTTTCCGCCCGTACATCCATTCCCAGATCCATTTGCAGTTTTGTGAATTTACACCCCCCATGCTACTGTCCTTTTATGTGCAACCCTTCTCCTTCATACTTCACTATCAGATTCAACATCTCCTACATGACCACTTTGTCCCCATTATACTCTCCGCTCCAACTCCCTTGCAGTACCCAACACGCATTTGAACCAAATGCAACACAGCCCCTGTTCATGCCCCATACGTTAAACCCGAGCCCTCTTCCCTTGCATAGTTGAACTCGACCCTCCCTGGTTATATACTAACCTCCAACTTCCAGAAAATGATTCAATGAATGGTCCCATACACGTCCCTCACAGTACACCCCCTCAACATCTTCAATTTCATGCGCAACCATCCCACGCCAGCATGTATATTCCTTCCTACCTGAAACAAACCCCACAAGTATACTTCTCCAACATGTTTAGCTCATGACATCAATCCACGTTAACCCCTTTATCAGCGTTCAGCATAACTCCGCCACTCTCATGCAACTCTTCATAGTTCATACTGCTCCTCAACAACTCTCATGCAACTCTTCATAACTCCGCCACATTCAAACCCCACAATAGGCGCCCAAACAGCACGCCTCCGCCTCTTTTTATGAACATCCCCTTTCTCCTATTATTTCCTCACGTTAATGCTTTGTACTCCACTCCTTCTTAACTTTAAATATAACTCGATTACCTAAATGACCTCACAGTTTTAGACCGACGTTACTGCCTTCTATAGTAACTCACGACCAAAAAGGCTGCAGCACCCTACCACAGTTTGCAAACACATGCTGTTGTACTCCTCCATCACAGCACGTTCAACTTCGCATTTCACCTTTAAACCCCCACTCCAAGTAAATATAAGTATAACCACTGTTCTCTAAATGAAACTCGCCAAAACAACTTGTATCCTTCCAAGTGTTCATTTACATGCACGCAGCAAGTACTCATTTCGTGCATGTATATGCTCCTTCCCTCCAGTGCATAAACCCAACGCCTAGTGTACTTCAATGGCTTTCTGCTCCCATGCAAGAACCATCACTCACTATTAACGCAAACTCCAGCTTTCTTCTTCGACTTACAAAGTATAAAGCCAACCAAAAATCTCCATTGAGCACCCCATCCAAACTTCGAAAGCTCCCCCCCCCCCCCCCCCCACATCTTTCCGACTGTTCTGCTGTGCTCGAAAAAGTGTATAGCTCATACCTTGGAGTATTTTGTTTTAATTTTTTGTTTGATTTCTTTTTCGGTTTCTGCCAATAAACGAGGTGTGTATGCTCATGTATTTATAGTATTTCAACTCCTTGATGCGTAAGTATTAGGGACATAGGGTTCTTAAGTGAGCTGTTACTATACTGAGTTCTCTTTTTTTTAAAGTTTATGATTTTCCAAGACATATGTCTACAGTATGACTTCGTAGACTCTGCCAGAAAAGTGATTGATATAGGCTTTTGCATGTGCTTTGATTACTTAAGAAGAAAGGTATTATATTTGATAAACAAATTGGTGCATTTTTCAGTATATATATATAAACATGTGCCTGATGTGAACGTGAAGGACTTGGCATGTGAAAAATGAACTATGAGAGTTGTTTGATTGCGAAAGCATGGCCTCTAGTTCTAGGTAAATTAAATGATCAAATAAAGCTGTATCCTTCTACCTGCGTGAAAGGCAGGTTCAGGCACTTGCATGTGCGCTAGCATATAATATAAGGTAGGCTGTCCTGTTACTTTGCCATGAAGATTCAGGGATGGTTAGGTTTGCAGACTATTTATAGTCTTGGTTTGCAGTGTGTGGTTGTTCAAAACATGTTGGGTGTGCAAGTGGTGAAGGCTTTACTCGGTGGTTATGCAAATTTTGTTTTGATGTGCTTAATGTTGAACATTGGGTAGCATTACGCATTGATTGTATTTTGTTTGTTATGATATCCTCGGTTAGATGTTAGTTTATTTATATATATATGAGCCACAAACGACCGAAGTAAAAATACCTTTGTGTTGACCAATGTATTGTGATCCCATAAATACAATAATACCGGTAGATTAACTTATATTGTGAAACCCCAAAATATTGATATAGGGTGCAAAATACTCCAAATAAAAAGTTGCGTATTTAATTAATTAAAAATTACAGTAAAATTCTAAAAATTAAATTATCACTACGCCTCAAAAGAACCCTGTCTAAATTCGAATCTGATATCTAGTTATATCGAATAAACCGTTACGGTCGATAAACGATACTACAGCGACTATTTGAAAATTTGATTTGGATATAACTCGCAATCTATAACGCGAAATCTCGATCTTTCACTTCTGTTAGAAAGATACAGTTCAACAGATTCCAATGATTCTTGTTTCGAAGAAATCCGGTTTATAACGAGTCCTGTATACTCGGTTGAAGTTCAGAACGTTAAATTACGAACTGCCACGATATTACGGCTTAGTTATATTTAATATATATTTTTATACGTTCAACTTTGTTTTAATTAATATATAAACCCACTTATATTACAATTTAAATATTTAAACCAATTTAAATATTCAAATTCAAACCGATAATAATGCGGGACGTTACATTCCTTCCCCCTTAAAATAATTTCGTCCCCGAAATTACTAAGGTAGGAAAAATGCTGCAATCTCTATTGTAAAACGGTTAAAAATCTTTTTTGTTTACTTCATAATTTCAGTTTCAACTGAACTGATTTATTCTAATTAAATATTAATTCCTTCTTATTTCGAATATTTTCAAAATTCTGAAAATTTCCTAACAGTTCCGATTTTTGGAGAATTTTTGCCAGCATCTCCTCTGCACGGCTCATTTGGTACTACTACAACTTGCCACTCTGGGCCTTCTCCAATCAACTTAATCTTCAATCCAATCATTCGCTTATGCTTAAGCCAATTCCCTTTCAATTCCAGTTTCAATTTCAAATTCCCAATTTTTACTCCATAATCAAATTTCACCTCCAGGTTCGGTTCCATTCCAAATCCTAATTCACAACTCAACTACTCTGCCAAGTCAAATCCTTATTCCAGTACGATTTCCACTTACTTGGCTTCAATTCAACTCCACTTTTATTTGGCTTACCTAAATTCTCTGTTTATTTACTTCATAAGTAAATTTTAAATTTTAGAATTCAAATTCCTGGGGTTTTCATTTCAAATCAGTTTAAAATCATATATATATTCATAACATAGCAATTCAAAACATTTGAATTTTTGAACAACTTATTTCAAAACAAAATCTTTGGTAATAATCCGTCACTTGGAAACTTGAAAATGGACACTGATAATGCAGCCGTCATCATCAGAATTATTTTCCAGTGATCACAGTGAGTTCAGTACTATATCACTTTCAAAACCGTTGTAAACACTTCATTTTTGAAATTACTTCAAAAATATCTTTCACAATACTTTGAAAAACAATTTCAAATCCCCCAGGATTTTAAAAATCCCATATATTTAATCCAAACATTATTTCCAACTCTTTCCAAGTTTCTAGAGTTTCATTTCAATTCTGGTTTTAAATTCAGATTCAGTTTATCTGATTTACATGTTATACTCATGTAAATTCTTATTGGTTATTTATATAACCTACTTCCTTATAAATTTTATTCGATCATAATTTCAATCAACACATTCAATATATATTAGATAATTCCAATATATATGTTTTCTATATCAAAATATATTTTGGGTAAATTATTTCATTTACCCTCTTTTAAAAACATACTGTGTCGAATTACTCTGTTCAAGAGTTTAGAAACACCTATCGACATAGTTTGCAATGAAGTATCGATCAGAATTCATAAACCACTCGACTGACCAATCAATACAATATAAAACAGTTTTTATACCAATTTACAAGTACGCGCTCATATATATACATTCATGCTCAATCTAGGGTATTACTAACCCTATCTCTATTGAGTCATGCCACAGAGCCAAGGTAATCACTTAACCTTCAGCTTTGATACCAACTGTAACGACCCGAAAATCCATACCAGTTTGAGCTGACTAATATCATACGCATTCTACTCAAAGTGCACGAAAATTCAGATCATTAATAGAAAGAAATAAGAGGATGAGATAGAAAAGATAGAACTAATAGAATAGAAGAAGAAGAAGATCACAACTGAACATAATCAGAGCAAACACGAATCTCACAATGGAACGAATAAAATATATTATATAACATAACTTTGAAATACAAATCTGTTTTGTATATACATACCATATCAGAGTATAACATAACATTTGATACAGCGGAAATAACTCTAAATAACCAACAATTAAGATTCCTGCTTCAAGCTCCTCCAAGTGTATCTGTAAAGCCTGAAACACTTGATTGCTCATACAAATTTTGGCACCCAAGAGTTTAGGGAAAAACAAACAAAATAAACTTTGGGTCAGTCATGGGACTGGTGTGAGTAAATTCCAACCATACGGTTTAACTTTGAAAATCCTTTTGAAACAAAAGGATAATAGTAATACCAACCCACACATAAACATGGACGGTTTTTACCTTACTATAACCCAAAATATTTTGATATCAAAATCAAGTGATATTATAATAACGTCTAATCAAGTAAATAACCAAATAGCAGAACGCTTGCATCTCACGCTCTACATACATAGTATAAAATCAAAAACCGCAGGGCGCTTATTGGAGATTGGATTCCAACTATGACAAGGTATGGGACCACCTGCCGATAGTGTATCTCTTGGGTTCAACAAGAACGTCTTGCAACCCGACCCGCACATGACCGACCACTCATTTCGCTTGAGTGTATTAAATGTATATCACCAACGGTTGGGCTCAAACCACCGTTTTTCGAAAAGGGATAGCATCGAAATAGATTAAAGAAGTAAAAAGAATTTATCTAGATAGGTGATTATACACCCTAATGGGAGCGACCCACATAGCCATGCTGCCTGCCCGATTTTGTCATTTCCCGGTTGTGAAGCTTGAGGCTACGTCTATCTTTTAGAACATCTAGCCACCATACACTTCGAATGTCACATCGTCAAACCCATAAAATCACTAGTTGATCTTCCCAAAAATATTACGGGTATAAAAGCTAAGAGAAATGAATTTTTTCGCCACCAGACGTAATACCTTGAAAAGATCGTCTTATGTGACCGTTAGGAATAATCTGTCAGACATTCGTCCATACAAGTTGTCCTGGGACTAGACAAACAGAAAACACCACTCTGGAACATGGCGAGCCTTACATTTCACTCCGTCTTCAATTGTCTTTAGCATAATCAATTTCATAGCGCTTATGCCTATATGGAGTGGTTTCGGATAATGTATCCAACCGGTCTCTCCGTATTGACAACGATGGTCAAAACACTTCGATAGTCGGTTATTTAACAATCGAAGTAAAAACAAAAATTCATTCAAATTATACAACTAATCATTGCACAATCAATGACTATTTTTATTTAACATTAACTTTCTTGTTTCTCATATCTTCCCAGATCCTGGAAAATATACGTTATTAATGATCGAAAACATTTCCATCTGTACCACGTTACTTATTTCTGTACTTTAGAAAATACACATTTTTTTAACATTTCGAAAACCCTTTCAAAAACCCCCTATTTCTATATTTCTTGTTAATCAAATCATTTTAGTTTAACTCAAATTGTCTCAAGGAAATACCGAATTACAAATTGTTTACTTTCAAATAGTTATACGCTTTCCAATCTAGATATCATTTCCCAATAGGAATCTAGACTCATTTTACTAATCCTAATTCAAATATAATCTCATTCCAAAACATAGGATTTTAAACATTATGTAACACCCCACCTCCGTTAAGGTCACTCACAAAGGGAATGCTTTAACTTTGGTGGAGCATTTTAGTAAACAGAACAGAAACTTACAAGACAGATAAAACAGTACTTGAAAATTTTTAACTTTATTACAGCGGAAACAGAAATTTATATGGTTACATCCTTTCAATTTCAGAATTCAAGTACAAAATATCAGTCTTGTACAAAAGCCTTCAAAATGCAAAGTTTAAAATCATAATCCCCATGGAACGGAAGCTATACAGAGCCAAGCCATACTTTAAGCACTTCAAGCAAAGAGAAATCCGGATCAAGCTAAAGTATTTCCCTCCTTGGATAACCTGGGGGGGAAACGGAAGAAAGGAGGCGAAACAACAAGGGTCAGACAAAAAGTCTGGCAAGTCCAGTGACTTTCAGCATATGAACAGATAATAATAATATGATATGAACATAAAACTGGATGTGAGATAACTATAACAGGTGTAGCAGATATAACAGAAAAACAGAATGGTGTAAACTATTGTTTTACACTTCTCTGCACTAATACTAGTATAGCGGAATTAGGTGTCACCCTAATGTCTAAATTGAAGCAGGAACGGGTACAGAATACTTTAACAGAAAACAGAATGCTAATAATGGGCCTTTACTACCCGATCAGAAACAGACAGAAGAAGAAACAGATTTATCCCTATGGAAACAGAATGTGGAATTAGGTGTACACTAGTAATGGGCCTTTACCACCCGAACAGACGATACCACATAGAAACAGACAGGTGTTACCACCCAACAGAAACAGACGGTACCAACAGAAACAGACAGAACTAAGCGTACCCTAAAACCCTACCCCAAGCGATCGGCTCCCTAATACATAAATATCCTGTGTCGGCCCCACAGTAGGGTGTATCACTCCCTAAAGTGACAACCAATTGGCACAGACCTATTTACAGATGTCACGGCGTCTTACATCCTCAGAGGCAGACCGGGATCCATGCACGCACATGACCCGGTTGGAACGCACCATCAACACCCCTCGCCATTATCAGAATGAACCACTTATAATTAGTTCAGTAAGCGTGCCCGGACCCTACCTACTGTTGGGTCAAAGTTTTGATACCAGAAAGGGTTACTGACTAATATGGGTCCCAAACAACAGATGACACAAGTAATTCCCCTCCTAACCTTGTGTCCCCAGACTAACAGATTTCAGATTAACTTGTTTACAAGTTCAGACATATAGAATTCAGATTTACTAATTCACAAATTAAGTTAACAAGTTTTCAGACTAACGGGTCAGATGTACAGATTTTTCAGATTTGTCTAACCTTGTATTGGGCCTACAGATTCATGGACGGGTTTTCTACACCTATTAATCCATTTGATTTAACCCTATTTTCCCCAATACGTTTTAGACGTCATTCTTATCTTAGATTTGCATTAATTAATTATTAATGCACAGACCTCTCACATTAGGTCGGTAGCTTGTGGCCGCTGGATATGCCGGGCGGTTCCGGGCAGACTTCTGCCACAAGCCAGACCTAACCTCGTGTCTTACGCATGTTATGACTAACTTCTCACATTAGAACCTATTGTTTGCGGCCACTGGATGTGCCGGGCGGTTCCGGGCAGATTTACGTCGCAAACTCATTCTAACCTCGAGTTAGCCATGTTTATCTTTGCGGCTAATTAATTAATAATTTACCGTTTATGCGCACGCCCAATATATATGCCAATTCAGATTATATCAATAACAGGATGATTATATCAACATAGCAGATAACAGATTTTATATGACTTAACGGATTTAACAGATTTAGAAACTTAGCAGATTTTGGCATACAACAGGTTAGGCATTTCAACCGACAAATTTAACAGATTAGGCAATTCAATCTAATTAGCAGTCTAGGCAATATAACAAAACTAGCAGTTTAGGCAACTTGGCAAATTAGCAGATTTAGCAAATTTAATATTTCTAAAGGTTCTATTTACATGCCTTGCCTAACCATAAATTAGGACTAAGTTCATATGCCTAAATAATGTCATGATTCACAATATGATCATATACTTCCATGTTTGCATACATAGCGCAGAATATGGACATAATTTACCCTATAACATATGTTCCAATTTTTGTTAAACTAGCATTTTACAGCAGATTCACATATAAATTATACCAAATATAACCATTAATTCCAATGCATGCCATATATCCAAAAATCCCTATTTAGGTGTAATCACAATAATAGATATCCTAATTAATGCAAATCTTTTACACCTAAGCTTCCATATCTTCTTCTTTTTAAGTCATGAATCATTATGCAAACTATACCCAACAATCTAAATCTTTAAATCATATATTCTAAAAATCAAATCTTGACTTTTATATGCATTTTGTTCAAAGTCTCAAATCATATGTAATCTTACAGTGGTTCCTCTTCTTCTTTTATCACAGAATATGCATAGGTCTAAAACTAGTTTATAACATATGCTTATTTTTCTAATTAATTACAGATCTAAATTACAACATAACTATGCATACAACATGCATAAATTACATGTTCATAGTCAAATTTATGCATCCAATCCCAAGTCACATGTCCAATATATTTTATGCCTCAGACCTAAAGTCATACATTCAATTTAGTCTTGTCAAATTTCGCATCATTCATTAATTGTCCCAAATTTCGCGTTCATACGTTAATCTCTTTATGAGATTGGGCACAGGCTCGTGGTAGCCTGGCTATAGAAACAGAAAAGAAGAAAGGAATACAGAACAGTCACAGAAAACAGATCCAACAGAAGAGAATATATATATATACAACCTCAAACTCAGTTTTAAATGCATATCAAAATTATAATTAACGTTTATAGCGGAGAATAACTGTACTTGCCTTGATTGGATTAAAGAAAGAACTTTAACTTGTTGTAGAATCTTTGCAGAAACTTAAATCTCTAGTTTGAATTGAGTTGCTTAGGCTGATGTTGATTATCTTCTAGTTTTAATTCCAGCAGAGCAGAGACGCCATTTTTAGAAGAAGAGAGCAATGGAGGCTAGAGAATTGTGTAAGAAACCTAGTTAGAGTCTAGGGTCATTTTATAGAGGTTATAAACTAATTAGGACCATTGATGTTGCTTGGATTGATCGTAGCCATTCATTCGCAAGAGAGACCAATTAGAGCCTGCCACCTAGCCCTAATGACAAAGCAAACCACAGAAAATCGATTGACAGAGAATAGGCCAGCCAGGTTGGGCTGGGTTCGACCTGGCTCTGGACCAGGTCGACATGCCTGTCGACAGCCCTGTCGACAGCCCTATCGACCTGGCTAGACCTGGTCGACAGCCCAGTCGACTTGGGCCCATTAGGCGGGACTTTTCCCGCCCTGGCCAATTGGGCCCGATTTTGGAATTTTTCAGAGTTGTTTACTTCCGAAGGCCATATCTTCTTCATACGGACTCCGTTTTTCGAAAACTCGGACTCTATTTCGCGTATTTTTCCGAGACGAACGCAATGGCGTATCCTGTTTCCCTTAGTTCTTTGATTTCAAATTAATTATACTTTAATTTGTTAATTCCACAGTTATAGAATACACGGGGTGTTACATTCTCCCCCACTTAAAAGGATTTCGTCCCCGAAATCTTCAAGTTAAGAAGAGTGTGTCCTACCATCCAATCATCCATCTACTCAACCATCATCCACAAGCATCCATTGTCCTTAGAAAACTTCTAATGTTGTATGAACATATGCAAAAGTGTGTGTATATGTTCCTTATCTAATGCAAAGATCAGGCAGTCTACTGATTCAGTTGACCTCCTTAATGCGAATTATGTCAGTGCCATGAGTCCGACATGTATGCAATAGAATTCTGATGATATATATATTATTTCTATATGAGTGCACAACCATTCACTCAAATGCAACATCCATGTGCTGAATCAACCATTTTGCATCCACAAGAATTGAAAAATGCTCACCCATCCATATGCAGTATGAGAGTGTTTTCGAGCCGATCTAGTGCCTAGTGTGTGTATATGCATCCACGGGCAACCACTAGCAACTACTTGCATCCACTTGCAACCATCAAACATAACATGTCTTCAAACACATGTTTACACCCATTAGGATTCCTATCTATAAGTTGAACACTCGATCGATAGGATAGAGTCTAGTGATGGAAGCGAGTACAGATAGAATGAAGACTTGGTTCCCATTAGACATTGGTTGAGAAAATAATTCCCCTAAGTATCAAGCCCAAAGACCGAAATCAATATCAGATTGACACTCAGAGGATTACCTTCTTTAGACAATGTCAAAACTGGAAATCATAATTATTCAGATATTTACAGACTACTGATACAGATCAGGTTCCCTAATGATTCTTAGGAAGCTAAGCATGATAAAATCATATCCCACAAAAACTCAGAATATATGCGTCATATTTGACGCCTAACACAGATATCCCTCAAACCTTAATCTCAAACAGATGGGCCATAACCCTTATGGGTCTGAGCCTACAGCGGAATTCAGAAATAATACTAGTATTAAAGTGCAGAGTATCGATTACAAAATCAAAATACCAGAATCAGAAAAAGTCTTAACTCCATAATCAGATAAAGAAATTAAACCTACTATAGAAAATTTCCTATTTCTATCCTAGCCACTAGCCTCAAGATTATTCGCCTGCCCTCCTTGTCCTCGTCTCTTTGGGCAGTCCCTAGTGAAGTGTCCCATCTCCCCACAGTTGAAGCAAGCGCCCTTCCTTTTTCTGCAATCCTTGTTCAGATGAGACGAGCTTCCACAAGTAAAGCACTTTTTCCCCTTCTTATCTTCAGTCTTCTCATCCTTCCTTTGTGTTTCCTTTTTGGGCCCCGCTTTCTTATTTGGTGGTTCTTCCTTCTTTGTCTCTTTCGGGCCCTTGTCTTCCTCATGCAGTAGTGCCATGTCCACCAATCTCTCGTAAGTCGCTCCCATAGGTACGTGGGTCATGGCTAAGCTGTGCAGTGGCTCGTTCAATCCTTTAACAAAGCGGAGAGCCTTTTTATGCTGAGTGTTGACTAAATCCAATCCGAACCTAGCCAGTTGGTTGAACTGGTTGACGTATTCCTTGACCGTCATACTTCCTTGCTTAAGAGATAAGAACTTTTCTAGTTGTAAACTTCTTTCAGCTTGCGAGAGGAATTTTGTCTCAAACCTTGTTCTGAAATCCATCCATGTCTCGACCGGCCTCTCGGCGTTAGTGACTTCCCACCAGTAGGAAGCTTCGTCTTTGAGCAACCATACCGCCAACTGTACCTTCTGCCTATCGTCCACCTCGAAGATAACGAATAGATCCTCAGTATCTTTGAGCCAATTCCTTGCTTCTACGAATGATTCAGTTCCTTTGAAATCCTTTCCACCCATGGCCCTAAAATCTCTACAGATCTTTGAGAAAGCAATTGCACGAGGAGGGGGTGGGGGATCATTTGCTGGACCTGCAGCGGCGGTCCTAGCCTCAACATATTGACGAAACCAACCGGGTACATGGACACCCTCTGGTATCTCAGATGCTTCAGACATGCTGAAACGAAAAAGGAAAGGTTCAATACAAAAAGGACTGAAAGAAAGATATATGGCTCTTGGGGATCATGTTTTTCAAAATAAGCTTTAATTTTGAAAATACTTCCTTTTAAAACCTTTTTGAAAATAGTTTTCAAAAACTTTTATCTAATCTGGTAACCTTTAGCTCTGATACCAAGTGTAACACCCCACCTCCGTTAAGGTCACTCACAAAGGGAATGCTTTAACTTTGGTGGAGCATTTTAGTAAACAGAACAGAAACTTACAAGACAGATAAAACAGTACTTGAAAATTTTTAACTTTATTACAGCGGAAACAGAAATTTATATGGTTACATCCTTTCAATTTCAGAATTCAAGTACAAAATATCAGTCTTGTACAAAAGCCTTCAAAATGCAAAGTTTAAAATCATAATCCCCATGGAACGGAAGCTATACAGAGCCAAGCCATACTTTAAGCACTTCAAGCAAAGAGAAATCCGGATCAAGCTAAAGTATTTCCCTCCTTGGATAACCTGGGGGGAAACGGAAGAAAGGAGGCGAAACAACAAGGGTCAGACAAAAAGTCTGGCAAGTCCAGTGACTTTCAGCATATGAACAGATAATAATAATATGATATGAACATAAAACTGGATGTGAGATAACTATAACAGGTGTAGCAGATATAACAGAAAAACAGAATGGTGTAAACTATTGTTTTACACTTCTCTGCACTAATACTAGTATAGCGGAATTAGGTGTCACCCTAATGTCTAAATTGAAGCAGGAACGGGTACAGAATACTTTAACAGAAAACCGAATGCTAATAATGGGCCTTTACTACTCGATCAGAAATAGACAGAAGAAGAAACAGATTTATCCCTATGGAAACAGAATGTGGAATTAGGTGTACACTAGTAATGGGCCTTTACCACCCGAACAGACGGTACCACACAGAAACAGACAGGTGTTACCACCCAACAGAAACAGACGGTACCAACAGAAACAGACAGAACTAAGCGTACCCTAAAACCCTACCCCAAGCGATCGGCTCCCTAATACATAAATATCCTGTGTCGGCCCCACAGTAGGGTGTATCACTCCCTAAAGTGACAACCAATTGGCACAGACCTATTTACAGATGTCACGGCGTCTTACATCCTCAAAGGCAGACCGGGATCCATGCACGCACATGACCCGGTTGGAACGCACCATCAACACCCCTCGCCATTATCAGAATGAACCACTTATAATTAGTTCAGTAAGCGTGCCCGGACCCTACCTACTGTTGGGTCAAAGTTTTGATACCAGAAAGGGTTACTGACTAATATGGGTCCCAAACAATAGATGACACAAGTAATTCCCCTCCTAACCTTGTGTCCCCAGACTAACAGATTTCAGATTAACTTGTTTACAAGTTCAGACATACAGAATTCAGATTTACTAATTCACAAATTAAGTTAACAAGTTTTCAGACTAACGGGTCAGATGTACAGATTTGTCTAACCTTGTATTGGGCCTACAGATTCATGGACGGGTTTTCTACACCTATTAATCCATTTGATTTAACCCTATTTTCCCCAATACGTTTTAGACGTCATTCTTATCTTAGATTTGCATTAATTAATTATTAATGCACAGACCTCTCACATTAGGTCGGTAGCTTGTGGCCGCTGGATATGCCGGGCGGTTCCGGGCAGACTTCTGCCACAAGCCAGACCTAACCTCGTGTCTTACGCATGTTATGACTAACTTCTCACATTAGAACCTATTGTTTGCGGCCACTGGATGTGCCGGGCGGTTCCGGGCAGATTTACGCCGCAAACTCATTCTAACCTTGAGTTAGCCATGTTTATCTTTGCGGCCAATTAATTAATAATTTACCGTTTATGCGCACGCCCAATATATATGCCAATTCAGATTATATCAATAACAGGATGATTATATCAACATAGCAGATAACAGATTTTATATGACTTAACGGATTTAACAGATTTAGAAACTTAGCAGATTTTGGCATACAACAGGTTAGGCATTTCAACCGACAAATTTAACAGATTAGGCAATTCAATCTAATTAGCAGTCTAGGCAATATAACAAAACTAGCAGTTTAGGCAACTTGGCAAATTAGCAGATTTAGCAAATTTAATATTTCTAAAGGTTCTATTTACATGCCTTGCCTAACCATAAATTAGGCCTAAGTTCATATGCCTAAATAATGTCATGATTCACAATATGATCATATACTTCCATGTTTGCATACATAGCGCAGAATATGGACATAATTTACCCTATAACATATGTTCCAATTTTTGTTAAACTAGCATTTTACAGCAGATTAACATATAAATTATACCAAATATAACCATTAATTCCAATGCATGCCATATATCCAAAAATCCCTATTTAGGTGTAATCACAATAATAGATATCCTAATTAATGCAAATCTTTTACACCTAAGCTTCCATATCTTCTTCTTTTTAAGTCATGAATCATTATGCAAACTATACCCAACAATCTAAATCTTTAAATCATATCTTCTAAAAATCAAATCTTGACTTTTATATGCATTTTGTTCAAAGTCTCAAATCATATGTAATCTTACAGTGGTTCCTCTTCTTCTTTTATCACAGAATATGCATAGGTCTAAAACTAGTTTATAACATATGCTTATTTTTCTAATTAATTACAGATCTAAATTACAACATAACTATGCATACAACATGCATAAATTACATGTTCATAGTCAAATTTATGCATCCAATCCCAAGTCACATGTCCAATATATTTTATGCCTCAGACCTAAAGTCATACATTCAATTTAGTCTTGTCAAATTTCGCATCATTCATTAATTGTCCCAAATTTCGCGTTCATACGTTAATCTCTTTATGAGATTGGGCACAGGCTCGTGGTAGCCTGGCTATAGAAACAGAAAAGAAGAAAGGAATACAGAACAGTCACAGAAAACAGATCCAACAGAAGAGAATATATATATACAACCTCAAACTCAGTTTTAAATGCATATCAAAATTATAATTAACGTTTATAGCGGAGAATAACTGTACTTGCCTTGATTGGATTAAAGAAAGAACTTTAACTTGTTGTAGAATCTTTGCAGAAACTTAAATCTCTAGTTTGAATTGAGTTGCTTAGGCTGATGTTGATTATCTTCTAGTTTTAATTCCAGCAGAGCAGAGACGCCATTTTTAGAAGAAGAGAGCAATGGAGGCTAGAGAATTGTGTAAGAAACCTAGGTAGAGTCTAGGGTCATTTTATAGAGGTTATAAACTGATTAGGACCATTGATGTTGCTTGGATTGATCGTAGCCATTCATTCGCAAGAGAGACCAATTAGAGCCTGCCACCTAGCCCTAATGACAAAGCAGACCACAGAAAATCGATTGACAGAGAATAGGCCAGCCAGGTTGGGTTGGGTTCGACCTGGCTCTGGACCAGGTCGACATGCCTGTCGACAGCCCTGTCGACCTGGCTAGACCAGGTCGACAGCCCAGTCGACTTGGGCCCATTAGGCGGGACTTTTCCCGCCCTGGCCAATTGGGCCCGATTTTGGAATTTTTCTGAGCTGTTTACTTCCGAAGGCCATATCTTCTTCATACGGACTCCGTTTTTCGAAAACTCGGACTCTATTTCGCGTATTTTTCCGAGATGAACGCAATGGCGTATCCCGTTTCCCTTAGTTCTTTGATTTCAAATTAATTATACTTTAATTTGTTAATTCCACAGTTATCGAATACACGGGGTGTTACACATTATACTTTATTTCATAAGTATCTTTCAAAATCGACTACTTGTTTTTAATATACTTAAAACAAGTCATCGCCTCCTTGTTTAATCAAGAGTCAGTTTTTGTTATTTAAAAAGAATAATAAATAATTGATTCTTCCTTTTTAAACCCGAATCAATTTCCATTTAACTTTACGGTAATAAAATACCAGTTTATAATATAACTTCTATTATAATTTAAAATTTCGCTTCAATTATAAGAATATAATTTTTATAATTTAACTTCGTTGATTTGTCTGGCGCTAATTCAACGTCTTAACAAAAGCTGAATTTACGGTCGTCTGCTGCCACTTTCTTAATCGATATCGTCTATTGATTAAATCAAAACAAATGTTAACTTTCCATTGAACATCCATATTCTCATGGGGTTTTGCCGTCATTTGGATTCAACGGTGCATATACAAAACAAACAGTAAATATAAATATTGGGGAATCTAGTTGGATTCCTCCAACCGGTTTCCTGCATCCACCGATGTTAGTCAAACAATTATCACTGATTCCATACTAGGAAATATTTAATCGATGGAATTAGTATCCAACCAAATGATGTGTACATATGCAACAATATATATTTTTCAACCATTTTAATTGTAATTTACCGAAGTGACCATCACACAGTATTCAACCAATATTATAATATTATAAAATAGACCAGAGTCAGTGAATTTACTCACCTTGGCGCGTTAACCGTTAAATAACGATTTGCGTCAGTCGATTTCCTTTTTGAAAACTCGTATAGTCCAGTTACTTCCTATCCATGATTTTGAACACTTCTTCTCATTATCGTCCTTCTACGCCTACACAACCGAGTTCATTTCCACCTTCCTCTTCGTCTTCGTAGCTGTCGGATCCGCCGTTTTCGCCCATACATCCATTCCCAGATCCATTTGCAGTTTTGTGAATTTACACCCCCCATGCTACTATCCTTTTATGAGCAACCCTTCTCCTTCATACTTCACTATTAGATTCAACATCACCTACATGACCACTTTGTCCCCATTATACTCTCCGCTCCAACTCCCTTGCAGTGCCCAACATGCGTTTGAACCAAATGCAACACAGTCCCTGATCATGCCCCATACGTTAAACCCGAGCCCTCTTCCCTTGCATAGTTGAACCCGACCCTCCCTGGTTACATGCTAACCTCCAACTTCCAGAAAATGATTCAATGAATGATCCCATACACGTCCCTCACAGTACACCCCCTCAACATCTTCAATTTCGTGCGCAACTATCCCACGCCAGCATGTATATTCCTTCCTACCCGAAACAAACCCCACAAGTATACTTCTCCAACATGTTTTGCTCATGACATTAATCCACGTTAACCCCTTTACCAGCGTTCAGCATAACTCCGCCACTCTCATGCAACTCTTCATAGTTCATACTGCTCCTCAACAACCATCCGCTAGCCTCTCCTTTTCCTTGCTGGAACCGCTAGACCCCCTTGCCTGCTAATACCCTTCCCATCCTTATATTCATGAAAACATGCCCACTTCATTTCATGACCAATCATCACGTCTTCATGCCCAGTTTGATGCATTTCGAACTCTGTTTTCACCTTAATCTTCTCACATTCTAACCCCACAATACACGCCCAAACAGCACGCCTCCGCCTCTTTTCACGCACGTCCCCTTTCTCCTATTATTTCCTCACGTTAATACTTTGCACTCCACTCCTTCTTAACTTTAAATATATCTCGATTACCCATATGACCTCACGGTTTCAGACCGACGTTACTGCCTTCTATAGTAACTCACGACCAAAAAGGCTGCAGCACCCTACCACAGTTTGCAAACACATGCTGCTGTACTCCTCCATCACAACACTTTCAACTTCGCATTTCACCTTTAAACCCCCACTCCAAGTAAATATAAGTATAACCACTATTCTCTAAATGAAACTCGCCAAAAAAACTTGTTTCCTTCCATGCGTTCATTTATATGCACACAACTAGTACTCATTTCGTGCATGTATATGCTCCTTCCCTCCAGTGCATAAACCCAACGCCTAGTGAACTTCAATGGCTTTCTACTCCCATGCAAGAACCATCACTCACTATTAACGCAAACTCCAGCTTTCTTCTCCGATTTACAAAGTATAAAGCCAACCAAAAATCTCTATTGAGCACCCCATCCAAACTTCGACAGCTTCCCCCCCCCCCCCCACGTCTTTCCGTTTGTTCTGCTGTGCTCGAAAAAGGGTACCTTAGAGTATTTTGTTTTAATATTTTGTTTGATTTCTTTTTCGGTTTCTGCCAATAAACGAGGTGTGTATGCTCATGTATTTATAGTATTTCAACTCCTTGATGCGTAAGTATTAGGGACATAGGGTTCTTAGGTGAGCTGTTACTATACTGAGTTCTCTTTTCAGTCTTGCGTCAATCGGCAGGTGCTAGCATGTTACGGATGTGCAAATGGTAGGCTAGACATTTGATCGAAAACAATTCATGCGTAAAGGGTAGGTTTGCATATTTTTTTAAAGTTTATGATTTGCCAAGACATACGTCTACAGTATGACTTCATAGACTCTACCAGAAAAGTGATGGATACAGGCTTTTGCATGTGCTTTGATTACTTAAGAGGAAAGGTATTATATTTGATAAACAAATTGGTGCATTTTTCAGTATATATATAAACCTGTGCCTGATGTGAACGTGAAGGACTTAGCATGTGAAAAATGAACTATGAGAGCTGTTTGATTGCAAAAGCATGGCCGTCTAGTTCTAGGTAGATTAAATAATCAAATAAAGTTGTATCCTTCTACCTGGTGAAAAGCAGGTTCAGGCACTTGCATGTGCGCTAGTATATAATATAAGGTAGGTTGTCCTGTTACTTTGCCTTGAAGATTCACAGATGGATAGGTTTGCAGACTATTTATAGTCTTGGTTTGCAGCGTGTGGTCGTTCAAAACATATTGGGTATGTAAGTGGTGAAGGCTTTACTCGGTGGTTATGCAAATTTTGTTTTGATGTGCTTAATGTTGAACATTGGGTAGCATTATGCATTGATTGTATTTTGTTTGTTATGATATCGTCGGTTAGATGTTAGTTTGTTTATATATATCTGAGCCACAAACGACAGAAGTAAAAATACCTTTGTGTTGACCAATGTACTGTGATCCCATAAATATAATAATATCGATAGATTAACTTATATTGTGAAACCCCAAAATATTGATATAGGGTGCAAAATACTCCAAATAAAAAGTTGTGTATTTAATTAATTAAAAATTACAGTAAAATTCTAAAAATTAAATTATCACTACGTCTCAAAAGAACCTTGTCTAAATTCGAATCTGATATCTAGTTATATCGAATAAACCGTTACGGTCGATAAACGATTCTACAGCAACTATTTGAAAATTTGATTAGGATATAACTCGCAATCTATAACGCAATATCTCGATCTTTCACTTCTGTTAGAAAGATATAGTTCAACAGATTCTAATGTTTCTTATTTCGAAAAAATCTGGTTTATAACGAGTCATGTATACACAGTTGAAGTTCAGAACGTTAAATTACGAACTACCGCGATATTATGGCTCATTTATATTTAATATATATTTTTATACGTTCAACTTTGTTTTAATTAATATATAAACCCACTTATATTACAATTTAAATATTTAAACCAATTTAAATATTCAAATTCAAACCGATAAAAATGCGGGACGTTACAGATCAACTCTAATTGAATAACTAATATTCAATTAATCCTAATTCGATTAACTATGTTCAATTAACTCTGTCTGGTTAACTCTAACTGATTAACTCTAACTGGTTAACTCGAACTGGTTAACACTAATCGATTAACTCTATTCGATTCCAAATACTTCCTTTCCTATTTGTCTATATTTATTTTATATAAATATTTCCTTTATATAATTCTATTTATTTCTCAAAAAAATTCCCCTTTTATCTTTATTTATTTTCTAAATAAATAAATTCTTTATCAATTCTATTTGTAAATGTTTTACAAATATTTCTCTTTCTATTTTATTTGTAAATGTTTTACAAATATTCCCTTTTCATCTTTCTATTTATTTAATAAATAAATATTTTCCTTTTCTATTTGTTTCACCAATACTTTCCGTTATAACTCTTATTTATTTCCCAAATACATAATCCCTTTATACTGCTATTTATTTCTTAAATAAAAATTCCATTTCAATTCCATTTATTTAACAAATAAATAATTCTTTTTATAAATTACTTTGATTTAATAAATATTTCTTTTTCAATATAACATTGAAAATTTCTTTTTATAATTATTCTATTTATTTTCTAAATAGATATTCCTCTGAAAGTTCTATTTACTTTCTAAGTAAGTAATCCTTTCTATACCTTTATTTGCTTTCTAAGTAAAAATCCTTTTTATAAAATTCTTTGATTTTATAAATAATTTCTTTATTTAATTGCTTTTTATAAAATCCATTGGATTTTATAAATATTCTATTTTAATACACAGTTTGAAATTTCCCTTCTATATAAAATCTTTTGATTTTATATAATATTTTATTTCAATATTTCTTCTGGTATCCTACAGTACCAAATAACAAGACCATAACACAATATATGAACAAAACAGTATTATAAATATTGAGGAATCCTGTTGGATCCCTCCAACCTATTTCCCTGCATCACAGATGTTAAACAACATGAATATAAAATATTCTGATAACAGAATCAATATTCGATTAACAATTTATATATATCGTTATCTATATTTTCAACCAATACACAAGCAATTCAACCAAACAATTAACACACAGCAATCAACAGATGATTAACAGTTTTAAAAATACGTTATAAAAATATAACTATTTAGAGTTGGTGAGTTTTACTCGCATTGGCAGTTCATCGTTAAAGAACAATAAACTATTTGTTTGATTTGAATCAAACAATTTATTTCGCCATAAATTCAAAAGAGCTCCAATCCACTCCCAGTCAGTCTCATTGTGTTGGCCTCGTCTATACGATCCTGATGGATCTTGTTTCGTTGAATTCTGATAAGGGACAGACAAGATATTGAGTTTACAAGTTTATACTCAATTTAAAATAAGAATAAACTTAAACTATTTTCAGATTTGGGCTTTACCCAACACAACCGGCCCAAACCAATTCCAGCCCGCCCCTACCCTTTCTTCCCCGTTGACGTATGCTCTAGTTACAACCACACAGTCATTTCCCATCGTTCTACCAATACTCACGATCTCATCCCTCCACTAAATTTGCCGAAACCACTTCCAAACTTCTTACATCAACCTCCTCTTCAACTTCGTGTAACCCTCCTCAACTCGCGCTCCAACCTGCAAATTGCGTTCGAACAGCAGAAACCCCTGAACCGCTGAATCACATCGACAGTTATTTGAAGGAAATCACCAGAAATTGGCATACAAGCTCGGCTAAATGCTAGAACTGTAACAACCCGAAAATCTGGGCCATTTTAAATTTTTTATTTTGGCAATTTTAATGAATTTTGAACATTTAAGATGAATTATTTTAAATAATATCGACGAGAAATTTATTTTGAAAATATTCGAACGTATATATTATATACGTCGTCGTTAGAATATAATAATTATATATAATTATAAATAGAATTGAAAATGGCGCGGTAGTTCGATAATTCGATTTCAAACTTCAATTGAACATACCGGGTGCAAAACAATCCGGATTTTAGTGAAACCAAAAACATTAGGATCTAATTGGGAATATCTTTCCAACGAATCCGAAAAATCTAAATTTCATAGCAGTAATCAAAAGATATGTCCAGTTGAAAATTCTGAATAGTCGCTATGGAATTCAGGCCCTTAAAATGGGAATTTTGCAAACGACCTCGGATTTCGACGAAACCACTTTTGTTGGGTCCGTGATGTCAAATTATTGATAGATTCTAAATTTCATAATTTTTCGAATCAATATGTGAGCGTGGCAAAGGAAAACGCGTTTGACCAGTTTCAGTTGATTTTAATCGATTGGAAAATGGCCATTTTTCCAACGGTCTCAGAATTCGACGAAACTAGTTTTGTTAAGACCGTATCGTCAATATGAAGCTAGAAAATATTTTTTGGGAATTTTTAGAGTTAGTATGTGACCCCGGTAAATTGAAATGCGCATTCAAATTCAATATATAGAGTTATATGTTGATTTTGACGAAAACTAATTGTAACGACTGAATCAGCCTGCGATACATATCCCATTGTGTCCGGAATGGGGGTAAAACGCTATGGACGACAGGCGGTGGGCCTCGTTTGAAGGTCGAATAAAAAGTCAACTTTTTGAATTAAATAATTAAATAAAATAAAAAAATAAAAAAATACCTTTCCTCTCATATACCCTCTGCCCCCCCCCCCCCCCGTTCGATTAAGTTCAATCAATAAAAGAAAAAAATTAAAACCTAATCGCGCCCCCCTTCCCGTTCGTCGACAGCGCCGCCCAACCGCCCAAACCCTCCACCGACCAACCTCCCTCCAGCCTCGCCCTGTCGATCGCCCAAGACACCACCGCCCACTTCCAACTCCTCCCTCGTCAGCAAGCCGCAACCCCCCTAAACCCGCTTCCTCGTCACGAAGAACGAGAGCCACCCCCCCTCGCTCTGTCGATCGCCCAAGACCCCACCGCCTTCCACCTAGCGTCAACGTTCACCCCCCAACAGCCCTCCAACCGAGTTCGACGTGAATAAAGCAAGAGGGTGAGTTTTCTTTTTAAATTATGATTTTATTTAAATATAAAACTTTGTTAAAATCAGTTTTGAATAAATGAAATCAGTTTTATGCATATAGCAATGAAAGGAAGGGATTGTTAGTTGATAAAAATTGGGGTTTTATATAGTATTTGTATTAAAGGTATAATCTTTATTATGGTAGAAGGTTAAAGATATGATTTTTATATGAGGTAAGGGTAGAAAAGATTTTATTCATTTAAAGATAGGATTTTTATATTTTTAAAGTATTAAAAATATGATTTTTATATATTTAAAGTATTAAAAAAATGATTTTTATATTTTTAAAGTATTAAAAATATAATCTTTATTAAGTAGAAGATGTAAAAATATGATTTTTCTTTATGTAGAAGATTAAAAATATAATTTTTACATGATAGGAATATTAGAAATATCATCATTATATGTATAGCAAAATAAAAATGTGATTTTTATAATGATAAATTTGAAAAGGCGAAATATTTATAATTGAATAGGCAAGATTTTTATATATTGAATAGCGAAGTAAAAATTCAATTTTTATATATTGAATAGCGAAGTAAAAAATTCGATTTTTATATATTGAATAGCGAAGTAAAAATTCGATTTTTATATATTGAATAGCGAAGTAAAAAATAGATTTTTATATATTGAATAGCGAAGTAAAAATTCGATTTTTATATATTGAATAGTGAAGTGAAAATGTGATTTTTTATATCTAGTGGCTACGGGCATCGAAAGCGACAAAAAGGCGAGAACGACGAAGATTTCTATAAATGAAGTGGCGTGAAGTTGGAATAGCTATCGGTGAGAACTTCTCACTCTTCAATTTCTTTTTCTAGTTATATATATATATATATATATATATATATATGTATATATACTAGGATGTAGACGGTGTTTAGTAGCACCCGACACCCGTCATCCACAGACCATGGATGGCTTGTTTGTTAAATTGTTTGGATGTGTAGTTGGTTAGTTTATTTGGTTGGAATTGAATTGTTTGGTGAAATGAATGGATTTGATTGATGTGTGAATGGCGTAGGCCTTCACTAGACCGGGGATAAGGCTAGGCCTCGTCCCGTTTCTAGTATTGTGTCGTTATGCCGCCGAAATTTTCTAAAATAAGTTAGAGAAATAAAAATACCATTTTTACTTTGTAAAGGGACTGAATAGAATTTCATTTGTTGAAATAAAATAAGATACTTATATAGTTAAAATATTTTATCGTTAAAAATATAATTTTTAATGTGATTGTGAATAAATGAATAATTATAAACGAATCGACCGATTTGCTTATATACACTGATTTGACTGATGGATTGGGATGATAAATTTTACACATCGCCCAACTGCACAAATAAAATCTGTGTTTGATTGTTTGAAACCCCACATGGGTATTGGGATAAAATACGGCATACACTAATCCCAATAATTAGTTGTTTGTCGATCGATTGATTGACAGGCTGTTATAAGCGTTAGATATCTATATTTGATGCTTATACAGTGTAGTGCACTTTGGATGATGGTTGATTATTTATCATTGCTATTATATACATGTGTCGTATGGAATCCATATAATTAACTTTATATGGTAATTGATTGGGCCTCATTCCAATTTAGAAGATAAAGAATATTATAAAATAAAGGTTCATGTGTTGACTGTACTCATCCGTTGAGATTAGTCATGTGTTGAACGAAATATTTTAAACAATAAAATTTACATCTTTATCATATATAAAATTAGAAATTAACTGGAAAATAGATAAGATGAGTGGTCTCCTGGATATTAATCTGATGTTGGTTTCGGCCTTCGGGGTTAATATTCAGGGAATCGTTCTCTTACTAATTTACGGTTGGAGTCTGATTTATTATCAAACGATAGATACCTTAATTTTCATAAAATATATTAAATAACAAAAATAGTCACACGTGGACAATACTCATTCCCTGAGATTAGTCGTGTGTTGACAAAGATATAGAGTCGTGTATTGAAAGAAATATAGATCCATTTGTTGAATACAAAGCCGTGTTGATTAGTGATGCACTATTTTGACGTGAACGATATTTATATCGATTATTTTCGTTTTTGAATTTAAAACGAATTCGAAATGAATTGAATATAAAACGAATTCGAAATGAATTGAATATAAAACGAATTTGAAATGAATTGAATATAAAACGAATTTGAAATGAATTGAATATACAACAAATTCGAATTGAATTGAAAACGAATTCGAATTTGATTTGAAAATGAATTGAAATGAATTCAAATTGAATTGAAATTTGAATTGAATAGAAATGAATTTTAAAACAAATTTATAAGAGAAAAATCAATTTTGATTTGAATTTGAAATAAAGGTTGAAATTGTTTTTGAAACGAGTTCAAAACTGTTTATAAAAGTCGTTTTAAAAAGAAATCGACGAAATATATATTATATATATTATATATATAATATAATGGCCTGAATAGAACGCGCCGCGCCGCGGCAGTTCGTGAATTTCGACCATATATTTCAAACGGACATTACGGGAGATCCGACCGTCGGATTCCCCTAAAACCGGAACCGTTGGGTTCGTATCGAAAAGAGCTTTCTAACGAATATTAGAAATTTGAAATCTAACGGTTGGATTTGGAGATACGTCCAAATAAAATTTGAAAAAGGTCGCTGTAAGTGCAGTTCGATGGCCATTGGTGGAAATCGACTGTACGGGCCTTGATAAAATTATTAAAAATATCAATAATTTGTGTAAAATCATAAGAAGTGATTTGGAAAAAATTGGGATGAAAAACTCCACATTTGAAAAGATAAAAATAGATTTTTTATCAAAATGAACTAGTTTTGAACTGAAATTAAAACTCATTTATTTTTAAATAAATAAATTGGATTTGAAATGGGTTTAAATAGAATTGATTTGTGGGTTTATCGTGAACAGTGTTTTAAATAACACTAGTTCTTTAACCCGATAATAATTAGAATGTGATTTGGGTTTGTCGTGAACTGTGTTTTAAATGACACTAGTTCTTTAACCCAGTAAAAGGAGTTTTAACGAATCTGCAATTAGATTGAAATGTGAATCTATAATCTAAATTATCAAATTTAGAAATGAGCGAGAATGGAGTATCGCCAGTTTTGCTCCAAAGCGATAGTTAAATCTTTAATTAGATTTGAACGTGAAATGTTAATTAATTTTACCGATAATACTGTGGTGTTAGATATGGAGTATTACCAGTTTTGCTTCATGGGATGAATAGGTTGGGATTGGGAAATAAAATAAATAATTACTTCGGTATGGTTCACTAATCTCGACTAGTTTAGAAAACCATAATTTGGTTTGAAATGACATCCAAAGGAAGATAAAAGGATAAATTTTAAAGAATTTATCTTGGATAAAATTAATGGGAACCATCCCTAAGAATATGAAATTTAGAAACTAGTTGTGGGTTAGCTAAGAAGAATGGCTTCCTGGGTATTGATCTGATGTTGGTTTCGACCTTCGGGGTTAATATTTGGGAAATTGTTCTCTTGTTGATTTACGGTTAGTGACTAATGAATTGGAATGAGGCGTATGTTGTGTTTGTGTAACATTTGTTTTTAATATACGCGGGTTGTTCGGAAAGGCCGGGTTTATACCCATTCTGAATAACCGATTCGACGATATGTCGAAGATGAAGACGGTGGTTGAAGACCGGAAGTCTTCACATCGTTTGGGTGATTACTGATGATCTTGATTGGGCTATACACCCAAGAAGATGGAAACAGTTGGTGATCGTCCAGACGTACTTGGAGATCGATGGATATGCGGGGTACCAGGTGCCTCCGGTTTCGTTCAGACCCAGAACGAACTTGTAAATGGACCGTGTGTCTGACATTGGATTTTAGTCCGTGTGATCGATTTCTATTAAATATATATCTGTTGGCGGCGGAGAATTTATTCTCTTGCTTAACACCCTTCTCTGAGACGTACGAGCTCAGGGGTTATATACTGATGGATATCAAACGCATGGAGTGAATTGCCTGTGTGGCATGCCTAAGTGGCAATTGATCGAGGCTTCTGTTGAAAAGCAAAGTCTTGTGGTTGATGATCAAAGCACCGCCTGTGTGGCATAGCTTTGTGTAACGTGAATTCGCGAGCCTCACACCCCGGTTGTGAACTAGAAACGGGAGAGGACCTCAGGGAGGGCATGCGTTTCCTTCTAGCTTGGGTGGTGTCAGTGACCTACCAGCCCTGACATTTATATACTTTTCACCTGTGTGGTTGTTGCTGTTGCGAGGCGCCTCGGTTTGATCGGACGATCCGGGTCCGATGGAGTCATTCGTTGGCTCATTGACACCCCAAAGGGTGGGGAAACGCAGTGTTCAGGAATTTTAATCCACATCGGTGGACCGGCCCTGACGATCCAAGGGTCACTCGAGCTCTGATCCTGAGACACGGGCTAGAGCGTCTCAAATCAGTTGAGGACTATCTTTTGCCTCGGTTCATAGATGGAAATCCAATTTCCAAATATGTGACATTTGCGGTTTTATTTGTAGAGCCTAGTATGGCGACATGATATATGGTACCCATGCCGCCTATGATTGATACTTATGATTTGAAGTTGTTTTATACACTATGCACTTATAATAGTATCAAAAGATTTGTTTTAAACGTATCAAGCATTCTTTGGCTGTTATAAGGGAAAACCCTATCCCCCGGCTTGCGTTGCATTGTGTGATAGGACCTAGGTCTTATAACAGCTTCATTTTTCTCTATTTAGCATTGCGCTGTTTGTTTTATGGACTGGTATTCTTGGGAGGAAACCCGTTCCGTGTTATACGGCGTGGTCCCTTGATTTACCTAACTTTAAAATAAAGATAAATAACTGTTTTAGTTCTCACACCAGTCCCATGACTGACCTGGAGTTTATTGTTTTAACCTAAACTCTGGGTGCCCTTATTTTGACACGGGCAGCTAGTAGTTTTGGTTTTTGCAGATTTATATTCACAGGATCCTGGTTTACAGCTGGAACGATATCCGGAAAGCTTTGTATCCGTATATCTCCTCTAGTAGTGTATTGTATTATTTTCCGCTGCTATGTATTTAAATATAATTTAAATCTCTGATATTTCTGTGTAATATTCATTTATACTCTGTATATTCTTGTATTCTGATGAATTGTTGTAATATACATGAAATGTTCTCCCGTCTGCGTTCTATTTTGTGGCTTGTTCTCGAACTATCCGCTCTTTCCTTTACGGGGAAGTTACGGGTCTTTACATTTGGTATCAGAGCTTTGGTTTACAGAGCTCGAGAACAAGACACATTAGAACCATACGAAAGAATTCATCAGATATTGGATTAGTAATATCCAATTAGAATGACTCGTTAGAGATAGGATCAGTAGTATCCTAGAACGAGTGTGAAGAGTATATTTTTCAAATGAAAACAATTTTGTTTTGAAAATTCAAACCATTTTATACGTATTTGAATATTTATTTATTTTGAATTTGGACAATCCAGTATATAAAGGTTTTGCATATACGCGTCATGAACGTATATTCGAAGTTTTAATATACTGGATAGATATAGAATCATATTCTAGACACCCGGAGATGATTCTGATGATTGATATATCATCATCAGAATTTGTATTCGTGTTTCGAAGGTATGATATCTATATATTTCCATTAGACTGGTGTGAGAACCAAAACTTATATAGATAGATTTATTTGTTGTATATTGGCATCAAAAACATGATTTTTGTATATATCAAATTTATGAATTTGAAACGTTAATCCACTAATTGATTGATGTTTGTGTTGTTTGTTTATTTGTTTAATAATTTTGAACCATTATGCCTAATTGCATCAAATATTGAATTGTATCAAAAATGGGTCGCATTTGCTTGCATATACATGTACTCACATTGAACAGGTCATAGCAAGGAGGATAGAGCAGAGAATAAAATTTGTTTTCCTGACAAATAGGTACATGTTTCCTATATAATTTACTGTTTGTTTGGGTGATGATGATTTTATGAGCCGATTGGCTAGCCGCTTGGCTTTTTCTTTTTCTTTTTGAGATCAGAAGGCCTGTATGGCAATTTGGGGATTTTCCAGTGGCTCCTGGTGCAGGGGAGGTTATGGCGAAATTTTTCGAAAATTTAGGGTATTAGCCAAATTTTTGAAGAATTTGAAAATTCTCAGAAACTGAAAAGTTGGAGAATGGAAGCCAGATCGAACGTAGAGTTGATTAATCAAACCACTTTCGACTTTGTTCCTTTTCGGGGATGAAAAGTTTTAAGTGGGGGAGATTGTAACAACCCGAAAATCTGGGCCAGTTTAAAATTTTTATTTTGGCAATTTTAATGAATTTTGAACATTTAAAATGAATTATTTTAAATAATATCGACAAGAAATTTATTTTGAATATATTCGAACGTATATATTATATACGTCGTCGTTAGAATATAATAATTATATATAATTATAAATAGAATTGAAAATGGCGCGGTAGTTCGATAATTCGATTTCAAACTTCAATTGAACATACCGAGTGCAAAACAATCCGGATTTTAGTGAAACCAAAAACATTAGGATCTAATTGGGAATATATTTCCAACGAATCCGAAAAATCTAAATTTCATAGCACGAATCAAAAGATATGTCCAGTTGAAAATTCTGAATAGTCGCTATGGAATTTAGGCCCTTAAAAATGGGAATTTTGCAAATGACCTCGGATTTCGACGAAACCACTTTTGTTGGGTCCGTGATGTCAAATTATTACTATATTCCAAATTTCATAATTTTTTGAATCAATATGTGAGCGTGGCAAAGGAAAACGCGTTTGACCAGTTTTAGTTGATTTTAATCGACTGGAAAATGGCCATTTTTCCAAACGTCTCAGAATTCGACGAAACTATTTTTGTTAAGACCGTATCGTCAATACGAAGCTAGAAAATATTTTTTGGGAATTTTTAGAGTTAGTATGTGACCCCGGTAAATTGAAATGCGCGTTCAAATTCAATATATAGAGTTATATGTTGATTTTGACGAAAACTTATTGTAAAGACCGAATCAGCCTGCGATACATATCCTATTGTGTCCGGAATGGGGGTAAAACGCTATGGACGACAGGCAGTGGGCCTTGTTTCGAGGTCGAATAAAAAGTCAACTTTTTGAATTAAATAATTAAATAAAATAAATAAAAAATAACTTTCCTCTCCTATACCCTCTGCCCCCCCCCCCCCCCCCCGTTCGATTTAGTTCAATCAGTAAAAGAAAAAAAATTAAAACCTAATCGCGCCCTCCTTCCCGTTCGTCGATGGCGCCGCCCAACCGCCCAAACCCTCCACCGACCAACCTCCCTCCAGCCTCGCCCTGTCGATCGGCCAAGACACCACAGCTCTCTTCTAACTCCTCCCTCGTCAGCAAGCCGCAGCCCCCCCTAAACCCCCTTCCTCGTCACGAAGAACGAGAGCCACCCCCCCTCGCTCTGTCGATCGCCCAAGACCCCACCGCCCTCCACCTCGCATCAGCGTTCACCCCCCAGCAGCCCTCCAACCGAGTTCGACGTGAATAAAGCAAGAGGGTGAGTTTTCTTTTTAAATTCTGATTTTATTTAAATATAAAACTTTGTTAAAATCAGTTTTGAATAAATGAAATCAGTTTTATACATATAGCAATGAAACGAAGGGATTGGTAGTTGATAAAAATTGGGGTTTTATATAGTATTTGTATTAAAGGTATAATCTTTATTATGGTAGAAGGTTAAAGATATGATTTTTATATGAGGTAAGGGTAAAAAAGATTTTATTCAGTTAAAGATAGGATTTTTATATTTTTAAAGTATTAAAAATATGATTTTTATATTTTTAAATTATTAAAAATATGATTTTTATATTTTTAAAGTATTAAAAATATAATCTTTATTAAGTAGAAGATGTAAAAATATGATTTTTGTTTATGTAGAAGATTAAAAATATAATTTTTACATGATAGGAATATTAGAAATATCATCATTATATGTATAGCAAAATAAAAATGTGATTTTTATAATGATAAATTTGAAAAGGCGAAATATTTATAATTGAATAGGCAAGATTTTTATATATTGAATAGCGAAGTAAAAATTCGATTTTTATATATTGAATAGCGAAGTAAAAAATTCGATTTTTATATATTGAATAGCAAAGTAAAAATTCGATTTTTATATATTGAATAGCGAAGTAAAAATTCGATTTTTATATATTGAATAGCGAAGTAAAAATTCGATTTTTTATATCTAGTGGCTACGGGCAACGAAAGCGACAAAAAGGCGAGAACGACGAAGATTTCTATAAATGAAGTGGCGTGAAGTTGGAATAGCTATCGGTGAGAACTTCTCACTCTTCAATTTCTTTTTCTAGTTATATATATATATATATATATATACTAGGATGCAGACGGTGTTTAGTAGCACCTGTCATCCACAGACCATGGATGGCTTGTTTGTTAAATTGTTCGGATGTGTAGTTGGTTAGTTTATATGGTTCGAATTGAATTGTTTGGTGAAATGAATGGATTCGATTGATGTGTGAATGGCGTGGGCCTTCACTAGACCGGGGATAAGGCTAGGCCTCGCCCCGTTTCTAGTATCGTGCCGTTATGCCGCCGAAATTTTCTAAAATAAGTTAGAGAAATAAAAATACCCTTTTTACTTTGTAAAGGGACTGAATAGAATTTCACTTGTTGAAATAAAATAAGATACTTATATAGCTAAAATATTTTATTGTTAAAAATATAATTTTTAACGTGATTGTGAATAAATGAATTGACCGATTTGTTTATATACACTGATTTGACTGATGGATTGGGATGATAAATTTTACACATCGCCCAACTGCAAAAATAAAATCTGTGTTTGATTGTTTGAAACCCTACACGGGTATTGGGATAAAATACGGCATACACTAATCCCAATAATTAGTTGTTTGTCGATCGATTGATTGACAGGCTGTTATAAGCGTTAAATATCTATATTTGATGCTTATACAGTGTAGTGCACTTTGGATGATGGTTGATTATTTATCGTTGCTATTATATACATGTGTCGTATGGAATCCATATAATTAACTTTATATGGTAATTGATTGGGCCTCATTCCAATTTAGAAGATAAAGAATATTATAAAATAAAGGTTCATGTGTTGACTGTACTCATCCGTTGAGATTAGTCATGTGTTGAACGAAATATTTTAAACAATAAAATTTACATCTTTATCATATATAAAATTAGAAACTAACTGGAAAATAGATAAGATGAGTGGTCTCCTGGATATTAATCTGATGTTGGTTTCGGCCTTCGGGGTTAATATTCAGGGAATCGTTCTCTTGTTAATTTACGGTTGGAGTCTGATTTATTATCAAACGATAGATACCTTAATTTTCATAAAATATATTAAATAACAAAAATAGTCACACGTGGACAGTACTCATTCGCTGAGATTAGTCGTGTGTTGACAAAGATATAGAGTCGTGTATTGAAGGAAATATAGATCCATTTGTTGAATATAAAGCCGTGTTGATTAGTGATGCGCTATTTTGACGTGAACAATATTTATATCGATTATATTCGTTTTTGAATTTAAAACGAATTCGAAATGAATTGAATATAAAACGAATTCGAAATGAATTGAATATAAAACGAATTTGAAATGAATTGAATATAAAACGAATTTGAAATGAATTGAATATACAACGAATTCGAATTGAATTGAAAACGAATTCGAATTTGATTTGAAAACGAATTGAAATGAATTCAAATTGAATTGAAATTTGAATTGAATAGAAATGAATTTTAAAACGAATTTATAAGAGAAAATTCAATTTTGATTTGAATTTGAAATAAAGGTTGAAATTGTTTTGAGACGAATTCAAAATTGTTTATAAAATTCGTTTTAAATAGAAATCGACGAAATATATATTATATATATAATATAATGTCCTGAATAGAACGCGCCGCGCCGCGGCAGTTCGTGAATTTCGACCATATATTTCAAACGGACATTACGGGAGATCCGATCGTTGGATTCTCCTAAAACCGGAACCGTTGGGTTCGTATCGAAAAGAGATTTCTAACGAATATTAGAAATTTGAAATCTAACGGTTGGATTTGGAGATACGTCAATATTGAATTTGAAAAAGGTCGCTGTAAGTGCAGTTCGATGGCCATTGGTGGAAATCGACTGTACGGGCCTTGATAAAATTATTAAAAATATCAATAATTTGTGTAAAATCATAAGAAGTGATTTGGGAAAAATTGGGATGAAAAACTCCACATTTGAAAAGATAAAAATAGATTTTTATCAAAATGAACTAGTTTTGAACTGAAATTAAAACCCATTTATTTTTAAATAAATAAATTGGATTTGAAATGGGTTTAAATAGAATTAATTTGTGGGTTTATCGTGAACAGTGTTTTAAATAACACTAGTTCTTTAACCCGATAATAATTAGAATGTGATTTGGGTTTGTCGTGAACTGTGTTTTAAATGACACTAGTTCTTTAACCCAGTAAAAAGAGTTTTAACGAATCTGCAATTAGATTGAAATGTGAATCTATAATCCAAATTATCAAATTTAGAAATGAGCAAGAATGGAGTATCGCCAGTTTTGCTCCAAAGCGATAGTAAAATCTTTAATTAGATTTGAACGTGAAATGGTAATTAGTTTTACCGATAATACTGTGGTGTTAGATATGGAGTATTACCAGTTTTGCTTCATGGGATGAATAGGTTGGGATTGGGAAATAAAATAAATAATTACTTCGGTATGGTTCGCTAATCTCGACTAGTTTAGAAAACCATAATTTGGTTTGAAATGACATCCAAAGGAAGATAAAAGGATAAATTTTGAAGAATTTATCTTGGATAAAATTAATGGGAACCATCCCTAAGAATATGAAATTTAGAAACTAGCTGTGGGTTAGCTAAGAAGAATGGTTTCCTGGGTATTGATCTGATGTTGGTTTCGACCTTCGGGGTTAATATTTGGGAAATTGTTCTCTTGTTGATTTACGGTTAGTGACTAATGAATTGGAATGAGGCGTATGTTTTGTTTGTATAACATTTGTTTTTAATATACGCGGGTTGTTCGGAAAGGTCGGGTTTATACCCATTCTGAATAACCGATTCGACGATATGTCGAAGATGAAGACGGTGGTTGAAGACTGGAAGTCTTCACATCGTTTGGGTGATTACTGATGATCTTGATTGGGCTGTACACCCAAGAAGATGGAAACAGTTGGTGATCGTCCAGACGTACTTGGAGATCGATGGATATGCGGGGTACCAGGTGCCTCCGGTTTCGTTCAGACCCAGAACGAACTTGTACATGGACCGTGTGTCTGACATTGGATTTTAGTCCATGTGATTGATTTCTATTAATTATATATCTGTTGGCGGCGGAGAATTTATTCTCTTTCTTAACGCCCTTCTCTGAGACGTACGAGCTCAGGGGTTATATACTAATGGATATCAAACGCATGGAGTGAATTGCCTGTGTGGCATGCCTAAGTGGCAATTGATCGAGGCTTCTGTTGAAAAGCAAAGTCTTGTGGTTGATGATCAAAGCACCGCCTGTGTGGCATAGCTTTGTGTAACGTGAATTCGCGAGCCTCACACCCCGGTTGTGAACCCGAAACGAGAGAGGACCTCAGGGAGGGCATGCGTTTCCTTCTAGCTAGGGTGGTGTCAGTGACCTACCAGCCCTGACATTTATATACTTTTCACCTCTGTGGTTGTTGCTGTTGCGAGGCGCCTCGGTTTGATCGGACGATCCGGGTCCGATGGAGTCATTCGTTGGCTCATTGACACCCCAAAGGGTGGGGAAACGCAGTGTTCATGAATTTTAATCCACATCGGTGGACCGACCCTGACGATCCAAGGGTCACTCGAGCTCTGATCTTGAGACACGGGCTAGAGCGTCTCGAATCGGTTGAGGACTATCTTTTGCCTCGGTTCTTATATGGAAATCCAATTTCCAAATACGTGACATTTGCGGTTTTATTTGTAGAGCCTATTATGGCGACATGATATATGGTAACCATGCCGCCTATGATTGATACTTATGATTTGAAGTTGTGTTATATATTATGCACTTATAATAGTATCAAAAGATTTGTTTTAAACGTATCAAGCATTCTTTGGCTGTTATAAGGGAAAACCCTATCCCTCGGCTTGCGTTGCATTATGTGATTGGACCTGGGTCTTATAATAGCTTCATTTTTCTCTATTTAGCATTGCGTTGTTTGTTTAATGCACTGGTATTCTTGGGAGGAAACCCGCTCCGTGTTATACGGCGTGGTCCCTTGATTTACCTAACTTTAAAATAAAGATAAATAACTGTTTTAGTTCTCACACTAGTCCCATGACTGACCTGGAGTTTATTGTTTTAACCTAAACTCTGGGTGCCCTTATTTTGACATGGGCAGCTAGTAGTTTTGGTTTTTGCAGATTTATATTCACAGGATCCTGGTTTACAGCTGGAATGATATCCGGAAAGCTTTGTATCCGTATATCTCCTCTAGTTGTGTATTGTATTATTTTTCGCTGCTATGTATTTAAATATAATTTAAATCTCTGATATTTTTGTGTAATATTCATTTATACTCTGTATATTCTTGTATTCTGATGCATTGTTGTAATATACATGAAATGTTCTCCCGTCTGCGTTCTATTTTATGGCTTGTTCTCAAACTATCCGCTCTTTCCTTTACGGGGAAGTTACGGGTCTTTACAAGAACCCGGAAAACAACACTCGATTCTTGAATTGAAGCTCCTATTTCTTCCGAACTTTAACCCTAGCCTACGGTACTTGAAAACCAGCGAATGTTTTTGGGTTCGAATCCAAAAAAAAGTACACAGAAATGACGAGTAGGTTATGAGGATCACAAATAGATCTACTTTGCAATTTATTTCTTTTGTTTTGAATTGTTTTTTATTTTCAAAGAGGACGTTTTTGCTGGAAGAACGAAAATACTTGCGGCGGAAAATCATTGACTACTGAATGGTGAATTTTAGGTTTAGGAAAAGTGAGGATATTATATAGGATGGTTATAAAAATATATTTTTTATTCGAATTTAATATTAATTTTTAAGTAGTCGTTGTTTGTATATGTCTTCTAAAAATCCATATGATCACATATGATACCTAAAAATCACGAAACTGGACATGCAGCTACAGTTCGACATTATGGACCCAACAAAACTGGTTTCGTCGAATTCTGACTCCGTGTGCTCACACAGCGTATTTTTAAAGGTCAAATTATCGACTGTATTTCACATAAAAATCCCATACGGCCACACACTGACCCCAAAAATCACGGAATGGAAATCTAGCAATAATTTAATATTGCGATTCCAACAAAATTAGTTTCGTCGAATTTCGAGTTCGTTTGCAAAACTGGCTATTTTTAAAGCTCTAAATAAACCCTTTTAAATATATAAATATATTTAAAAATCATTAAATTTAATATTTAAAAATAAATATTTTCGTATATATTCACAACAGAATATCATACAGCTCTAGAATATTCCTCTATGAATTTCCAACTCGATATTTCAAATCCTGAATAAATCGATATTCGATTTATAATGAAATTCCTTATATATATCGTTATAAATTATAAAGGAATTCCACAGTGACTTTTCTTAAATTTGATTTGGACATAAATCAAAATCTACACAACGAATTCTCGATTTTTCTCTTTCATTAGAAAAATATACTTCACCAGCTCTTAACGTTTCTTGTTTCACAGAAATCCGACTTAAAACAGCTTCTGTATATTCGTTTAAAGTTTGAATCGGCAATTCGCGAACTGCTGCGCCATTTCGAGCTCGATTATAATTATATTATAATTTTGTACGTTCATCCATCGTTAATTAAATATATTCGTTATCGTAATTCAATTTTAAACTGAATTATATATTTTGAATTTCCTAATTCACACCATATCACCATTTCAGCAAATTCTGATTATTTCAGAATTAAGTATATTATTTAATTATTATTTTAATTAAATATTCAATGTTGTTTAATTAAACGACCCTTTAATTCTTTGAAAAACTATTTAAATAATTAAATAAATTAATTATTATATCGCTGAAAATGCGGGTCGTTTCTTCCCCACTTAAAATAATTTCGTCCTCGAAATTGCTAAGGTAGGAAACATCTTTATTGACTGGTTAAAATTTATTCGTTCACTTCTTAACTTCAGTTTTCAACTAAACCATTTTAAATTAAATTAAAATATTAATTTATTCTTATCAACGAAAATTTTCAAAAATCCTGAAAATTTTCTAACAACCGAAATTTTCGAAAAATTTCGCCAGCACCTCCTTTGTACAGCTCAATTGGTACAACTACAACTCGCCTCTCTGGGCCATCTCCAACCCAAAAGAAAATCAAACAGCCAAGCGGCTTGCCAAATCGGCTCATAAATCACTAACTCATATGAAATATAAACTTGTACCTTTTTGTCGGTCATATCATTATATCCTTTGAATCTGCTACCAATCCAACATATACCGATGTCATCTCATTCAACTCCAATCAATTCGTTCGCTTATATTCAACCCAGATCTCATTTCAATTCGAGTTTCATTCTCGATTTCAAACTCTAACTTATCAATTCAATACCATTTCGAATTTCTATCTCATAATTCAAAATCTGATTCTACTTGATACCATTCTATTTCAATATGATTTTTACTTAATAGCTTTTAACTCTATCTCAATTTTCTTTCACAAATTTCAATTCAAATTTGGTTTTAATCCAAACAATGTTTCCCTGGGAATTTTATTAGTTTACCATATCGAAAATCAAACTTTCCTTTTCAGGATTCAAAACACTTGCTTTTTCTCAAATCAATTCAAAAACAATATCTTTGGTAGTACTCCGTCACTTACAAACTCGAAAACAAACACCGATGATGTCCGGATCAACATCGGAATTTATTTTCCAGCGACCGAAGTGAGTTCAATACTATATCACTTTCAAAACCATTCTTTAAACATTTTCATTTTGAAATACGTTTCAAAATACCATTCACAGTGCTTGTAAAACAATTTAAAATCTCCTAGAATTTAAAAAAATTCTTATACTTAATCCAAGTCCATTTACCAACACTTTTCCAATTTCCAGGGTTTTTAATTTCAATTCTGATTTGAATTTCAAATTTAATTCATCTGCTTTCGTATATTTCACTTATATGAATTCTGATTGGTTATTTACATACCCATTTCACTTTATAATCTTATTTGATTATAATAATGACCAACACATCAAATACATTTATGATATTTCCAATATTATATACTTTCTTTATATTGTAACACCCCACGTCCGTTAGTGTCACTCACAAAGGGAATGCACTAAGTTCTATGGAGCATTTTGGGTAAAAGATGCAGATAAATTACAAGACAGACAAATATTAAACAGCGGAAAATAGAACTTTGCTTTATTGATAAAATAGTCTGCACAAAATTCTTTTACAATATCAGAGTATCATCTGTCTTTACAAAATAAAGAAGCATAAAACAACATTTTTTATTCCCCAATGTAGCAAGAGCCAGCCATAGCATCTGAAAGAGAATCCAAGGACGACTTCGTCAAATCTTCAAGCTGGGGAAAGAGCAACGGTCCAATCTAATCTTGAGTTATACTATTCCCTCCTCAACTACCTGAGGGGGGCGAAAGAAAAGAAGCGAAAGAAAAACAGAGTCAGACATAAAGCCTGAGTAAGTCAGTAACTCCTAGCATGTGAACAGGGAAAAATGAAACGACATGAATTAACTGAATACAAGACAATACCATGATGATAGGGTCAACAGGATAAGATAAGATTACCACAAGATATACTAAGGCAAGATAAACTGGATATACTTTAATACTTTCTCTGCTTCGCTATTACCTTATTATTCTGGTTTTTATATCTCTGCACCGCCTAGCTAGTGTCCTTACTAGTAACGATAACGTGATCCCAATCCCTGTAGTTTCCGTCGCCTTCAGGCATCCATTTATTATTTAATTACCTAGATATAATCTAGGGTTTTCTATCAAGTGCCTTCTAGATTCAACTAGAACTTACGCTATTTTTCTGAATGCTTCTTGGATTCAGGGTTTATGCCACCTAGTTCCAAACTAGGGATTATGCTACCTGTCGAACGATGCCCTTTAGTCTAAGACACACCACCTAGGGTGGTACATGTTCCTAGACTTTTCCCAAGCATGTATCGCGAATCGTTATCGCTTGTCTAGATGCACATGTCCAGTAATGTGTGGTCCGAGTTCCGCTGTCAGGGCTACTCTAGAAATACGGAACTCAGTCGGGAGCTTTCAATATCTGCCGATGTAGATGCTAAGGTCTGTTTTTCCAGTGGCTATGGTCCCACTCGACCCCTCCCTCAACTAATGGAAGGCCACCCTTGTAAAATGAGAACTGTACGAAGGCCCCTATCTGCCCCACTAATTCTATGGCCAACAACACCCCGCAACCACAACTAGATAGCAAGTATGTGGTCCGTATGAGTCCTCCAGCCTTCCCGCTTCACGTGACTCGCTTGACTGAAGATGGATGGTAAACGACGAGTTGCTATCACAGGGCTTCCGATTTCTCGCTAAATCACGCTGGTCCATCCAAGTCTTTAGGTTGCCATATATATATATTGCAACCAAGGCATACCCTTGGCTCTTCTACCGCAGACCTTAACCTCTGTGCGCCCAGGCGGATCATCTGCAGCCTCACAGAGGGATACCAAGAGTACCCTCACGTCCCCTCGAAGCCTCGGGCTTCGTAACCCAATTCGTTGGAGCCTTCTTAAAACCGGATGGATGTCCGCTCCTTCGTGTTATACTAAGAATTACTACTTAGTTCTACTAACTAAGGTTTACCACTTAGTTTCCAAATTCCTTGTTTTCTTAACTAAGTTTTACTACTTAGTCCCCTTTTCAACTGAGGTTTACTACTTATTTTTCTTTCTCGTCATGTTGGATTGGTTAAGTGTCTTTAGTCAATTCAAGCTATCTTAACCCTCTTCCCTTATCCTGTTAAACTGGTTATGTGTTATCCCTTTATGCTTTTTACTTAACCCTGTTCATTTATCATATTCTGATGGTTAAGCGTTCAAGTTTACTTAACCCTATGGTCTAGTCCAGCTAACATATTAAATTGGCTAAGTGTATTACTTAACCCCAACCTCCAGTCTAATTAACATGTTAAATTGGCTAAGTGTATTAACTTTACTTAACCCCACCTTCTATTCTAGTCAACATGTTAATTTGGCTAAGTATTCCCATGGACTTAACCCTCCCAATCTAGCTTAACTGTGTTAAATTAGTTAAGTGTTTCTATGGACTTAACTCTCCCATTCTTGTTCTAGCTTTAATTAATAAATTAAAGCCGCAACCTCTCACATTAGACAGATATTGCTGGGTTAATGGATGTGCCGGTCGGTTCCGGGCAGGTTTACACCGCAACTCAGTCTAACCTCGGGTTAGGTATATTCATGTTTTCTAAGTTCAAAGGGTTTTTGACTAATTTCCAAATCTGGTTTTGAAAACAACCATCCCGTCCTTCGGATCAGTTAGGGATAGCCAGGGAGGGCAGGAAACTTGTATTTTCCAAACCCAAGCCCAGACACTATCCTCTCTGTCACCCTAGAATTTCAGGTGTATGTGTTATTCAAAGAGAAAACCTTTCTTTTGTCCATATATAAATTGTCAACAATTTATCTTCAAAGTCCATTTTCCCTTTTTAAATAAACTTGGCCTATACCATTTTCATTTTGTCCTGCCCACTAGTATACTTATATTCTAGGCCAAAGTCCTAACCCAACTTGCAGTTCAGGCCATTTCCTATTTCATTGCCAAAACTAGATTAAATATCCTAGTTTATAATTTATGGCCAAAACTTTACCTACATGCAAGTTACATATTTTGTGGTAAATGAACAATTTATCATTTATGACAAATTCTATAAGTAAATTTACTCCTTATTTACTTATTTCATTATTACACTTCTAATGTACATTATCACATTTATTATTATGGCCCGTTCCCTCTTATTTATCATATTTATACTTTTTGGTATGTAAATTATACCAAATTAAGTGTCACTAACCATAATTTATTCTAAACATGATAATTTCTCACAATTATGGCTAAATTCAAAATTGTGCTAATATACTTATTCCAAATTAACACAATTTTGATTTAACATTCCTAATTCACAGTTTATGGTAAGACTAGAATTATTATTCTAGTTTACATTTCATGCCTAAAATTTAGCTTACTTGCTAGTACTAAATTTAATATGTCAAACTTATCCAATTTGCATTCCTATGAACATGCCATAATACATATTCCCAATTTATGCCAATTTCCAAGCTTATAACTACATTTATGTTCATTTTCATATTTTCCCCAAACTGCATTCCCACCGTTCGTATAATCGTGATTTAACCTAGATTGTAAATAAATCTAGATTCGTAGAAAATAGGGAATGAACCAAAGATGCTATGAAAAGGGACAATAACTGGCATAAAAGGTTTGGATAGTGACGTAGGTTCAAGAATATGGGTAGACCTAACTTAATAGGTAAATTCCCACGGTCTAAAACCAATAGATAGAATAGGTTCAAGAACATGGGTAGACCTAACTGAATAGGTAAATTCCCACAGTCTAAAACCAAAGAAAAACAAGGAACAGATAAAATAGATAATCGGGTTTAGACCCAATTTCATAGCCACAAAACTTAAGCAACAATTTTCCTAATTATGAATCATAGGCAAAGTTCATAGTTATAGGCAATGTTCATAGTCCAAAAGGGAAAATAATTCCCATAGTCATAAATCATTGTCATAGGCAATGTCATAGTCATATGTTGTATGTCCCAAATCAAGGTTCATGTTCGTAATTCAAAGGCAATAGGTTCATGGTCATAGTTCTCATAATCATGATCATAGGCATAGGCATATCCTCTTTGTTCAATAGTCATAGGCCGTTAATCAAAGTCATAGTATGTTCTGGGCCATAGTCAAGAATTAGATCCAAAAACTTAAATAAACACAGATCCAAGTGAAGAGATTAAGCATTTTTCTTAAATCCTTTTAATTTCATGTCACAAATAAAAATAAAACGTTCAAGTCTAGAAATAACCAACTTACAGAAATTAGATCTAGAATAGAAGAACGGCGATGCTAAGATTCGTATGTCGTTGCTCGAGGTTTGTTGATTTAGCCTTTGAATTCTTCACTTTGATTTGAATCTTCTCTTGAACAGATTTAAGCAGCATCTCCATGTCTTGAATTTATATTTTATTTTAATTATTTAAGAAAATTTAGAGGAGGGGAAGAAGCCATGAATCTTAGCAGCATAAGGATAGAAGAGAATTGGTGCAAAGAGAATGAAGACTAGGGATGTTTATATAGCTGCTCAAGACCTTATCGTACACGCAGCGCTGAGTCAGCATTGAACCCAGTTAAGAAAATAGTCCATGTACATAGATGAATCTAGCTAAACCTTATCATACACGCAGTGCTGAGTCAGCATTGGGTCCCACAAGCTATTTTGGCGTAGAAATTTGAATTTCGAATGAATTGTTTTGGCGTAGAAGTTTGATTTTCGAACTTTTGAAATTTCTGGAATTTATTTAACTGTTTTATTCACATGAAATATTCTTATATGTATACAATTCCTCTAACGACCATTTTACGCGTATATATATACGCACAACTTTCATTTTATTTTCAAAATTCAAATGATGTTGCCATATTTCATTGACTGTAGCCTTATCTTGAATTTTATCTTTCGTATACATATATTTTTGCATATATATATGTATATATTCTCATATGTATATATATATATATTCTTTATTTCCTTATATGTACGTTCTTATCCTTTCAAATTTTGAATTTGTATACGTACATATATTTGCATGCTCAGTTGGCCCTCTCTAAAACAAAGATAAAAAAATTATGCCGCCGCCGGGGTTCGAACCCCCGACCTCCATGCTACAAATCCAATGCCTTAACCAACTGAGCTACAGAGGCTTTTGTTAATAAGTCTTAGAACAATAATAATTATTGTTCTCTCCTTACTTCTCTTTTTCATGTTAGTTACAATACTTAAATTAAACAACTGCATGGATCTTTTTCTTTTAATTTTTCTTTTAAAAATTAATTATACTTTAATTTGTGAATCTTAATGTCACAGAATTACGGGGTGTTACATATATCAAAATATAATTCAGGTAAAATTATTTCGTTTACCCTCTATTCAAAACATACTGTGTCGGTTCATCGTATTCGAGTGTTTAGGAAACCCTACCAATACAGAGGATCAAACTGACCGACCAGAACCCATAAACAACTCAACCAATAAATCTCCACAATATAAAACAATTTTATATCAAATAACAAATACGTTCACTCGTATATATACACTCAAACTCAATCTAGGGTATTACTAACCCTATCTATAACAACCCGAATTTTTATAACATGTTAAAACAAGAAATCAAGGCAGAATTAAATTTTAAAATAAGAATCAGGGAAAACGGGTTGCGACATTGAGTTCGTCTCGGAATTCTACATGAAATAGAGTCTGAGTTTTTGAAAATTGGAGTCCGGATGAAGAAGTTATGGCCTGTACAAGTTTCAGCAGATTTTAGGCAGACTGGACCAGGGGGTCGACCATAGGGTCAACCCCCCCCCCCCCCCAGGTCGACCATACGGTCGACCTACCCCCCAGGTCGACCATAGTGTCGACCTCCCCCCTACAGGTCGACCTGGTTGGCCTGTTTCGCCCCAGAACCCATTTTTGAAGCCCGGTACGTGTTTTGATGGTCTAGATTGACTCTAGGGATGATCTAAGGGCCTAAATGAGTTCCTACATCTATAAAAACACCCTAAAACTCAACCTAATTCACAAAAAATCATTCATATGACACTGTTATGCTGCTGAAATCCCTCTTGGTCATGGCCGCCGTCTCTAATCTTCTTCCTAAGCTTTCATACGCAATTCAAAACAAAGAACAAAGCTTCAAAAATGATTCAAGATAGTAAATCTACAAAGCCGCAATACTTCTACAACAAATTCAGTTCCTAATTCATTAGCCATGCTCTGTAAGTGCTAGTTATTTTCAGATTTAAATATTTAATTATAATACGGACATGAAATAAAGTGAAATTGGATCTAAGTATGTTTATTGATTCAGATCTATTTCTGTTGCTTCTTGAATCTTGCGTTTTGGGACTTTTTTATTTTCATTCTCATGTCAAGCTTATGATCTATTCAGTTGTTGTAAATCAATTTTTCTTGATTCGTAATGATGTTATCATCAAGTTGTAATATTTATGCCTATGATGATGTTTTCCTCTGATCTCATTTTTGTTCAGTTACTATCTCCCCCAATTTATTTTCTTTTCATGAACCTCGGTCAATTTCGGACCTTGGCCTAAAATCGTGATTTGCGTACAATATGTATACGGGGGAAATTATGGGATTATTTCCTATATGAATATGATGTAATAATTGGCAACATGAAATTGGATATTATCATTGTATTTGTAGGTTTGGGCCTGATCTGTAAATTTTGGGTATAATCTTGTTATGATAAAATTTGCATAAATATTATACAGATGGAATTTGGCACAAATTGGATCTATGTAATGTAACATGAAATTTGGTATATATAACATGTATGTAATTTGGCATGTAAACTAAATCACGAGTTTTGGGGCCTATGTAAATTAAATCAAAAGATTGGGCTTATGTTAATTAAGCATATGTAGAATTGGGAATTTGAACATGAAAGCGGTTGTAAACTTAACAATTGGCATAAACATGTATTATGAACTTGGGCAACTAGCATGTATTGTAATAAAAAGTTATGGCTTGGGATAACTACATCATGAATCGTGATTCGGGTTTGTTGGATATGAAACTTGATACATGTAATTTTGGCTAGATCTTGACATATGTAAAAAGGCATGAAACTTGGTATATATGTAAACTGACTAGGATTGGGTACATATATAAATTGGCATGTAATTTAGAACTTGGGCATATGTTAACTTTGTAAATAAAAGGCTATAATTTGGCATAACTTTACAGTGAATTATGATAATAAATTGGGAATGCGTTTTGGGGCAAAAACGTGAACGATGAACTTGGAAAGTGGGCCATAGCATTTAATTTATTAACAAATTTACATATAAGAATAAAAGGACAAATATGTAAATTTAGAAAATATGAAATGCTTAACCCGAGGTTGGATTGAGTTGTGATGTAAACCTGCCCGGACCCGCCCGGCTGTCTAGTTGTCACAACAATACCTATCCAATGTGGGTGGCTAAGCATTGAGCCCAATAGGACCCGAGGTTAGAATGAGTTGCGGTGTAAACCTGCCCGGAACTGACCGGCTGTCCAGTAACCGCAACAATACCTGTCTATAGTGAGTGGTTGGTGCTTTAATGAATAAGTTAAAGCTAGGTCAGGATTGATAGGGTTAAGTAAACTAAGAACGCTTAACCAGCATAACATGTTAACCAGGGGTGGGTTAAGTAATATGACTAGACTAATGAGACTTAACCAATATGACATGAATGGGTGGGTTAAGTAATATGGCTAGACTAATGACACTTACCCGTTATAACATGACTAGCCGATGGATTGGTTCAACTTGAATGGGTTGATAACACCCAATCAATATAACCCGATGCGTGGTAGGGTTAAGTAAACACACGAGGGTAACACTTAACCATTATAATAGACTAATGGGTAAGGTTAAGCAAAGGATTAACCATTATAACATGTTAACTAGACTAAAAGGTGGGGTTAAGTAAATTTGATACACTTAACCAATGTAACATGTTAACTAAACTGATGAGTGGGGTTAAGTTAATTTGGACACTTAACCAACCCAACGCGTTATCAAGACAAGACTTGCGGAGATTAAGTAACTAAGGGGACACTTAACCACTATAACCTGATGAACGAGTAAGGTTAAGGAATAGTTAACCAATTGGACACGATGATTTGTTAGGGTTAAGTCATGAACCGCTTGAATATACTTAACCAACCTGACACGTGATTTGTAGGACTAAGTCACGAACTTGAAAGACAACACTTAGCCAATTTGACATGACACGTAGGCGGGTTAAGTCACGAACTTGAATGACAACACTTAACCAACTTGTGGGGTATACGAATAGACCCTAGGAAACCCTAGTAACGAGGACCCGTTTCAGCAGTAACCCACATTAGGTATCAACGGTACCCGGAAACTAGGCAGGGTGGGGCACGATTACTAGGCTGATTGTAAGCGGTCAAAAGCGACGGCAGGAGGTGCACAGTGTGGTTCTAACGGAGTGCGGGCGTGCACGCAACTCTGGAGCAGAAAAACAGGGCACTGGAGGGCGCCAGTAGTATACCCTATGCATTCTAGAATTGTGTCGGGCCGCCACTATGGGACTGGATACACCCCATGGTGGGACCAGCATAGGTATCTACAATCAAATAGGGCCGTATGATACACATAGGTAGCATAATCCCTAGGTTGGGCCTAAGTGGCATAAACCCTAAATCCGAGAAACGTTCGATAGGTAGCATAATCCCTAGGTTGGACCTAGGTGGCATAAACCCTAAATACGAGAAGCGTTCAATAGGTAGCATAAACCCTAGTTGGACCTAGGTCGCGTAAAACCTGGTTGAATCTAGGAAGCGCTCGATAGAAAACCCTAGATTAGATCTAGGTAATAAATAATAGATGTACACCTGAAAGAAACCTTAATTTCGAGGATTGGGATTACGTTAAGATTTTATCATTTTATACAGATTACTAGTTGGGACACTAGTTAGGTGGTGCAGAGCAAATAGATATCATCTTAATAGTGAAGCCAAGAAATCTTGCGATGCTTGATAGAAATCTTGCGAAGTTGTACTTAGTTTATCTTGAATGGGAACCTTGCGATGTTATACTTGACAAAAATCATATGAGGTCATTCTTAGTTATCGTGCCAGTAGCTTACCTTGTCATCATGCTTATGTTTACTTTCAGTTTATTCATGCCATGTTATCTTTACCTATTTTTATGCTGAAAGTCACTAGGACTTACTCAGTCTTTATTACTGACCCATTTTGTTTCGCCTCTTTTTCTTCCGTTTCCCCCCTCCGCCCCAGGTTCGCAGGGTGGGAATACAGTTTAGTTCGGATCTTACCAAGCTCCAAGGCTCTTTCATGTACGGCTTGGATTTCTCTGAGCTATGGCTTGCTTTGCTTTATTGGGGAATACTACAATTTATTTTTATGCTTCTTTGTTTTTGAGCAAGACAGATATTTTAACTATGTAATTGGGTATTGGAAGTTGATGGGCTTTTATTGTAAACAATTATATTTTAATAAAATGATTTGAAGTACTTCCACTTTACTTTTCGCTGTTTTATATATGTCTGTCTTGTAATATTTCTGTTCCAGTACCCATAATGCTCCATTGAAGTTAAGGCATTCCCTTTGTGAGTGACCTTAACTGATGTGGGGTGTTACACTATCTCTATCGAGTCACGCCATAGAGGCAAGGTAATTCACTTAACCTTAAGCTCTGATACCACTGTAACGACCCAGAAAAAGTCGATCTTGGTTATCCGATATACAACACATATCGAACATCAAAGGATCGAAAATACCGGTAGTTAATGAAAGAAATTAGATGGTGAGAATAGATAAGATAGAAACTTAGAATAGAAGAAGAAGAAGATACAATATCAGAGTAACACGAATCTCACAGCAGAACGAACAACATATAATAGATAACATATCCTTGAAATAAAATCCTGTACTTGAATATACATATCATTTCCAAAGTACAGCACTTACAACACAAGGGAAATAAACAATAGCTATATGATCCTGAAGCCTCCTACTCCAGCTCTTCAAGTATCTGTAAATCCCGACTATTTGACTGCCCGTACAAAATTGGGCACCAAAGAGTTTAGGGAAAACAAAACAAAATAAACTTCGGGTCAGTCATGGGACTGGCATGAGTAAAACTGTTTAAACAGTTTGAGCCTTTAAACTATATCTCATAAGACCACGCCGTATAACGGAAGGGGTTTTTCCCTTATGAGAATCCAAAATAATCTTTATATCAAAACTCATTGATATTATAATAGTGTCTATCAACCACAATATAATAATCATCTAGCAGAAACGCGTTCATCTCATGTTTCTACATACATAGTATACAATCAAAACCGCGAGCACGTATTGGGAAATGGATTTCCAACTATGACAAGGTATGGAACTGTAACAACCCGTAAAATGCGAGCCAGTTTGAAATTTTTATTTTGGCGATTTTAGCGAATTTTGAATATTTAAAATGGAATATTTTAAATAATATCGACGAGAAATTTATTTTGAATATAATTCGACGTATATATTTATATACGTTGTCGTTAGAATATAAATATTTATATATAATTATAAAAGGAATTGAAAATGGCGCGGTAGTTTGAAAATTCGATTTCTAATTTCAAATGAATATACAGAATTCGTTTTAAGTCGGAATTGGACGAAACAAGAAATATTTGAATCTGATGAAGAATATCTTTCTAATGAAGTTGACAAACTGAGATTTCACTTTAGAAATGATAAGATACGTCCAGTTGAAAATTCAGAATAGTCGCTGTAGAATTTATATATATTTTATATAATATAAAGGCCTTGAAAATAGCCCTTTTGCAAACGACCTCGGATTTCGACGAAACCAGTTTTGTTGGGTCTGGGATGTAAAGTTATTGCTAGGTTTCAAATTTCATAATTTTTCGAATCAATATGTGAGCGTGGCAAAGGAAAACGTGTTTTGACCATTTCAGTTGATTTTAATCGACTGGAAATTGGCCATTTTTCCAACGGTCTCAGAATTCGACGAAACTAGTTTTGTTAGGACCGCATCGTCAATACGAAGATAGAAAATATTTTTCGAGAATTTTTAGAGTTAGTATGTGACCCCGGTAATTTAAAATGTACGTTTAAAATTCAATATAGTGATTTAAATGTAAATTCAAAGGAAACTGATCGAAACGGTCAAATCAGCTTGCGATACATATCCTATTGCGATCGGAATAGGGGTATTTAGCTAGGGGTGACAGTCGTTGGTTTTGATTTGGAGTACGGACGAAATTAAGTGAATTAGAGAATTAAATAAATATATTTATATATTCTTTATAAACCAGTCAAAACCCTCTTTCTACCTTCTCCTGGTCAACGCGGCTTACAGCCGACCCACCCTCACTAACGAACACCAGTTCGATTTTTCCTCTTCTTTTTTTTTCTTCGATTATACAAATCGATAGGAAAAAAATTATAAAACGAAATGATAGAGGATCCTTAGGGCTTTAAAATCATAGGGGTTTGATGATTTCTCGTATGCTGATTCATGAGTTATTGAAGCTCAAACACCGGGACTTCGCACTCAATTTCTGGCCACTGGAGGCCGGCGAGTTGCGAGCCCCTCTGGGCGGTGGAGGAGGGTTCAAGGGTGCTTCGACTGGCATCGGCGGATCGGAGTAGCGGTGACTGTTGGCGACGAAAATATCCGCCCTAGTTTTGAACGCAAGGTCGAGCATGGGATTTTTGGTTCGTGGAATACTGGAAGGCTACAGATTGAAGAAGAAAGGGTAATGACCTTAATTAAGTAATTAGTGTGTCATTAGGGTTAATTAATTAGTTTAGTATAAATTAAATATTATATAGTGTTTAAAAATGTTATTTTTATACAGAAAACTTTGTTTTAAAAATATAAATAATAATGTTAATCATTGAGGAAATATATATATATATATATAACATGATTTGTGTAAATATATATATAAGAAAAAAAAGATTAGAATTTTTTTTTTTAGAAATGAAAAGAATATATATTTTTATATATATATATATTATATTTTTACACAAGAAAAGATTATATTTTTAGAAATAAAAAGATCAGATTTTTAAAAATGAAAAGGTGAGATTTTTGAAATACAAGTAATGATGGAAAATATGTATCGCCTTGTTTTAAAAATATATATCGCCAATGTTTTAAAAATATATATCGCCTTGTTTTAAAAATATATATCGCCTTGTTTTAAAAATATATATCGCCTTGTTTTAAAAATATATATCGACTTGTTATAAAAATACATATCGCATAGTTTTTAAAAATAAAATATACATTGTTTTTAAAATAGAAATAGCAGAATAAAAATAGAATTTTTATATATTGAACTTCGAAATAAAAATAGAATTTTTATATATTGAACTTCGAAATAAAAATAGAATTTTTATATATTGAACTTCGAAATAAAAATAGGATTTTTATATATTGAACTTCGAAATAAAAATAGGATTTTTATATATTGAACTTCGAAATAAAAATAGGATTTTTATATATTGAACTTCGAAATAAAAATAGGATCTTTATATATTGAACTTCGAAATAAAAATATGATTTTTATATATGGAATAGCGAAGTAAAAATTCGATTTTTACATAGGTAGTGAAAACGGACAACGAAGATGACGAAGATGCGGTAGCGACGAAGGTTTCTGCAAATGAAGTGCCGTGGAGCTAGGATAGCTATCTGTGAGAATTTCTCACCTTTCAATTTCTTTTCTAATTATATATATATACTAGGATGCAGACGGTGCTTAGTAGCACCCGACACAATCGTCCACAGACCATGGACTTGTTTGTTTGGTTGCATAGATTAGTTATATGATTTGATTTGAATTTGGTTGTTTGGTGCTTTTGATTGATGTGTGAATGGCGTGGGCCTTCACTAGACCGGGGATAAGGCTAGGCCTTGTCCCGTTTCTAGTATCGTGCCGTTATGCCGCCGAAATTTTCTAAAATAAGTTAGAAAAATAAAAATGCCATTTTATTGAATAAATGAATTGAATAGAAATTCATGTGTTGAAATAAAATGTTTTATCGTTAAAAATATAATTTTTAACGTGAGAATGAATATAGTGAAAGTGAATAAAATAAAATATTCATTTACAAACCAGACGGTTTGTTTATGTACACCTATTTAAAGGACATTGATTGGGTCGATAAATTTTACACATCGCCCAACAGCACAAATAAAATATGTGTTTGATTGTTTGAAACCCCACACGGGTGTTGGGATGAAATTTGAAGTTCACTCATCCCGATTGATTGAATATGTCGATCGGTTGATTGACAGGCTGTTTTAAGCGTTGGATATCTATATTTGATGCTTATACAGTGTAGTGCACTTTGGTTGATGGTTGATTATTTTTCCATGCTATTATATACATGTGTTGTATGAAAATCCATATAATTAACTTTATATGGTAATTGATTGGGCCTCATTCCAGTTTTAAAATAGAAATATTTGAAATAGAAATATTCGAAATGGAATATTTGAAAATATCAATATATGAAGCCGTGTTGATTAGATTGACGCCATTTTGACATGAACGATATTTATATCGATTTTATTCATTTCGAAATGAATTGAATTGAAACCGATTTCGAAATGAATTGAATTGAAACCGATTTCGAAATGAATTGAATTGAAAACGAGTTCGAAATGAATTGAATTGAAAACGATTTCGAAATGAATTGAATTGAAAACGATTTCGAAATGAGTTGAATTGAAAACGATTTCGAAATGAATTGAATTGAAACCGATTTCGAAATGAATTGAATTGAAAACGATTTCGAAATGAATTGAATTGAAACCGATTTCGAAATGAATTGAATTGAAAACGATTTCGAAATGAATTGAATTGAAAACGATTTCGAAGTGAATTGAATTGAAAACGATTTCGAAATGAATTGAATTGAAAACAATTTCGAAATGAATTGAATTGAATATGAATTCAAATTGAATTGAAATTTGAATTGAATAGAAATGAATTTTAAAACGAATTTATAAAGAAGAATTCAATTTTGCTTTGAATTGAAATGGAAGTTGAAATAGATTTTGAAACGAATTTTAAAACTAATTATATAATTCGTTTTGAATAGAAAATCGACGAAATATATATTATATGTATTATATATATAATATAATGGCCTGAATAGAACGCGCCGCGCCGCGGCAGTTCGTGAATTTCGACCATTTATTTCAAACGGACATTACGCGAGATCCGACCGTCGGATTCTCCTAAAACCGGAACCGTTGGGTTCGTATCGAAAAGAGCTTTCTAATGAATGTTAGAAATTTGAAATCTAACGGTTGGATTTGGAGATACGTCCAAATCAAATTCGAAAAAGGTCGCTGTAAGTGCAGTTCGATGGCCATTGATGGAAATCGACTGTACGGGCCTTGATAAAATTATTAAAAATAGTAATAATTTGTGTAAAATCATAAGAAATGATTTAGAGAAAATTGGGATGAAAAACTCCATATTTGAAAGGATAAAAATAGATTTTTATCGAAATGAACTAGTTTTGAACTAGAATTACAATTCTATTTATTTTTAAAGAAATAAATTGAATATTGGAATGGTTTTGAAAATAACCAGAATTTCCAATAATTGCATTGGAATGGATTTGAATCGAAATTGTCTTCGGAACATTTCGATGTTGAATTTCGGGATTATACAGGTGTTGTTATGGAAATTTGAAAGATATTTATATATCGTTATTTCTAATACGACATTTGTTAATCGTAGAATTTGATATTGAATATAAGCCGGGATATTTTCTATTCAGAGCCTTGTGTTTAATATCAAATGTGATTTGGGTTCGTCGTGAATGGTGTCTTCATTAACACTGTTCTTGAACCCAGTTGAGAAATGATTAAATCTTTTTATTTAGATTTAATGAAGTATACCAATTAAATAATATTTAATTGGAATTGAATTGATATTGATTTTTGGGTTTATCGTGAACAGTGTTTTTAAATAACACTCGTTCTTTAACCCGATAATTAATGAATGTGACTTTGGGCTTATCGTGAACCGTGTTTTTAAATGACACGGATTCTTTAACCCAGTCACAGATTAAAACTAAGTAGAGTTTTAATGAATCTTTAATTAGATTGGAATAATCGAAATGGAGTATCACCAGTTTTACTCCAGGCGATAGTTAAATCTTTAATTAGATTTGAACGTGAAATGGTAATTGAATTTACCGATAACACTGTGGTGTTAGATATGAAGTATTACCAGTTTTACTTCATGGGGTAAATAGGTTGGGATTGGGAAATTAAAACAAATGATTACTTCGGTAAGTTTCGTTAATCCCGGCTAGTTGAATCGAAATTCAAAAGTAGATTAAAGAATAAATTCAAGAATTTATCTTTGATAAAATTAATGGGAACCTTTCCCTATGAATGTGAAATTTAGAAACTAACTGTCGGTTAGCTAAGCAGAATGGTTTTCTGGATATTGATCTGATGTTGGTTTCGGCCTTTGGGGTTAATATTTGGGGAATTATTCTCTTGATTAATTTACGGTTAGTGACTGATGAATTGGAATGAGGCGTATGTTGTGTTTGTGTAACACTTATTTAAAATATACGCGAGTTATTCGGAAAGTCCGGGTTTATCCCATTCTGAATAACTGATACGACGATAAGTCGAAGATGAAGACGATGGTCGAAGACCGGAGGTCTTCACGTCGTTTGGGTAATTACTGATGATCTTGATTGGGCTGTACACCCAAGAAGATGGAAACAGTTGGTGATCGTCCAGACGTACTTGGAGATCGATGGATATGCGAGGTACTAGGTGCCTCCGGTTTCGTTCAGACCCAGAACGGACTTGTAAATGGACTGTGTGTCTGACATTGGATTTTAGTCCGTGTGATTGATCTCTATTAAATATATATCTGTTTGGCGGCGGAGAATTTATTCTCTTGCTTAACGCCCTTCTCTGAGACGTACGAGCTCAGGGGTTATACATTGATGGATATCAATCGCATGGAGTGAATTGCCTGTGTGGCATGCTAAGGTGCAAATGATCAAGGCTTCTGTTGAAAAGCAAAGTCTTGTGGTTGATGATCGAAGCACGGCCTTTGTGGCGTAGCTTTGTGTAACGTTGATTCGCTAGTATCACACCCGGTATGAATCAAAAACGGGAGACGGACCTCAGGGAGGACATGCATTTCTTTCTAGTTATGAGTGGCGTCAGTGCTTGAACTGGCTGACGAGTTTGACTCATGTGGATGTTACTTATTATTACTTGCTGAAAAGCGAGGCGCCTCGTGATATCGGTTTCGGCCGATGCTTCTGGTCGGCTGACGGGCCAGGCTTACGCCCCAAAGGGCGGGGAAACGCATCGTTCAGGCACTATAATCCACATCGGTGGACCGGCCCTGACGATCCAAGGGGCAGTTGCGGCTGTTCCGGTGGCTCGGGCTAGAGAGTCACAAATCGGTAGAGGATCTTGCCCCTAGCCTCGGTTCATACCATAAATGATAACCCAATTCCCAATACGTGTATTGCGGTTTTAATTGTAAAACTAGTATGGCGACATGATATATGGTACCCATGCCGCCTATGATTGATACTTATGATTTGAAGTCGTATTATACACTATGCACTTATAATAGTATCAAATGATTTGTTTTAAACGTATCAAGCATTCTTTGGCTGTTATAAGGGAAAACCCTATCCCCCGGCTTGCGTTGCATTGTGTGATAGGACCTGGGTCTTATAATAGCTTCATTTTTCTTTATTTAGCATTGCGCTGTTTGTTTTATGCACTGGTATTCTTGGGAGGAAACCCGTTCCGTGTTATACAGCGTGGTCCCTTGATTTACCTAACTTTTAAAATAAAGATTAATAACTGTTTTAGTTCTCACACCAGTCCCATGACTGACCTGGAGTTTATTGTTTTAACCTAAACTCTGGGTGCCCTTAATTTCGACACGGGCAGCTAGTAGTTTTGGTTTTGCAGATTTATATTCACAGGATCCTGGTTTACAGCTGGAACGATATCCGGAAAGCTTTGTATCCGTATATCTACTTCTAGTTGTGTATTGTATTATTTCCCGCTGCTATGTATTTAAATGTAATTTAAATCTCTGATATTTCTGTGTAATATTCATTTATACTCTGTATATTCTTGAAATCTGATGCATTGTTGTAATAAGCAATGAAATGTTCTTCTGTATGTATTCTGTTATGGCTTGTTCTCGAACTATCCGACGCTTTCCTTTACGGGGAAGTTACGGGTTTTCACATTTGGTATCAGAGCTTTGGTTTACAAAGCTCAGAGAACAAAGCACATTAGAACCATACGAAAGAATTCATCAGATATTGGATTAGCTATATCCAATGAGAATGACTCGTTAGAGATGGGATCAGTAGTATCCTAGGACGAGTGTGAAGAGTATATTTTTAAAAATGAAAACAATTTTTGTTTTGAAAATCTAAATCAACTATTCGTATTTGGTTATTTATTTATATTGATGTGGACAATCCAGTATATATAGATTTTGCGTATACGTCTGATCCGCGTGTATTCGAAATTTTAATATACTGGATAGATATAGAATTACGCTCTAGTCGCCCGGGAGTGATTCTGATGATTGATATATCATCATCAGAATTTATATTCGAGTGACGAACGTGTAATATCTATATATTTCCTATTGACTGGTGTGAGAACCAAAATTAGATAGGGCCTATTGTTGTGATTTGGCATCAAAAACAAGAATCTGATTTTTGACTATGTATCAAAATTATCAATTTGAAACTCTAATTCACCAATTGATTGATGTTTGTGTTGTTTGTTTATTTGTTTGATAATTTTGAACCATTATGCCTAATTTGATCGAATATTGAATTGTATTGAAAATTGGTCGCAGTAGCTTGCATGTATATATACTTACATTGAACAGGTCATAGCAAGGAGGCTAGAGCCGAAGAATAAAATTTGTTTGCCCGACAAATAGGTACATGTTTATTACATAATTTACTGTTTTGTTTGGGTGATGATGATTTTGTGAGCCTATTGGCTAGCCGCTTGGCTTTTTCTTTTTCTTTTTGAGATCTGAAGGACCGGGGAAGCTATTTGAAATTCCCCGATGCTCCCGGTGCAGGGGAGGTTATGGCGAAATTTTTTCAAAAATTTAGGGTGTTAGCCAAATTTTTGAAATTTTAGAAAATTCTCTGAAACTGAAAAGTGGAGAATGAAAGCCAGATCGAACGAAGAGCTGAATGATCAAACCACTTTCGACTTTGTTCCTTTTCGGGGACGAAAAGTTTTAAGTGGGGGAGATTGTAACAACCCGTAAAATGCGAGCCAGTTTGAAATTTTTATTTTGGCGATTTTAGCGAATTTTGAATATTTAAAATGGAATATTTTAAATAATATCGACGAGAAATTTATTTTGAATATAATTCGACGTATATATTTATATACGTCGTCGTTAGAATATAAATATTTATATATAATTATAAAAGGAATTGAAAATGGCGCGGTAGTTTGAAAATTCGATTTCTAATTTCAAATGAATATACAGAATTCGTTTTAAGTCGGAATTGGATGAAACAAGAAATATTTGAATCTGATGAAGAATATCTTTCTAATGAAGTTGACAAACTGAGATTTCACTTTAGAAATGATAAGATACGTCTAGTTGAAAATTCAGAATAGTCGCTGTAGAATTTATATATATTTTATATAATATAAAGGCCTTGAAAATAGCCCTTTTGCAAACGACCTCGGATTTCGACGAAACCAGTTTTGTTGGGTCCGGGATGTAAAGTTATGGCTAGGTTTCAAATTTCATAATTTTTCGAATCAATATGTGAGCGTGGCAAAGGAAAACGTGTTTTGACCATTTCAGTTGATTTCAATCGACTGGAAATTGGCCATTTTTCCAACGGTCTCAGAATTCGACGAAACTAGTTTTGTTAGGACCGCATCGTCAATACGAAGCTAGAAAATATTTTTCGAGAATTTTTAGAGTTAGTATGTGACCCCGGTAATTTAAAATGTACGTTTAAAATTCAATATAGTGATTTAAATGTAAATTCAAAGGAAACTTATCGAAACGGTCAAATCAGCTTGCGATACATATCCTATTGCGATCGGAATAGGGGTATTTAGCTAGGGGTGACAGTCGTTGGTTTTGATTTGGAGTACGGACGAAATTAAGTGAATTAGAGAATTAAATAAATATATTTATATATTCTTTATAAACCAGTCAAAACCCTCTTTCTACCTTCTCCTGGTCAACGCGGCTTACAGCCGACCCACCCTCACTAACGAACACCAGTTCGATTTTTCCTCTTCTTTTTTTTTTTCTTCGATTATACAAATCGATAGGAAAAAAATTATAAAACGAAATGATAGAGGATCCTTAGGGCTTTAAAATCATAGGGGTTTGATGATTTCTCGTATGCTGATTCATGAGTTATTGAAGCTCAAACACCGGGACTTCGCACTCAATTTCTGGCCACTGGAGGCCGGCGAGTTGCGAGCCCCTCTGGGCGGTGGAGGAGGGTTCAAGGGTGCTTCGACTGGCATCGGCGGATCGGAGTAGCGGTGACTGTTGGCGACGAAAATATCCGCCCTAGTTTTGAACGCAAAGTCGAGCATGGGATTTTTGGTTCGTGGAATACTGGAAGGCTACAGATTGAAGAAGAAAGGGTAATGACCTTAATTAAGTAATTAGTGTGTCATTAGGGTTAATTAATTAGTTTAGTATAAATTAAATATTATATAGTGTTTAAAAATGTTATTTTTATACAGAAAACATTGTTTTAAAAATATAAATAATAATGTTAATCATTGAGGAAATATATATATATATAACATGATTTGTGTAAATATATATATAAGAAAAAAAAGATTAGAATTTTTTTTTTTAGAAATGAAAAGAATATATATTTTTATATATATAAATATTATATTTTTACACAAGAAAAGATTATATTTTTAGAAATAAAAAGATCAGATTTTTAGAAATGAAAAGGTGAGATTTTTGAAATACAAGTAATGATGGAAAATATGTATCGCCTTGTTTTAAAAATATATATCGCCAATGTTTTAAAAATATATATCGCCTTGTTTTAAAAATATATATCGCCTTGTTTTAAAAATATATATCGCCTTGTTTTAAAAATATATATCGACTTGTTATAAAAATACATATCGCATAGTTTTTAAAAATAAAATATACATTGTTTTTAAAATAGAAATAGCAGAATAAAAATAGAATTTTTATATATTGAACTTCGAAATAAAAATAGAATTTTTATATATTGAACTTCGAAATAAAAATAGAATTTTTATATATTGAACTTCGAAATAAAAATAGGATTTTTATATATTGAACTTCGAAATAAAAATAGGATTTTTATATATTGAACTTCGAAATAAAAATAGGATTTTTATATATTGAACTTCGAAATAAAAATAGGATTTTTATATGTTGAACTTCGAAATAAAAATATGATTTTTATATATGGAATAGCGAAGTAAAAATTCGATTTTTACATAGGTAGTGAAAACGGACAACGAAGATGACGAAGATGCGGTAGCGACGAAGGTTTCTGCAAATGAAGTGCCGTGGAGCTAGGATAGCTATCTGTGAGAATTTCTCACCTTTCAATTTCTTTTCTAATTATATATATATACTAGGATGCAGACGGTGCTTAGTAGCACCCGACACAATCGTCCACAGACCATGGACTTGTTTGTTTGGTTGCATAGATTAGTTATATGATTTGATTTGAATTTGGTTGTTTGGTGCTTTTGATTGATGTGTGAATGGCGTGGGCCTTCACTAGACCGGGGATAAGGCTAGGCCTTGTCCCGTTTCTAGTATCGTGCCGTTATGCCGCCGAAATTTTCTAAAATAAGTTAGAAAAATAAAAATGCCATTTTATTGAATAAATGAATTGAATAGAAATTCATGTGTTGAAATAAAATGTTTTATCGTTAAAAATATAATTTTTAACGTGAGAATGAATATAGTGAAAGTGAATAAAATAAAATATTCATTTACAAACCAGACGGTTTGTTTATGTACACCTATTTGAAGGACATTGATTGGGTCGATAAATTTTACACATCGCCCAACAGCACAAATAAAATATGTGTTTGATTGTTTGAAACCCCACACGGGTATTGGGATGAAATTTGAAGTTCACTCATCCCGATTGATTGAATATGTCGATCGGTTGATTGACAGGCTGTTTTAAGCGTTGGATATCTATATTTGATGCTTATACAGTGTAGTGCACTTTGGTTGATGGTTGATTATTTTTCCATGCTATTATATACATGTGTTGTATGAAAATCCATATAATTAACTTTATATGGTAATTGATTGGGCCTCATTCCAGTTTTAAAATAGAAATATTTGAAATAGAAATATTCGAAATGGAATATTTGAAAATATCAATATATGAAGCCGTGTTGATTAGATTGACGCCATTTTGACGTGAACGATATTTATATCGATTTTATTCATTTCGAAATGAATTGAATTGAAACCGATTTCGAAATGAATTGAATTGAAACCGATTTCGAAATGAATTGAATTGAAAACGAGTTCGAAATGAATTGAATTGAAAACGATTTCGAAATGAATTGAATTGAAAACGATTTCGAAATGAATTGAATTGAAAACGATTTCGAAATGAATTGAATTGAAACCGATTTCGAAATGAATTGAATTGAAAACGATTTCGAAATGAATTGAATTGAAACCGATTTCGAAATGAATTGAATTGAAAACGATTTCGAAATGAATCTAATTGAAAACGATTTCGAAGTGAATTGAATTGAAAACGATTTCGAAATGAATTGAATTGAAAACGATTTCGAAATGAATTGAATTGAATATGAATTCAAATTGAATTGAAATTTGAATTGAATAGAAATGAATTTTAAAACGAATTTATAAAGAAGAATTCAATTTTGCTTTGAATTGAAATGGAAGTTGAAATAGATTTTGAAACGAATTTTAAAACTAATTATATAATTCGTTTTGAATAGAAAATCGACGAAATATATATTATATATATTATATATATAATATAATGGCCTGAATAGAACGCGCCGCGCCGCGGCAGTTCGTGAATTTCGACCATTTATTTCAAACGGACATTACGGGAGATCCGACCGTCGGATTCTCCTAAAACCGGAACCGTTGGGTTCGTATCGAAAAGAGCTTTCTAATGAATGTTAGAAATTTGAAACCTAATGGTTGGATTTGGAGATACGTCCAAATCAAATTCGAAAAAGGTCGCTGTAAGTGCAGTTCGATGGCCATTGATGGAAATCGACTGTACGGGCCTTGATAAAATTATTAAAAATAGTAATAATTTGTGTAAAATCATAAGAAATGATTTAGAGAAAATTGGGATGAAAAACTCCATGTTTGAAAGGATAAAAATAGATTTTTATCGAAATGAACTAGTTTTGAACTAGAATTACAATTCTATTTATTTTTAAAGAAATAAATTGAATATTGGAATGGTTTTGAAAATAACCAGAATTTCCAATAATTTCATTGGAATGGATTTGAATCGAAATTGTCTTCGGAACATTTCGATGTCGAATTTCGGGATTATACAGGTGTTGTTATGGAAATTTGAAAGATATTTATATATCGTTATTTCTAATACGACATTTGTTAATCGTAGAATTTGATATTGAATATAAGCCGGGATATTTTCTATTCAGAGCCTTGTGTTTAATATCAAATGTGATTTGGGTTCGTCGTGAATGGTGTCTTCATTAACACTGTTCTTGAACCCAGTTGAGAAATGATTAAATCTTTTTATTTAGATTTAATGAAGTATACCAATTAAATAATATTTAATTGGAATTGAATTGATATTGATTTTTGGGTTTATCGTGAACAGTGTTTTTAAATAACACTCGTTCTTTAACCCGATAATTAATGAATGTGACTTTGGGCTTATCGTGAACCGTGTTTTTAAATGACACGGATTCTTTAACCCAGTCACAGATTAAAACTAAGTGGAGTTTTAATGAATCTTTAATTAGATTGGAATAATCGAAATGGAGTATCACCAGTTTTACTCCAGGCGATAGTTAAATCTTTAATTAGATTTGAACGTGAAATGGTAATTGAATTTACCGATAACACTGTGGTGTTAGATATAAAGTATTACCAGTTTTACTTCATGGGGTAAATAGGTTGGGATTGGGAAATTAAAACAAATGATTACTTCGGTAAGTTTCGTTAATCCCGGCTAGTTGAATCGAAATTCAAAAGTAGATTAAAGAATAAATTCAAGAATTTATCTTTGATAAAATTAATGGGAACCTTTCCCTATGAATGTGAAATTTAGAAACTAACTGTCGGTTAGCTAAGCAGAATGGTTTTCTGGATATTGATCTGATGTTGGTTTCGGCCTTCGGGGTTAATATTTGGGGAATTATTCTCTTGATTAATTTACGGTTAGTGACTGATGAATTGGAATGAGGCGTATGTTGTGTTTGTGTAACACTTATTTAAAATATACGCGAGTTATTCGGAAAGTCCGGGTTTATCCCATTCTGAATAACTGATACGACGATAAGTCGAAGATGAAGACGATGGTCGAAGACCGGAGGTCTTCACGTCGTTTGGGTAATTACTGATGATCTTGATTGGGCTGTACACCCAAGAAGATGGAAACAGTTGGTGATCGTCCAGATGTACTTGGAGATCGATGGATATGCGAGGTACTAGGTGCCTCCGGTTTCGTTCAGACCCAGAACGGACTTGTAAATGGACTGTGTGTCTGACATTGGATTTTAGTCCGTGTGATTGATCTCTATTAAATATATATCTGTTTGGCGGCGGAGAATTTATTCTCTTGCTTAACGCCCTTCTCTGAGACGTACGAGCTCAGGGGTTATACATTGATGGATATCAATCGCATGGAGTGAATTGCCTGTGTGGCATGCTAAGGTGCAAATGATCAAGGCTTCTGTTGAAAAGCAAAGTCTTGTGGTTGATGATCGAAGCACGGCCTTTGTGGCGTAGCTTTGTGTAACGTTGATTCGCGAGTATCACACCCGGTATGAATAAAAAACGGGAGACGGACCTCAGGGAGGACATGCGTTTCTTTCTAGTTATGAGTGGCGTCAGTGCTTGAACTGGCTGACGAGTTTGACTCATGTGGATGTTACTTATTATTACTTGCTGAAAAGCGAGGCGCCTCGTGATATCGGTTTCGGCCGATGCTTCTGGTCGGCTGACGGGCCAGGCTTACGCCCCAAAGGGCGGGGAAACGCATCGTTCAGGCACTATAATCCACATCGGTGGACCGGCCCTGACGATCCAAGGGGCAGTTGCGGCTGTTCCGGTGGCTCGGGCTAGAGAGTCACAAATCGGTAGAGGATCTTGCCCCTAGCCTCGGTTCATACCATAAATGATAACATAATTCCCAATACGTGTATTGCAGTTTTAATTGTAAAACTAGTATGGCGACATGATATATGGTACCCATGCCGCCTATGATTGATACTTATGATTTGAAGTCGTATTATACACTATGCACTTATAATAGTATCAAATGATTTGTTTTAAACGTATCAAGCATTCTTTGGCTGTTATAAGGGAAAACCCTATCCCCTGGCTTGCGTTGCATTGTGTGATAGGACCTGGGTCTTATAATAGCTTCATTTTTCTTTATTTAGCATTGCGCTGTTTGTTTTATGCACTGGTATTCTTGGGAGGAAACCCGTTCCGTGTTATACGGCGTGGTCCCTTGATTTACCTAACTTTTAAAATAAAGATTAATAACTGTTTTAGTTCTCACACCAGTCCCATGACTGACCTGGAGTTTATTGTTTTAACCTAAACTCTGGGTGCCCTTAATTTCGACACGGGCAGCTAGTAGTTTTGGTTTTGCAGATTTATATTCACAGGATCCTGGTTTACAGCTGGAACGATATCCGGAAAGCTTTGTATCCGTATATCTACTTCTAGTTGTGTATTGTATTATTTCCCGCTGCTATGTATTTAAATGTAATTTAAATCTCTGATATTTCTGTGTAATATTCATTTATACTCTGTATATTCTTGAAATCTGATGCATTGTTGTAATAAGCAATGAAATGTTCTTCTGTATGTATTCTGTTGTGGCTTGTTCTGGAACTATCCGACGCTTTCCTTTACGGGGAAGTTACGGGTTTTCACAGGAACCACCTTTCTCTAGTGTACCTCTAGAGAGGAATACACTGGGTTCAACAAGAACGTCTTGCAACCCGGCCACACATGACCGACTACCCATTTCGCTTGAGTGTATCGAATGTATATCACCAACGGTTGGGATCAGAAACCATTTCCCGAATGGGACAGCATCGAACAAATTTAAGAATGAAATGAATATCTCTAGATAGGTGATTATACACCCTAATGGGAGCTACCCACATAGCCATGTTGCCTGCCCGATTTTTGTCATTTACCGGATGTAAGGCTAGAAGCTACGCTTATCTTTTACATGCCACATCTTAATTCACTTAGAATGTCACATCGTCATACCCTTTAAAATCACAAATTGATTTATCCAAAAATAACACGGGTATACACAGCTAAGAGAAACGAATTCCTCCGCCACCAAACGTGAATACGTTTGAAGAGATCAACTTACGCGATCTACTAGATATACTCTATCAGACCTTCTTCCATACAAGTTGTCCTGAGACTGGACAAACCGAAGGCACTATTCAGTACATCCATCTTAGGCAATCTTTACCTAAGATTTATACAATAGCCCTTGCACTTTACTCCATCTTCAATTATCTTGGCATATATGATTCACAATGCTTATTCCAATACGGAGTGGTTCTTCAGATAATAATCCAACCGTTCTCTCCGTATTAACAACGTTAAAATGGTCAAAACATTGATAGTCTGTGATTTAACTATCAAAGAAAAACACGTGTGCAAACAACGATATTATTTCCAGTTGGAAATTATAACGATCAATCATCATTTAACATTTATCTCTTTAGTTCATTAATTTACTTTTCTCATGTTTCCATATATTCTAAATTCTTATTTTCTATTTTCAGAAAACATTTCTGATTCTTATTTGGATAAAACATTTCCAAAACTCCTTCACTAGCAAACCTTACCATTCCTTAGTTAAGAAGGAAGTCAATCAAGTTGGGGTATAATTACCTCTCAGACCTTAACTGAACAATGTTTTAATTTTGAAATAGTCAAAGTTTATCTTTTAAATCTTTAACAAACTTCCTTACGTAACTCCCGGATTCTATTTACGAATCCACTTCTTTATTGAAAACATTGGTTATAACGATAACGTTATAATCCCTACTTTTGAAATATCTAACTTCAATTATGACTTTTATTCTTTAATGTAAATAAATAAATAACCACCTAAAATAAATAAATCTTGATTTAGACATCGGAAAGTATAAGTACTTTCCCGAATTCGATATAATCGAATTCGCCGATTAACTCTCGTCGAGTAATCTTTATTTGATTAACTCTTCTTCGAATAACCTATATTCGATTATCTCTCTTCGAATAACATATATTCTATTAATTCACTCTTCAAATAAACTATATTCGATTAACTCACTCTTCGAATAAACTATATTCGATTTCTTTCTTTCAAACACGCTATATTCAGTAATCTCCTTTCTAATAACTATATTCGATAATCTCATTTTCGAATAACTAAATTCGATTAAACTAATATCGATTAACTTCTTTCAAATAACTAAATTTGATTAACTCGACTCGACGAACTTAACTCGACTAACTTAACTCGAATCGACGAACTTAATTCGACTCGACTAACTCGACTCGACTAACTCGACTAACTTAACTTATTTAACTCAACTTGATTAACTCCTATCGAATGACTAATATTCGATTTAACTCCATTCGCTTGACTCAAGATCGCAGCGATCAAAATGGTTACACCTGATTCCCTCAGGGAACATCCGACCGCCGTAGGCTATTTACAGCCCTGCGAATTACGCTAGCAGTCGTACGAGATGGCAACTTATCCTGGATAACTATCGTTGACTAGCTCTATCTCAAATAACTATATTCGATCAACTCTAATTGAATAACTAATATTCAATTAATCCTAATTCAATTAACTATTTTCAATTAACTCTATCTGGTATACTCTAATTGATTAACTCTAACTGGTTAACTCTAACTGGTTAACTCTAATCGATTAACTCTATTCGATTACAAATACTTCCTTTCCTATTTGTCTATATTTATTTTATATAAATATTTCCTTTATATAATTCTATTTATTTCTCAAAAAAAATCCCCATTTATCTTTATTTATTTTCTAAATAAATAAATTCTTTATCAATTCTATTTGTAAATGTTTTACAAATATTTCTCTTTCTATTTTATTTGTAAATGTTTTACAAATATTCCCTTTTCATCTTTCTCTTTATTTAACAAATAAATATTTTCCTTTTCTATTTGTTTCGCAAATATTTTCCTTTATAACTCTTATTTATTTCCCAAATAAATAATCCCTTTATACTGCTATTTATTTCTTAAATAAATATTCCATTTCAATTCCATTTATTTAACAAATAAATAATTCTTTTTATAAAATCCTTTGATTTTATAAATATTTCTTTTTCAATATAACAATAAAAAATTCCTTTTATAATTATTCTATCTATTTTCTAAATAGATATTCCTTTGAAAATTCTATTTACTTTCTAAGTAAGTAATCCTTTTTATACCTTTATTTACTTTCTAAGTAAAAATCCTTTTTGTAAAATTCTTTGATTTTATAAATAATTTCTTTATTTAATTCCTTTTTTATTAAATTCCTTGATTTTATAAATATTCTATTTCAATACATAGTTTGAAATTTCCCTTCTATATAAAATCTTTCGATTTTATATAATACTTTATTTCAATATTTCTTCTGGTATCCAACAGTACCAAATAACAAGACCATTGTCACTCTAATCAATCTCAGATTATACATCACATCATATAACACAATATATGAACAAAACAGTATTATAAATATTGAGGAATCCTGTTGGATCCCTCCAACCTGTTTCCCTGCATCACAGATGTTAAACAACATGAATATAAAATATTCTGATAACAGAATCAATATTCGATTAACGATTTATATATATAGTTATCTATATTTTCAACCAAAACACAAACAATTCAGCCAAACAGTTAACACACAGCAATCAACAGATGATTAACAGTTTTAAAAATACGTTATAAAAATATAACTGTTCAGAGTTGGTGAGTTTTACTCACATTGGCAGTTCATTGTTAAAGAATGATAAATTGTTTGTTTGATTTGAATCAAACAATTTATTCCGCCATAAATTCAAACGAGCTCCAATCCACTCCCAGTCAGTCTCATTGTGTTGCCCTCGTCCATACGATCCTAATGGATCTTGTTTTGTTGAATTCTGACAAGGGACGGACAAGATATAGAGTTTACAAGTTTATACGCAATTTAAAATAAGAATAAACTTAAACTATTTTCAGATTTGGGCTTTACCCAACACAACCGGCCCAAACCAATTCCAGCCCGCACCCTACCCTTTCTTCCCTGTTGACGTACGCTCCAGTTACCACCACACAGTCATTTCCCATCGTTCTACCTATACTCACGATCTCATCCCTCCGCTAAATTTGCCGAAACTACTTCCAAACTTCTTACATCAACCTCCTCTTCAACTTCGTGTAACCCTCCTCAACTCGCGCTCCAACCTGCAAATCGCGTTCGAACAGCAGAAACCCCTGAACCCGTGAATCACATCGATGGTTATTTGAAGGGAAATCGCCAGAAATTGGCATACAAGCTCGGCTAAATGCTAGAACCCGGAAAACAACACTCGATTCTTGAATTGAAGCTCCTATTTCTTCCGAACTTTAACCCTAGCCTACGGTACTTGAAAACCAGCGAATGTTTTTGGGTTCGAATCCAAAAAAAAGTACACAAAAATGACGAGTAGGTTATGAGGATCACGAATAGAACTACTTTGCAATTTATTGATTTTGATTTGAATTGTTTTTTATTTTCAAAGAGGACGTTTTTGCTGGAAGAACGAAAATACTTGCGGCGGAAAATCATTGACTACTGAATGGTGAATTTTAGGTTTAGGAAAAGTGAGGATATTATATAGGATGGTTTTAATTTTTTTTTTTTCGAATTTTATATTAATTTTTAAGTAGTCGGTGTTTGTATATGTCTTCTAAAGATCCGTACGATCACATATGATACCTAAAAATCACGAAACTGGACATGTAGCTACAGTTCGACATTGCGGATCCAACGAAACTGGTTTCGTCGAATTCTGACTTCGTGTGCTGACACTGCGTATTTTTAAAGGTCAAATTATCGACTGTATTTCACATTAAAATCCCGTACGGCCACACACTGACCCCAAAAATCCAGGAAATTGAAATCTAGCAATAATTTAATATTGCGGATCCAACAAAATTAGTTTCGTTGAATTTCGAGTTCGTTTGCAAAACTGGCTATTTTTAAAGCTCTAAATAAACCCTTTTAAATATATAAATATATTTAAAAATAATTAAATTTAATATTTAAAAATTAACATTATCGTATATATCCACAACAGAATATCATACAGCTCTAGAATATTCCTATATGAATTTCTAACTCGATATTTCAAATCCCAATTAAATCGATATTCGATTTATAATGAAATTCCTTATATATATAATTATAAATTATAAAGGAATTGCACATCGACTTTTCTAAAATTTGATTTGGACATAAATCAAAATCTACACGATGAAATCTCGATTTTTCTCTTTCATTAGAAAAATATTATGACGGCCCGCCCCGCACCTACCGACATTTCCTCCAATTGTGCGATGTACACATGTGCAGTTAGCACGGGACGGTCGCCAAAGAAAGGAAAGAAGAGAATGAACCAAATAAAGAACCTGTAATATGTCTCACAACGCATGGAATAAAATATAATCATAACATATACTTGACACAAAACAGGTGAGACAGTGCATAAGTTGAAAACAAACTATCATAGTAGCGGAAAATCCAAATACAGCTTATGTTCCACAACATCATTATTACAACTTTAAAACTGTCTCTAAAAGCAAAAGCAAGATAAGGAAGGTACACTACTAATTCCCAAGTAGTGATCACCAACGACACAGGGAGAATATATGTAGATAATACGTGGGAGCCTCCTGCTCGTCTCCGGTACAGCTACTCGCGCATACCACCTAACCTGTCTCTAGTCTGCTCGTGTGAGCACCCAGAGTAATAAGAAGAAACATAAAACTCGGGGTCAGACATTAGTCTGGTATGAGTGGTAGCAAGCATAAACAGAAAAATAACGGGTAAACTAAACCATACCTGAACCTGGACCTACAACCAAATAGTTAGCACTACATACTATACAATACTCTAAGGTGCCACTAACACATGGTGTGAATAGTACGGGGGTGGGGGTGTGCATGTCATAGTGATGGCAAACAATCAAGCATAGCAACCATCCTCACATCCCTCACTCAGTGCGTAAAGCATACAATATTCACCACTTCGATCACCCAATACTTTGATATGATCACTCTGCCCCATGATGTCATAATGGCTTCACTACACTGATCCATAGCCACTAATCCTTCGCTATGTCCACTTTGCCCCATGGAGTCGTACACACCCCATCTGCACTGGCTCATAGCCATACTAATCCTTTACTATGTCCACTTTGCCCCTCGAGTCATGACGACTCTACTGCACTAGCTCATACTCCTACTACGATCACTTTGCCCCTCGAGTCGTAATGACTCTACCGCACTGATACCTAGTCCTGCTACGATCACTTTGCCCTCGAGTCATAGTGACTCTACTGCACTGATACGTAGCCAATCATTCATTTTCAGTGGTGAATCGAAGCTATGAACGTCGACAACTCCTTAGCACACATCCCGCAGCAAAGCCCAATCATGAAGTGAACTCATTGGTTTCCAACTGGATCATGAGCTATAACTTCCTATTTGGACTACCTTTGCATCTCGGGTTTGGCCATCACCGGATCGGTTCGGATCCCCTCTTAGCCATCGCTTTGGTTCGGCCTTCAGCTCTCCATCATCAACACGGTTCGGTTCGGCCTTCAACATCCCTCACTGGATCGGATCGTGGTCTTCATATGGTGGCGGATCAGATCGGGCTCCTTCAAAGCACACCGGGTCGGGTCGTAGTCTCCAAGTCATATCGCCATAAAACGTTGACGGATCGGGTCGGGGTACTTCAAGAGGGTCGGGTCGGAGAACTCTAGGCGGTCCGGTCATGATCTCCTCCATATTTCAAGTAAACTCGTGGCATACAGGCTCGGTTCAGTTGCAAGGGACGGATCGTGGGGAAGGGCTTCACGACGGTTCGGTTCGGGTCCTCCTAACTGATCCGATCCGGTTCGATTTCCTGCAACATTCCTGCAACTTCCAGCGACTGTTTATACGCCACTCGATGGCGTTTTCGACCATTCTAACTATTCTAAACAATCACAAAGCATACCATACAGTCATAGCAACAAGTAGAAGTGACCTCAAACATCAATATGATAGGTTAAAATGGATCAAACATAGCCAAAACCCCGTATTTTCCCTTAAGCATGTTCAAGCATAACTAATGATAGGATTAGCAAAACTTAACCAAATTAACCCAAGTTTCTAACAGAGGTCTAAAACAATATTTCAGAATTTCTGAATATTCTTTCCAGATTTTAATCATGCATAAATTCGCTAATTATCACTAATCACCCCTTAATCCCCTAAATTTCGGGATTAGCAAAATTAGTCGAAATTAACCCAAACTCATATCTGATGTTTTAGAATTTTACAAATTTTTCTGGATTTTTCTGAGCCATAAATTCACTAATTTTCGCTAATTACCATAATTAGCCATAATTAGTGAAAAAGCAAGCTAATCACTCACCTTAGCCACAAATAAAACTTAGATCTGAAATAAATCTCTGATATGGTACAAATCCCAATGCAAAACAGCAGCTCTAATCTTGATTTAGTGAAGATCTTCCTTGATTTGATGTTGCTAAGCCCAATCTTCAAGTAGAAAGTGATTTGGAGGTGTTTTAGAGGTTGGAGGCCATTTTTAGGGTTTCTAAGAGGTGAGTGGAGGCTAGAACACTGAAATGAAATGAAACCCTAACTCATTTCAACCCTCCCATAACCCTAATCCCGAAATGGGTCATGGGCCCAAATACTAATCACCCTATTTGGCCCGGTTAATCAGTTTTTCACCTTCCAAACCTTATTTTAGCCACATCTCCCAAACGGTAAGTCCGTTTTCCACATGTGACCACTCTACGGAAAGGTAAACCATCATTCGAAGCCAATGGAAGTGGTTTCAGGTCAAAATTCCTTTCCAATCAAAAGTTATGGACGAAACAAAATCAGTTAGGAGCAAAACAGTCATTTAAAAATTGGCAAAAATCATGAACATTGGAAATGACCCCAATAGTCGTTCCCCAACTCTACATGACCATATGACTTTGTATGAAAAAGAAATAAGTATTCTACGATCCTCCAATGCGTAGAATGCGGGTCGTTACATTATCCCCCCCCCCCCCCCCCCCTAAGAAATTTCGCCCCCGAAATTCCCTAACCAAAACACACAAAGGGTCTGCATGCCTATCAGCCATAAAACAACAATCAAATATGCAAAACAAACAAAGCAAGTCTATCCTAGCATGCAGAATAACTAAATCGCAAAGAAAATCTTACCAGGCAAAGAGTTCTGGATGCGTCTTCCTAATGCTCTCCTCTATCTCCCAAGTATAGTCATTCTCGTTCTTGCCCCACTAAACCTTGACTAGCTTCACCGCCTTCCTTCGAAGTTGCTTCGTATTATCCACGACAATATGAATCGGCTTGCGATTCCCAACCGCTTCGGGTTCTACTTCGAAGTCCTCTAACTAATCGGGTGAAATAGTCATATCTGGGTCGTGTACGAACTTTCTTAGTTGGGAAACACGAAATACGTTGTGAACTCCTGCCATCTTCTCTAGTAAGTCAACTTTATACGCCAAATTCCCAACTTGCTCGAGAACTGGGAATGGACCAACAAATCATGGTGCTAACTTGCCTCTCCTGCCAAATCGAATCACGCTCTTTAACGGAGAAATCTTGTCAAACACCAAGTCACCAATGGAGAATCTTAAGTCTTTTCTCCTCTTATCAGCATAACTCTTCTGCCTATCTTGGGCAGCCTTCATTCGCTGTTGAATGATCTTAATCTTATCTGAAGTTCCTCTTATCACATCTGTTCCAAGCATAAACTTCTCACGGTCTCTATCCAACATGATGGTGAGTTGCACGGTCTTCCGTACAAAGCTTCAAATGGAGCCATACCGATACTGGATTGGTAACTATTATTATATGCAAACTCTACTAGATGCAAATGGTTATCCCATTATCCACCAAAATCCAATATACAAGCCCTCAAGAGATCTTCCAATATGCAATTCACCCTCTCCGTCTGACCATCGGTTTGAGGATGGTACGCAGTACTGAGATGTAATTCTGACCCTAGGGCCTCTTGTAAGCTATTCCAAAATCCACTAGTAAACAACGGATCTCGGTCACTCCCAATGCCTTTGGGTACTCCATGAAATCTCACTACCCACTTCATATACAGTTCTGCCAACATAGCTGCAGTTCTGTTTGACTTAACTGGTATAAATCTTGCACTCTTGGTCAATCGATCCATAATTACTCAAATGCTATCATGTCCCGATCTAGTCCTTGGTAATCCATTAATGAAATCCATCGAGACCTGTTCCCATTTCCATTCGGGAATTTCCAAAGGTTGTAACAAACCACTAGGCTTCTTTTGCTCGGCTTTAACTAGCTGGCAATTCATGCACTTAGATATAAACTTCCCAACGTCTCTTTTCATACCTTCCCAGTAGTAAGTCTGCTTCATGTCTCGATACATCTTGTTACCACCGGGGTGTATAGTTAGTTTTGAGTGATGACATTCTCTAAGCACTTCATCTCTCAATCCATTCACGTTGGGTACTACCAGTCTTCCATTCTTTCTAAGCCATCCTTCTCGATCAAGCCCATACAAATTCATTCCTCCATCATTTCCCATTTTTAACTTGGAGATGATTTCCAATAGGTTAGGATCGTTCCTCTGACTGGAACCAATCCGCTCAATCAAAGTGGGCCTGATCGTCAAACTAGCTAATATCTCTGGATCTAATTCGCACTTTGGTCTGAAATCGTACCCTGCGATATACTCCAGTTGCTTCCATTCAAGAAACATAGCCCCTAAGCTGGCATGTCTCCTACTCAAGGCATCAGCTACCGCATTGCCCTTTCCTGGTGTGTATGCGATATCAAAATCATAGGAAGCCTAGAATTCTAACCATATCTGCAGACGGAGATTTAGGTCCTTCTGAGAGAAAAGATACTTTAGCGATTTATGATCGGTAAACAACTCGAATCTTTCTCCCAAGAGATAATGTCTCCACATCTTCAGCGCAAATACAATCGCCGCTAATTCCAAGTCATGGGTAGGATACCTTTTCTCATGCGGCTTCAGTTGCCGACTAACATAAGCTACTACCCTACCTCCTTGCATCAATACTGCACCTAGTCCGGTACCACAAGCATCCGTGTATACCGTCATCTCTTCATTCCCTTTAGGAATGACTAACACTGGTGCACGCGTCAACTTTTCTTTTAGACTCTTGAATGCATTCTCACACACTCCGTCCCAGACGAAGGCTTGATTCTTCTTAGTCAACTGAGTCAACGGTGTCGCTACCTTGGAGAAGTCTTGGATAAACTTACGATAATATCCAGCTAACCCCAAGAAACTTCTTACGTCTGTTGCATTCTTGGGCGTAGACCAATCCTGTACCGTAGCCACCTTTGCAGGGTCCATGGCAATACCATTCTCTGAAACAACATGGCCCAAGAATCTCACTTCCCTCCTCCAGAAGTGACATTTAGAAAACTTCGCTTTCAATTGGTGTTTTCTCAACACCTCTATCACTATCCGCAAATGTTCCTTGTGTTCTTCTTCCGTCCTCGAGTAAACAAGGACATCGTCTACGAACACAAGAACAAACTTATTTAATTGATCCCTGAATACCCTATTCATAAGATCCACGAAGTATGCTGGTGCATTGGTCAGCCCAAATGGCATGACCAACCACTCATAAAATCCAGACGGCGTCCGAAATGTCGTTTTAGCTATACTATCAGCTGCTACTCGGAGCTGATGAAATCCTGTCGCGAGGTCCTACTGGGAGAACACTCTTGCTCCTTCCAGTTGATCAAACAAATCATCTATCCGCGGTAGAGGATACTTATTCTTCCTCCTCACCTTATTCAACTCGCGATAGTCCACACACAAACGAAGGGAACCATCTGCCTTAGTGGCAAACACAACTGGTGCTCCCCACTCGGAAACACTTCTTCTAGTAAATCCCTTCTTCAAAAGATCGTTAACTTGCACCTCGAGCACTCGCTGCTCTCTTGGTGCCATTTGACGAAGTGGCATCACTATAGGTCTGGCATCTTTCACTAAATCAATACGGAACTCAATCTCTGGGTGTGGTGGAAGCCCGGTCACTTCCTCGAAGACGTCCGGATACTGGACAACCACGGGCACATCTGACAACTCATGCGGGATGTTGAGGGAATTTACAAAACTAGCCATTACCCCATCACTAGGTAGACTACCAAACACTACCCTCCGCCCATCGTCCGCTCTAACTGTCACCATAAAGCCCTCACAGTCTACCACCACCCTGTATCTTTGGAGCCAATCGACTCCCAAAATAATGTCATACCCAGTAAAGTCCAAAACAAAGCAATCACAAACAAACATACATCCATGACTCGATAAGACCAAATTACGACAAATCATGCTAAGGTTAGTCGAACCACCAATCGGGTTCGTCACAACCAAAGGTCTATCGACTATCTCGGGTTCCAGTCCCAACCTATCTACCAGGTCACTAGATATGAAGGAACGGGAAGCCCCAGTATCAAACAAAACTCGAACAGGTACATCAGAAACAGAAAGCATACCTTGAATGACGACATTTTTTCCTTTCTCCGCCGCAGTTGGGGCATTCAACGAAGAAGGAACGACACTAATAGCACATGCTTTCACAATCTGCTTCTCTTTAAGAGGTTGAGGACACCTATCCCTATGATTTCCCACTTGGCCACAGTTGAAGCACTTCCTTTCCGCTGGCTTGGCCCTACAATCTTTGGCATAATGTCCCTTCTTACCACAGCTGAAGCACTCAACATCTTTCTTACTCTTTTTCTGGTCATCCTTAGCTTGGTTCTGCTTCCTCTTGTTCTGAGAGTTATTCTTGCCTCCACCGTATGCTTGCGGCTTTGGCCCTTCTGCAGATGCAACCTCAGTCTTTGACTTAGGGTAAAGACTCTCCGATTTCAAAGCTTTCCCAACAATCGATTCAAAGGTCTCATCGATGTGGTTAATAAGCCTTTCCCCCAAGTATCCATCCAAACCAGTAATGAACTTCTCATTCTTCTTCTCAGGAGTATCTATAAGAGATAATCCATACTTCGACAAAGTGTCGAACTCAGCAATATAGTCCGAGACTACCCTACCATTCTGCTTAAGTTCCAAGAACTTCCTAAACAATTCTGACTTCTAAGCAGCTGGGATAAACTTATCGCTAAAGTGAGCCTTAAACTGATCCCAAGTAACTTGATCCTCGGGAGTGGCTGTCTTGATAGCATTCCACCAATTCATCGTTCGCCCTTGTAGCTGACGAGACGCTAGCCTTCTCTTCATCGCATCCTTGATACCCAAGTCGTCGAAGATACGATCACAGCTATCTAACCAATCCTGAACATGCATGGCTGACTCCGTTCCGTGGAATGACTTCCCACCAAGGTTAGTGTAATCCTTGCACAACTTTGCAAAATCAGCCCTAGGCGCCTGCATGGCTACACCACCATCATTAGCAACATTAGGAGCCGCCCTCTGAATATCCCTGATCATATCTCTCATGAGTTCAGCAAACATAGCCCTCATGTCAGGAGCATTCTCATTATTGTCCCCTCTACCAGCACCTCTCGAGCCTCGCCTCATCGTCAAATCTGTAAAGAGAAAACGATTAACCATATCCATAGTGGTGCCAGTGTAGTACGACTTCATCCTTATACTACTAATAGTATATATATATAGCTTTTGAAAACCAAAGTAATCACAAATACGCGCTCTCATATACGTACTATCTCTCCCTAGTGTCTTTCCCTATGTGAACTACGCAACTTAGAGCTCTGGTACCAAATGTGACGGCCCTACCCGCACCAACCGACATTTCTTCCAATTGTGCGCTATACACATATCCAGTTAGCACGGGACGGTCGCAAAAGAAAGGAAAGAAGAGAATGAACCAAATAAAGAACCTGTAATATGTCTCACAGCGCATGAAATAAAATATAATCATAACATATACTTGACGCAAAACAGGTTAGACAGTGGATAAGCTGAAAACAAACTATCATAGCAGCGGAAAATCCAAATACAGCTTATGTTCCACAACATCATTATTACAACTTTAAAACTGTCTCTAAAAGCAAAAGCAAGATAACGAAAGTACACTACTAATGCCTAAGTAGTGACCACCAACGACACAGGGAGAATATATGTAGATAATATGTGGGAGCCTCCTGCTCGTCTCCGGCACAGCTACTCGCGCATACCACCTAACCTGTCTCTAGTCTGCTCGTGTGAACACCCAGAGTAATAAGAAGAAACATAAAACTCTGGGTCAGACATCAGTCTGGTATGAGTGGTAGCAAGCATAAATAGAACAATAACAGGTAAACTAAACCATACCTGAACCGGGACCTGCAACCAAAGAGTTAGCACTACATACCGTACAATACTCTAAGGTGCCACTAACACATGGTGTGAATAGTACGGGGGTGGGGGTGTGCATGTCATAGTGATGTCAAATAATCAAGCGTAGCAACCATCCTCACATCCCTCACTCAGTGCATAAAGCATACGATATTCACCACTTCGATCACCCAATACTTTGCTATGATCACTCTGCCCCATGAAGTCATAATGGCTTCACTGCACTGATCCATAGCCACTAATCCTTCGCTATGTCCACTTTGCCCTATGGAGTCGTACACACCCCATCTGCACTGGCTTATAGCCTTACTAATACTTTACTATGTCCACTTTGCCCCTCGAGTCCTGACGACTCTACTGCACTGGCTCATAGTCCTACTACGATCACTTTGCCCCTCGAGTCGTAATGACTCTACTGCACTGATACGTAGTCCTGCTACGATCACTTAGCCCCTCGAGTCATAGTGACTCTACTACACTGATACGTAGCCTAACATTCATTTTCAGTGGTGAATCGAAGCTATGAACGTCGACAACTCCATAGCACACATCCCACAGCAAAGCCCAATCATGAAGTGAACTCATTGGTTCCCTACTGGATCCTGAGCTCTAACTTCCTATTTGGACTACCTTTGCATCTCAGGTTTGGTCATCACCGGATCGGTTCGGATCCCCTCTTAGCCATCTGTTCGTTTCGGCCTTCAGCTCTTCATCATCAACACGGTTCGGTTCGGCCTTCAACATCCCTCACTGGATCGGATCGTGGTCTTCATATGGTGGCGGATCGGATCAGGCTCCTTCAAAGCACACCGGGTCGGGTCGTAATCTCCAAGTTATATCACCATACAACGTTGACGGATTGGGTCGGGGTACTTCTAGCGGATCGGGTCAGAGAACTCCAGGCGATTCGGTCCAGTCGTGATCTCCTCCAGATTATAAGTCAACTCGTGGCACATAGGCTCGGTTCGGTTGCAAGAGACGGATTGTGGGGAAGGGCTTCACGACGGTTCGGTTCGGGTCCTCCTAACCGATCCGATCTGGTTCGATTTCCTGCAACATTCCTGCAACTTCCAGCGATTGTTTATATGCCACTCGACTGCGTTTTCGACCATTCTAACTATTATAAACAATCACAAAGCATACTATACAGTCATAGCAACAAGTAGAAGTGACCTCAAACACCAAAACATCAATATGATAGGTTAAAATGGATCAAACATAGCCAAAACCCCATATTTTCCCTTAAGCATGTTCAAGCATAACTAATGATAGGATTAGCAAAACTTAACCAAATTAAACCAAGTTTCTAACAGATGTCTAAAACAATATTTAAGAATTTATGAATATTTTTTCCAGATTTTAATCATGCATAAATTCGCTAATTATCACTAATCACCCCTTAATCCCCTAAATTTCGGGATTAGCAAAATTAGTCGAAATTAAACCAAATTCATATCAGAGGCATAAAATGATGTTTTAGAATTTTACAAATTTTTTTGGATTTTTCTGAGCCATAATTTCGCTAATTACCATAATTAGCCATAATTAGTGAAAAAGCAAGCTAATTACTCACCTTAGCCACAAATAAAACTTAGATCTGAAATTAATCTATGATATGGCACAAATCTCAATGCAAAACAGCAGCTCTAATCTTGATTTGGTGAAAATCTTCCTTGATTTGATGTTGCTAAGCCCAATCTTCAAGTAGAAAGTGATTTGGAGGTGTTTTAGAGGTTGGAGGTCATTTTTAGGGTTTCTAAGAGGTAAGTGGAGGCTAGAAAACTGAAATGAAATGAAACCCTAACTCATTTCAGCCCTCCCATAACCCTAATTCGAAATGGGTCATGGGCTCAAATACTAATCACCCTATTTGGCCCGGTTAATCAGTTTTTCACCTTCCAAACCTTATTTCAGTCATATCTCCCAAACGGTAAGACCGTTTTCCACATGTGACCACTCTACGGAAAGGTAAACCATCATTCGAAGCCAATAGAAGTGGTTTCAGGTCAAAATTCCTTTCTAATCAAAAGTTATGGACGAAACAAGATCAGTTAGGGGCAAAACGGTAATTTAAAAATCGGCAAAAATCATGAACATTGGAAATGACCCCAATAGTCATTCCCCAACTCTACATGACTATACGACTTTGTATGAAAAAGAAATAAATATTCTACGATCCTCTAATGCGTAGAATGCGGTTCGTTACAAATATACTTCACCAGCTCTGAACGTTTCTTGTTTCACATAAATCCGACTTAAAACGGCTTATGTATATTCATTTAAAGTTCGAATCGTTAATTCGCGAACTGCCGTGCCATTTCGAGCTCGATTATAATTATATTATAATTTATACGTTCAACCATTGTTAATTAAATATATTCGTTATCGTAATTCAATTTTAAATTGAATTATATATTTTGAATTTCCCAATTCACACCATATCACCATTTCAGCAAATTCTGATTATTTCAGAATTAAGTATATTATTTAATTATTATTTTAATTAAATATTCAATGTTGTTTAATTAAACGACCCTTTAATTCTCTGAATCACTATTTAATTAATTAAATTAATTAATTATTATATCGCTGAAAATGCGGGTCGTTACACCGGATCTCCAATATTTGTCCCTCGTGTACAGACTTCTCCGCCTTTCCGCTTAGACTCCAACGCCAACAATGATTCCCTCACTCGTTGCCATAGTTTACTGCTCCACTTTGGAACACAAGAAAATACGTTGAGCCACACCCATATGTGTATTGACGTGGAACTTGGGTATGCTTCATGCACATATAACAGTTCATACATATACACTGATTTCTAAATTGCGTTTAAAGGATAAAAAGAACGAAGTGGCAGCTACGATTTTTCTTTGACTGGTCGAAGAAATAATAAGGGTTTGGGAAAGTAAGTCATTTTATAGGGTAAGGGTTTGGATAGTTTGTGGAGAAAAGGTTTCCACGTTTTGTTTGAGGAAAAAGATTTTTGTGCGGCTGCGAAACCAAGGACGTGGACTTATTTTGGTTGGGAAAAAAATAGTAAGGGTTAGAAATGATATGGTGTGATATTTATATATATGTTATTAGTTTATTAAGTGTACTCGTTACATACAACTCCATTCGGTTATGGACCCCTATGGAAGAAAACAAATATACCATTGTAACGAGCGAGGTGTCACGATTCCAAAAATATAAAAATATCGGTAGGTTAACTCATACTGTGAAACCCCAAAATATTGATATAGGGTGCAAAATACTCCAAATAAAAAGTTGTGTATTTAATTAATTAAAAATTACAGTAAAATTCTAAAAATTAAATTATCACTACATCTCAAACGGTCTGTCTAGAATCGAAACCGATATCCAATTATATTTTAAATAACCGTTACGGTTCATAAACGATTCCTATAGCGACTTTTCTAAAATTTGATTTGATCATAAATCAAAATCTATACGACGAAATCCCGATTTTTCTCTTCCATTAGAAAAATATACTTCACTAGCTCTGAACGTTTCTTGTTTCACAGAAATCCGACTTAAAACGGATTCTATATACTCATTTTAAGTTCGAATCGCCAAATTACGAACTGTCGCGCCATTTCAAGCTCGATTATAATTATAATATAATTGTACGTTCAAACTTCGTTTAAATAATATATTCGCTATTATAATTCAATTCTAAACTGAATTATATCTTATAAATAATCCAATTCACACAATATTGTGAATTTCACTATTTTTGATTATTTCTGAATTATATATATTATTCTATTATTTATATTGATTAAATATAAATATTACTTAACTCAAGTTATCGATATCGCCAAATTGATATTTTATAATTAAATAAATTAATTATTATACTGTAAAAATACGGGACGTTACAATAAATTTATTATGATTTAAAGTATTAATGATCTTTCTTAAAATAAGAATATTGAAATGATTTTGCAATTCAAGTTTAAGTTACTATGTTTACAATAGCAATCATATAAATAATTATGTAAGAATATCCTTTTTTAACATATCATGTACCCCAAGATTCTTCCGATATGAACTTTCAGATCAGAGATGGAAATCCAAGTCAAACCCTCTGAGTTAGACTCATATCATCCAAGATCTCCCCCGATACAAGATCAAGTCTCTAAAATTTATAAGATGAAACGCGACCAATATCCGAGATCTAAAACCGTGATTATTCCTATTCACTCATAATCCAACTCTAAAAGATTTAAATGCATATAAGCATATTATGATTTATATGATAACTACCACGATATTAATTTCCCTATTTTAGATGCATGCAACCACATTGTAATTGGTAATATGCACATTTCTAATGTTGTTACTAGCCTATCTACCTCTATTAACTCATTATGCCTACTTTATAGAAAGCTGAAAATATGATTTTGCATGCAATGTTGAGAAATTCAACCTTATTTTACACAATATCATGAAGTTTTTTCTATTGGCTGCCAATTATAAATTCACGTTTGTTTATTTTTCGTACTAGATCATGACTATATGGCACATTTAATACCTTTTGACATTATATATAGTATGTACACCTCAATAGAGTATATCAATAAAATATTACATTAAATTTACATAAATACATGTTATACATTATATGCTTCTATTGATTATCTTGATGGTGTGGTTGTATATATTACACTACAATATTGTATGCTTTACACAAAACTAATGTTTGCTTATTTTTTCATCATGTATTTATTTTCTTTCTATATGGAAATTGCATTTCTATATGGGAATTTGTGTGAATGAATCGTGTTTGCATTAAGAGTGATCTAAAATTATTTGCACCGATGCATTCTTACCAGTGAATAGTGTTGATGCATAAGTCAAAATGGATTAATCATGATGATGCATCTGCAATAATGATTTGTTGTCTTATGTTGTTTATTCTTTTTTACTCAATAAATTATAAGTTTGTTAAACCGATGTATTCTTGTACCGATTTTCTCTCACTGATATAATTCGGGAAGGACTATTGGATGTTTGGTTGTTATCGTCCAATTTCTTTATTTTATTTTTCACCCATTTTGATAAGTTTGTAAATTTCATTTTGATATTGCATAAATATTTGTTTTGAAATGTGTTTGAAATACACAAATTCAAAATAGCTAACTAGAGCATGTAACTTTTGTTTACTTCACACTAGATTTTTATCCTTAGCAATTAATGGATAGCTCTACTAAATGCCATTCTAGTGAAACTTCTAAAATTCTCAGTACCACTTTGCCTCACCGGTTCTACAACTGCTATTACTGATTTATGTATGTCAAGCAATATCCACATTTTTCAAATTCAAATAACATAAAAACTAAATTTTAAATTATTTTCATTGAATATGTCATGAACGCTCTCAAAATATTGATTTAATGTGTCGAGGTGCATGTGCACATAGGCATGTATCTATCTATTCACATGTGTATTTATTGCGATTGACATAAAAAAGTAGTAAAATCTAGATAGAAAAATGTGTGTATGGAGATATAAGTTGCAGCATTCCTGTTGAAGTGTTTGCGAAATATATATAAATATTTTTCCTAATGCAATTCTAAGGATGAAAGTGTGTGCGTGTGTGTGTGTGTGTATATATATATATTCGCTTTGTATTGCGGGTTTATATTTTTCTTTAGGAAGCAATTCTAACAAACTACCTTCAAATATTTCTTTCATTACCATAAAATAAGTGGATATGCAACATAATGTTAGTAGTTACAAAAAAAAATTACATGCATAGTAATGGAAATCGTGTTTATTTTCAATCAGTCAGATTTAAACAGCATAAAGAATAAAGATGTTTGTTTTGTGAAATATATGTAAAAACATTCGTTATGTAGTTCTAAGGACGAAAGTAGTTTTTTTTTTTTTTTGCGTTGTATTCCGGGTTTATATTTTCTTTAGGAAGCAATTCTAACAAACTACCTTCAAATATTTCTTTCATTACTATAAAATAAGTGGATTTGCAACATAATGTTGGTAGTTAAAAAAAATTACACGCACAGCAATGAAAGTCGTGTTCATTTTAAATTAGCCAGATATAAATGGCATAAAGAATAAAAGATATTTATTGTAAACAACATTTAAGAAGCAAAATAAGCCAGGCTTCCAGCATCTCTAACAAATTTCTTTCGGTGACTTTATTATACAGTTAAAAACTTACTTGCATAAAGAAGTTGGTCTGAATAGGATTATATGACTGTATTATTTTTCGGCAATCTTGCATATAACAGTAGGTTCATATTTTGGGACAAGCTATAACCGAACACAAAACATTTATGATCTTCAATCAGTACATGCATGTATATAGAGTAATTTTAGTGAAATTTTGAATCAAAACGTGCAGGTACGTTTAAATAATAACTTCTTTCATAATATCAAATTTTAGTCATCTTTAATCTTTAATAATTGTTGTATTACTTTAGTGGCCTACCTTGCAAACTTTCATTAATACCTTCAATTTAGTTGCATGTGATGAAAAACTAATTGTTTAAAAAAAAGTAAAATAAAAATAATAAAGCAGAAAATGAATTGAAATCAAGTATACAAATAAATTGGAAAGAAAAATTTGGTATGAAATGGAAGTGAGAAAATAATCAATTCAACTATTTTAATGTACAATATATGGAATTTTTTGATGAGAAATCTTACCAAAAAAAGAAATTTGCTAAGAAGAACATAAATAAGGATAGATAAAAAATTTCTTTTAAATTCATTAAACACATGTTCAGTCAAACATTCATCCATATGATTACATTCATATGGTTATGCAACTTTGTTAGATGGGACCTTTAAATCATTTTACATCAGTTTGGTGGATGTTCAACATAAATAACTTATACAACCGTGGTTAGTAAATCTATTTACTTTCTCATTGCAAGCTCACTTACACATGTATAAGGAGATTGAAAAGATGATCAATAGCAATTAAAAACTTAATGTAGGGCTTTGCACAAGTAGGAAATATTAACAAAGTATTGGATTCATATTTACGGTTATATTTACTACAAACTCTTCATTCGTTAGTGTTGGAGTAAATTTAAAATAAAAGAAGGGAAGAAGGAAAGCACAAAGGGGAAAATTTTATTTGTCCCATATCATGAAATATAAAAAGGTATACCACTAGTTATGTAGCTGCTCATGAAGTTGTTGGGGCCTTTGGGCACCCAATGTTTACTTTGTTGAGAGGAGGGAGACCATGCATCTTTAGACCATACACGCGTGTCGTTCGTCTGGCAGAACCGAACCGAATCGGGTATGGCTTTCGGGTCAAATAAGAAATATTTTTGGATCGGAACTAACAGCAGTAGGCCAAGCCCGTTAAGCACCCGAATACAGACAGCCTAGAAACGAATTTATATGAAGCGGGTCAAATTTAAATCAAACCAAGGCGAGAAATTTTTTAACGTTGGAAATGGCGGGAATTTGCAACGTTTCTGAAGCGTTACAAATTCAGATGAGGTGTCTGTTCATTTACAATGTTTCTGAACCATTGCAAACAAAGGGATGTGACTGCTTGAATTCAAACAGCAATAACAATTGGAAAACAATTGCATCCCTTGGGGTCCAGTTCAAAGAAGAGATATTTTATTCCACATGTGAGAATTACAAAAAATTACAAAATAAGAGTTTACATATCCAAACCTCAAATTAGGCTTAACTAGTATGCATAACGCTGGGGCACCAACCGCTAGATTGCACTATTTCTTATTTTAAAAAAAAAACTAGTTTTTTTATTAATCTTAGTTGGACATCAAAAAATAATGCATATAGAATATTATAAATTAGCGAAATCTAAGAAGACAAAAGTGGAGAGAATTGAATGAATTAGATTGAAGAGATTTAAGGAAACATGTTATAAACATTGTTCCATGTTTTTTGGGTTTCGAAAACATTGATTTTGACCAAGTGACAGTTAACCTCTCTAACGGTCGGTTTGATTTTGGCTAAGTGACAGTAAGCAAACCTCCCTAACGGTCGGTTTGACAAGAAGAGACACTCCATTTGGATATCACTGGCTCCATGTTAGGATGAGTTTACAATAAAGTCTACCCCTCGATATATAGTAAATGAAAGTGGAAATTAGATGGAGTACATAATAGAACGATGTTTTGTAGAATGATTTAATGTGCAAGTGAAACAAAGCCTGAACTGAGATGGTGTAAGAGTGCACGTCAAATAGTTATGTAAATTTGTAATGCTCACTTTTATTGATCAAACCGACTTTGTCGGTTTCTCTTAATCCTGCTGCATCTTCGAAAACTTCCGCCCGTCTGAAGCCGATAACATCCTTCTTCTTCGTCAAATTACTTCGTGCCATTCGCATATGCCATTTCTTCCGCATATCCTTTCTACTTCAATCTTCGACATATTTTCTACCTTCAATTCAACCCTATTCAACTCAGAAACTTAATCCACCGATCTGTTATCATCTTCCAAATAACCCTTCAATCTTCGGTAATCCTATGACCAGCAAACACCAATCGCGCAAACTTCAGTTGAAATATAGCTTCTCAATTTATGGGTAAAATTAGGGTTTTTTAATTTGATTTTTGTTGCGAGTTGCTTTTACATTGAAATCGGAGATATGTTTAGAGTATTTGATTCCGAAAGGGAAACGATGATTGCTCTGTGCAATAAAAATATATGTTTTGTTGAACTAGAAGGAGATTTTTGACATTTTATTTATCCATCAACCAAAATTGAATTGTTGAATGGGTTGCTTTCATTCAAAATCTAAAAAGCGTTTTCCGGGGCAATAGGATCTTATTCTTCTCGAATCACAAACAAATTGTAAGTTAAACTAATTCTTCGAATACTGAATGATATTTGATAGATATATTTGATAGATACAATAAAGATTTGTTAAATGTATTGGCTACCGAATAGTCTTACAGCAAAACACAGTAGGAGCCACGAATAGTCTTACAGTGATATAAGGCAAAGCAAAGAAGGAGCACAGCAGGAAAAAAAACTCTTTTTTTTATTATTATTACTTTTTACTTTCGTTCTGACTTTCTAAACAAAAAGCTACATATATATAGATTCAAGAATGCTAAAAAATAGGATCATAAATTTGAATTATTATTACTTATCACGCCATAATAGCTGCTCCTAAAAACTTGGTCTTCTCACGCCAGAATATGACTTATTCTCTCTATTATATCTGCTCCTAAAAACTTGGTCAAAGTGCTGAGCTTAATTTGTCAACAAATCCCTCCTTTAAGCTCAAGCATTTACCATCCTTTATTCCAAGCATCTTCATGCAATTTTCAAACAACAGCTTTGGCAACGGCTTAGTGAAGATATCTGCTACCTGATCACGACTCATTACATGATTCAGCTGAACATCTTTTTCCTTGACATGCTCTCGGATGAAGTGAAAATGAACATCTATGTGCTTGCTCCTTTCATGATGAACAGGATTCTTTGCTAACTCGATCGCAGACTTGTTATCGATCCGTATCTCAGTGGGCTCGTGTTGTGGGAGCTGTAACTTGGATAGCAGTTTTCTTAGCCACATTGCATGGCACACACAGGAAGAGGCTGCAATATACTCTGCTTCGCAGGTTGACAATGCCACTATCGACTGCTTTTTTGAGAGCCATGTAAAAGCTGTGTCGCCCATGTAAAACACATATCCGGATGTACTTTTCCGATCATCAATATCACCACACCAATCACTATCTGAATAACCGATCAGTCTGTACCCATTTGTTTTCGAGTAAAATAACCCGAGTGACTTTGTTCCTTGAATGTATCGAAGAATTCTCTTGATAGCTTTCCAATGCGAGTAGCACGGATCTTCCATAAATCGACTTACAATGCCAACGCTGTATGCTATGTCTGGTCTTGTACTCACGAGATATCGCAGACTTCCGACTAGACTTCGATATATGCTTGCATCGACTTTTTCTCCTCCCTCAAATTTTGAAAGCTTTCCACCAGGTTCCATTGGCGTTGCAACTGGGTTGCAATTCTCCATTTTGAATCTCCTCAAAATATCATTAGCATAAGCTTCCTGCGACACAAAAATTCCTGATTTTCCTTGTTTGATTTCAAGACCAAGGAAATACTTCATTAGCCCCAAGTCCGTCATCTCAAACTCACGAGTCATGGCGCTTTTAAAATCTTTGATCATCTCCTCATTATTTCCCATGAAGATGAGATCATCAACATAGAGAGCAACAAACAAAAATTTATTTTTTTTCTTTTTCACATACAGCGCATGCTCATAAGGGCATTGCATAAATCCATTCTCCTTGAAGTAAGTGTCAATTCGAGTATTCCATGCTCGCGGTGCTTGCTTCAGTCCATATAGCGCTTTCCTCAACTTCAAAACTTTTCTCTCTTCGCCGGCTTTCATGTACCCGGGTGGTTGCTCTACGTATACTTCTTCTTCGAGCATACCGTTCAAAAATGCAGATTTCACGTCCATCTGATAGATCGGCCATTGGAACTGTGCTGCTAGAGATATAAGAAGTCGAATTGTTTCCATCCTTGCTACTGGAGCAAAAACCTCGTCATAATCGATCCCCGCCTTTTGTCTATAGCCTTTAGCAACAAGTCGCGCCTTGTATCTTTCTATCTCACCTTGGGCATTCATCTTCTTCTTGTATATCCATTTTACTCCGATCGGTTTATGTCCTTCCGGTAACTCGACCAAGTCCCAAGTTTCATTTTTCTGAATGGATTTGATTTCCTCATCCATTGCTGCCTGCCATTTCTTGTTCCGCACTGCCTCTTCAAATGTAATATTTTCTGCATCTGCCAAAAGGCATACTAAGTGAACCTCTGGTGCTGATTCGTACAGATCTTGCAAAGTCCGCATTCTTGGTTGTCTTTGCTGATCCTCGTCATCGGATGTACATGGGCTGGCAGGTGTAAATGTCGGTACAGGAACCAATGCTTCGGCTTTTTCTTCCTTGTGCATTATTTCCTTTTGATTATTCCAATCCCACGCACTTTCTTCATTAACATGTACATCTCGGCTTACGACTACTTTATTCTCGATCGGATCAAACAATTTAAAAGCTTTTGTCTTTGTGTCATATCCGATAAACACAAACTTCTTACTTTTATCATCTAGCTTAGTTCTCTTCTGATCTGGTACATGTGCATAAGCCACACTGCCAAATATCTTTAGATGTGACACGGTTGGTTTCTGTCCACTCCAAGCTTCCTGTGGTGTTTGATTCGCTAATTTTGCATGTGGACAACGATTTTGTACATACACAGCACACTGCACTGCTTCAGCCCAAAACTCCTTCGGCATGCCTTTAGTTTTCAACATTGACCGCACCATATCAAGAATAGTCCGATTCTTCCTCTCGGCCACACCGTTTTGTTGTGGTGAGTAGGCTGTAGTCAAGAACCGCTTTATGCCTTGCTCTTCGCAGAACCTTATGAACAACGTTGACATGTACTCCCCTCCTCTGTCCGATCGTAAAGCCTTTATATAACAGCCGGTTTCCTTCTCTACTGACAACTTAAACTTCTTAAATGCCTCCAAAGCCTCTGACTTTTCTTTCAGAAAATAAACCCATGTCTTTCTCGTGTAGTCATCTATGAACGTGATAAAATATCTCTTCTCGCTAAATGACTTAGGTGTGATCGGACCACATATGTCGGTATGTATTGTCTCAAGAGGTTTTCGTGCTTGATATCCCGCCTTCCTTTGGAAAGTACTCCTTGCATGCTTGCCAAGCACGCATCCTTCACAAAATTTTCCAACATAATCCATGGCGGGTAGCCCATGAACCATGTCCTTCTTGACTAATTCTCTTAGTCCGCCAAAGTGTAAGTGCCCAAACCGCAAATGCCATAGCAAAGATTTGTCCTCTAGGTCAACTTGTAGGCATTTTTCTCGTATGCTTCTCAAGTTGAGTTTGAACATACGATTATTGGCCATTTCCACACGCGCGATCAATCGACCTTTCTTGTTCTTCAAATACATAAACCTATCTTTCATGATAACTAGATATCCCTTTTCAAGTAGTTGCCCCATGCTGATAATATTATTCTTCATGTCTGGAACATAATATACATCATCGATCAATACTGCTCGGCCGTCTTCTTGGAAAAAATGAATTTTTCCTCGACCCTTTACTTGGACCTTTGAAGCGTCTCCGAACGATACTTCTCCGCACTCTATGTCTTGCATCTCCATAAATAGATGTTTGTGTCCACTCATGTGATTGCTCGCTCCGGTGTCTAGATACCAGACTGTGTCGCTGAATTGGTCGGTATCTCTATAGGTCATCATCAGAACACCTTCTTCTATTGTCTCCTCTTTCTCGACTAGATTAGCATCTTCTTCAACCTTCTTGTCTGACCAGCACTCTCTAGCATAATGTCCATACTTTCCACAATTATAGCATTGAATGTTTGATCGATCCGACCATCCACCATTTCCACGTCCGCGTCCTCGATTATGCCAACTTTGTTCGCTCGACTGTCCCCTTTCCTCGGAATTGTTGTCTCTACGTCCACGGCCTTTCCCGCGACCAAAACTAAATCCTCCACGGCTGCGTCCTCTTCCTTGGTTCTGCTGTGCAAGTAATGACTCCTCATCTTTAATTTTCACCTTGGCCTGTAAAGCTTCCTCAAGCGACTCATGTTTCTTCCTTTTGCGTTGCTCATGTGCCTCGAGAGAGCCTGCGAGTTCATCGATGGTTAACTCTCCTAAATTTTTCGACTCCTCAATAGCGCAGACGACGTTCTCAAAATTCTCGGTTAATGACCGCAAGATCTTTTCAACAACTCGCGCATCGGTCATAGTCTCTCCATTACGTTTGAGTTGATTCACCACCGTTTGAACTCGGGTGATGTAATCGGCTACTGCTTCAGACTCCTTCATCTTCATGGTTTCCAATTCTCCTCGTAGAGTTTGAAGTCTAATTTGTTTAACACGATCAGCACCCTTGTAGGCTTTTTGCAAAGTCTCCCATGCTTCCTTTGACGTCTTTGCACCGGCAATTTTTTCAAAACCCGACTCATCCACTGCTTGATACATGATATAAAGAGCCGTTTTATCTTTCATACGTGACTCTTTCAATGCGGTTAACTGGGCTGCCGTGTAGTTAACGGTATTCTCCGACTCCGTGTAGCCATTCTCCACTACCTCCCATGCATCCTGTGCACCGAGCAATGCTCGCATTTGTATACTCCAGTTGTCATAGTTCGTCTTTGTAAGCCGAGGCAGTGGCATATTCCCCAAGGACGTGCTTCCGGAACTTGCCATCGGCTCTGATACCAACTTGTTAAATGTATTGGCTACCGAATAGTCTTACAGCAAAACACAGTAGGAGCCACGAATAGTCTTACAGTGATATAAGGCAAAGCAAAGAAGGAGCACAGCAGGAAAAAAAACTCTTTTTTTTATTATTATTACTTTTTACTTTCGTTCTGACTTTCTAAACAAAAAGCTACATATATATAGATTCAAGAATGCTAAAAAATAGGATCATAAATTTGAATTATTATTACTTATCACGCCATAATAGCTGCTCCTAAAAACTTGGTCTTCTCACGCCAGAATATGACTTATTCTCTCTATTATATCTGCTCCTAAAAACTTGGTCAAAGTGCTGAGCTTAATTTGTCAACATAAAGATCACTTTGATTTCTTGTTTGTCCAAAAGAATATTCATTGTCACATTGATAAAATTAAATAAATATATTACTTATATTAGTTGATTGAATAATAAATTATTTAAATATATCTATCGAAATTTGCATGTGAATCTTGATTTGTGTACTAGGACTAAATTTGTTCCAGACCACACAAAGATCGATAAAGCTAACAGGCCCGAAAGTTTGGCCAGAAAGCAGGCCCGAAATATATCCACTATCTCAAATGTTTTTGCTTGTTTCACATAAACGGTGCCCCTTGAATCTCGTGACTTTCCTTATGAATTGCTAGGGTATTTTCGGGCTCCCAAGCATTGTCCCACAATGATTTTGTAACTAAATGGAGCAGCTTTTATAATATTGAGGGAAGAAATACATGAAAGGGAATAGAAGTTTGACAAAAGAGACAGAGGAGTTTAGCAAATTATCCTTGCAGTAATGGGAAAACCGGTGCACCATTAAAAATATGATTTTAAAATGAAATTAACTATAATGAAGGTCGTGCTTCAAAAGATTGTTGGATTATATAGTCGGTCGGAGTAAAACTGACAGATACACGTTTGGAATCAGTAGTAACACATTTATTGAAATATGTTATCCTAGTAAATTTGAAAAAACATAGTCTTTTTTAGCTTTTATAATCTTCATTACTAAAACAAAACAATGTTAGTAATAGTGTTAGTAAAATTGACAGATATATGTTGGTTGCTCTTGTGTCTGAATTGGAAATGAGGTTATCGGATGATACAATTGAGACTATTCTAGACAATGTAAGTATCACTGTCTTGATATGCATCGATGTCGTGTTTATTTTAAGTGGTTTCATTATTTTTCTAATTTTATTCATTTCTATAAATTCATCATTAACATACATTTGAAGAAGTTTATGTGAACCATGATGGCATGATGGAAAAATTAGAATGGCAAGACTATGTATCTAAAAATTCATAATTGATGAAGATAATGACCCTTCAGTGTCTCAGGTAATTGTAATCAGTGTATTTTCTGCTAATTATTATATGAAAGTAACTTTAAAGCCTGGAAGTAGCGTGTCTCCAGGGGGTCACATGGGGAACTGGTGCAAAAATCACTTAAGAATTTTAATAGTTTGTGTCTTCTTTCTACTGGATTGTAATCCTAGCATACAAAACCATTTAGCATTATTTTTATTAATCAATCTTCCTAGATGATATAATAGTACTAACTTATGCAGGGACATAACTATTACATTCCCAAGTTTTATATTCCACTCAGAAATAGAGGACAGTGCCACATAATGGTTTATACCTGTTATTTTGTATTGTAAAAAACATTGTGTAACCTGGATTGTCTATAATAATTTATGGGTATTATCATGACATGCATAATAAATAGTACATAAGGTCTAACTGAAACTGAAATTCAGAAATATTTATGTGGGTTTCTCTAATTCTGTATTCCCTTAAAATAAGTTTCTAGGTGCAAGAATTGCATGCTTTCGATTTCCATGTGTTAATATTCATATTTTTTATTTTGGCTGTTTGTGCGCTATATCAAATCTCCCGGTTTCTGGTGAGCTCCCATTAGCGTTCGACATTAGGTTACTTTTCCTTTTGAGTTTATCGATTTTTAGACCTTTTTCTTGGATCTTTTTCATAAATATTTGTTTGTGTACTTAATCTCTACCAATTCATGATTGGTTAAAATAATTACTCTTGATTTCTAATAATATGTGTATTTTTTTAAGTATTGTCATTTGAATGCGGTTTCAAATATTAAAGAAATTACAACAAAATAAATTTTTTTATCAGTTATGTAGTATTACAAAGTCGTTTTTTCCACCATTTTGCGGTTGTACTAGTAATTTAAACGTTAAGATCTTCGTAAATCATTATTGGTAAGTGGGCTTCAGATCATGCCCACTTGGTAATTATTAATTTTAAAATCTAGTGTTAATTTGGATATTAAAATAGATTTTAAGCAGCCATAATTTACAAGATTTTTTATATTAAAATACATCCCTCGTTTTGCTATAGAGTACAATTTTTTATATGTACTAATCTATTAAATAATAGTAAAGCGGAAGTTTTTCAAACTCTCCCCCTTAATTCTATGAATTTCCTCTTCTCTCCATAAAAGTCTCTAAATATTTTATTCTCACTTTTTGCATAATACTGGCATAACACTAAAAAATGCAGGACTGAGTCTTCTAACATGTAAAAATTGCAGGACAAAATCTTCCAGTCGTAAAAAAATCATATTCCATAACAGTATAACAGGTGATAAAAGCTGGATTATCTCTCAGTCTGAAAAAAAGTTAAATTTCATAACAGTTCCAGTTTGGAATGATGCTCCATCAAGTCTAGAGTTCCTATTAACATAAGATTCACCAAACAAGGTTACATTGACAAACAGAAAACATATCACTAATATACACAAAATAAAACAAACATATGTAATATATACATGACAAATCAAGCACACTCATTACTTTGTGAAATACAAAAGATACTAAGCACACTCACTGCTTTGTAAAATACAAAAGATACTAAGATACTTTCTACTAGCATGTTCCTACATGCCAAATTTTGCATCTTCTATATCCTTTTTGTTGTGTCTTGAGTGTCTTCTACTATCTCTGGTTCTATCTTTTCATATTATTGAATAATTTCTTCTTCAGCTTCTTTGTTATTTTACTCATCATCATCAGCATTTAAAAGTTCAGCACTATAACATATTTTAGCAACCTCCATCACTACAAAAGGTTTAACCTAACCCCGCAACCCTGAAGCTTTTGTGATAGACATCACACGAAAACTAATGAGAAACAGCAACCTGTAACATGCAAAAACAATGAACAAAACTAAAACAATATTAAGAAACAGCTCTCTATATTCACATAAAACAAATAAAAGGATTGCATGTCATAGAATTATATGCAGTAATAAAAGGAACACATAATATATATACTTAGTCAATTTCATTTGAATTCAAAAGGAAGCTTAAAATATTTATGAGAGACTCTTCCCACTTATCCTTAGTTAATGCAAATATCTAGATTTAAACATATCATAGCCTAATCATCTTTCTTATATAAATAGACCACTGTAAGCAATTATCAATTGCATAAAGTTCAGATCACATTTCATTACTATTGCTCAACTCAGTTATTTTTTTTACCCCTCTGTTTCTTAATTTAATATGTCATTTACAAAATTTTATGGATAAAAAAAAACCAAAAACTCATCTTTCCTATATAAATAGACTACCATAAGCAATTATCTTTCATAAAGTACAGATCACATTATATTACTATTACTCATTTCAGATATTTTTTCTACATCTCTGTTTCTTAATTTGATATGTCATTTACAAAATTTTATGCCCAAAAAAAAAAAAAAATCAAAACCTCTTATGTACAGTATACAAAATTGTGTATTACTTTCTTAATCTAAACGTGATAGTATACAAAATATCAATTGCATAAAGTTCTAATCACATTTTATTAATATTGCTGAATTCAGGTATTTTTCTATATCTCTATTTCTAAATTTAATATGTCATTTACAAAAGTTTATGCATAAAAAAAATCAAAACTTTTTATGTACTGTGTACAAAATTGTATACCAGTTTCTTAATCTAAACGTGGTTGCACCAATTGGATAAAGTTCAAATCACATTTTATTAATATTGTTGAATTCAGGTATTATTCTATATGTTATGCCCCAACTAGGTAGAACTTGCCCCCAAAAGCTAGCTTAAAGGGGAAGGGTGCCTAGTTGGTTATATATACATTGTCTATCCCATACTAGACGATTTATGGACATTACATTCCACCACGCTTCAAAAGTCCGACGTCCACGTCGGCGAACACACTATCGACACTGACCCAGCGGTAGCCCTTTTCTCTTCGGAGGCTCTACTTACTTTGGATGGCTTCACTCACCTACCAGTAATTTTAATCTGGCCTCATAAGTTGCCCTCCCTCGTGTCTCGAACTTTCGTCCTGTGGTGGCCTGCTCTGATACCATTTGTTATGCACCAACTAGGTAGAACTTGCCCCCAAAAGCTAGCTTGAAGGGAAAGGGTGCCTAGTTGGTTATGTATACATCATCTATCCCATACTAGACGATTTATGGACATTATATTAGTGTTATGCCGTTGGCTCACAAAAAACTGTACGCAACAGTATCAAACTTATCGCCAAAATCAGTCCAAATTTCAGCACGGATAGATTGGTTACCATCAACAATTCCAATTATCCCCATGTAGTGTGACAAAGGGAACCCATGTGGACCTTTTACAGTCAACTGACTTCCATCAGTTGATTGACCTACAAAATTTCCCCTTTATTTCGCATAACTTGAATTATAGCTCGAACTCTATGCCCAAGGAACATTTTTAGAAGCTCAGCATTAACAAAGACAGCACGACTGGATGTATCCATTATCTGATTTAAAAGTATAAGGCTTGGGGAAGAAGGAACCTGAAGCGGTAGACAGTGAAGAAGAAAGTAGAGTACAAGCCGTTTGGGGGTTTAGTAAACTTTTGTTATGTATGTTCAAATTTGTTAGGCCCAAGTTTCTTTGATTGATTCCTGGTTAATCTCGATTCCATTAACAGATGATTACTCAATTAAACAATTACGTTGCTTGACAAAAGTGAACAACTAAACAGAAAAACAGCAGTAGAAAGAAGAATAGCGGTAAGGAAGAAGGAGAAGTTTATTGCTTATTTCAGCGAATGCTCAGAGGAAATACAAAGTTTGATAATTATAAGAGAAAATCTCCCAAAACAAACTCCACCCGAACAATATAAGAATACCCCTTATTTATGCAGCAAGTATTCTTCAGTTGGACCAATATTATAAAGCCCGTAATACCCACTGCATTATTTGTTAACAAATATGCACCGCATGATTTAATAACAAATATGCACCGCATGATTTAATAACAAATATGCACTACATGATTTAATAACAAATATGCTTCATCTCAATTAATAAATTGCAAATGCACACTGATTCCTTGCCTTATTCAAAGATTTGCGAATCTGGGTTTGCTGATAGAATCCACCTTCCCCTCTTTATGCTGCCATTTACTTATGCTAACAATTGTTGACGTGTCATCTCCGCTTTAGTATGCGAATCTGAAGTGTTTGTTGAATTTCCTTCTCCATCATTGTTGATACGAATGCCTTCAAACTACATGCCACCGATTGTTTCAGACCTTGGGGAAGATCGACTTTGGGGGCATAACACTCCCATCCCCTTCAAAACAACCTTGTCCTCAAGGTTGGGCCCTGGCAGAAAAGGGGTGGCCATGGGGGATTATATAATTTGTCACCCAAAATAACATCTTTAAGAACAAGAAAAATTCTCGTAATCTCCCAATACAAACTGAGTTTGCTATCCCGATTAGCAAGAAAAACTCACCCGATTTCTAAATGGATTTATCTGACCTTAATATGTTCTTGTATGTTACGAGAACAACAGCTACTAATGGATGTAAAAACACATCAGGTGACTTGTTTTCAAGTGCATCCTTGGCTACATCGTTGTCAAGTGATTCTTTAGAGTTTAAACCTGGTTTTCCAATAGCAGACTCATTTAGATTTGTAAAATCATTTTCAACATAAAGTGAAGCTTCATCAAAATTCCCATGATTTTCATCGGCTTTCTTGCACACAATAGAAACGTATTTGAAGATTACTAACAAGATTGTAGCAATAGCAGTCTACGGTAGTTGTGGCCCCTCCTTGTTCTTCAGCATCTTTGCTTCATTGAGAAATTCCTCATGTTGAGGTTCATCACTTAAATCATACTGCAATATTTCAGCATCATCGCCATGGTCAGCAACAACTTCATTCATCTTAATTTCTTGAATTCCTTTACCATGTTGACCTGAATGGCTTTCTACTGCTTCATCATCAACATTACAAATTTCTCTATGCTTTCAGTCATCACTTATCTCTACCTCTTGTGATTCATCATCACTCTTTGGAACAATAGCCATATCTCCTGCCTTAAGTTTCTTTGTCCCACCAGTGCTCTTGAATGTTCTGCCAAATTTAATCTTCATTTTATTTGCTCTTTTGAATTCGAAAACCTTGGCCAAGCTTACGGAAAGTTTGAAATCAACAGGGTGCAGCGCTAATACATCGCGTTTGATTTCTTCCTTAAGGCCATCTACGAATTTCTCCAACAAGAATTTATCAGGTAAAGCGACCTTGCAAATGTTCAAACTGGGACAAATAAGCGGCAACTGTGGCAGTTTGCTTCATATTGGAGATAGCGCCGTAGGGTTTCAAGAATTCTTCTGGTGCAAATCTGTTGGAAGCGGCTGAATTGCTTTCTGGTTGTACATGAACAGGAGATGCTGAAGTGGGCGTTTCTTGATTCCGTCTTGGTTGCTGTCGTTGGGCTGGTGTACTTTAAGGAACCCTAGTGTTTGATTGATGTATTTTCAGTTCTTTAAATTCCTTAGCAATGTTATTTAGGGTTTCTTGCATCACGTTCATCATTGAATTGATCTCATGCTGTGATTCTTGTAGTTCTCTGATGTTTAATGCATTTGTGCATTTATTAGATCTTGCTTTGAGCCTTGGAAAGCAAATTCGTTGTCAGTCTTCCCTGATTTATCCTCATTTTCCCCATCTGAATCATAGAGTAATTCAGATTCTTCTGGCACCGATACCAATTTGTTAGACCCAAGTTTCTTTGATTAATTCCTGGTTAATCTCGATTCCATTAACAGATGATTACTCAATTAAACAATTACGTTGCTTGACAAAAGTGAACAACTAAACAGAAAAACAACAGTAGAAAGAAGAATAGCGGTAAGGAAGAAGGAGAAGTTTATTGCTTATTTCAGCGAATGCTCAGAGGAAATACAAAGTTTGATAATTATGAGAGTAAATCTCCCAAAACAAACTCCACCCGAACAATATAAGAATACCCCTTATTTATGCAGCAAGTATTCTTCAGTTGGACCAATATTATAAAGCCCGTAATACCCACTGCATTATTTGTTAACAAATATGCACCGCATGATTTAATAACAAATATCCACTGCATGATTTAATAACAAATACGCTTCTTCTCAATTAAAAAACTGCAAGTGCACACTGATTCCTTGCCTTATTCAAAGATCTACGAATCTGGGTTTGCTGATAGAATTCACCATTCCCTCTTTATGTTGCCATTTACTTATGCTAACAATTGCTGACGTGTCATCTCCGCTTTAGTATGCGAATCTGAAGTGTTTTTTGAATTGCCTGCTCCATCATTGTTGATACGAATGCCTTCAAACTACATGCCACCGATTGTTTTAGACCATGGGGAAGATCGACTTTGGGGGCATAACACTATATCTCTGTTTCTGTAACGTCCCAGAAATTTCGACAACTGGAATTAGAATTAATTGAAGATTTAACTATTAATAATCAATTTTATATTGATACATGGATTAATAATCGAATATATGATTTTGAGTTTGAATTGAATTCAAAATTTAATTCAGAACGGATGGTTGGTTAGGAATTAAATATTTATTGTTGAATTAAATCTGGTTGAATATTGGATTTTGATTTGAAATTCGACGGGAAAATATAAATGGTCGAATTTAAAATAAACGTTATCGAAAAATTTATTTATTCGAATTATAGATATTACATCGGTAAAATATAAGTCTTATAAGTAACCAACTTTTAAACAACCCTGATTGATATGAAATGAATTTTATTTCAATACGTATAATTAATTGTTGCTATGTTTCGAAATTGGAACCAATTGAAGTTATTTTGGCGGTACGCGTAATTCGAATATGGATCGACGAACAAATTAAATTTAAAATAATAATGTTGCGTAAACGGTACCAGATTTTGACCGAATGAATTTTATTGGATTCAGAATGTGGAAACGGAGCAGCGCGTCAAGTTTCTTAGCAGTTGAAGTTCGTTGTGACAAAACAAAAATAAACCGTGTAATGTAAATTGCGGTAAAATTAAATTATATAGGGTTCACACCTTTGCCTTTATCACCAAGTAATTTTGCCGACCTACTCCTGATTTCTACGGCTACCTAAACCCTATTTGACATTACGTTGTTCTTATCCCAGTATTTCTTCTATAAAATCTCGCGTTTCCCCCCAAATCTTCAGCAAACACTCTTCCCTTTCTTTCTAAATTTTAATGGCCGATTTCCCTTGCCCAAAAATCATTCCTCAAATAAAATTGGTCCTCTTTCCTCTCATTTGTTTGCGGAAAACCCTCCACAAAAAAAATTGAAGCTTTCCTAAAATCAATTCCCTTTCCCTAAGTCGCAGCCTACCCACTCCTCTTCAAATCGAGTTTTGTTCCTCCCTAAATCGCTGAGCCAGCCTAGTGCTCGCAATTAGAGGCATTGCCATCGAAAGCTAAAGACCACTGCAGCCTATCGAAGTTCCACCTTGGTCAAAGTCATCACCTTTGTCCAGTACGATGTGGATGAACCACCGCATCTGAAAAACCCTCTGTTGTCTCGACTGTCGCCACTGCAGGTGAGTGTCAACTCACACACGATTGATCATTAATTCAAGTTTATTAACTTGAGTAGTTGGTCTAAATTAAGTAGTTTGTTTGGGTTAATTATTTCTGTTATTGTGTATGTTGTTGTGCCTATTGCTGAAACTATACGCACACCCTGAAATTTGTGTTGCTCACCCTGTAACCGTGTGTATACACTGGACTATGTTACATGTATAAAATACCTATCCCTAAAGCTATACGTGTAAACTGGAAGTAACCAGCGCAATCATAGCAAATAACACAGTTATATAATAACAGACATAATTGTCATACATTAACAGTTAACTTTGGTGCCATACATGTACAAAGTCGTTGCCAAAATTTCTATTTGACTGGATCCTTGACAGAAGCCTTTATTGTTGTTATTCTTTCTATTCCCTCCTATGGTAACTAAAGACAAACACACTTGTTACTCATGCACATGCCAATAATGTAAATAGCAGTCCTGGTCGTACATGCTGTAGGAATGAAATGTATTTTTTACTATTTACATGCTGTCTTGTTAAGTTGAAATGTAAAAGATCTGAATCCATATTTTGTTCTAATTCACAATCAGATGTTGTTTATTTGATTAAACATATATTCGAAATTTCACGGTGCCATACACCCACTTTAAATCTGATTTCAAGTTTTCAAGTGGGAAATCACTTACTCATGATGTCTTCAATCACCACTTTATATTTAAATTTTTGCATACGATGACCTGTAGTATGGGTTGAGGGCATATTTGATGTGTTTATGAAACCTTAGATGATATTTTAATTCCAATCACTGTTATTACATCTTATATTCATATAAAAAGTTAGTTGATATGAAACAAATACATACCTGTTTGCACCAGCACTTTTCATGACATATTATGTTTGCTGTTAGTAGTTTAGCTCACATTTTGAGTGTCGTTGAGTTTACTTGCAAAGTATATATGATTATACTGTTGCATGAAATTTACACTGAGCATATATACATTTCCATGCATAAATTTTTAGCACAGAAGTTTAACTACTGACTGGCCATTTGTACAAATTGTTCTTTGCGTACAACCTTCAGGATACCGTCATCCTTCGGGCTTGTTGCCCTGCTAGTTTATAATCTAAGTGCTCATTGCCATGTGAATGAACTTTAGTTTTAATGTTCGATTCAAGAATAAAATGAACTAAACATTTTGTTGTTATGTTTATTCGATTATGTTTCTGGTACACAATACACAACACAGTGACACATTCACATCATTGGGAAGATGCTGGCTTACATCATGAATGTGCTTTACTTAGTGGTGAACAAGTTGTAAGTAGCTAACTTGATTTTCATATAAAAACCTGAAAAGGTAATAAACTGGAAACCGGACACTGAACAAATGTGCGAGTAAACTTTCGCCTTATTTATTGATGGTTTAATTCCCATGTCGACCTAGGATTGGGGCACTTGATAAATGAAATTTTGAAATATACATATTTATACCTTGCTATATTTGGCATCTCGTTCATATGGTACATGCTAAACCCTGTTTAAACTGGTATGTTATGGTTGGCATATATTATTGAGAGCTTTGGGGAAAGCTGGTATATACTATTGTTGGCATTTCGTTCAACCTCGTTAAATGAAGTATCCCTATTTGGGCCCAGTTAAATTTGTTTTAAACTGTTAGTAAAACATGGGAATATACAAGTTCACTTTAATTTCCACTATATTGACCCTGAGGGCTAGAAAGTGATGGTATATAAATGTATTTTAGCCCTTGTAAATATCTATTCTACTCGGTACTGTCATTTTGAGACCACCCATTTGCATTTGTCTGATTTCAAATATATACATGTATTGGCTTATTTTTGGGAATTTTGTTAGTTTCTGACTCATACTTCAAGCATATGCTTGAATTACTTCTGGAACTTTATGTAGCACCATTTCTAAGGAATGACTACATACTTCATTGTTTCCAGTCATGCCATATTAGAATTTGCAGCTTTGTTTATTTGTGTAGTTTCCCCTTATGTTCAACGTGAAAGCTGAAATGCAAAATGGTTTGCTGCATTTCGATTATTTATTCCCTGTGCCATATTAGACCTATTTATTACTGATTATGGTAAACTTATGCTATCCCTTCTATTTGCTATTGGGTTTACCCACACGGCCATACAACCATGATGGCTTTTATGTATGTACACATGCATGGGTGTGTGCCGCCTTGTTATTTGCTTGGTTCCAGAATGCTGAGGCAGTGCACACGTGTACAGGTACACGTGTGTATATGCAAGCTTCTGTGACCACCTGTCCCTAGAAAAAAATGCTCAGAGATTATATTGGACATTTTTCGATGTTAGATTAACTATTATATTCTAGTTTCCATTGAAATCAATTTACTTGAACAAATGATTAATCCCGACTCGAGTGTTTTATGTTTTGCATGGAACGCTCGGGTCAGACCCGAGTGTTACAGATTTAAAGGTCACAGCTTAGGATTCGAAAACTGGCAAAGTTGTGGATTCCAAAGATGGCGCGCTCTGAAGTTTTTAAACCAGTAAAGATTCTCCTTGTATTCAAATTATTTTTACATTCCACTATATTGAAATATTGTATTCAAAATTTCGATTAATAAAAGATTATTTTGCTGTTCAATACTGTGTTATTTATTATTCCGTGTTTTCTGTGTTGATTATGTGTTTAAACTCTGTAAGCTAAATAACGATCCGTTGTTTTGAACGTTTTTAGTTGGTTTAATTACCGATTTAAAGCAGTCAAGAAGGCAGGACGTTACAGTTGGTATCAGAGCTTTGGCTTATTCAAAGCTTAGGTTATCGAGTTTAAACGAGTAGGACCGACACTAGAAAAATGGATTTTGGAAATAAAATGGTTTCGAAATATAAATTTTTGAGAATGAAAATAATTTTAAAATAAGTTTTGAAAAGGAAATTATTTTGAAAATATTATATATTTTGAAGAGTAGTAATTTCGAACTGATACAACGGAAATAAAAATTTGTTTTGAGATTTAAATTTTTTCGGAATCCCCAGTCTTCGAATCCGGATTTGCCAGAGTTGTTCTTTGATAAGTTCTCTTAGAATTAAATCTCGAATCCATCATCGAATGATATCCAAAGAAGATAAGGATAACAGAATCGATGAATCGATCTCTCTAATCGTGTATTTTGGCAAATTAAAGATAACGGAAATTAAATAAGAATTCAAATGGGAATTTGAATGAAAGTGGAATTGAAATCTTTCTAAAGACAAAACGATGAATTTTATTTCGGTATTCGTAATATAAACGAATGAAAATAAAATCGAAAAGGGTATAATTGGAATTTGATTATGTCGAATTGTATTACTAACTCATTTTAAGTTATTCAGTGCTTAGATAGATAGTCTATACTTGGTTTCGAACCAGTAATGTATAATCAAATGTATGAATTCGATAGTGAGTTATAAACATGTTAATTAATTATCAAGAAGTGAATGGTAAACGAGAATTGTAAGTGAAGCGATATATGAATGAAGATTGTGATGAGATTTGAATCAGTCAAAATTAATTTGACAGGACAAGTTCAAATTTCAATAAAAGAAATAATATTTACTTTTTAGAAGTAAATAACATTTGAAAGCGAATATGTTGCAAATAAAATGAAGGAGATTTTTCCGAAGTTCGGAATATATTATTGAATAAGAGATTATTCGAAAGAAGGTTATGCGTGGAGTCAATTATGTCAAATTTTGGGAAAATATTATTTATTTTCTGTTTTAATTAAAATATAATATATTATTAATTAATTGTTATGTATTCAGATTAAAGAATAAAGTATATTTTTAAAGTTACAATTTTTCGAAGGCATGAATTATTAGAGTGAATTCTGAACTTAAAATCAGAAATTTCAAGAATAAATGTTTTGTTGGTGTTTGAAGTGGTGTATTTTATCTGTTTCAAAGTTAATAATGTTGTTCAGTTCAGGTCTGAGAGGTAAATATACCCCAACTTGATTGACTTTATTGTTAACTAAGAAACGGTTAAGATTCAATAACAAGAATTGATTAAGAGAAGTGAGTTAATGAGTGACAATAGTTAAGTGGGAATAATGATGTTTTATTTAACATCTGTTTTAATCTAAATAACGAATTTAGAAATGTTTCCTAGGATGAATAAAATATATTTTCTATAGAGAATAATGATTTGCGAACATATGGAAATATCTTCCAATAAGAATTATAAGAAATAAATATGATGGTTGGAAATGTTTTTCAAAGGTCCATGAGAGGCTAACGGGTTTTGATAAATCAGAATGGCAAGAACTGAAGAATAAAAAGCCACATGGCGAGAACGAAGTGCGGCCGAATGCAAGAGAAGTGGATTTGTAAATTAAACCAAGACTTGCGTAATGATTTGATAAGGAAATAGGAATTGGAATTGGAATTAAGAGATTTAGAAACTGATTGGAGATTAGTTAAGTTGAATAATTTTCTAAGTGTTAATCTGATGTTGGTTTCGGCCTTCAGGATTGATACTTAGAGAGTCGTTCACTAACTAATTTACGGTCAAGGATTGATGAATACAGAAGAACAAAAATATGTGATAATACATATAACCATTTGATTAAGTATATATAAATAATATGAAGAGAATTGAGAGATAAAAATAAAAATGGTGTAAACAGATTGATTGAAGATCGTAAAATTTCGGTAAATGAGGGTGATGGATACCGTGGAGATGGTTATGCAGAGATGGATACTACTGATCAAAAACAGACAATCACCAATGATTGTAGATCCCAAATAATGAAAATTTATGAAAAATGGAAAGTTCAGAGAAGGAAAAATTAGGTAGATATATTCTTGTCTTCTTTGCGAGTTCTATTAAAATGAAAAATAGATACGTGAATGGATCTGAGAATGAGAAACCGTTAAATGAGATGGAATGGAGTATGTGCCAAATTAATTTAAATGAGGGAATAAAATAATTGGTTTTAATTGGGGAAACCGTTGAAGAAAATAAACGAGGTGTATTTAATTGAACCCAAAGTGAAATGAATTGCATACCAATTTGATTGCAATTAAGGAGGTCATTTGATGAGATTTGAGAATCTAATTCCGGAAAACTTTGAAAATTGACTTTCAAATGATTTGAAAATTTACCGTATATATAAGTATTTGGAATAGAAATATTTTCAAATAGAAGAAAATCATTTTTAGCCTTACGGCAAGGTTTTTTTGATAAATTCATTTTGAAATAAAAATCCGGAATTTGATTATCCAGTTTGGTGGAATGGTAATCCGATATTTTGGAATAATAAGGTTGTACACTAAGAGAGGTATTGAAGAAAAGGATTAAATTCAAAATTTCTAAATTATTGAATTAGAAAGTGAGTTGCCAGTTGTTGAATAATTCAATAAGATTTGAAACTTTAAATTGAGATTCAAATTGAAATAAGTGGGAGACGAGTAAGATATCGTAAGCGGAAATAAATAAATTTCCATAGAAATGAAAATTTTGAAAGACTAAAAGCAAAGGCAAGGGATTTGGATAGGAATTTATCAATATAAGGATATATGAAACCTATTAGTTAATAGATTTGAACAGAAAAATTTAAATCGGTAAGATTGAAATTGAGTAACGAACTTAATAATTGGAAATTTGAAGAAAATTTGGTTTATAACCAATGGATTTATAAGGCATAGTTTGAAAGGATATCAAATATATAAATTGATTAAGAAATCAAAACTGAAAATTTTAAAGTTAAATAGAAGTTCGAGGATATTCGATTTTAGATGTTGACTAGAAGTTTTTAAAACTTGAATGAAAAATATATAAGAATATAACAAATTCGGAAAAAAAAATGGATTGGAAGGTAATCGATCTGAGATGAAATCGTATAAAATGGAATTTTAAATGATGTGTTTGAAAGTATGATTTGAAAGGAAAAAATATTATGTAAGTTGACATAAGTATGATTTATGAGCAACATGAAATGAAGTACTATATGTACATAGTATCATATGTTTTCAAAGCAAAATAAGGAAAGTACCTTCCTTCTCTTTTGAATCTCGAGCTTAGTGAGATATGCTGCAGGTGGTAGTAGGTTGTCCAGACATAAAACTCGAGATATCTAAAAGAACACGACCGTGTAGCGTACTTCGCAGGGCTGAAGATAGCCTACGGCGGATGGATGTTTCTTGGGGGAACCAAGCGTGACCATTGTGTCTGCTGCGATCTACGGTCGTGATAAGGGCGTAATCCGCAGAGTTGTGAAAGCTTATGGGTATAGATGTTTCCTGAGGGAATCAGGCGTAACCATTGTGTACCTGCGGTCCCCATGGCATATCTATAAGTGAAAGAGATGTAACCATTAGGGTTACTAGAGGTAGAATGGAGCCATGCAATGTTTGAGATATCTTAGTGATGTGGAGCCACCTGTTTGATGCAGCACTATGTCTTCGTGACTGGATTTGTCTTCGCGACTTGATCGACCTTCGTGGCCTGTTTTTCTTTATGGCTTGATTTGTCATCGTGACTTGAAGTATCTTCATAATTCCATGATTTGTTTTGAGACCCTGAGGTAGAGCAGTCAACGCTCAATGGACTCAGTTTTTCTTTTGATTCTTAATGTAACGACCCGGATTTCGAGCGACTTTGGTTATCGACATAAACTCGATGTCGATAACCAAAACATCGAAAAATCCTGGTAATTATTGAAAGAAATTAGAGGGTGAGGATAGATTTAGATAGAAACTTAGAATAGAAGAAGAAAAGAATAACTTACATCAGAGTAACACGAATCTCACAGCGGAACGAATAACATATAATATATAACATAACTTTGAAATAAAACTGTTATGTATACGATAGCACTTATTAGAGTACAACACTTACAACACAGCGGAAAAACAATAGCTATAAAATCTTGAAGCCTCCTGCTCCAAGATCTTCAAGTATATCTGTAAATCCCGACTACTTGACTACCCGTACAAATTTAGGCACCCAAGAATTTAGGGAAAACAAACAAAATAAAATCCGGGTCAGTCATGGACTGGTATGAGTAAACAGGTATATGATATCTCATAAGACTACGCTGTGAATACGGAACAGGTTTTTCCCTCATGAGAATCCAAACATCTTTGACAAAGCAATATCATTCTAATATTATAATAATGTCTAAGTACAAATAGATATCAATCTAGCAGAAACGCTTTCATCTCACGTTCTACATATATAGTATACAATCAAAATCGCAAGCATGTATTGGATAATGGGTTTCCAACTATGACAAGGTATGGAACCACCTTCTGCTAGTGTACCTCTAGAGAGAATACACTGGGTTCAACAAGAACATCTTGCAACCCGGCCACACATGACCGACCACTCATTTCGCTTGAGTGTATCGAATGTATATCACCAACGGTTGGGATCAGCAATCGTTTCCCGAATGGGACAACATCAACAATAGATTTTTAGAAGTAAATGAAACTCTAGATCAGGTGATTATACACCCTAATAGGTGCGACCTACATAGCCATGCTGCCTGCCCGATTTCTGTCATTTACCGGATGTGAGGCTTGAGGTTACGCTTTATCATCACATCAGATTCACTTCGAATGCCACATTGTCAGATCCATTGAAAATCACTAATTTGACGTCTACAATCATACATTACGTGTCAGCTAAAAGAAGTTTGCTTCTCCACTTCCACTCTTGGTACGGTTGGAGAAATCAATGTACGTGACCTTTCTGGAAATACTTTGTCAGACATTCATTCATACAGGTCACCCTCATTCACTTAGAATGTCACATCGTCATACCCGCCAAATCACAAATTGATTTATCCAAAAATAACACGGGTATACAGCTAATAGAAACGAATTCCTCCGCCACCAAACGTGAATACGTTTGAACAGATCAACTTACGCGATCCATTGGATATACTCTGTCAGATCTTCGTCCATACAAGTCATCCTGGGACTGGACAAACCGAAGGCACTATTCAGTATATCCATCTTAGTCACTGTTATCTAAGACTTATACAGCAGCCCTTGCACTTTACTCCGTCTTCTATTATCTTTGGATTATATGATTCGCAATGCTTATGCCAATACAGAGTGGTTCTTTGGATAATAATCCAGCCGGTCTCTCCATATTAACAACGTTAAAATGGTCAAAACTTCGATAGTTTGTGAGTTAACTATCAAAGAAAAACAAGTGTGCAAACAACGATATTATTTCCAGATGGAAATTCTATCAATCAATCATCAATCGTTATTAACTCTTAAATTTATCTTATCATTATTTATTCCTTTCCTTATAAATAAACATTCCATTTTCTAATTCATATTTCAAATTCCAATCTTTGATTTCATTCTGATTCTGATTTGGAAAACATTTCCAAATACTCCTTTATTTGGATTTAAATGGATGTTTAAATCCACATCGCGATGGCGACCCAAACCACTATACTCATTAACTAATTCCACTTAACCTCTTTCACTTTCGAACCTTAACCATTTCTAAATTAAAAACGAAGTCAATCAAGTTGGGGTATAATTACCTCTCAGACCTTAACTGAACAACATCTTTAACCTCGAAATAAGATAAATTCCCCTTCCTAAATCTTTAACACTTCCTTACGTAATTCTCTTTCTTTCGAATAACTATATTGGATTAACTCTTTTCACTTAACTCTATTCGATTAACTCCTTTAGATTAACTCTATTTGCTTAACTCTATTTGATTTACTCTATTCACTTAACTCCTATCGAATAAACTATGTTCGATAACTCCTCTAACTCTATTCGAATAAACTATATTCGATTAACTCCTTTCAAATAACTAGATTTGATAACTCCTTTCGAATAACTAGATTTGATAACTCATTTCGAATAACTAGATTTGATAACTCCTTTCGAATAACTAGATACGATTAACTCACCTCGAATAACCAATATTCGATTACTCTTCTCTCGAATACACTATTTGAATAACTCTAATTTGAATAAGTAATATTCGATAACTCTACTCGATAACTCCATTTGAATAACTCTAATTAGTTTACTCTAACTGGTAATCTATAATTGGTCAACCCTAACTGATTTACTCTAACTGGTCAACCTAACTGGTAAATTCTAACTGATTAACTCCTAACGATTTATTCTAACTCTAAACGATTTATTCTAACTCTAATCAATTATTTCTAACTCTAATCGATTATTTCTAACTCTAATCGATTTCCTTTATTCGAATAACTCCTATTTGATAACGTTTATTCATTTATAAAGATTTACTTTTAGTAACGGTTCTGCACTTTATAAATGTTCTCTTTAATAACGTTATTCCACTTATACAAGTGTTTGTATCCATTTTATTTATACTTTCAGTGTTAAAACCAATATCTCTTCTCTATATAAGTTCAGCCTTATATATTTCATTTATCGAATGATAAATATTCATTTATTTTATAAACTGTTATTTATAAATTAATCTTTTCCATTCATCTGTTCAAAACAGATTTCCATTTTCTATTCACTTCTAAATATTCTTTTGATTAAATCCTATTTATTTAACAAATAAATATCTCCTTTGATTAAATCCTATTTATTTAAAAAATAAATATCTCCTTTGATTAAATCTTATTTATTTAACAAATAAATATCTCCTTTATTTAAATCCTATTTATTTAACAAATAAATATCTCCTTTGATTAAATCCTATTTATTTAACAAATAAATATCTCCTTTGATTAAATCCTATTTATTTAACAAATAAATATCTCCTTTGATTAAATCCTATTTATTTAACAAATAAATATCTCCTTTATTTAAATCTTATTTATTTAACAAATAAATATCTCCTTTGATTAAATCCAATTTATTTAACAAATAAATATCTCCTTTATTTTATTCATTCTAACAAGTAAATAATCTTTTTACTTTATTTATACCCTAAATAATAAATTCTTTTACCTTATTTATGTTTTACCAATATATTCCTTTTATATTTTCTTTCAAATATATTTCCTTTATATTTGATTTCAAATATATTTCCTTATAGTTGATTAACAAATAAAATTCCCTTATATTTGATTAACAAATATAATTCTTTTACATTTGATTAACAAATATAATTCTTTTATATTTGATTAACAAATATAATTCTTTTTCTTTTATAATATAAAATCCATTGATTTTATATAAATAAATTATTTTCAAAATATACTTTGAAAATCCCTTTTCCATGTTCTGGTATTTCTTATGGTATTTAACACACCATATAACAACGATAAATATCGTTCAAACACACATAATCAATGTCAAATTATATATCACATTATATAACACAATATATAAATCACAGTAAAATAAATGTTGAGGATTCCAGTTGGATTCCTCCAACCTGTTTCACTACGTCACAGATGTTAAACAGTATAATCAATATCACTTTCAGTTCGATATGAAATATTCTGATAGCAGAATCAACATATAAATATTTAACGGTTTATATACATATACATATATATATATATAATTTCTACTAACTGACTAGCATTTCAATCAAACAATCAACACACAGTAAATCAACCAATATTTAACAGTTCTAAAAATACAACATGAAATTATAAACTGTTCAGAGTTGGTGAGATTTACTCACATTTGCAGTTCATCCTTAAAGAACGATAAACTGTTATTTGACTTGAATCAAACAGTTTATTTTGTCGTAAATCCAAACGAGCTCAAATCCACTTCAAGTCAGCTTCATTGTGAAGCTCTCGTCCATACAGTCCTAACGGATCTTGTTTTGTCCAATTCCGATCATATATGAAGAATTTATGATCATTATAAGTTGATACATATTTAAACGAATAAAAACTTATATTTAAACTGTGAATGGGCTTTAACCTTTTTCCCGGCCCACTAACACCCAACGTGGAAACCCCCAGCCCATTCCCTCTAACTCCTTCTTCTCGAAATAAATCACGGCTCCAGTATTCTCCTTTCACCATAGCCGATTCTTTCTTGCTCACCATCTCCTTCCACACTTGCTTAAAACCCGAACCAAATACACCATTGAACTCTCCGCTAAAATCTCTACAAGCTCATAACCCTTTTTCCCATCATGGTTCAGCTTTGCCAAACCCGTCGTCGAGCCTACTATAGGGATCACCGAACTCCCCTGATGCCAAAACCACCCAAACATCTCGGCAAGGTGCTAAAACACTTCTCGATCTCAAAAATGAACTCGAATCGAGTCAATACTCCATTTGCAAAAACCGTCGAGCCCTAGTTTACTGCTCACAATTCGAGCGACTCAAAAATCCCATCGAGCCTCTCGAGTACTACACTGCTTTGAAGAGAACGGTGGCAGTAACTCAAATATGGATAGATAATGATTTAGGAATTTTAATTTGTTTGTTTGGATTTTTCTTTTCTTGGAACTTTGCTGTGGAACAAAGAATCGACGGCGCAAAAACCACTGAGCAGAAAAAAGTGAAATTAGGTTTAGGAAATTTGAGTTCTATTTATAGGAAGAAATAAATATCTACATATTTTTCATAGAAGGAATATTCCCTTTTTATTCTTCGTCGTTAATTCGTTTTTGACTTCTAAAAATTCGTTTGATCACATACGATACCCAAAAATCACGAAAATTGACATGCAGCTATAGTTCGACATTACGGTCCCAACGAAACTGGTTTCGTCGAATTCCGACTTCGTTTGCTCACACAGCGTATTTTTAAAGATCAAAATACTGACTGTTTTTCACTCTAAAAATCCGTACGACCATGTACTGACTCTAAAAATCACGAAGCTGGAAATCTAACAACTATTTGACATTGCGGAACCAACAAAATTAGTTTCGTCGAATTCCGACTTTGTTTGCAAAAGTGGCTATTTTTAAAGCTCTGGATGACCCATTTAAATATATAAATATATTTAAATATAATTAAATAAAATATTAATAAATTAATATTATCGTATATATTCACAACAGAATATCATACAGCTCTACTGAGATTTATAACTTGATATTTCAAATCCCGATTAAATCGGTATTCGATTTAAAATGAAATTCCTTTTAAAAATATAAATAATTCCTTTATAAATTATAGAGGAATTCCACAGCGACTTTTCTAAAATTTGATTTGGACGTAAATCAAAATCTACACGATGAAATCCTGATTTTCCTCTTCTACTAGAAAGATATACTCCACCAGCTCCACACGTTTCTTGTTTCACAGAAATCCGGCTTAAAACGAATCCTGTACATCCAGTTGAAGTCTGAATCGCCAAATCGCGATCTGCCGCGCCATTACGAGCTCGATTTTAGTTATATTATAATTCTACATTCAAACTGACGTCGCTTGAATATATTCGTCAATATAATTCAACTTTAAGCTGAATTAAATCCTAGGGATGACCCACTTCACAGAATATTGTGATTTCCAATATTTTTGATTATTTCTGAATTAAATATATTATTTAATTTATTAGTTTAATTAAATATTCACCATTATTTAATTCAATGACCATGAAATCCTTTTAATCACCTTTTAAATAATTAAATTAATTAATTATTAAATCCCTGAAAAATGCGGGTCATTACACTTAAATATCTTTCATTGATCTGTCCATGACGAAAATCGAAGGGAAGTGAATTCTTACGGATACAGATGTTTTCTGGGGGATCCAGACGAAACCATTGTGTATCTGCGATTCATGAACAATCAACAATCAATATCACATTGGTACTTTTCGTATCTGTTTTAAAAGGAATTTTTGAAATATTTCCACTGGGAGTTGAAACAAGGATATTTAGTACTTGGAGATTTTAGTCATGAGCCTTGCCAGCGTGTGCCTAACATCTATGAGAACGACAATAGACTTGTCAAACTTCGAGTTATAAAGTATTTTCAAATAAATAATTTGAAATTAATATACACCTAATTTAAGAAGTTAAGAAAGAGAATTTCGGAGTATTTTCAATTCCATAGCTTTGAGATAATAATACAAATATTTTGCATGAATTTCATGTTATGTATAAAAGTTATAAAAGTTTTCAAATTTTGGAAAATTTTCAAGCCGACAATTTGTGAATTGAAAAGAAAATGATAATTACTCTTCAATGAGTGTTGGGGAAGATGAAATGGATTGAATACATGGCGATGTGCTTGAACTTGTGAAACGATGGATAAGCCAATATTGAACAGAAGAGATTATAAAGAAATTGTATGATTTTGAATCTCTAAGAAGATTAAATGGAGTGAGAAATTGAGAAATAATTTGAAATAGAAATTGGTATAAGAAAGATGAATATATAGTTTAAAGAAAAGCAGGGAAATAAACAAAATCCGATTCGGAAGATAAGAGAATTATGGTTGATCAAAATGGATTTCAAAGAGGGAAAATTTATTTTTTGAGACAATTGAATGTGACGGATGAACAAAGAAGATCAATGGCTTTTATATCGATATTTAAATTAGTTGTGTTAAAATTTCAAACGAATATGAGAATTTGAAGAATACATCGGTAGAACTCTAACGATCGCTCCTTTTCGAGGACGAAAAGTTTTAAAGGGGAGAAGAATGTAACGTCCTAGAAATTTCGACAACTGGAATTAGAATTAATTGAAGATTTAACTATTAATAATCAATTTTATATTGATACATGGATTAAAAATCGAATATATGATTTTGAGTTTGAATTGAATTCAAAATTTAATTCAGAACGGATGGTTGGTTAGGAATTAAATATTTATCGTTGAATTAAATCTGGTTGAATATTGGATTTTGATTTGAAATTCGACGGGAAAATATAAATGGTCGAATTTAAAATGAACGTTATCGAAAAATTTATTTATTCGAATTATAGATATTACATCGGTAAAATATAAGTCTTATAAGTAACCAACTTTTAAACAACCCTGATTGATATGAAACGAATTTTATTTCAATACGTATAATTAATTGTTGCTATGTTTCGAAATTGGAACCAATTGAAGTTATTTTGGCGGTACGCGTAATTCGAATATGGATCGACGAACAAATTAAATTTAAAATAATAATGTTGCGTAAACGGTATCAGATTTTGACCGAATGAATTTTATTGGATTCAGAATGTGGAAACGGAGCAGCGCGTCAAGTTTCTTAGCAGTTGAAGTTCATTGTGACAAAACAAAAATAAACCGTGTAATGTAAATTGCGGTAAAATTAAATTATATAGGGTTCACACCTTTGCCTTTATCACCAAGTAATTTTGCCGACCTACTCCTGATTTCTACGGCTACCTAAACCCTATTTGACATTACGTTGTTCTTATCCCAGTATTTCTTCTATAAAATCTCGCGTTTCCCCCCAAATCTTCAGCAAACACTCTTCCCTTTCTTTCTAAATTTTAATGGCCGATTGCCCTTGCCCAAAAATCATTCCTCAAATAAAATTGGTCCTCTTTCCTCTCATTTGTTTGCGGAAAACCCTCCACAAAAAAATTGAAGCTTTTCCCAAATCAATTCCCTTGCACTAAGTCGCAGCCTACCTACTCCTCTTCAAATCGAGTTTTGCTCCTCCCCAAATCGCTGAGCTCGCCTAGTGCTCGCCATTAGAGGCGCTGCCATCGGAAGTTGAAGGCTACTGCAGCCTATCGAAGTTTCACCTTGGTCATAGTCGTCACCTTTGTCCAGTACGATGTTGATGAACCACCGCATCTGAAAAACCCTCTGTTGTCTCGACTGTCGCCACTGCAGGTGAGTGTCAACTCAGTCACGATTGACCATTAATTCAAGTTTATTAACTTGGGTAGTTGGTCTAAATTAAGTAGTTTGTTTGGGTTGATTATTCCTATTATTGTGTATGTTGCTGTGCCTATTGCTAAAACCATACGCACACCCTAAAATTTGTGTTGCTCACCCTGTAACCGTGTGTATACACTGGATTATGTTGCATGTATAAAATACCTATCCCTAAAGCTATATGTGTAAACTAGAAGTAACCAGCGCAATCATAGCAAATAACGCAGTTATATAATAACAGACATAATTGTCATACATTAACAGTTAACTTTGGTGCCATACATGTACAAAGCCATTGCCAAAATTTCTGTTTGACTGGATCCTTGATAGAAGCCTTTATTGTTGCTATTCTTTCTGTTCCCTCCCGTGGTAGTTAAAGACAAACACGCCTGTTACTCATACACATGCCAATAGTGTACATAGCAGTCCTGATCGTACATGCTGTAGGAATGATGTATTTTTTACTATTTACCTGCTGTCTTGTTAAGTTGAAATGTAAAAGATCTGAATCCATATTTTGTTCTAGTTCACGATCAGATGTTTTCTATTTGATTAAACATATATTCGAAATTTCAGGGTGCCATACACCCACTTTAAATCTGATTTCAAGTTTTCAAGTGGGAAATCACTTACTCATGATATCTTCAATCACCACTTTATATTTAAATTTTTTCATACGATGACCTGTAGTATGGGTTGAGGGCATATTTGATGTGTTTATGAACCCTTAGATGATATTGTAATTCCAATCACTGTTATCAGGGTCGACCCTGGCCTAGTGCGAGCTGTGCGACCGCACAGGGCCCATTAGGTCATGGGGCCCAAAAAAAAAGAACTGTATTACCTTTACTAGAGTTGTTTTTTCTTGTCAGGATGCACGTACTTGATAGTAATTTATCTATGCAAAAGTAGATATGAATGTATGCATTGTTGACATTAATCAATATATTAAAATGGAGATGTGGCTTGTGTGGACCTCTAGTTAACAGATTGAAAATGTGGATAAAACTTTACGAATTTGCTGAAACACACAATTTTCTCAATGGAGATGCACAGTAGAAAAAACACATTTTCACTTAAGTTCAATTTCATTAAAAAAAAAAATTAAGGGCCCAAAATTTTGAGTCCGCACTAGGTCCATAAATACTCAGGGCCGACCTTGACTGTTATTACATCTTATATTCATATAAAAAGTTAGTTGATATGAAAAAAATACATACATGTTTGCATTCTAGCACTTTACATGACATATTGTGTTTGCTGTTAGTAGTTTAGCTCACATTTTGAGTGTCACTGAGTTTTCTTGGAAAGTATATATGAGTATACCGTTGCATGAAATTTACACTGAGCACATATACATTTCCATGCATAAATTTTTAGCACAGCAGTTTAACTACTGACTGGCCATTTGTACAAATTGTTCTTTGCATACAACCTTCAGGATACTGTCATCCTTTGGGCTTGTTGCCCTGCTAGTTTATAATCTAAGCGCTCATTGCCATGTGAATGAACTTTAGTTTTAATGTTCGAATCAAGAATAAAATGAACTAAACATTTTATTGTTTTGTTTATTCGATTATGTTTCTGGTACACAATACACAACACAGTGACACATTCACATCATTGGGAAGATGTTGGCTTACATCATGAATGTGCTTTACTTAATGGTGAACAAGTTGTAAGTAGCTAACTTGATTTTCATATAAAACCCTGAAAAAGTAATAAACTGGAAACCGGACAATGAACAAATGTGCGAGTAAACTTTTGCCTTTTTATTGATAGTTTAATTCCCATGTCAATGTAGGATTGGGGCACTTGATAAATGAAAATCTGAAATATACATATTTATACCTTGCTATATTTGGCATCTCGTTCATATGGTACATGCTAAACCCTGTTTAAACTGGTATGTTATGGTTGGCATATATTATTGAGAGCTTTGGGGAAAACTGGTATATATTATTGTTGGCATCTCGTTCAACCTCGTTGAATGAAGTATTCCTACTTGGGCCCTGTTAAATTTGTTTTAAACTGTTAGTAAAACCTGGGAATATACAAGTTCACTTTAATTTCCACTATATTGACCCTGAGGGCTAGAAAGTGATGGTATATAAATGAATTTTAGTCCTTGTAAATATCTATTCTACTCGGTACTGTAATTTTGAGACCACCCATTTGCATTTGTTTGATTTCAAATATATACATGTATTGGCTTATTTTTGGGAATTTTGTTAGTTTCTGACTCATACTTCATGCATATTGTGATGGCCCACCCCGCACCAACCGACATTTACTCCAAAAGTGCGCTGTACACATGTCCAGTTAGCACGGAATGGATCGTCAGAAGGAAAGGGAAGAAGGAAATGAACTAACAAGGAACCTGTAGAATGTCTCACAGCTCATAGAACAAAATATAATAATAACATACTTGACATAAAACAGGTGAGACAGTTCATATGCTGAAAACAAACTAACATAGCAGCGGAAAATCCAAGTACAGCTTATGATCCAAAGCTAACATTATTACAACTTTTCAAACTGTCTCAAAAAGCAAAAATAAGATAAAGGAGGTACACTACTAATGCCCAAGTAACGATCACCAACGACACAAGGAGAATATCTATATATCATACGTGGAAGCCTCCTGCTCGCCTCCGAATCAGCTACTCGCGCATCACTACCTAACCTGTCTCTAGTCTGCTCGTGTGAGCACCCAGAGTAATAAGAGGAGACATAAAACTCTAGGTCAGACATAAAGCCTGGTATGAGCGATAAGCATCTAAACAGAACAATAACAGGTAGACTAAAAACATACCCGAACCTGGACCTGCAACCAAAGAGTTAGCACTACATACTGTACAACACTCTAAGGTGCCATTTCAAATAGTGTAAGGATAACGGGGGTGGGGGCGTGCATGTCATAGTGATGGCAAACAATCAAACATAGCATCCATCCTCACATCTCTCACTCAGTGCATAAAGCATACGATATTCACCACTTCGATCACCCAACATACCTTGCTACGATCACTGTAACAACCCGTAAAATGCGGGCCAGTTTGAAATTTTTATTTTGGCAATTTTAGCGAATTTTGATTATTTAAAATGAATTATTTTAAATGATATCGACGAAAATTTATTTTGAATATAATTTGAACGTATATATTATATACGTCGTCGTTAGAATATATAATAATTATATATAATTATAAAAGGAATTGAAAATGGCGCGGTAGTTCGAAAATTCGATTTCTAATTTCAAATGAATATACAGAATTCAATATAAGTCAGAATTGAACGAAACAAGAAATATTTGAATCTGTATAACTATATCTTTGTAATGAAGTTAACAAACTGAGATTTCATCTTAGAAATGATAAGTTATGTCCAGTTTAAAATTAGAAATAGTCGCTGTGGAATTTATATATATTTTTATATATATAAGGCCCTTAAAAATGGACATTTTGCAAACGACCTCGGATTTCGACGAAACCAGTTTTGTTGGGTCCGTGATGTCGAGTTATTGCTAGATTCCAAATTTCATAATTTTTCGAGTCAATATGTGAGCGTGGCAAAGGAAAACGCGTTTGACCAGTTTCAGTTGATTTTAATCGACTGGAAATTGGCCATTTTTCAAACGGTCTCAGAATTCGATGAAACTAGTTTTGTTAGGACCGTATCGTCAATACGAAGCTAGAAAATATTTTTCTAGAATTTTTAAAATTCGTATGCGACCCCGGTAATCTGAAATGTACGTTTAAAATTCAATATAGTGATTTAAATGTAAATTTAACGGAAACTGATTGTAACGATCGAATCAGCCTACGATACATATCCCATTGTGTTCGGAATGGGGGTAATACGCTATGGGCGACAGGCGGTGGACCTCGTTTAGAGGTCGTATGTAAAAGTCAACTATTTGCAAATAAAATAATTAAATAAATATTTAAATAAATAAAAAAAATATTCTTCTTCCCTTAAAACCTTCTGGCCCCCCCCCCCCCGATTATTCTTCTGTAAGCAAAAGAAAAAAAAAAAACCCCCACCGCTCCGTTGACCGCCGCTCCTCCCTCCACCATCGCCCCACCGCCTCCACTCCCCCCCCCCCCCCCCCCGTACATCCCCACAACCGCGACGCCCCGACGCCGCTCCCTCTGACGAAATCCCCCACGACCGCGAAGCCCCCCCTCGCCCCAAAACGCGCCGTCGCTGAGACCAGAGCCGCCACCCACCTCCACCAACCCCGAGCCCCCCCCTCCGATCCTCCACCTGTTGCTGCCATCTCCGACGCTGCAGCGAGCCCCACTTCAGACGAGAAAGCGGAAACCCCCCCCCCCCTCCGCCTTCGATTTCTTTTCTGTAAGTGTTTTATTTTTATTTTTAATTTTTAATTTTAGTTTCAATTCTGATTTTTAATGATTTTTAAAAGCTGATTTGAAAAGAGAAAATAAAAACTGATTTAATAGGATATTTAAAAAATGATTTTTAGAAAAGATTTTAAAACTGAAATTTTTAGAAAAGATTTTAAAACTGAAATTTTTAGAAAAGATTTTAAAACTAAAATTTTTAGAAAAGATTTTAAAACTGAAATTTTTAGAAAAGATTGGAAACTGAATTTTTTTTAAATAAAGAAAGAAAACTGAAAACTGATTTCTTTAAAAAGAAAAATCATATCTTTATATATCGATAGTCGATAGGAAAATAGAATTTTTATGTATTGAACTTCGATAGGAAAATAGGATTTTTATATATTGAACTTCGATAGAAAAATAGGATTTTTATATATTGAACTTTGAAGTAAAAATTCGATTTTTATATATTAAACTTTGAAGTAAAAATTCGATTTTTATATATTGAACTTTGAAGTAAAAATTCGATTTTTATATATTGAACTTTGAAGTAAAAACTCGATTTTTATATATTGAACTTTGAAGTAAAAAGTCGATTTTTATATATTGAACTTTGAAGTAAAAATTCGATTTTTATATATTGAACTTTGAAGTAAAAATAGAAATTCATATGTTAAAAAGATTAGATTTTGAAAATGAAATAGATTAGATTTTTATATTAGAAAAGGCGAAATCTATGAATTAAAAATGTGATTTTTATATGTTAGACTTCGAATTAAAAAAGTGGTTTTTATCTATTGAACTTCGAAATAAAAATATGATTTTTATATATGAGTAGCGAAGTAAAATTCGATTTTTACATATGTAGTGAAAGCGGACAACGAAAGCGACAAAAGGCGAGTTGGCAAAGATTTCCTGCATTAGAAGTGCCGTGGAGCTAGGATAGCTATTTGTGAGAATTTCTCACCTTTCAATTTCTTTTCTAGTTATATATATACTAGGATGCAGACGGTGCTTAGTAGCACCCGACACAATCGTCCACAGACCATGGACTTGTTTGTTTGACTGTTTGGTGATTGATTGCGATATTGGTTTGAATGTGGTTTGTGGTGTGAAAAATCGAATCGATAAATTGGTTAGGATTAGACGTGCGCCGTTATAAGGCGAAGGAGTAAGGCTAGGTTAGACTCTTACTCCAAATTTTGTGGTTTGCATAATAAAATTGATATGATTGATGTGTGAATGGCGTGGGCCTTCACTAGACCGGGGATAAGGCTAGGCCTTGTCCCGTTTCTAGTATCGTGCCGTTATGCCGCCGAAATTTTCTAAAATATGTTAGAAAATAAAAATATCATTTTATTGTGTAAATGAATTGAATAGAAATTCATAGGTTGAAATAAAATGTTTTATCGTTAAAATTATAATTTTTAACGTGAATGTAAATAAATGAATAGTTATAAACAAATCGGCCGATTTGTTTGTATATACACTGATTTGACTGATATTGATTGGGTCGATAAATTTCACACATCGCCCAACTACACAAATAAAATCTGTGTTTGATTGTTTGAAACCCCACACGGGTGTTGGGATGAAATTTGAAGTTCACTCATCCTGATTGATTAAATGTGTCGATCGATTGATTGACAGGCTGTTATAAGCGTTGAATATCTATATTTGATGCTTATACAGTGTAGTGCACTTTGGTTGATGGTTGATTATTTTTCAATGTAATTATATACATGTGTTGTATGAAAATCCATATAATTAACTTTACATGGTAATTGATTGGGCCTCATTTCAATTTGAAAAATAAAGAATATTATAAAATAAAAGTTCATGTGTTGACAGTACTCATCTATTGAGATTGGTCATGTGTTGGACGAAATATTTTAGTAATAAAATTTACATCTTTATCGATATAAAATAAAAGTTCATGTGTTGACAGTACTCATTCATTGAGATTGGTCATGTGTTGAACGAAATATTTTGATAATAACAACTATTTTGAAAAAGAAATATTTGAAATAGAATATTTGAAAATAGAAATTTATGAAGCCGTGTTGATTAGATTGACGCCATTTTGACGTGAACGATATTTATATCGATTTTATTCATCTTAAAAATGAATATTGAAAAGTGATTTCGAAATCGAATATTTTGAAATGAATTGAAAACGAATTCAAATTGAATTGAAAACGATTTCGAAATGAAATGAATTGAAAACGAATTCAAATTGAATTGAAAACGATTTCGAAATGAATTGAATTGAAAACGATTTCGAAATGAATTGAATTGAAAACGATTTCGAAATGAATTGAATTGAAAACGATTTCGAAATGAATTGAATTGAAAACGAATTCAAATTGAATTGAAAACGATTTCGAAATGAATTGAGTTGAAAACGAATTGAAATGAATTCAAATTGAATTGAAATTTGAATTGAATAGAAATGAATTTTGAAACGAATTTATAAAGAAGAATTCAATTTTGATTTGAATTGAAAAGGAAGTTGAAATTGCTTTTGAAACGAATTTAAAACTATTTATATAATTCGTTTTAAATAGAAATCGACGAAGTATATATTATATATATTATATATATAATATAATGGCCTGAATAGAACGCGCCGCGCCGCGGCAGTTCGTGAATTTCGACCATTTATTTCAAACGGACATTGCGGGAGATCCGACCGTCGGATTCTCCTAAAACCGGAACCGTTGGGTTCGTATCGAAAAGATCTTTCTAATGGATGTTAGAAATTTGAAATCTAACGGTTGGATTTGGAGATACGTCCAAATCAAATTCGAAAAAGGTCGCTGTAAGTGCAGTTCGATGGCCGTTAATGGAAATCGACTGTACGGGCCTTGATAAAATTATTAAAAATAGTAATAATTTGTGTAAAATCATAAGAAATGATTTGTGAAAGTTTGGGATGAAAAACTCCATATTTGAAAAGATAAAAATAGATTTTTATCGAAATGAACTAGTTTTGAACTAGAATTATAATTCTATTTATTTTTAAATAAATAAATTGAATTCGAAAAGGGTTTTGAAAATAACCAAAATTTCCAATGTTTGCATTGGAGTGGATTTGGATCGAAATTGTCTTCGGAATATTTCGATGTTGGAATTCGTGATTATACAGGTGTTGTTATGGAAATTTGAAAGATATATATTTATATCGTTATTTCCAATACGACATTTGTTAATCGTAGAATTCGATATTGAATATAAGCCGATATATTTTCTATTCAGAGCCTTGTATTGAATATCGAATGTGATTTGGGTTTGTCGTGAATGGTGTCTTCACTAACACTGTTCTTGAACCCAGTTGAGAAAAGATTAAATCTTTTTATTTAGATTTAATGAAGGGTACCAATTAAATAATATTTAATTGGAATTGAATTGATATTGATTTTTGGGTTTATCGTGAACAGTGTTTTAAATAACACTTGTTCTTTAACCCGATAATTGATGAATGTGATTTTGGGTTTATCGTGAACCGTGTTTTAAATGACACTGATTCTTTAACCCAGTTAACGATTAAAACTAAGTGGAGTTTTAATGAATCTTTAATTAGATTGAAATGATCGAAGATGGGGTATCACCAGTTTTGCTCCAGGCGATAGTTAAATCTTTAATTAGATTTGAACGTGAAATGGTAATTGAATTTACCGATAACACCGTGGTGTTAGATATGAAGTATAACCAGTTTTACTTCATGGGATGAATAGGTTGGGATTGGGAAATTAAAACAAATGATTACTTCGGTAAGGTTCGTTAATCCCGACTAATTCGAATTGATATTCAAAGATAGATTAAAGAATAAATTCAGGAATTTATCTTGGATAAAATTAATGGGAACCTTTCCCTATGAATGTGAAATTTAGAAACTAACTGTCGGTTAGCTAAGCAGAATGGTTTTCTTGATATTGATCTGATGTTGGTTTCGGCCTTCGGGGTTAATATTTGGGGAATTATTCTCTTGATTAGTTTACGGTTAGTGACTAATGAATTGGAATGAGGCGTATGTTGTGTTTGTGTAACACTTTTATAATATATACGCGAGTTATTCGGAAAGACCGGGTTTATCCCATTTTGAAAAACTGATATGACGATAAGTCGAAGATGAAGACGATGGTCGAAGACCGGAGGTCTTCACGTCGTTTGGGTGATAACTGATGATCTTGATTGGGCTGTACACCCAAGAAGATGGAAACAGTTAGTGATCGTCCAGACGTACTTGGAGGTCGATGGATATGCGGGGTACTAGGTGCCTCCGGTTTCGTTCAGACCCAGAACGGACTTGTAAATGGACTGTGTGTCTGACATCGGATTTCATTCTGTGTGACTGATATCGGTTGCATAGAATGGTTTGCCTGTGTGGCATGCTAAGATGCAAATGATCAAGGCTTCTGTTGAAAAGCAAAGTCTTGTGGTGATGATCAAAGCACGGCCTTTGTGGCGTAGCTTTGTGTAACGTTTACCTCGCGTGTTTCACACCAGGTATGAACCAAAAACGGGAGACGGACCTCAGGGAGGGCATGCGTTTCTTTCTAGTTAGAAGTGGAGTCAGTGGTTTTACACGCCCTGACGAGTTTGACTTATGTGGTTGTTGCTGTTGCGAGGCGCCTCGGATTGATCGGTCGTTCTCGAACCGATGGAGCCATTCGTTGGCTCGTTTACGCCCCAAAGGGCGGGGAAACGCAGTGTTCAGGCATTTTAATCCACATCGGTGGACCGGCCCTGACGATCCAAAGGCTTGACAGAGTACTTGCCTGAGGCTCGGACTAGACAGCCTCGAATCGGTTGAGGACTATCTTTTGCCTCGGTTCATAGACGGAAATCCAATTTCCAAATACGTGACATTTGCGGTTTTAATTGTAATCCTATATATGGCGACATAGTGGGATGGGGCGCTTATGCCGCCTATGATTGATACTTATGATTTGAAGTTGTTTTATACACTATGCACTTATAATAGTATCAAATGATTTGTTTTAAACGTATCAAGCATTCTTTAGCTGTTATAAGGGAAAACCCTATCCCCCGGCTTGCGTTGCATTGTGTGATAGGACCTGGGTCTTATAACAGCTTCATTTTTCTTTATTTAGCATTGCGCTGTTTGTTTTATGCACTGGTATTCTTGGGAGGAAACCCGTTCCGTGTTATACGGCGTGGTCCCTTGATTTACCTAATGATTTAAAATAAAGATTAACTGTTTTAGTTCTCACACCAGTCACATGACTGACCTGGAGTTTATTGTTTTAACCTAAACTCTGGGTGCCCCTATTTTGACACGGGCAGCTAGTAGTTTTGGTTTTGCAGATTTATATTCACAGGATCCTGGTTTACAGCTGGAACGATATCCGTAAAGCTTTGTATCCGTATATCTCTTCTAGTTGTGTATTGTATTATTTTCCGTTGCGATGTATTTAAATGTAATTTAAATCTCTGATATTTCTGTGTAATATTCTTGTATACTCTGTATATTCTTGTAATCTGGTGCATTGTTGTAATAACAGTGAAATGTTCTTCTGTATGCGTTCTGTTTTGTCCTGTTCTCAAACGATAGGGCGTTTCGAACGGCCTGGGTCGGTTTAGCGACTGGTTCGGACCGAGCGAAATTCCTTCTCGTCACAATCACTTTGCCCCATGAAGTCATAAATGGCTTCACTGCACTGATAACGTAGCCACAAATCCTTCGCTATGTCCACTTTGCCCCATGGAGTCACAAGGACCCCACTGCACTGGCTCATAGCCTTACTAATCTTTACTATGTCCACTCTTCCCCATGGAGTCACAATGACCCCACTGCACTGGCTCATAGTCTTACTACGCATCACGTTGCCCCTCGAGTCATAATGACTCTACTGCACTGATCACGTAGTATTTCTACCATCACTTTGCCCCTCGAGTCATAGTGACTCTACTGCACTGATAAGTAGCCCATCATCCATTTTTAGTGGTGAATCGAAGTTATGAAAGTCGACAACTCCTTAGCACACGTCCCACAGCAAAGCCCAACCATGAAGTGAACTCATTAGTTCCACATTGGATCCCGAGCTCTAACTTCCCATTTGGACTACCTTTGCATCTCAGGTTATTGGTTAATACTAGATCGGGTCGGGTTCCCCTTCTAGCCATCGGTTCGGGTCGGGTCCTCTACTTTGAATTGGTTCGGTTCGTGGTCTTCCTCTGGTAACGGTTCGGTTCGGGTTCTCAACGTTGCATCGGTTCGGGTCGGGTGTTCCACTTCGGGTCGGGTCGGGTTGCCATCTCCCATCCAGTTCGTGCTCCAGCTCATGTTGCCTCGTCTGGTCCCGTTCCCTATTCTAATCCGATCCGATCCCTTCACCATACTCTGGTCCGAGCCCTTTGTCCTTAAGTCGATCTGATCCCCAGCTTAACCAACATGGCCTTCCTTTTTACCAAGCCTCTCAAGTGTTAAGTTCCGATCCGATTCGGATGTCCTTGCCCGTCCACTTATCCGATCCGAGCCCCATATCCGATCCGATCCGGTTCAAAACCTGCACTCTTCCTGAGACTTTTCCAGCGAGTGTTTTACGTCATTCAACGACGTTTTCGACCATTATAACTATTGAGATCAATCACAAAGCATACCATACAGTCATAGCAACATGTGTAATCAACCACAAACATCAAAACATCAATATGATAGGTTAAAATGGATCAAACATACCCAAAACCCCATATTTCCCCTTAAGTATGTTTAGGTGAAACTAATTATGTGATTAGCAAATCTTAACCAAATTAACCCAAATTCATATCATAGGTCTAAAACTTCATTTCGGATTTTATAAATATTTTTCCAGAATTTTATCATGTTTAAATTCGCTAATTAACACTAATTACCCTTAATTAGCCATAATTAGTGAGGAACTATGCAAATCACTCACCTTAGCCACAATTAAACTAAGATCTGAAATAAATCTCTGATTTGATGCGAATCCCGATGCTAAACAACAGCTCCAATGTCGATTTGGTGTAGATCTCTCTTGATTTGATGTTGCTAAGCTTAATCCTTGATTAGAAGATGATTTGGAGGTGATTTAGAGGTTGGAGGCCATTTTTAGGGTTTCTTGGAGATAAGTGGAGGCTAGAAAACTGAAATGGAATGATTCTCTAACCCTTTTCAACCTCCCCATAACCCTAATCCCGAAATGGGTTATGGGTCTGTTCACTAATCACCCTTTTTGGCCCGGTTAAGCAGTTTTTCACCTTCCAAACCTTATTTCAGCCATATCTCCCAAACAGTAAGTCCGTTTTTCACATGTGACCACTCTACGGAAAGGTAAACCATCAAATGAATCTAATGTAAGTGGTTTCAGGTCAAAATTCCTTTCCAATCAAAAGTTATAGCCAAAACAAGATCAGGTAGGGGCAAAACGTTCATTTAAAATCGACAAAAATCATGAACATGGGAAATGAGTCAAATGGTTGTTTCCCAAAGTTACATGACCATACAACTTCATATGGGAAAGAAATAAATATTCTACGATCCTCCGATGCGTAGAATGCGGGTTGTTACATTCTCCCCCCCCCCCCCCACCCCTTAAGAAATTTCGCCTCTGAAATTCCCTAACCAAAACACACAAAAGAGTCCCGCATGCCTATCAACCATACAACAACAATCAAGCATGCAAAGCAGGCAAAACAATTCTATCCTAGCATGCAAAATAACTAAATTACAAAGTAAATCTTACCAGGCAAAGAGTTCTGGATACGTCTTCCTAATGCTCTCCTCTGTCTCCCAAGTACAATCATTCTCGCTCTCGCCCCACTGAACCTTGACTAGCCTCACCGCCTTCCTTCGAAGTTGCTTCGTATCGTGCTCGACAATACGGATCGGCTTGCGGTTTCCAATCGCCTCATGTTCTACTTCAAAGTCCTCTAACTAATAAGGTGAAATAGTCATATCTGGGTCGTGAACGAACTTCCTTAGTTGGGAAACATGAAATACGTTGTGAACTCCCGCCATCTTCTCTGGTAAGTCAACTCTGTATGCCAAATTCCCGACTAGTTCAAGGACAGGGAATGGGCCAACAAATCTTTGTGCCAACTTGCCTCTCCTGCCAAATCGTATCACGCTCTTCAATGGAGAAATCTTGACAAACACCAAGTCACCAACGGAGAATTTTAAATCTCTTCTCCTCTTATCAGCATAACTTTTCTGCCTATCTTGGGCAGCCTTCATTCGTTGTTGAATGGTCTTAATCTTATCTGAAGTTTCCCTCACCACATCTGGTCCAAGCATATACTTCTCGCCAGTCTCTATCCAACATGATGGTGAGTTGCACGGTCTTCCGTACAAAGCTTCATATGGAGCCATACCGATACTAGATTGGTAACTATTATTATATGCAAACTCTACTAGATGCAAATGGTCGTCCCATGATCCACCAAAATCCAATATACAAGCTCTCAAGAGATATTCCAATATACGATTCACCCTCTCTGTCTGACCGTCAGTCTGAGGATGATATGCGGTACTGAGATGTAATTCTGACCCTAGAGCCTCTTGTAAGCTCTTCCAAAACCCACTAGTAAACAACAGGTCTCGTTCACTCACAATGCTTTTAGGTAATCCATGAAATCTCACTACCCACTTCGTATACAATTCTGCCAACTTGGCTGCCGTTTTGGTCGATTTGACTAGTATAAATCTTGCACTCTTAGTCAATCGATCCACAATTACCCAAATGCTATCATATCCCGATCTAGTCCTTGGTAAACCATTGATGAAATCCATCGAGACTTGCTCCCATTTCCATTCGGGAATTTCTAATGGTTGCAACAACCCACTAGGCTTCTTTTGCTCGGCTTTAACTAGTTGGCAATTTATGCATTTGGATATAAACTTCCCAACGTCTCTTTTCATCTCTTCCCAGTAGTAAGTCTGTTTCATGTCTAGATACATCTTATTACCACCGGGATGTATAGTCAGTTTTGAGTGATGACATTCTCTAAGCACTTCATCTCTCAAACCATTCACATTGTGTACAACTAGTCTTCCATTCTTTCTAAGCCATCCATCCCGATCAAGCCCATACAAACTCATCTCCTCATCGTCGATGTTCATCTCTAACTTGGAGATGATTTCCAATAGATTAGGATCGTCCCTCTGGCTGGAACCAATCTGCTCTATCAAAGTGGGTCTGATCGTCAAACTAGCTAGCACTTCTGGATCCAATTCGCACTTTGGTCTGAAATCAAACCTCGCGATATACTCCAGTTGCTTCCATTCAAGAAACATAGCCCCTAAACTGGCATGTCTCCTACTCAAGGCATCGGCTACCGCATTACCTTTCCCAGGTGTGTATGCGATATCAAAATTATACGAAGCCAAGAACTCTAACCATCTCTGCTGATGGAGATTTAGATCCTTCTGGGAGAAGAGATACTTTAACGATTTATGATCGGTGAACAACTCAAATCTTTCTCCCAAGAGATAATGTCTCCACATCTTCAGCGCAAACACGATCGCTGCTAATTCCAAATCATGGGTAGGATACTTCATCTCATGCGGCTTTAGTTGCCGACTAGCATAAGCTACAACCCTACCTCCTTGCATCAATACAGCACCTAGTCTGGTACCACAAGCATCCGTGTATACCGCCATCTCTTCATTCCCTATAGGAATGACTAATACTGGCGCACGCGTCAACTTTTCTTTTAGACTCTTGAATGCATTCTCACACACTCCGTCCCAGATGAAGGACTGATTCTTCTTAGTCAATTGAGTCAACGGTGCTGCTATCTTGGAGAAGTCCTGGATTAACTTACGATAATATCCAGCTAACCCCAAGAAACTTCTTGCATCTGTTGCATTCTTGGGCGTAGGCCAATCCTGTACCGTAGCAACCTTCGCAGCGTCCACAGCAATACCATTTTATGAAACAACATGGCCCAAGAATCTCACTTCCCTTCTCCAAAAATGACACTTAGAGAACTTCGCTTTCAATTGGTGTTTCCTCAACACCTCCATCACTATCCTCAAGTGTCCCTTGTGTTCCTCCTCTGTCCTCGAGTAAACAAGGATATCGTCTACGAACACAAGAACAAACTTATTCAACTGATCTCTGAATACTCAATTCATAAGATCCACAAAATATGCTAGTGCATTGGTCAACCCAAATGGCATGACCAACCACTCATAAAATCCAGACGGCGTCCTACATGTCGTTTTCAGAACACTCTCATCCGCTACTCGAAGCTGATGAAATCCTGTCGCGAGGTCCAACTGGGAGAACACTCTTGCTCCTTCCAGTTGATCAAACAAATCATCTATCCGCGGTAGAGGATACTTTTTCTTCCTCGTCACCTTATTCAACTCGCGATAGTCCACACACAACCGAAGGGAACCATCTGCCTTAGTGGCAAACACAACTGGTGCCCCTCACTCGGAGACACTTCTTCTAATAAATCCCTTCTTCAAAAGATTGCTGACTTGCACCCCGAGCTCTCACTGATCCCTTGGTGCCATACGACGAAGTGGCATCACTATAGGTCTGGCATCTTTCACTAAATCAATACGGAACTCAATCTCTTAGTGTGGTGGAAGCCCGGTCACCTCCTCGAAGACGTCCGGATACTGGCCAACCACGGGCACATCTGACAGCTCATCCTGCGGGATGTCGAGGGAATTTATAAAACTAGCCATTACCCTATCACTAGGTAGACTACCAAACACTACCCTCCGCCCATTATCCGCCCTAACTGTCACCAAAAAGCCCTCACAGTCTACCACCACCCCGTATCTTTGGAGCCAATCAACTCCCAATATAATGCCATACCCAGTAAAGCCCAAAACAAAGCAATCACAAGCAAACATACATCCATGACTCGATAAGACCACATTTCGGCAAATCATACTAAGGCTAGTCGAACCACCAATCAGGTTCGTCACAATCAATGGTCTATCGACTATCTCGGGTTCTAGTCCCAACCTATCTACCAGGTCACTAGATATGAAGGAATGGGAACCCCAGTATCAAACAAAACTCGAACTGGTATATCATAAATAGAAAGCATACCTTGAATAACAACATTCTTTCCTTTCTCCGCCGCAGTTGTGGCATTCGACGAAGAAGGAACAACATCAATAGCATATGCTTTCACAATCTGCTTCTCCTTAAGAGGTTGCGGACGCTTATCCTTATGATGTCCCACTTGGCCACAGTTGTAGCACTTCCTTTCCGCTGGCTTGTCCCGACATTCTTTAGCATAATGGACCTTCTTACCACAGCTGAAGCACTCAACATCCTTCTTGTTCTTTTTCTGGCCACCCTTAGATTGGTCCTGCTTCCTCTTATTCTGAGAGTTATTCTTGCCTCCACCGCCTGCTTGCGGCTTCAGCCCTTCTGCATATGCAGCCTCAATCTTTGGCTTTGGGTAAAGACTCTCTGATCTCAAAGCTTTCCCCACGATCGATTCAAAAGTCTCATCAATGTGGTTGATAAGTCTTTCCCCCAAGTATCCATCTAAACTAGTAATGAACTTCTCATTCTTCTTCTCAGGAGTATCGATAAGAGATAGTCCATACTTCGACAAAGTGTCGAATTCAGCAATATAGTCAGAGACTGCCCTACCATTCTGCTTATGTTCCAAGAATCTCTTAAACAACACTGACTTCTGGGCAGCTGGAATGAACTTCTCGCTAAAGCGAGCCTTGAACTGATCCCAAGTAACCTGATCTTCTGGAGTAGCTGTTCTAATGGCATTCCACCAATTCATCGCTCGCCCTTGCAGCTGACGGGACACTAGCCTTCTCTTCATCGCATCCTCGATACCCAAGTTGTCGAAGATACGATCACAGCTATCCATCAAATCTTGAACATCTGTGGCCGACTCCATTCCGTGGAACGGCTTCCCACCAAGGTTAGTGTAATCCTTGCACAACTTGGCGAAATCGACCCTAGGCGCCTGCACTACTGGACCACCACCAATTCCGGGATTGGGAACTTCCCCTTGCACCTCCCTAAGCATGTCTCTCATGAGGTCAGTAAACATCGCCCTCATGTCAGCAGCATTCCCATTATTGGCTCCCCTACCAGCACCTCTAGTATATCGGCTCATCGTCAATCTGTAAAAGGGGAAACGATTAACGACCCCATAGTGGTGCTACTGCAGTACGACTTCATTCTTATACTACTAATAGTATATATATATATAGCTTTTGAAAACCAAAGTAATCACAAATACGTGCTCTGTATACGTACTATCTCTCCCTAGTGTCTTTCCCTAGGTTAACTACGCAACCTAGAGCTCTAATACCAAATGTGACGGCCCACCCCGCACCAACCGACATTTACTCCAAAAGTGCGCTGTACACATGTCCAGTTAGCACGGAACGGATCGTCAGAAGGAAAGGGAAGAAGGAAATGAACTAACAAGGAACATGTAGAATGTCTCACAGCGCATAGAACAAAATATAATAATAACATACTTGACATAAAACAGGTGAGACAGTGCATAAGCTGAAAACAAACTAACATAGCAGCGGAAAATCCAAGTACAGCTTATGATCCAAAGCTAACATTATTACCAACTTTTCAAACTGTCTTAAAAAGCAAAAGTAAGATAAAGGAGGTGCACTACTAATGCCCAAGTAGCGACCACCAACGACATAGGGAGAATATCTATATATCATACGTGGAAGCCTCCTGCTCGCCTCCGAATCAGCTACTCGCGCATCACCAGCTAACCTATCTCTAGTCTGCTCGTGTGAGCACCCAGAGTAATAATAGGAGACATAAAACTCTGGGTCAGACATAAATCCTGGTATGAGCGATAAGCATCTAAACAGAACAATAACAGGTAGACTAAAAACATACCTGAACCTGGACCTGCTACCAAAGAGTCAGCACTACATACTGTACAACACTCTAAGGTGCCATTTCAAATAGTGTAAGGATAACAGGGGTGGAGGCATGCATGTCATAGTGATGGCAAACAATCAAACATAGCATCCATCCTCACATCTCTCACTCAGTGCATAAAGCATACGATATTCACCACTTCGATCACCCAACATACCTTGCTACGATCACTTTGCCCCATGAAGTCATAAATGGCTTCACTGCACTGATAACGTAGCCACAAATCCTTCGCTATGTCCACTTTGCTTCATGGAGTCACAAGGACCCCATTGCACTGGCTCATAGCCTTACTAATCTTTACTATGTCCACTCTGTCCCATGGAGTCACAATGACCCCACTGCACTGGCTCATAGTCTTACTACGCATCACCTTGCCCGACGAGTCATAATGACTCTACTGCACTGATAACGTAGTCTTGCTACCATCACTTTGCCCCTCGAGTCATAGTGACTCTACTGCACTGATAAGTAGCCCATCATCCATTTTCAGTGGTGAATCGAAGTTATGAACGTCGACAAATCCTTAGCACACGTCCCGCAGCAAAGCCCAACCATGAAGTGAACTCATTGGTTCCCCATTGGATCCCAAGCTCTAACTTACCATTTGGACTAACTTTGCATCTCGGGTTATTGGTTAATACTGGATCGGGTCGGGTTCCCCTTCTAGCCATCGGTTCGGGTCGGGTCCTCTACTTTGAATTGGTTCGGTTCGTGGTCTTCCTCTGGTAATGGTTCGGTTCGGGTTCTCAACGTTGCATCGGTTCGGGTCGGGTGTTCCACTTCGGGTTGGGTCGGGCTGCCATCTCCCATCCAGTTCATGCTCCAGCTCCTGTTGCCTCGTCTGGCCCCGTTCCCTATTCTAATCCGATCCGATCCCTTCACCATACTCCGGTCCGAGCCCTTTGTCCTTAAGTTGATCCGATCCCCAGCTTAACCAACACGGCCTTCCTTTTTTCCAAGCCTCTCAAGTGTTAAGTTCCGATCCGATTCGGATGTCCTTGCCCGTCCACTTATCCGATCCGAGCCCCATATCCGATCCGATCCGGTTCAAAACCTGCACTCTTCCTGAGACTTTTCCAGCGAGTGTTTTACATCATTCGACGACGTTTTCGACCATTCTAACTATTGAGATCAATCACAAAGCATACCATACAGTCATAGCAACATGTGTAATCAACCACAAACATCAAAACATCAATATGATAGGTTAAAATGGATCAAACATACCCAAAACCCCATATTTCCCCTTAAGCATGTTTAGGTGAAATGTGATTAGCAAAACTTAACTAAATTAACCCAAATTCATATTAGAGGTCTAAAACATCATTTCGGATTTTATAAATATTTTTCCAGAATTTTATCATGTTTAAATTCGCTAATTAACACTAATTACCCTTAATTAGCCATAACTAGTGAGGAACTATGCAAATCACTCACCTTAGCCATAATTAAACTAAGATTTGAAATAAATCTCTGATTTGATGCGAATCTCGATGCTAAACAGCAGCTCCAATGTCGAGTTGGTGTAGATCTCCCTTGATTTGATGTTGCTAAGCTTAACCTTGATTAGAAGATGATTTGGAGGTGATTTAGAGGTTGGAGGCCATTTTTAGAGTTTCTTGGAGATAAGTGGAGGCTAGAAAACTGAAATGGAATGATTCTCTAACCCTTTTCAGCCTCCCCATAACCCTAATCCCGAAATGGGTTATGGGCCCGTTCACTAATCGCCCTTTTTGGCCCGGTTAAGCAGTTTTTCACCTTCCAAACCTTATTTCAGCCATATCACCCAAACGGTAAGTCCGTTTTTCACTTGTGACCACTCTACGGAAAGGTAAACCATCAAACGAATCTAATGGAAGTGGTTTCAGGTCAAAATTCCTTTCCAATCAAAAGTTATGGCCAAAACAAGATCAGCTAGGGGCAAAACGGTCATTTAAAAATCGACAAAAATCATGAACATGGGAAATGAGTCAAATGGTTGTTTCCCAAAGTTACATGACCGTACGACTTCATATGGGAAAGAAATAAATATTATACGATCCTCCGATGCGTGGAATGCGGGTTGTTACACATATGCTTGAGATACTTCTGGAACTTTATGTAGCACCATGTTCTAAGGAATGACAACATACTTCATTGTTTCCAGTCGTACCATATTAGAATTTGCAGCTTTGTTTATTTGTGTAGTTTCCCCTTATGTTCAACGTGAAAGCTGAAATGCAAAATGGTTTGCTGCATTTCGATTATTTATTCCCTATGCCATATTGGACCCATTTATTACTGATTATGGTAAACTTATGCTATCCCTTCTATTTGCTATTGGGTTTACCCACACGGCCATACAACCCTGATGGCTTTTATGTATGTACACATGCATGGGTGTGTGCCGCCTTGTTATTTGCTTGGTTCCAGAATGCTGAGGTAGTGCACACGTGTACAGGTACACGTGTGTATATGCAAGCTTCTGTGACCACCTGTCCCTAGAAAAAAAAAATGCGTAGAGATTATATTGGACATTTTTCGATGTTAGATTAACTATTATATTCCAGTTTCCATTGAAACTAATTTACTTGAACAAATAATTAATCCTGACTCGAATGTTTTATGTTTTGCATGGAACGCTCGGGTCAGACCCGAGTGTTACAGATTTAAAGGTCACGACTTAGGATTCGAAAACTGGCAAAGCTGGGATTCCAAAGATGGCGCGCACTGAAGTTTTTAAACCAATAAAGATTTTCCTTATATTCAAATTATTTTTACATTCCGCTATATTGAAATATTGTATTCAAATTTTTGATTAATAAAAGATTATTTTGCTGTTCAATACTGTGTTATTTATTATTCCGTGTTTTCTGTGTTGATTCTGTGTTTAAACTCTGTAAGCTAAATAACGATCCGTCGTTTTGAATGTTTTAAGTTGGTCTAATTACCGATTTAAAGCAGTCAAGAAGGCGAGACGTTACAGTTTTTAATCTAATGTGTCATTTATAGAATTTTATGCATAAAAAAAATCAAAACCTTTTATGTATAGTATATAAAATTGTGTATTAGTTTCTTAATCTAAACGTTGTTGTATACAAAATATCAATTGCATAAAGTTTGGATCACATTTTATTACTATTGTTAACTTCAGGTATTTTTCTATATCTGTTTCTTAATCTATTTTCGTTTACAAAATTTTATGCATAAAAAAAATAAAATCCAAACCTCCTATGTACAATATACAAAATTGTGTATCGGTTTCTTAATCTAAACGTGGTTGTATACAAAATATTAATTGCATAAAGTTCAGCTCACATTTTATTAATATTGCTGAATTCAGGTATTTTTCTATATATTTGTTTCTTAATCTAATATGTCATTTACAAAAAATTTTGCATAAAAAAAATCAAAACCTTTTATGTACAATATACAAATTTGTGTTTCAGTTTCTTAATCTAAACGTGGATGTATACAAAATACTGCAAGTAATGATAATGTAATGGCTGGATTTTTTTTCTAGCATCTGATATTCATTTTAATAAGGAAATTAAAATGTATCTAGAGAACTCAACCAATTTAAAATATGTATAATCACTTATATGTATATACTTATATGATTTATACTATAATTTAATATATACGAGATATATTGAATATGAATGTTTTAACAACTTAAGAAAATATTTGAATCACTTTTTATAACACTAGGAAGTGTAGGGAAGCTTGCAACATGAAATAAATATGGCAATTCCTATTTTACAACTAGTTTGTATAAGTTGTCATATACATAGAAATCCATACAAGTTATAAAGAGCTAAACTCTTATATATATATATATTTATATATACATATATATGAGTAGATAAGGGATATGTCATGATAAAGGGTATATGTATATATATATATATATATATATATATATACTACGGCCAAGAATGTATATAAGCAATTATATACACCAAATCATTTACTAAAAGATATAGGATTAAAACCAGAGCAAGATCAAGTCTAGACTCAATCACCTTAACCATAAAAGTGGATTAAACTATCTCATAATTCCCCTACACATAATATCTGCGGCATAGTAAGAATGCAAAACAAATATCAAGAGAGAAAATATCCATTCTCTTGTGTTTTGATTGGAAGGATTGAGTCTTGCATTTAATGAAAGCAAGCCTTGCATTTAATGCAAGCATAGGGTCATATACTTAGTAGAGAGGTTGGTAGAAAAATCTCTTGTGGAAAGTACTTTAAGCTTGCTGTGTATATTGTGATCCATTCAAATGAGAGAGAAAGGGGTAGGTAGGAGATGTGGCTTTTTACTATTAAAAACATCAGGGAGAAACTATAGTTTAAGGAGAAAGTGGCCTATATATACCACTCCATTTGCATGCTTTCTCTTTTACGCAAACTCAAAAACTTTTGCTGAGATTAAGATCCATTTTCAAGCAAGAATTCAAGAGCTAGTTACAAGTGAGTAAACACTCACTAGTCATGTTGATTTCAAGTTTACAGTAAAACAGTTTTGATGCTTCCATGTTCATATATATCAATGCAAGTATATCATGTTAATATCAACCTTGTAGATGCTAGAACACCAAGTATATATCATCAGTATACCATGTTTACAAGTCACCGTAGATTAAGTAATGAGTTCATCTTTGAACTTGATCAAAAAGAAATACTGCTGTCAAGAACAAACACCTCTGTTATTTGCAACTACACCTGATGATCTCAAGACACCAACTATACAAGTATATGCAGTAGCAATATGTATACTAAAACATCTACAACCATTTAGAAAGTATTAAGCATAAAGAACTTGCTTTGAAAAACCAAGAACAGCAGAGAACAGTTTTATTCTCTGTCTCAAACCAAACACTCGAAATGTTCAAACATCATAGAATCGAATTACAGGTTGGTGAATGAAATCAACAAGCCAAAAGATGATTTTTAAAAGTGTTGTCATGATTTTAAATGTTGGGATGAGAGAGAGAGGTTGAGATGGACGGAAATGGCATTTTCGCCAAAATCCGATGATCAACGTCGATGATGGCCAAACCGTGGAGCGTGGAGGAGCGTGAGACTTTGGGGATCATAGGAAAAATACCAATTGATTTTTCCAGCGAGTGGATTGAGCTAACGAGCTCGATTTACATTTTTGAAGGCAAAATGGGTCCGAGTATTTGAAGAGGTCGTGTGGAGTCCCCAGGGGGTCGAGTGGGCCAGGGTGTGGGGTGGAGCAGCGTTGGGAGATGGCGGAGCTATTGGCGGCGGTGCGAGGTCGTCAGGTGATCGGAGATGGTCAGATGAGGTGGGTTTACGTGGGGGTATTTCAAAGCAGGTTTCGGTTTAAAAACGAGGAGGAGTGATTTTGAGGAGGAGACGACTGGAGGTGGTGGTGATTGGTCGTAGATGATCGGTGGTGACAACGACACTTGTGGGTGGTGGTTCGAAGACCCTACGGTGGCGGGTGGTGCTGTGTATGTGCACAGCCGTGCACGTTGGAGCAGGAGATCAAAGAAGAAAAGGGGGAGAAGAAGAAGGAGTTGGCACGATGAAAATGGGGTAAGACACCGATGGATCACCTGGTTTTTCGAATTTGGCACGAGGTCGGGCACGTTGGCTTGGCAAGGGCTGGCGCTTGGATTTCATAGCGATACACCGTGGTTTTTGAGCTGATCCATGAGTCTGGCATGAGTTCTTGGCACACCAGATTTGGCTTGACAAATACAAGTCGAAAATCGTTTTAAAAGGGCAAGAATTTAATTTAATCAATTTTTAATTAAATTTAATAAATAAATATAATTATTCAGTAATTAATTTATTTAATTAAAAATAGAGTTTTATTTAAATATGGCATAAACCAGTGAATCGGTCAAGACGACAGTGAGGTCCCAGAATCGAGTTGTTCGAAGAAGTTCGTCGAGTTAGAACTTGATTTTTAAAAGATAATTTAATTTAAATAAATTTATAAAACAATTTGTTTAAGTTTAAATAAAAGAAATAAATATTTGACAAATCAAATCAGAGTATAGAACATCGTCTGACAGTCAATGATAAACAAGATTTAACACCGTGTGCGTAGCACGGGCTTTTTCTATACACTTCCAAATAGTGATAAAAACTGTATAACATCTTGTGTGCGTCGCACACACTTTAACTACACAATTGTAAATGATATTTAAGATATCCAGATATGAACCTGAGAATTTTATACTGTATATATAATTATAAATACAGGATGTGCAAACTGAATTAAAGACAGTTAAGCTGAAATTAAATTATCGACTATAAAAGATATTTCGTACATCGTTTCGAAGAGTCCGGAATTTACATTTCACTTCGACTCGGATTTATACGACGTATACCGAAATCGATAAAGATGAGGAATGCAAGGACTATTTCAAAATAGTATCTACGGTCTGTTCAATCCCAGAACAGATCCGAACAGTCGGATGTCTGACAACGTATATCGATCAGATTTTACACATCGACTTTACGTAAGTATATTTTGTTGGTGGCAAAGAAATTCGTTTCTTTAGCCTTATACCCAGAATATGTTTGTGGAAACAAATGAGTGATCTGTCAGATAGGACGGTGTGATATTCAAAGACGTTGAAGAATAATCCGTCAACGGTAACGTGACTTCAAACCTCACAACCCGAGAAAGACAATAGTTGGGCTAGGCAGCATGGCTAGTTGGGTCATACCCAAGCAGGGTATATTATCACCATCTAGAGAAATTCCTTTTGTTCTTAATCTATATTCACTGCTGTTACCTTCGGAAATCGGTGGGTCATTCCCAACCGTGGAGGTGGTAATATATTCGTTACACTCAAGCTAAATGAGTGGACGGTCATGTGTGGCCGGGTTGCAGGGTGTTCTTGTTGAACCCCAGTGTATCTCCTCTAGAGTACACTGATCGGTGGGTGCTCCCATACCCTGTCAGTTAGAAACCAAATTTCAATACGCGCTTGACGGTTTTTAGATTTTATTCTATGTACGTGAACGTGAGATGCAAGCGATTCACTAGATGGTATTTATTTGATAAATACTATAGTAAAATATATCAAACGTTTTGATATCCAAATACAAGGGTCGTTTCCATATGTTAGTTATGGATTGGGCTTAAGTTCTCGAAAGTTATTAAATCAGTTAATACCTGACACCTTATTCCCTACCCCCTGTTACATCTTTTTAACTATGTTTACTCACACCAGTCCCCTGACTGACCCGGAGTTTATTTTCTGTGTTTCCCCTAAACTCTTGGGTACTCATAATATTTATTATGAGTAGACAAGTAATTCAGGTAGGCAAATGGAACCTTACGAAGTTCAAGTTGCAGGACAAGTCTAGTAGTTTAACTACACCTATGTATCCAGTTAGATTTGTATTTCCATATCATGATGTATCATTATATAAATGTACTATGATGATGTAAGTTGTTGATGTATTATGATGTACCAGACCCTATGATGTAATGTATTTGTATTTTTAAATTCCGCTGTGAGATTTCTGATAACTTCTTATTTCTTCTATTCTATTATTTCTATCTTTTCTATCTCATCTTCTAATTTCTTTCAAAAATGACACGGTTTTCGGAGGGTCGAAAATCGCGCCGTTACAGATAACTTCAAATATTTTAGTTATTACTTCTTCTATTGCTCAAACTAGATATTGTCTACATCATTCTAAACTTCGATTGACATACTTTATGCTTTCAGAGCAAATCTATGTAAAGCTGCGTGTGGGATAAAATTAGGGTTAGAAGATGAACTTTAGACGAGAACTAAGTGGCAAGCATCGGGATATTATCGTTTCCAAGTGCGAAATTCATGTTTTGCCAGTAGGGTTTCTTTCTAGGTTATACTGCACCGCCTTCAATTGGGACAATAATGCTATTCTACGTAAAGCTGCATTGCGTTAGTTAATGTGTGTCGATTATTTTACTTATTTTATGCAAAATCAATCTTTATCTTCAATTCTATTTAATTTGAATTTCAAGCTACATCAATTAGCATTCCTTTAATACTACCGAATCAATGGAAATTCATTAACACTAATTAAGAATAAAATCAGTATGGAAATCGTTATTACTTAATTCTACCATTGCTCATTTAGTGTTCCATTTTAATTGACCATTAAATATGGTAATTCATTAACATAAATCAGGTAATATATTTGATATCGCATTATTTTTATAGTTTAAATTTACAATTGTCTAATCAAACTATTTTTAAATACAAAATAAATAAATCAATATAAAACATACGCACATTACGGGTAACTCTGATATGTACAATTTAAGTTGCCAAACAAGATTAGTTCAAATATTGATATATAGGGCAAATTTCTAATTAGGGCATTAATGCACGATTTAAGTTGCCAAACAAGATTAGTTCAAATATCTCTATTAACTCGGTCAACACCTACTTCTCTCGCACAAACAAAATCCGATGGTAAAAAAAAAGAAAAAAAGCAAAACACGGCAGCCAGCCGAATTAAAAAAGAAAAGGAAAAAAAAAAAAACCCTTCTTGAAGACGAAAAGGAAGATCGAAGACGAAGTTGAAGCCTGCGGTGCTCGAAGACGAAGTTGAAGATTGTTTTCGAATTTGCAATTGATTATACTTTGTTCGATTTGGGGAATTTCAGCTGTATTTGGTATTTTCTTCTTTTCCACGAACTTCTTCCTCTTTTCGAAACTGTGACGACAAGACGGGATTTTGCACTAATCCCGTCCTGCCGCCAGCCGGAACCGATCCGAGTTGGTCGGAATCTCGTGGTTCCGGCTGGAGCCTCATGCCATAATTTTAAGTTGTCATCAAAACGAAATTACCCATACCTAATGTACTAACGTTATATAATCTATTTTAGTTATGTAGATTTGGTTTATGGCAAATTCTATTTCAACCCCCCATTTCTAGTTCGTAGCCCCACGTTAAAAAAATTAAAATTTTAATGACAAAAGTATCCTTGAGAAGTTATGTTCTTAACTTGCCTTGGTTTATAGTACAATGAAACATAAAGTAATACTTTTGATTACATCGAAAACAGTCTGATTCACTTGTTACTGAATTTTTCAATCCTTCTATTTTAGAATCATCAGATACTTCTTGATGGATTATAGAGGCGACGTGCCAGAATCGGTGTTGTTTCACATTTTAATCTTCTTGCCGGTGGTTTCCCTGTTGCGATTCAAAACAGTTTGCAAGGCATGGTGCTCTATGATCGAAAGTTCAAGTTTCATCAGGCAACACCTCAATCATAACAGCGGAGAAAACAATCTGATTGTTCAGAATTGGGGAAACCAGGTATTTATTTTGTCTGGTTCAAAACATGAATTATGCGTAAAATTGAATTTGGAGGGCATCGATCCGTATTTTCGTATTGTTGGTTCTTGCAACGGTGTTATTTGCTTAGGCAGTAGGGATTCCTATGGATGTTGGCGTCTTTCTTTATGGAACCCTGCAATAAAACAATTGAGAAAACTACCGGAATCACGTTATTTCTCATCGTGTGAAACGACGGTAAGTTATGGTGTTGCTTTAGTTTTTGACATCAAAGCAGACGGTTATAAGATTGTTAGTATAAGTGTGGATAATCATGGAAGAACGTTGAATGAGGGTCTAGTTCAAGTGTATAGCATGAGAACTGATTCATGGCAAACTATACATGAAGGCTATGATTTTCCCATCGCATGGATCAGATATATTGATGCAGAATGTAATAATGAAATGTGCTTATGGATAGGATCCTCTGTTGAAAATGGTATGGTCATATTTTACTTTGATTTGGCTAATGAAGCGTATGGAACGGTACCTTTACCAAATGATCGCAAAGGCGGTCCACAATGTGCTCTTACTTTTGTTAGGGACAAGGTTACCTACATGGAATGGAATGTTGGGGGAAGGTGTCGCTGTTATGAAATTTGGAAGATGGATAAATTTGGTGTAACAGAGTCTTGGAATAAATTATATAAGCTCGAGGATGCAATCATGCCTCGTCGGATTGCGTGTTTGTTATATCTCTCGAAGGATGAACATTTTTTCTTGGTCCATAAGAAGGTTCGAAACTCTATTGAACTGTATGCGTGCTACTTTGCTACAGGAGAAGTGAAGAAACTGGATGTTAGGAATTCCCTTAAGATTAAAAATTATGTTGAAAGCATGGTTTCTGTCAAGAGCAATGTTGAAGCAAGTTAAAATATGTCTGTCGCTTTTTCTTCTTTTCAAAAGAGTGTTGTTTTAATTGTCCTGGATATTGTATGTGACAACTTTAGGGTATATTTTGGAGGTTTGATTTTTATTTCCTTGTATCATGATTTATGCTTTCACAGGTTTTATGTTCTAGTGCACTGTCAGTAGTCTTGCTGCAGTAGCAACATAGTTGGAGTATGAAAGGCTGCAAAACTGTGTAGATGACCCTGCTGTTTATGCATTTTAGTAACTGAGTGAAAATAAGGACTAGGGATCATTGTCAATGGCGTTTCATGGCATAAGTTAACTAAACTTCATGGTTGCTTATCTTTTACGGTTCTGTTAATGCATTTTAGTGGGTACAGTATGGTTTAGTGGATATGATATTGTTATATGTTCATGCAAGCCGTAAATACAATGTCGTTTAGTGTAGAATCCGAAATGTTACACAGATGATGCAACTAATTAATTCCAAAACATACGTTGGATACTTACAGGTTATTTTCTGTAAAATTTGATGTAGACAGAGGGAGATGGACAAATCTTTCGCAACGCACGATACCGGATTTTATTCGTCTGATATAAAAGACATGCATTTAACGCATGCGCTGATGACTTAATTTCAATCCACCGGCAGTATCTATCATTCCTTTCTCGCAAGATTGTCATGCAGACGCCGTACCTCTTCGAAATACTTCCGTTGCCTCTTCAGATTGTTCAGCATTCAAAGGGTGTAACTAAATATCATATCATAATAATAAGTCAGGTTCATTGATATGATATGATATTCTTGTATTGAACGTCCAAATGTAAAAAATAAGGTTGTAAATTGATCGGACCGGACTGATGTGTGTTCAGTTTTTAGTCTAAATGAAATCGGATCGAACGAAACTTTTTTCTTCTACAAAATGTATTGTCATAGCTCGTGTCCTAAATAAAATCGATCGTACATGGATACAAACATGGCTATCTACAAGGAATTCAAGCGAATTTGGACGAACATCGACCGAACGTGAATTTTTCTCATATACATTTTGTTGTCCTAACTCATGCCTTAGATGACTCTCGGACGGACGTATTTCGGCCACGAACCGACATCGAACAATCGTACAAAATTTACGGCGCTAGTCAATAAGACAAATCGTTAGAGTGAAAGAAAGGATGGGCGCAAGAGAATCCCACATTATAATTTGTAAAACCATAATCCCCAACATGAACTGCCATGAAAAGATAGAACCAAAGCCAAGTGATATTTCGAGCACTTCAAGCAGAGAGAATCTGAATCAAGCTCCTATGTTTCCACCCTAAAGCACCTGTGGGGGGGGGGGGGGGGGGGGACGGAAAGAAAAGGGGCAAAAACAAGCGAGGTCAGACATAAAGTCTGGCGAGTCCAGTGACTTTCAGCATATAAACAGATAACAGTATCAAGACATGTAAATAAAGCTGGATGAGGGATAAACAACAACAGGAGTAGCAGGTATGTTTAAGTTAAACAGAAGAAACAGAGTGATATGGGCAAAGTTATGCTTCTTACTTATGTCTTTCTTCTCTGCACTAATACTAGTGTATCAAGGTGTTACCCTAATGTCTAAACTGAAACTGAAACGGAAACAGAATAATCTCTTACAGAAACAGAATGTTAGAAATGGGCCTTTACCACCTCAACAGAGACAGAATGCTAGTAATGGGCCTTTACCACCCCAACAGAGACAGAATGCTAGTGATGGTCCTTTATCGCCCCAATGGGCCTTTACCACCCCAACAGAAACAGACGGAACTAGGTGTACCCCTAATTCTACCCCAAGCGATCGGTTCCCTAATACATAAATACCTTGTGCCGGCCCCATAGAAGGGTGTATCACTCCCTAAAGTGGCAACCAACGGAGGGACACAGGCCTATTTACAGATGTCATGGCGTCTTAACTTCCCCAGAGCAGACCAGATCCATGCACGCACATGACCCGGTTGGAATGCGCCATCAACACCCCTCGCCATTATCATAATGAGCCTCTTACAATTAGTTCAGTAAGCGTGCCTGGACCCTACCTAGTGTTGGGTCATAGTTTTGATACCAGAAAAGTGTTACTGACTAATATGGGTCCCACACAACAGATGACACAAGAAATTACCCTCCTAACCTTGTGTCCCCAGACTAACAGAATTCAGATTAACTTGTTTACAGATTTCAGATGTATAAAGTTCAGATTAACTAGTTCACAGATCAGACATACATGTTAACAAGTATACAGACTAACGGATCAGATGTACGGATTAACATACTTATAGATTATTTCACATAACTTGTATTGGGCCTATAGATTCACGAAACGGGTTTATTAGATTCATCAGTCCAGTTGATTTAACCTTTCCCACACAACACGTTTTAGGCATCATATTTATCTTAGATTTGCATTAATTAAATATTAATTCACATACCCCTCACATTAGGTCGGTAGCCTTTGGCCGTAGGATGTGCCGGGCTTTTACGGGCAGACTTCTGCCACAAGCCAGACCTAACTTCGTGTCTAAACATCTTTTAATTATTTCTACGACCTCTCACATTAGACTGACAGTTTGCGGTTGTTGGTTAAGCCAGTTGGATCCGGGTAGCTTTTACCGCAAAAAGAGTCTAACCTCGTGTCTCAGCTTTCTTATTTTAGTGTTAATCCCTAAAAAATCCACCCGCACATTGATCAGAGAATTCCGAATGAACACCCATCAAATCGCTCAAGCGCAGTACCACTCCAAGCATTCAGGCTAGCGCACGGAGTGAGATATCTGAGCACCAAGCCCAGAACGGGGCAGTCATCCTACGAGACCGACCACAACCATACATCTTACCTTAGAAAGTGCGATCGAGTAAAGATAAACATCACATACTTTGGAAACCCGCACAAGGCAGCCAAAGGATGCACGACTTAGGTATCGAAGCCCGATCGCACATATATCGCAAACCAAGAAACAAGGCCATACGCACACATGAAGCCCGCCCGCTAATTGCAACACCAGTCGCTCAAAATTCAAATCTATGAAGCAGACTCATGCCAACCTCCCTAGAAGAGCGCCACGGCACTCCGGAGCCACAGAACATCGGTCGACCATTTCAAAGACCATAAAGACCTTCGTTCACCCGTTTAGGACAGGCATGTGTAACGACCCAGAAAATCTGAACCAATTTAAATTTTTTTAAATTGGCTAAAATAATGGATTTTAAATATTTAAAATAAATATTTTAAATAATGGCGATGAAAACTGAGTTGAATCGACATTTGAAAACCAATATAATTAATTATAATTATATATAGAATTGAAAATGGCGCGGTAGTTCGATAAATTCGATTTCAAACTTCAATTGAATATACCGGGTGCAAAACAATCCGGATTTTAGTGAAACAAAAAATAATGGAATCTAATTGATAATATCTTTCCAACGAATCTGACCAATCGAAATTTGATAGAAGGAATCAAAGGATATGTCCAGTTGAAAATTCTGAATAGTCGCTATGAAATTCAGGCCCTTAAAAATGGACATTTTGCAAACGACCTCGGATTTCGATGAAACCACTTTTGTTGGATCCGCAGGGTCAAGTTATTGTTAGGTTTCAAATTTCATAATTTTACGAATCAATATGTGAGCGTGGCAAAAGAAAACGCGTTTGACCAGTTTCTATTGAATTTAATCGAATGGAAATTGGCCATTTTTCAAACGGTCTCAGAATTCGACGAAACTAATTTTGTTAGGACCGTATCGTCAATACGAAGTTAGAAAATATTTTTCTGGAATTTTTCTAGTTAGTATGTGACCCCGGTAATTTGAAATGTGCGTTTAAAATTCAATATAGTGATTTAAATGAAAATTCAAAAGGAAACTGATTATAACGATCAAATCAGCTTGCGATACATATCCCATTGTGTTCGGAATGGGGGTAAAACGCTATGGGCGACAGGCGGTGGGCCTCGTTTCGAGGTCGTATGTAAAAGTCAACCCTTTTTACCAAAATTAAATAATAAATTAATAAAAAAAAATATATTTTAATTTCTCCCCTCCCTTTATCTTCATTGGCCCCCCCTGCCGTTCATTTCGATTTCAAAAGAAAGAAAAAAAAAAACCTAGAACTATCGAGCGCCGCCCCCTCGAGACCCGACGCCGACGAACCCTGCCGCCGCCCTCCTCCGTACTGCTTCCCTCCTCCCAGGGCGAAATCCCCGAAGACCCCTCCTCCCCAGGTCGCACGAGCGCGACGAAGACCGAGCCCAGAACCATCGCGACGTGAATCCGCGAGCCCCCTGAAGCCTCGCCACCACCACCGAGATCCAGTGCCCCGCCTCCGACGATCTACGAAGACCTCCCCCCCCTCTCTGTAAGTTCTATTTATTTATTTTATTTTAATTCTGATTTTTAAACAGCATTGAAAGCTGAATTTTAAATATGATTTAAATGATTTTAATAAGGGTTTTAAACTGTTTTTATAAAAGGATTTAAACTGATTTTTTTTTTTAAAAGAGAAAAAAAAAACTGATTTTTATGTTTTAAAAACTGAAATGTTTAAAAATAAAAAAAAACTGATTTTTATAAAGTATAAAAACTGAAATGTTTAAAAATAAAAAAAAACTGATTTTGTTAAGTATAAAAACTGAAATGTTTAAAAATAAAAAAACTGATTTTGTTAAGTATAAAAACTGAAATGTTAAAAAAAAAAAAAACTGATTTTTATAAAGTATAAAAACTGAAATGTTTAAAAATAAAAAAAACTGATTTTTATAAAGTATAAAAACTGAAATGTTTAAAAATAAAAAAAACTGATTTTGTTAAGTATAAAAACTGAAATGTTTAAAAATAAAAAAAAACTGATTTTTATAAAGTATAAAAACTGAAATGTTTAAAAATAAAAAAAACTGATTTTTATAAAGTATAAAAACTGAAATGTTTAAAAATAAAAAAAACTAATTTTGTTAAGTATAAAAACTGAAATGTTTAAAAGTATAAAAAACTGAATTTTTATAAAGTATAAAAACTGAAATGTTTAAAAGTATAAAAAACTGAATTTTTATAAAGTATTAAAACTGAAATTTTTAAAAGAGTAAAAAACTGATGTTTTAAAAAGTAAAAACTGATTTTTCGAAAAAGGATTTGAACTTTAAAAAGTCAAAAGAAAAAATCATATTTTTATATATCGAAAGTAGAAATCAGATTTTTTATATATTGAATAACATAGTAAAAATTCGATTTTTACATATGTAGAGAATACGGGCGAAAGCGACAAAAGTCGAAGATTTCCCTAAGGAAGTGTCGTGCTGTTGGATAGCTATTGGTGAGATTTCTGATTTAAAATTTATATTTTATATGTGTGAAATGAAAGTGAATTGCTATCTATAAATATATATCTATATATATATATATACGCCCCCTCGTCCACAAACCATGGACGATATTTATTGGTTGAAATTGTTTTGAAAATTTGATTGATAGCGAATGGTTGTTTGGGATTGTTTGTGATTGATATTGGTTGAAAGTGGTTGAAAAATACCCATTGGTGGTTGTGAAATATTTGGTTGAAACCACTTAGGATTAGTTTGTGGAAATGAAATAAATATATACATGCCGCCTGCGTGCGAACTAGATGCATGAACCCCATTGTCAAAAACCGCGAGGTTTTAAGGTAGAGCGAGGAGTCGTACTAGGGACGGTGCCGGTTTAACTACCCTGCCGTTATGCTGCCGAAATTTTGAATAATATTTGTGTGTTTGAATTATGTTCATATGCTTAAACTATATTTATTCATTGTATAGAAAACATTCATGTGTTGAATTGATATTCATTCGTTGTTTAGAAATTCATGTGTTGAATGGTATTCATATTTTGAAATAAATTGTTCGATAAAAAAAATCACATTTTTATCTATATATAGAAATTATAGAAAACATTCATGTGTTGAATTGATATTCATCCGTTGTTTAGAAATTCATGTGTTGAATGATATTCATATTTTGAAATAAATTGTTCGAATATAAAAATCACATTTTTATTGAATGCATAAATCGTTGAAATGTGAAGTGTTAAAAATAGCCACTTGTTCAAAATAAACATATATGAGTTGAAATATTCATTAATTGGCTAATGAAATGATTTGCACCTATTTATGTAACATTAGAATGAATGGAGTTTTTAAACCAAATAGAAATCGAATATGAAGTCGAATAGAAATTGATAAATGATAAGAACTGTATATATATATATATGTACATGCAATATTCATTGAACAGGTTATAGCAAAGGGGCTAGAGAAGAGGAATAAAATTTTGTGCCCGACAAATAGGTACACATTTACTGATTTGTTTGGGTGATGATTTTGAGCCTGTTGGCTAGCCGCTTGGCTTTTTCTTTTTCTTTTTGAGATTAGAAGGACCGGGAACGCTATTTGCAATTTCCCGATGCTCCCGGTGCAGGGGAGGTTATGGCGAAATTTTTCCAAAATTTAAGGTGTTAGAAAAATATTTGAAGTGAAAATGATATGGAAATCATTGAATGAACTATATTTATATAAATATATAAATATAAATAAAATTAAAACGAAACGAGGCCGTGCAGTTCGTATTTTGAAACCGTGATTTCAAACGACTAGTGCGGGAAATCCGACCATTGGATTTTCCCGAAACCTCAACCGTCGGGTTCGCCTTGGAAATATCTTCCCAACGTCACCAACTTTGTAGAAATCCAACGGTTGGATTGTCTGGAATGTTTAATTCAAATATGAAGAAAAACAGCGCCAGAAACGATTATATTTATTTATATATATAAATAGAATTATATTTAATCGAATAACGACGCTGCAGTTCGTATTTTGAAATCGAAAATTCAAACGATTGTACCGGGAGATCCGACCGTCGGATTTTCCCGAAACTGGAACCATTGGGTTCGTTTTGAAAAGACCTTTCTAATGATGTAAATTTTGTGAAGATCCAACGGTTAGATTTTCAGATATGTGTAAATCAAATCTGAAGAAAAACAGCGCCACGGCCGCCTTATGGCCCGAAGCGTCGTTTTGAATAAATGGGCTATTTTAAAATAAATAAAAATAGCGATAAATAGTTATAAAATATCATAAGCGATATGGAATGGAAATAAATTGAATTTGCTTGATTTATGTGATATTTGATGGTTGAATGTGTTTGGTGTGAAAATTACATTAAAGAACAAACGTGAGGTTGTCAAATAATTTAACCATTGAAATAAATCGATTTGAAATTCTAAATATACGTGAATTATTTGAAAAAGCCGAGTTAATTCTTATTTCAAATAATTGATCGACGATTGAAAGTCGAAGATGAAGACGATGGTCGAAGACCGGAGATCTTCACCTCGTTTGGATGGTAACCGAGGTCCTGATTGGGAGGCATCCCGAAATATGGATAATGAGTGGTGATCATCCAGACGTACGTGGTGGTCGAAGGGTTTGCGAGGTATTTAGTGCCTCCGGTTTCGTTCAGACCCAGAACGGACTTGTAAATGGACTGTGTGTCCGACATTGGATTTTATTCTGTGTTGATTGATCTCTGTTAAATATACATCTGTTTGGCGGCGGAGAATTTATTCTTTTGCTTAACGCCCTTCTCTGAGACGCACGAGCTCAGAGGTTGTATATCGATGGACATCAGTCGCATGGCATGAATTGCCTGTGTGGCATGCTAAGATGCAGTGATCAGGGCTTCTGTTGAAAAGCAAAGTCTTGTGGTGATGATCAAAGCATCCGCCTGTGTGGCGTAGCTTTGTGTGAACGTGAATTCGCGAGCCTCACACCCCGGTATGAACCTAAAACGGGAGAAGGACCTCAGGGAGGGCCTGCGTTTCTTTCTAGCTAGGATGGTGTCAGTGACCTACCAGCCCTGACATTTATATACTTTTCACCTATGTGGTTGTTGCTGTTGCGAGGCGCCTCGGTTTGATCGGACGATCCGGGTCCGATGGAGTCATTCGTTGGCTCGTTTACGCCCCAAAGGGCGGGGAGACGTAGTGTTCAGGTATAATAATCCACATCGGTGGACCGGCCCTGTCGCTCCAAGGGGCAGTTGCGGCTGTTCCTGAGACACGGGCTAGAGCGTCTCGAATTCGGTAAGGACTATCTTTTGCCTTGGTTCATGACGGAAATCCAATTTCCAAATACGTGACTGTGCGGTTTCGATTGTATATATACATTTGGCGATATAGTGGCATGGGACGCTCATGTCGTCTATGATTGATAGTTATGATTTGAAATTGTTTTCAAAACATATAGACACTAGCAATAATATCAAATGCCTTTGTTTTATTCGTATCAAGCATATCTTGGCCGTTATAAGGTAAAAACTCTATCCTCCGGTTTGCGTTGCATTGTGTGATGGGAACTGAGTCTTATAACGGCTTCATTTTTATAAAAAGCATAGCGATGTTTAAAAGAAAGATTTGTTTTAAAGCACTGGCAATCCAATGGAGTAAACCCGTTCCACGAAAGTGGCGTGGTCCTGTGATTAGCCATATTATATATGTGTTGAGTAGATTTCTCATACCAGTCCCATGACTGACTCGTAGTTTGTTTCACTTTCAAACTCGGGTGCCCCTTTTTCTACACGGGCAGCCTGGTATTCAGGTTTAGCTGGTTCTTTTCTGGATAGCTGGAGCTGAAGATGGATTCTATCATTTATTTCTTTTTATGCTGTTCAGCTCCTATTGTACATATTTTGTTTATTTCCGCTGTAGACATTTATGTATAGCTGAACTGTATTTGTACTAAGTAAGATCCTGTATACTGTGTAACTCTGATGATTACTTTTATCCAGTATATTTTGTTGTTCATTCTGGTGTATTTATTTAATTCTGTTCTGCTATTATCTGTTTCTGTGTTATATTCCAAAGATAACCTTGTTTCCGTGAGAACGGGAAATCGGGTCGTCTCATCGTGGTATCAGAGCATTGGTTAAGCTTAGTTCTGGAATATAACATTTGAACGAACTCGTCAGAAATAGAACCAGTAGTGTTCTAGGATGGGTAACTCCATACAGATAGGATCAGTAATATCCTAGTATGAGTAAAGCAGAATGAAATTACACCTGGATAGACACATTTACATTTGAAGTATGTGTTTCTATATTTTAAAATACCTTTTCTGTGACCTGACACTTGATCTGCCATTTGCAGAAGTACTAGAAAATGAGTGGCAGAAACAGAAGGAATGCAGAACCGGATATTGAGGCCCTATTAATCAAATATCGAAATATGGGTGGAATACCGTTCTCTAGTGAAGAATCTATTATGAAGACACAAGCTTGGATTCGTTCGGCTGAGAAAATCTTCGAAGCATTAAAGCTGAGGGATGACCAGAAAAGATTGCTGGCCTCCTGGGCATTTAAAGATGAGGCTTTGTTCTGGTGGGATTCGGTTATACAGAATAATCCAGAAGGTGATATCACCTGGGACAGATTCAAAGTGATTTTCTTAGAAAGATTTACTCCTCCCGAAGCGACCGAGCGATTATGCGATGAATTTTCTTATCTAATACAAGGAGACATGACAATTCCCGAATATCATAAGAAATTCAATGAACTTTCTCACTTTGCTCCTCATCTGATTCAAGATCCAAAGAGGAAAAATCTGAGATTTATTCATGGGCTTCAAAGGAAATACCGGAATAAAGTATTGGGGCATGTGAAGCTTCCTTTCTTTGAAATGATTTATATGGCTTACCAGTATGAAGATCTCCATAAGAAAGGGATGTTGCGGGACGAAGAAGAAGTCTGTTCTAATGACAAAACAGAGTCAGAAACTGATCGTCCCGAGGCCATAACAACGTTAGAGGTCAGTAAGAAGCCCAGTGCTAAGAGAAAAAGGGCTAAATCTGAAAAGGAACCAGTAAAGACCGTCACTTGCTCTAACTGCCACCTGAAGGGGCATTTCTCGATAAACTGCGGACCCTTAAGGAAGAGATTAAAAGGTGCACTTCAATCCCAAGAAGGACTTCAATCGAATAGAAAATGCAATCTCTGCCATCAGGCTGGTCATGTAAAGCAAGATTGCTGGCAGTTGAAAAAGACTGAAATAGTTCAAGTGAATGAAGTAGCAGAAACTTCTGATCCCTCGGCAAGTCAAAGAAGATCTGATGTTTTAGAAGGAACGCTTACTGTCAAAAACATTTCAGTCAAAGTACTGTTTGACACAGGCGCGTCACGAAGCTTTATTTCAAAGAGTGCCGCTAAGAAACTAGATTTGAATTTGAGGAAGCTCAAGGAACCAATGACTGTCCAGAATCCGGTCGGGGGTTCTATCAATCTCAGTTGGATTTGTGCAGTACCTGTCTCCTTTTCTTGCTATAAATTCCCTCTTATCTCTATCGTCATGAATTTTGATGAATTCGATATCATTCTGGGATTGGATTGGCTAACCAAATATGAAGCGGAGGCTAGATGCGCTGAGAGAGTGGTTAAAGCAAAGGCCCAATTGGGGAATTTTATAACCATACCATGTGAAGGCCCGACTGCTAATAGAAAAGACTTCTGGGCAGCTTTGAATGTTTCTCCGGCCCAAATAGAAAATATCCCTGAAGTCACGGAGAATATTCCCGACCTCATCAAAGACATTCCTGTCGTCAAGAATTATGCGGATGTGTTCGAGGAAGTTGTTCGCTTACCTCCGCAAAGAGAAATAGATTTCAAGATTGCTTTGATTCCCAATGCAAGGTCGGTAGTTCACGCTATTCGAAGAATGTCCTTGAAAGAGAAGGAGGAATTAGACAATCAAACAAGACAACTAGTATGGAAAGGTCTGATCAGGCCTAGTTTCTCTGATTGGGGTGCAGCAGTGGTATTTGTCCCAAAATCTGACGGTACTCTGCGGTTATGTGTGGATTATCGTGATTTGAACAAACAGACAATAAAGAACAAGTATCCATTGCCGCGGATTGATGATTTGTTAGATCGATTAAATGGAGCACAAGTATTCTCACGAATGGTCCTAGCTACAGGATTCCATCAACTTCGAATTGCCGAAGAGTGTGTTCCAATGACAGCGTTCAGAGGCCCCGACTTATTCTACGAGTGGTTAGTAATGCCGTTCGGCTTATGTAACGCTCCAGCTTACTTCGTCGATCTGATGAACAGAGTATTCAGAGGAGTATTGAATAAATTTGTTCTGGTTTTTATTGATGATATTCTAATCTTCTCTAAATCAAAGGCCGAACATGAAAAGCATCTGGAACAAGTGTTAGAAATTCTCAGAAGGAATGTATTAAAAGCCAAGTTTTCTAAATGTATCTTCTGGCAAGATGAAGTGAAATTTCTGGGCCACGTCGTATCGAAAGAAGGGATTGCTGTAGATCCAAGTAAAATCATAGCTATTCAGAACTGGAAACAGCCTAGTACTCCCACTGAAGTCCGCAGTTTTCTCGGATTGGCTAGCTATTACCGGAAGTTCGTTAAAGATTTTTCGAAGATATCTGGTCACTTAACGAAGCTTACAAAGAAGCATTCTAAATTCAAATGGACTCAAGAGAGTGAGGAGGCTTTCGAAGAGCTAAAGTTAAGATTAACGACAGCTCCAGTGTTAACCATCATCGATGGCAACCAAGATCTAAAAGTATGGACTGACGCTTCTAGAGAAGGCCTTGGCGAAGTGTTAATGCAAAGGGGTCAAGTGATTGCTTATGCTAGCCGTCAACTTAAGCCACACGAAAAGAACTACGTAACTCATGATCTTGAGTTATTGGCTATCATATTCTCGTTGAAAATCTGGAGACACTATCTTCTGGGTGAGAGATTTGAACTGTTTACAGATCACCAGTCGTTAAAGTACCTGTTCACTCAGAAGGACTTGAATTTGAGACAGCAACGTTGGCTGGAGTTTCTGGCAGCATATGACTTTGAAATTATATACACTCCAGGGAAAGCCAATGTCGTGGCCGATGCGTTAAGCCGAAAGAATGAGATGATCGCCAGTTTCGTCATCGCGACTTCGTTGATTGATAAGATATCGGCTCTCCAAGAAGACGACCAATTTATCAAAGGAATAAGTCAGCGAATTCGTGAAGGCAATGCTTCGGATTTCCAGCTAGACAGCGAAGGGATTCTGAGGTTAGAAGGACGAATTTGCGTTCCAGAAATTTCTGAACTCAGAAGAGATGTGCTTGATGAATGCCACAAATCTAAGCTCAGTATCCATCCGGGTGTGAATAAAATGTATAACGATATCAAACGCACATTCTGGTGGAAGTCGTTAAAAAGAGATATCTCGATATATGTTAGTCGATGCCCTACTTGCCAGCTAGTCAAAAGTGACCAACAGAAATTGGCTGGATTATTACAACCACTGGAAGTTCCTGGCTGGAAGTGGGAACATATTTCTATGGATTTCATTGATGGTCTGCCCAGAACCAGAAAAGGAAATGACAGTATTTGGGTGATCGTAGATCGCTTCACGAAGACCGCCCATTTTATACCTGTCAGATCAAACAGAACTGCTCAGAGTCTGGCGCAGATATACTTCAGGGAAATAGTTAGACTACATGGAGTGCCGCTCAGTATAGTCAGTGATAGAGATACAATATTCACTAGCAAATTCTGGGAAGCATTTCAAGTCGAGCTGGGAACGAAGTTAAACATGAGCACCGCTTATCATCCTCAGACAGACGGTCAGACTGAGAGGGTGAATCGCATTTTAGAAGATCTATTGCGGGCTTGTATTCTAGATTTCGGTGGATCATGGGAAGACCATCTGCATTTGGCTGAATTCTCTTATAACAACAGCTACCAGGCGAGTCTGACAATGTCGCCATTCGAAGCATTGTACGGCAGACCGTGCCGATCTCCTGCTTGTTGGGTCGAGCCTGGAAATAGACTTGTGTTGGGTCCCGATATGATTCGAGAAGCTGCCGACAAAGTTGATTTTATCAAGAAGCGATTACTCGCCGCTCAAAGCCGACAAAAGAGCTATGCCGATAGAAGAAGAAGTGATATATCCTTTGAAGTTGGCGACTATGTATATTTGAAAGTATCGCCGATGAGAGGAGTTATCCGGTTCGGTAAAACTGGAAAGTTAGCACCCAAATTTATTGGTCCGTTTCCTATTCTGGAACGGATTGGGACTCTCGCATATAAAGTTAAACTGCCTGACTGGTTGCCTGGAGTGCATGATGTATTTCATATATCTCAACTTCGAAAGCACGTTCATGATCCAGATTTGATCGTGGAAGAAGCAGCTCAGCAGGATATTGAAATTACTCCAGAATTAGCTGTGAGGCGAGAGCCGCTAAAGATTATCGGCAAAGAAACCAAAGAGCTGAGAAACAAGAAGGTTCACTTAGTCAAAGTGCAATGGAGTGGAGATCCGCGAGATTGTACTTGGGAAACTGAGGAGAGCATTCAGAAAGCTTATCCTAGATGCCGAGTGGATATCTCTGATTGACTCCGGTGCAAGGTATATTTACCATACTTTACCTCACCATTTAATTCTCTATTCTATTATAATTGTTTGAATGATTTTAGAAGAAAAATAGGAATTAATTTGTATGGCTTTGAAAGGTTAAAAACAATGGGATTGGTTGTAGTGTTGTGTGATCGTAGATTTATCAAACCACTTTCGACTTTGTTCCTTTTCGGGGACGAAAAGTTTTAAGTGGGGGAGATTGTAACGACCCAGAAAATCTGAACCAATTTAAATTTTTTTAAATTGGCTAAAATAATGGATTTTAAATATTTAAAATAAATATTTTAAATAATGGCGATGAAAACTGAGTTGAATCGACATTTGAAAACCAATATAATTAATTATAATTATATATAGAATTGAAAATGGCGCGGTAGTTCGATAAATTCGATTTCAAACTTCAATTGAATATACCGGGTGCAAAACAATCCGGATTTTAGTGAAACCAAAAATAATGGAATCTAATTGATAATATCTTTCCAACGAATCTGACCAATCGAAATTTGATAGAAGGAATCAAAGGATATGTCCAGTTGAAAATTCTGAATAGTCGCTATGAAATTCAGGCCCTTAAAAATGGACATTTTGCAAACGACCTCGGATTTCGATGAAACCACTTTTGTTGGATCCGCAGGGTCAAGTTATTGTTAGGTTTCAAATTTCATAATTTTTCGAATCAATATGTTAGCGTGGCAAAAGAAAACGCGTTTGACCAGTTTCTGTTGAATTTAATCGAATGGAAATTGGCCATTTTTCAAACGGTCTCAGAATTCGACGAAACTAATTTTGTTAGGACCGTATCGTCAATACGAAGTTAGAAAATATTTTTCTGGAATTTTTCTAGTTAGTATGTGATCCCGGTAATTTGAAATGTGCGTTTAAAATTCAATATAGTGATTTAAATGAAAATTCAAAAGGAAACTGATTATAACGATCAAATCAGCTTGCGATACATATCCCATTGTGTTCGGAATGGGGGTAAAACGCTATGGGCGACAGGCGGTGGGCCTCGTTTCGAGGTCGTATGTAAAAGTCAACCCTTTTTACCAAAATTAAATAATAAATTAATAAAAAAAAATATTTTAATTTCTCCCCTCCCTTTATCTTCATTGCCCCCCCCCCCCCCCCCCGCCGTTCATTTCGATTTCAAAAGAAAGAAAAAAAAAAAGAAACCTAGAACTATCGAGCGCCGCCTCCTCGAGACTCGACGCCGACGAACCCTGCCGCCGCCCTCCTCCGTACTGCTTCCCTCCTCCCAGGGCGAAATCCCCGAAGACCCCTCCTCCCCAGGTCGCACGAGCGCGACGAAGACCGAGCCCAGAACCATCGCGACGTGAATCCGCGAGCCCCCTGAAGCCTCGCCACCACCACCGAGATCCAGTGCCCCGCCTCCGACGATCTGCGAAGACCTCCCCCCCCTCTGTAAGTTCTATTTATTTATTTTATTTTAATTCTGATTTTTAAACAGCATTGAAAGCTGAATTTTAAATATGATTTAAATGATTTTAATAAGGGTTTTAAACTGTTTTTACAAAAGGATTTAAACTGATTTTTTTTTAAAAGAGAAAAAAAACTGATTTTTATGGTTTAAAAACTGAAATGTTTAAAAATAAAAAAAAATGATTTTTATAAAGTATAAAAACTGAAATGTTTAAAAATAAAAAAAAACTAATTTTGTTAAGTATAAAAACTGAAATGTTTAAAAATAAAAAAAACTGATTTTGTTAAGTATAAAAACTGAAATGTTTAAAAATAAAAAAAAACTGATTTTTATAAAGTATAAAAACTGAAATGTTTAAAAATAAAAAAAACTGATTTTTATAAAGTATAAAAACTGAAATGTTTAAAAATAAAAAAAACTGATTTTGTTAAGTATAAAAACTGAAATGTTTAAAAATAAAAAAAACTGATTTTTATAAAGTATAAAAACTGAAATGTTTAAAAATAAAAAAAACTGATTTTTATAAAGTATAAAAACTGAAATGTTTAAAAATAAAAAAAACTGATTTTGTTAAGGATAAAAACTGAAATGTTTAAAAGTATAAAAAACTGAATTTTTATAAAGTATAAAAACTGAAATGTTTAAAAGTATAAAAAACCGAATTTTTATAAAGTATTAAAACTGAAATTTTTAAAAGAGTAAAAAACTGATGTTTTAAAAAGTAAAAACTGATTTTTCGAAAAAGGATTTGAACTTTAAAAAGTCAAAAGAAAAATCATATTTTTATATATCGAAAGTAGAAATCAGATTTTTATATATTGAATAACATAGTAAAAATTCGATTTTTACATATGTAGAGAATACGGGCGAAAGCGACAAAAGGCGAAGATTTCCCTAAGGAAGTGTCGTGCAGTTGGATAGCTATTGGTGAGATTTCTGATTTAAAATTTATATTTTATATGTGTGAAATGAAAGTGAATTGCTATCTATAAATATATATATATATATATATATATATATATATATATATATATATATACGCCCCCTCGTCCACAAACCATGGACGATATTTATTGGTTGAAATTGTTGTGAAAATTTGATTGATAGCGAATGGTTGTTTGGGATTGTTTGTGATTGATATTGGTTGAAAGTGGTTGAAAAATACCCATTGGTGGTTGTGAAATATTTGGTTGAAACCACTTAGGATTAGTTTGTGGAAATGAAATAAATATATACATGCCGCCTGCGTGCGAACTAGATGCATGAACCCCATTGTCAAAAACCGCGAGGTTTTAAGGTAGAGCGAGGAGCCGTACTAGGGACGGTGCCGGTTTAACTACCCTGCCGTTATGCTGCCGAAATTTTGAATAATATTTGTGTCTTTGAATTATGTTCATATGCTTAAACTATATTTATTCATTGTATAGAAAACATTCATGTGTTGAATTGATATTCATTCGTTGTTTAGAAATTCATGTGTTGAATGGTATTCATATTTTGAAATAAATTGTTCGATAAAAAAAATCACATTTTTATCTATATATAGAAACTATAGAAAACATTCATGTGTTGAATTGATATTCATCCGTTGTTTAGAAATTCATGTGTTGAATGATATTCATATTTTGAAATAAATTGTTCGAAAATAAAAATCACATTTTTATTGAATGCATAAATCGTTGAAATGTGAAGTGTTAAAAATAGCCACTTGTTCAAAATAAACATATATGAGTTGAAATATTCATTAATTGGCTAATGAAATGATTTGCACCTATTTATGTAACATTAGAATGAATGGAGTTTTTAAACCAAATAGAAATCGAATATGAAGTCGAATAGAAATTGATAAATGATAAGAACTGTATATATATATGTACATGCAATATTCATTGAACAGGTTATATCAAAGGGGCTAGAGAAGAGGAATAAAATTTTGTGTCCGACAAATAGGTACACATTTACTGATTTGTTTAGGTGATGATTTTGAGCCTGTTGGCTAGCCGCTTGGCTTTTTCTTTTTCTTTTTGAGATTAGAAGGACCGGGAACGCTATTTGCAATTTCCCGATGCTCCCGGTGCATGGGAGGTTATGGCGAAATTTTTCCAAAATTTAAGGTGTTAGAAAAATATTTGAAGTGAAAATGATATGGAAATCATTGAATGAACTATATTTATATAAATATATAAATATAAATAAAATTAAAACGAAACGAGGCCGTGCAGTTCGTATTTTGAAACCGTGATTTCAAACGACTAGTGTGGGAAATCCGACCATTGGATTTTTCCCGAAACCTCAACCGTCGGGTTCGCCTTGGAAATATCTTCCCAACGACACCAACTTTGTAGAAATCCAACGGTTGGATTGTCTGGAATGTTTAATTCAAATCTGAAGAAAAACAGCGCCAGAAACGATTATATTTATTTATATATATAAATAGAATTATATTTAATCGAATAACGACGCTGCAGTTCGTATTTTGAAATCGAAAATTCAAACGATTGTACCGGGAGATCCGACCGTCGGATTTTCCCGAAACTGGAACCGTTGGGTTCGTTTTGAAAAGACCTTTCTAATGATGTAAATTTTGTGAAGATCCAACGGTTAGATTTTCAGATATGTGTAAATCAAATCTGAAGAAAAACAGCGCCACGGCCGCCTTATGGCCCGAAGCGTCGTTTTGAATAAATGGGCTATTTTAAAATAAATAAAAATAGCGATAAATAGTTATAAAATATCATAAGCGATATGGAATGGAAATAAACTGAATTTGCTTGATTTATGTGATATTTGATGGTTGAATGTGTTTGGTGTGAAAATTACATTAAAGAACAAACGTGAGGTTGTCAAATAATTTAACCATTGAAATAAATCGATTTGAAATTCTAAATATACGTGAATTATTTGAAAAAGCCGAGTTAATTCTCATTTCAAATAATTGATCGACGATTGAAAGTCGAAGATGAAGACGATGGTCGAAGACCGGAGATCTTCACCTCGTTTGGATGGTAACCGAGGTCCTGATTGGGAGGCATCCCGAAATATGGATAATGAGTGGTGATCATCCAGACGTACGTGGTGGTCGAAGGGTTTGCGAGGTATTTAGTGCCTCCGGTTTCGTTCAGACCCAGAACGGACTTGTAAATGGACTGTGTGTCCGACATTGGATTTTATTCTGTGTTGATTGATCTCTGTTAAATATACATCTGTTTGGCGGCGGAGAATTTATTCTTTTGCTTAACGCCCTTCTCTGAGACGCACGAGCTCAGAGGTTGTATATCGATGGACATCGGTCGCATGGCATGAATTGCCTGTGTGGCATGCTAAGATGCAGTGATCAGGGCTTCTGTTGAAAAGCAAAGTCTTGTGGTGATGATCAAAGCATCCGCCTGTGTGGCGTAGCTTTGTGTGAACGTGAATTCGCGAGCCTCACACCCCGGTATGAACCTAAAACGGGAGAAGGACCTCAGGGAGGGCCTGCGTTTCTTTCTAGCTAGGATGGTGTCAGTGACCTACCAGCCCTGACATTTATATACTTTTCACCTATGTGGTTGTTGCTGTTGCGAGGCGCCTCGGTTTGATCGGACGATCCGGGTCCGATGGAGTCATTCGTTGGCTCGTTTACGCCCCAAAGGGCGGGGAGACGTAGTGTTCAGGTATAATAATCCACATCGGTGGACCGACCATGTCGCTCCAAGGGGCAGTTGCGGCTGTTCCTGAGACACGGGCTAGAGCGTCTCGAATTCGGTAAGGACTATCTTTTGCCTTGGTTCATGACGGAAATCCAATTTACAAATACGTGACTGTGCGGTTTCGATTGTATATATACATTTGGCGACATAGTGGCATGGGACGCTCATGTCGTCTATGATTGATAGTTATGATTTGAAATTGTTTTCAAAACATATAGACACTAGCAATAATATCAAATGCCTTTGTTTTATTCGTATCAAGCATATCTTGGCCGTTATAAGGTAAAAACTCTATCCTCCGGTTTGCGTTGCATTGTGTGATGGGAACTGAGTCTTATAACGGCTTCATTTTTATAAAAAGCATAGCGATGTTTAAAAGAAAGATTTGTTTTAAAGCACTGGCAATCCAATGGAGTAAACCCGTTCCACGAAAGTGGCGTGGTCCTGTGATTAGCCATATTATATATGTGTTGAGTAGATTTCTCATACCAGTCCCATGACTGACTCGTAGTTTGTTTCACTTTCAAACTCGGGTGCCCCTTTTTCTACACGGGCAGCCTGGTATTCAGGTTTAGCTGGTTCTTTTCTGGATAGCTGGAGCTGAAGATGGATTCTATCATTTATTTCTTTTTATGCTGTTCAGCTCCTATTGTACATATTTTGTTTATTTCCGCTGTAGACATTTATGTATAGCTGAACTGTATTTGTACTAAGTAAGATCCTGTATACTGTGTAACTCTGATGATTACTTTTATCCAGTATATTTTGTTGTTCATTCTGGTGTATTTATTTAATTCTGTTCTGCTATTATCTGTTTCTGTGTTATATTCCAAAGATAACCTTGTTTCCGTGAGAACGGGAAATCAGGTCGTCTCAGCATGACATCATTATGGAACAATGGTCGATCGCTCCATCAGATCATCACCAGGTAAACCGCAGACCCGCTCGTCAGCCAAAAGAGACAACCATAACACAAGAACCTCAACCAAGGAAGTCACTCACAAGCTCATTAAGACACTCGCTCCATTGAGTCGCTCGCCCGTAATAGCCAACTACAGCTCTAGACAGTTGGCAACAACTAGCCAATGGCGCGATAAGCAATTAGTAGAACGAGCGGTCATAGTAGACAAAAGCAGATCTGATATCATCTCTAGGGGATCTCAACTATAAATAGACGAGGACCATCAACATGAAAGGGATTGAATCTAAGAAGCCACGAAGTGCCGCTAAATTCCATCCTCAACTAAATCTGGTCATGGCGTCAAGCTCAGCTTCTGAACAATGGAGACACTCATCTCCTCAACCATCCATCCACCTTCTTCCTCTTCAAATTATACCATTCTCATGTATAATTCCTTGATTGAAATATATAATTGAGGGTATATTGAGCGAATAGTGAGATGAATGAAAGAGACATCTGATGTACTTTGTAATTCTGATTATCTAAACGGAAATCGCCATCATAGTGGACGTAGGCCTCGTTAACGGCCGAACCACTCTAAATCTCGTCTCTATTTACTTTATTTGCATTTTTGTTTTTCAATTACTTGCTAAACACGGTTCCACAATTTCCTTACCGAATCGGTAAAGTTCAATCTTAGTACCTTTGGATGTTTGTGCCATTTTTTGTGTAAACATTTTGGCGCCCACCGTGGGGCCGTGTTAACTTGTGTTTTTACTCAGATCTGACAAGATCCGTTCAAGAGGAGTTCATTTAGAGGTATGGACATGCTAAGGAGAGGAAGCGACGAAATCAGCAGCCCCTGCAATAGCGTTAACACCATAACGCTGTCTCCCACTGATTCCGAAGCGGAGGAGTCGCCAGAAATGGAAGGAACTGTAACCAGAAGGAATTTGGAAGAGGCGATGGTAGGATTAACAAGTCAGATAGATATTCCAAGTGACGCGATGATGAAAAAGCTTGAGTCACTGCTAGCCATCCAAGCTGCTACCGCGAAGGCTGCGTTGAATGCCACCAGTTTCCCGTTAGATCAAACAAATCGTAATCCAGACATAGGGCTCTCCGCCTCAAGCTCAAGACAACGGGATTTCATTCAGAGGACTGCGCGGTGCACTGGCCGGGATGATGAAAGAGACAGCACGCCGACACCCTACCACCCCGACGACCCAATCATGAAGCCGAACGACGGTCATGCCGCCATGAGAGCGCCCGGTCTTAGAGATCGCCCAAATTCCTTGGTCTTAGGCCCCGGGGCATGTCCGAACCAGTGCCAAGTAACAAATCCATGGGTCCGGACGAGGAGCAAAAGTACATCTCAGGGATGATAAAAACGATTATGGGGGATAGTCTAAAGACGAAGGAAGACCGAGAAGGGCTAGAATCTTTTCCAACTAAAACCCCACTCACCAAAAGGGTTAGGAGGACTGTATATCTACGAAGATTCGAACCTCCATCGCTGCCGCCTTATGATGGGACAAGCGACCCCGACATGTTCCTGTGTAAGTATGACCAGTATATGAATGAGGCAGGCGCTACTGATGAAATTAAATGCCTCTACTTCCCAACCTACCTTGAAAGGGTGGCTTACTTGTGGTTCATGAAACTGCCGCCGCGATCAGTGGACGACTTCGTAACTCTGGCTAAGTTGTTCAATGAGCAGTTCGCATCACATGCACTCAAGATCCAAAATGCTGCGAAGCTGAGCAAACTGCAACAAAGACCAGGGGAGCCCATTAAAACTTTTCTCGCCCATTTCAACATGGCAGTAAATGAAGTCAAGAATTTCGAACCCTATCTAATTCTGACGGCTCTTAGGGGGCGATATGTAAGGAAACCAATTTGGGACAATGGATCAAGAGAAAGAAGCCAAAAACACTCGAGCTATTACTCAACAAAGTTGAGAAGTATTCAGACGCTGAATAGGACACACAAAGCAACCTTGACAGTCAAAAAAGAAGTAGTGAAGGAGAAGACAACCGGGCAAAGAAGAAACTGCGATTCTTCAAAAATTCCAAGTTCACCCCTCTCAATGACACCATTGATAACATCTTCATGGCAACCAGAAACACCGAGAAGTATCCGATCTTAAAACAAAAACAGGTCAAAGATACAGCCATGAGGTCCGGAAGGTTCTGCCAATTCCATAAACAGCTGGGACACGACACCAACGAATGCAGACACTTGAAGTCAGTAATTGAAGGGCTAATCCGGAAGAATCATTTGCAGCAATATGTACAACATCGCAGCAATCCCCCCGGCCTTCCGTGAACGAGGGGCAACATGTTTTGAAAGAAAAGGGACACAAATCTGAAGGATTAACTGCCAAAGTCTCAACTGCGGATCATCAAACTAGGACTCTCATCATTCTACTTTACCTTCTTGATTTTATCTTGTTACTAAAGTTGTTTTATCTTACTCTGTCAACTCACTATGTTCGTACTAATTTAGCGATTTACAAAATTTCGTGCATCAGGAATTAATTATGTGTCTATCTGAATAACACACTTATTGAACCATGCTTAAAGCAGAACAATCTTTTGAAATGTAGGCACGATAAAAGACATCCCCATGTACACAACTGAGCAATTACGAAAATCCAGGGGCAATGTTGAACAAAGCAGCTAAGGAATTGCGAAACAAGGTCAAACAACATGGTTGAGCACATCGTTTCAAAAGAAAGAGAGGGGGCCACTCCATGGCAAATATCGAGTTCAAAGGCCATGCCCCACCTCATGGAATGTACCAAATGCTCAGAAAACACCCATACAGAGGACTGGCACTGGGTTCTAAATGAAAAAGCAAGAAAATCTCCAAACCCGTCACTCAGATGAAATGCTGATTCCAAAAGGCGCCTTCTAAGGCACATAACACGGACCCCTTAAAACCACAACTACATTCGGAAGCAGCAAGGGTGAACACCAACCTTCAAAATATCAATGCCAAATGGAAAGCAATTCAATATGTCCCACGGATAAAAAGCCAAGCCCACTAAAGGAACACCTTCTTAGGTGCAGGATGCGAGCTCTCCGACTTGAAATTTTTTGAGAAGTTGAACCCGTGTCTGTTTCATAGGGCGAGGCGCAAAGTCGGAAAGACTGACATGTCCCGAAACGAAAAAAAATGCTAATCCTAGGGGACACCTTCTTAGGTAAAGGACGTGAAGTTTGTCCCTTTAGAGTCAAAAGCTCGACGAGATAAACTAATGTATGCTCCTCGGATAAAGCATAAAAATGGGGAAGGATTAAAAACACGTTGGAAGGACTAGCACCAAACAGAAATCCTAGCCGAAAGGGGGTGTTAGAAATCCTAGCCGTATGGGGGTATCCATTCTAGAACCATTTTGAGATAACCAAAACAATCAAACAAGGCCTAGAATGGATCGAAAATCCATAACCCAAGACCTCCCCAGGGGGCAGGTGTTCAAAACCAGTCTCCGAAGGACTCTGGTCACTGAGTTAGTGAGGCATGGGGATGAATACCATAAAATTAAAAGATACCAATTGCGTTCATAATAATACAAATGCGTAGGAACCTTCGATAAACGATAAGCGATAGGATCTATAAATACAAATTAAATTTGAAAGTAACAATACAGACTAAAATTCGGGCATCGACGAACGATTAGCAAAAATGCCCGACCGAATATGCAAATCAGAAAATAAAGGTGCAGCGGACGACGCACCAGCACGAGGATATAGCTAAGTTGCGCAATAAAAACGCAAATATGACGAAGTCTAAAGCAGACTGCGGAAGCTACAATTATAAATATAACAAGCGAGGCTGGTTCCCGCTTACACAAGCCAGACTAGAAAAAGTATCGTCTAAAAACCAAAATAACAAAACAAGTGAAGTACCGGCAAGCCATCAGCAATTACACAAGGTAAGATATGATCCTCTCTCTGGAATCAAGGGCCTCAATGAGCTCGGCCCTCTCCTTCTCCAGAGCACTAATCCGATCACCGAATTCCTTGTTTGCTTGTTGGAGATCTTCGACAAGAGAAATCCAGGCGCTCACTCGCTTCACAATGTAATCTTTGACAGTGACAATAAGATTCTCAACCAAGTGAGGGCGTTCCTCCAGCTGATTAAACTTGGCCAGTATGCAGTCTTTCATGTTATCCATCTTGCCCGCAATTATCCATTTGTCAAATGGATCTATGTACACATCAGAACGAGAAGTGGCTGGGCACCGGGCCAAAAAATCCTTAACAATCTCAGGATCAAAAGGATTGGGAACGCGAAGAGGCTCCAGAACGCTTGGAGGATCTAGGGTTAAAGATGAAGAGAACATACGGCTCAGAACAGCCTGGAAATCTTGGACAGGAAGCTCGTCCAGCAGGCAGCAACTTCGAACATCATGTGCATCCTAAGTTTCTTTTCCATTGGATACCTTCTTACCGCCAGCCCCTCTTGGCGACTTCTTCTTGAGTCGCTTTGATATCAAGAATTACATCCTCGGACGGCCTGTTTCAAGATAGAAATTAGTAGGAGCTCAGACGACAATCTAACTAGGCTCTGGCGTAGACAGAAACATTTCATCAAACAATTTATAAGCCAATGGCCAATGCAGACTTCGAAGAAAATTACCAGATGACTCATATTCCTCAGAAAGAATTACAACAACGAACATTGTCAAAAATCATACAGATGTAAGACACCCCAACTCGGGAGCATGTGAGTATTCCAGGCACAGCAGAATAAACAAAGAGGGAAGAAGAGTTACCCAAGAAAATCATGGTATCATGAAGCCGAGAAAAGATCGTCCAAAAAGGTGAAAGCGCCTGGAAATGCCAAAGCAAAGGAATGGAACAAGGAAGTTAAAATCTTTTGGAGAAAAATCCGGACGGGAACATCAAAACACAGGTTACCTGAAAAGACTCCCAAGGAAATCAGCTAAGACCAAAAGATGCTACGAGAAATATAAGAATGAAATAAAGCAGGTTAAAAGCAGGTAAAGAAGATTAAAAGATGCACATCCAATAGTTTCTCGCCACATCAGCCGAAGTGTGATGTCACACAAAAGCGTCCCATCAAATTCCAATTGGTCGCCAGCAATTATCCGCTCGCGCAACAACGCAAAGAAAGGTCCAGACAACCCAACCAAAGGGATAACATTAACAAAGCGATTTTACCCTCTTATGCGATCGACCCCCTGGTGAGTATTCCAAACAATGTGCGACTACCAAATATGTCGAAGCCCGTGATTCTCTATTAAAAGAAATCACGAACTTCGAGGGGCAAGTGCTAATCCCTAAAAAATCCACCCGCACATTGATCAGAGAATTCCTAACGAACACCCATCAGATCGGTCAAGCGCAGTACCACTCCAAGCATTAAGGCTAGAGCACGAAGTGAGATATCTAAGCAACAAGCCCAAAATGGGGCAGTCATCCTACGAGACCGACCACAACCATACAACTTACCTTAAAAAGTGCGATCGAGTAAAGATAAACATCGCATACTTTGGAAACCCGCATAAGGCAGCAAGAGGATGCACGACTCAGGTATCGAAGCCCGATCGCACATATATCGCAAACCAAGAAATAAGGCCATACGCACACATGAAGGCCGCCCGCTAATTGCAACACCAGTCGCTCAAAATTCAAATCTATGAAGCAGACTCATGCTAACCTCCCTAGAAGAGCGCCACGGCACTTCGGAGCAACCGAACATCGGTCGACCATTTCAAAGACCATAAAGACCTTCTTTCACCCGTTTAGGACAGGCATGACATCACTATGGAACAATGGTCGATCGCTCCATCAGATCATCACCAAGTAAATCGCAGACCCGCTCGTCAGCCAAATGAGACAACCATAACACAAGAACCTCAACCAAGGAAGTCACTCACAAGGTCATTAAGACACTTGCTCCATTGAGTTGCTCGCCCATAATAACCGACTACAGCTCTAGACAGTTGGCAACAACTAGCCAATGGCGCGATAAGCAATTAATAGAACGAGCGATCATAGTAGACAAAAGAAGATCTGATATCATCTCCAGGGGATCTCACCTATAAATAGACAAGGACCATCAACATGAAAGGGATCGAATCTAAGAAGCCACGAAGTGCCGCTAAATTCCATCCTCAACTAAATCTGGCCATGGCGTCAAGCTCAGCTTTTGAACAATGAAGATACTCTTCTCCTCAACCTTCCATCCACCTTTTTCCTCTTAAAATTATACCATTCTCATGTATAATTCCTAGATTGAAATATATAATTCAGGGTATATTGAGCGAATAGTGAGATGAATGAAAGAGAGATCTGATGTACTTTGTAATTCTGACTATCTAAACAGAAATCGCTATCATAGTGGACGTAGGCCTCGTTAACGACTGAACCACTCTAAATCTCATCTCTATTTACTTTATTTGCATTTTTGTTTTTCAATTACTTGCTAAACACGGTTCCACAATTTCCTTACCGAATCGGTGAAGTACAATCTTAGTACCTTTGGATGTTTGTGCCATTTTTGGTGTAAACGTTTAGCCAACGAATTCATTCACAGATTATGCCAATATCAGACTAATTATGTCGTTTTTAACAGATTTAAACTTCTTTACAAATTACAGCAGATTATTTGTTCTACTCAATTGAGACTGCGGATTTACATACCCAAATTTCAGAATTCAGTTTTCAACAAATTTAGCAGAATATGCAATTAAAACACCTCTCTTTCCATTAACATATCTTGCTTAATCATAAATTAAGCCTATAAATCTACATGCCCAAATTATGGTCATAATTCAGAACATAACATAAGCCCCTAAATTTTAGTTAAATTTGCACTGTACAGAATATTCTCTAAAAACCCCAAAACCATGATGAACAATATAAATTATGACAAATTATAGCCTTTGATTACCGCATATGTCAAATATCCAAAAACCCAAATTAGGCGTATCCACATTAATAGTTATCCCTATTTTAATATAGGTTTCAGGCCTTGGTCACATATCTTTTCTTCCAAGTCATAGATTGTTATATGAAATATGCCCCAAATCTAGATCTTAAATTACAACATCTCAAAATCAGATCTTGAATTATATCATGCATCATGTCCCCAAATTACAAGTCATATGATATTATAAAATCCTGAACCATCATACGTAGTATGTATAGATCTAGATCTTAATTTACAATATATGTTGTGTTCTCAAATCAGCCACAAATCAGTTATATCCAATTATGCATCATTCAACATTTTCCTCACTTTTTAACGTTCGTGCGTACATCTCTTATGAGAATCTGGCTCAGGCTCGTCGTAGCCTGGCTATAAAACAAAAAGGAAGAAGAGAGGGAAAAAGATACAGAACAGTCACAACAAGATAGATCCATAGAAAAACAGATCTGATAAACAAAAGTTTGCATAATCTCAGATTCAGATTCACAACAATGTCAAGATAAAAATTAACTTTTATATCTGAAAATAACTGTACTCACTAATGAAAAGAAAGTCTTGTTTTCTGGGATCTGTTTTCTGAAACTGATTTGCTCTCCTTTGATGTAGACTAATCGTTCTTTTAATCCTATTCAGACTAGGAGAAGAAGCTCTAGTTCTAGCTTAGGTTTCAGCAGAGTAGCGACACCATTGATTTATTTTTAATTAGAATTAGGGTAGAGTATAGGCGTAATGAAGTTGTGCAGAGAAAACAATAGGTCTAGGGGTGTTTAAATAGGTTAGAGTTCACGAATCGGATCAGAAAGGCGTCCAGGTGCAGAAAAATGGATTTGTCCTCGGATCTGGAAACAGGGGGGAGGTCGACCCAAGTGTCGACCTGTATACCCAGGTCGAACCCCAGGTCGACCCCCTGGTCGACCTGGGTCCTGGGCGGGAATTTTCCCGCCCATCCCGGGTGTTTGTTCTGAATTTCGAATTTGAATTTTTGAATTTCGGGCTGGTTTTTATTGAAACTTCTAAAGGACATATCTTCTTCATACGGAGTCCGATTTACGAAAACTTGGACTCCATTCCAAGAAGAATTCCGAGATGAACGCAATGGTGTAACCCGTTTCCCTTATTTATTCTGTTACAATTTAATTATTATCTTATTTTGTTACTCTTATGTTCACAGAAAATACGGGGTGTTACATAGATTATCCCCCTTTTTTCTATATATTATTTTCTTTTGTTAAAAAAAAAAAGCACATTGATCATGGCTGGAATCACACACTTGACATCATATAAAAGTCATACATACTAGAACTGATTTGAGCAATGCAGAAGCCAGCGGGAATGAAAGAATGTGTTAAACACATAAAATCGGCAATAATAGAAAGCTACTAAAATCAAGGAAGTTAGTAACTAGGGAAAAAGAACTTTAATTATTCCAAAGCCCATCATATATTAAACTACCAGCCCTTGTGCAGGTTCCAAAATCTCTTGACATAGTCCAAAAAAACATTGTAATAGAGAACCTTTCATTTGTATTCCCCGCCACTCTATGAACTACGCTCTTTATTGTCGTTACTTATTATGTGCATCAATGCAACAGAAATACATATACTGATTTACCTAACTATTTAAAGCAAGAAAGTTGAAAACTTAAGATTTTCAGTTACATTAGCATAATTGCCTAAGTCTAATAACCCATATAGATGATAAAAGCATTAGGGTAATGGAAACCCCGTCTTTCGGCATCTGAAGTTCATCAACTTCTCTATCCAGCAATAGAAAATGACTCCACATCTAGATGAAGACCAAGCACAAGATGATGTTTCGTGCATTGTGGGTTGTAATTGAATCTTATAGTCACCTTCACTTTCTCCTTATATATTTATGTAGATTCTTGCAAATTCAGCAATTTACAAAAGCCAGTTGAATTACATCTACTAGTTTCCTCATCTACATTGTGTACTCATGAAACTTCCACTTACACGCATGCAATATATTTGTACATGTGTAGTACTTAACAATGCATATATACATGACAGAGACAAAGAATGATAATTAACCTAAAGGAAGGAGGATTTTCAGTTCATAAATCAACTAACTAAATATGAGTGCAAATTTAGATTGTTAAAACAAGCCATATTCAACTCACTATAAAAACATCTGTATATCTAAATGTTGAGCTTAAAATTCAATATATTTTATGTAGTGTAATTAAGTTGTTCCTTCAGAAAGGTTAGCTATATTTTTTCCAATTTTTTCTAATACAAAACTAATTTGTTTAGTTGAACAAATATCCAATTATGTTATAGTGTACCGGAGATAAAAAATTAATTGAAAATATATCTAGCATGCGTTCCAAAACCATGCATAGTATACTAAAGATAAAAACTCAAATGAAAATATAACCAGCATGCGTTCCAAAACCATGTATAGTGTACTAAAGATATTATTGTTTAATATATCTAGTTTTGTTAATTATATCCATTATTGAAGTAGAAGCTGAAAATATATTTTACTATTATACTCAGCTGTGTGTAGAAATTGAAAATATATTTAGTTAATTATATCTATTTTTTGTGTACAAAAGATGTAACTTGTAAAGAATATATCATAATTTAGAAATAACTAACCACATACTAAATATAGTATTGTTTTAACATGCAACGACTATGTATAATACTAAACAAATACGTAAATAACCATGTGGAATACAAATATAAAATTGCTTTGATACATTTCTGTCAAAAACTCAAGTAAGCTAATATGTTATCTAATAAGTTATATCCTTTTGATTCGATTAGAAATTTATTCATAGGATCACATTTTAAAAAGAAGATAAACTTTTGAAATCAAAATTGGAAAATAATAATTCAATGGTATTCAATTATGGGTTTCTTAACCACCTTAAAACAAAGGCATATACATATGAGACTCATTTGAGTTTTTACTTGAGTCTAAATTGCAACCTCACCAACTCCTCAAATAAACAAACACCGTAATGAAAACAACTTAAGTCATGAACTATGTCGGTTGTAGGTACGAAGGGAGAATAGGCAGCGTGATGCAAACATCTGGACAACAAACAATAACAGTGTTAGGTTATATATGTTCACCTTTGTTCTAATACCTAATTAAATATACATGATAGCTCATGAACTACGTGGTCTAGTGTCTTGTTTCTATGCATACTCCAACTAGTAAGTAATTTTTATGCTTGCGAATGGGTTGGCGTGTGTGCTTGTGAAATGATATCAAGGATTCCAAATATTAAAATAAGAGGCTGAAAATTAATATCTTGCGTAGTTTTGTATAGTTTGTGCTTTGAATATGTTATCAAGACAACAAGTATTACTATCAGTTCACATTATCGTAAAAAATATCTTTTAGTTTCTACGCTTTTGAATAACAGAAAAAATATTAGAAGATACTCTTTAGAGGTTTGTAACAGACCGTCTTTCGTCCACTTCAAGTTGGTAACTAAACCAACTCAAACCGTTCGAAATGACAGAATGTTATTAGCTTCTGAGGTAAATAGAATAAATCACAGAATCACAGACACAAAAAGACAGAATATCTCGCAGCGGAATAAATAAATTATACAATAGTAGTTCATGAAGCTACTAAATAAAAGTCAAAAATTTATACATAATATCAGAGTTACAAAATTAAATACAGCGGAAGTCTAAATACAAGAATTTCTAATACAAAGGAGAAATAGCCAGAATCAACAAGTAGAGGTGGTATCTTCAATAGTCTCCAGCTTCAAAAGGTGAAATCTCAACACTGCAATACTCGATCTGATCCGAGCAATAATGCAAAACAAAACAAATAGGATCAGGACTAACATTCTCACGGAAGTAAATCAACTTAAATGAAATATTCAATAAAATGCATCAGTAACTTAGAGGATGTTTGGGATCACCATCCTCTAAGGATCCGTTAAACTAATATCATATAATATAATACGCTATTACAATAGTGTCTATGTTTAAATATACTATTGAAAATAGTGTAAGCGGGATTACCATTATTACCCTTACACCGTTTATATCGTTATCGTACAGTTTGCATATAACGCACCAGTACGTCGGCGGATAGGGATGCGCCGTGATACGACAACGCTAAATCAAAATCGTAGGGGGCTCGATCAGGATAATATGACAAGGCACACGAGGAATACCCACGGTAGGATTCTACCGATGCACGCCCGGACCGGTGGTAACGCATAGCCGCAACTACCGCCCACCTCGAACAACACTCCCATAATCAAGGGTGGCCACCAATCAAATCACAAAGTAATAGATATAGTTCGAAGAAGTGTGTCCGATGGAGGTGCGACCTCACTTAATCACGGTATAGCACCTGTTTTAGTCATTTTAATTATGACCCAAAGGTCAAGGCTATCCATCAACGTTCTCTTTCTTCAATCCAGTAATCGCCACCAGACCATTCTACTTCATTCTGGAACTCCACCGCGTACACAGTTGTTAAAGTGGTTTTCGGTATTGGCAGACAGTATGACAATATCCGATCCCGGTCTCTTTAACAACCAAACGTTTACATTTTTCACACCGTGGCCATTTTAATAAAATCATATCTTGAAATAAATTGATTTAAGAAATTTCTTTAATTCAAACCAAACAGTTTATGAATCAATTCCATATATAAAAATTATTTCAATTCATATTCAGTCAAGTTATAATCGAAATTATATACTCATATCAATTGTAAATTCAAATTCCAATTAACTACGTAGTTCACGTTCATTTCCTATACAGTTCAATATTTAAGTCAATTCAAAATTCGCATTTAGTTGATTAAAATCAAATTCATTGAATCAAGTATCGTTATATAAATTTAATTCTTTAAACCTCGCTTTTAAATCGCAAAATCAAAACTTATCCACCTTTTGAGTTTATTATTAAAGTTTATAAAATATATATAAAATAAGCATTGAAAATATTGTTTATAAGTTATAAATTTATATAGAAAATAACTTTATAAACATATATAGGTTTAAATTAATTCAGAAGTAGGTTTAGAAAGAATAATTTATTATAATATATTAATTTAAAGTTAAAAGTACATATATGATTAAATTATACGGTTTAAAATAAATAAATTATAAGTAAAATCTTAAATAAGCATTTAAATACATTTTTACTTATAAAATCATTTTAAAACATATAATTTATAATTTACAAAATTTAAGTATAAATCTTTAAAATATAAATATAAAATATAAGATCTTAAATTAGTATTATTACAATCAATTTTCCAAATCATTTTAATTCGAAAACATGACCAACGGTGTCCGTATATAGTTTTCTACCCTATGGTCAAGTGATACGGATATTTATCATTTCAACCCGCAATTTATAAAATTTCTACGGGTTTATCATTTCAACCCGTAATCCCAAATTCAGTGAAAATCGTTCAGGTCTATCATTTCAACCCATAACGATTTTCCCTAATCTAATGTCCGTTCGGGTATGTATCATTTCAACCCTTAGTGATTTTTCCTAAACTAGGGGTGTCTACAACATAACAAATCATCACATATCATCAATCACATCATAGTCATATAAAATCAGTGTACATACTGTCATATGAATATCGTGTCACATATGAAAGTGTATATTTTAAACCAGCAATTTCTACTGACAATCCTATACATTTCATAACAGTTCATTTAGTTGATCTAACATCTATGAAGTAATGTGAGTCAGGTGTGAGATAAACTCACTTTTCGTGGCGTAGATTAAAGACAATAGATGGATTTATGCAGAATTGAAACGACGACTTCCATGCACGATTCAAAATAATTTCAACTCGATGATCGCTCAATATTTTATTTTATTTTATAAGAGGAGAAGGGATTTTCTCAGCAAAACAACATAGAAATTGGATTTGTGGAACAGTTTACGAAACCTTTTTTTCATAGGTATAAAAGGAGCAACACAATTACACAAAAATTCCATTACCTTATATATATTATATATAAAACATACACATCAAAATTCTTACATATATATTTTTTTTTATAAAAAAAATCAACTCTACAATCCAAACACCTATCAAATTTTCAAAAATATTTTCTTTATAAAAAGAAAACAAAATAGAAACTTAACCCAAACTCATGCATACAACAGCTATATACATATTATATAAAGGGAGCGGTTATATGAACACAAAAATTTGACATAAATCAAAAGGTATAATTTCTCAACCACATGATCAATTTATCTTTATGTGAGGGGTGCAAATCATGAGGTAATCTTATGGTTTAGATTTTATATCACTCAATTTGTGTCAAATCTTTGTGTCTAAATAGACTTTCCTTTATATAAATCACACAAACACATACATGTAGGCGAAATAAAAAAAAAAAGCACGCCCCAAACAAACACACACACACACACACACACACACACACACACACATATATATATATATATATATATATATATAATATAAATTAAACATAAATCAACACAAAAAAACTGAAGTAAGATAAACCCACACAAACACATAACTTGACCCAATGGGCAAGGGAAATGCAAGAAGGATGGATCATGATTTTTACCAAAAAGTTACAAAACTAAACCAAATTTTTAACCATTTTAAAAGTGATTTTTGAACAAGTTAAATTCAGAATTTGGAAAAATCATAAACTGAAAAGTTGTTACAAATTCTTTTCTCTTCAAATTAAAAAAAAGAAAAACCAATTTCCGATAAAATTTGAAGAAGATATGATCAAAACAGCGACGAACAGATATTTGAATCTGAAATCTGGCTTAAAAAACGCACCTGAAAGATTGGCAGTTTCGACCAAGAAAAATTCGAAATCTGAAAAAGTGTATTGCACAAAAGTTTTAGCTCTTTCAATTTTACACAATTTGAAAAAAAAGTGAAGTCGATTTGGGTTCCGTATGAGGAAGTTATGGTCCCTACAAAACAGAACAAAATCTGAAAAAAAATAGAAAATAAAAGGAGAAAAAGGAGAAGAGATTGATGGATTTGATTGCTTCTATTTCTTTTTGGTTTGAGAAGTTTCTCCATTAGATTTAGATGTAGATCTTGATTTTAGCCATGGTTGATTGCTGAGAATTTTGGAGAAGAAGAAAAAGGGAATGGTTGTATGAATGAATAACATGATGATATAAACAAAAAACCACTGTAAATAATTATTCATGGCTTTCCAATTTTTAATGTTAATTAATGAATGTGTCCCCGCAAATTAATTTTCACCAATTCAAATTCAAGCCAGTATTAATATAAATGAGAATGTAAAGAAAGATATTGATTTTACACACACACACACACACACACACATATATATATATATATATATACATATATATACATATACATACATATATATATATATATACACACACATATATATAGAAGCTTTCATATCTTTATAAACGAAGAAGAAGAATATAGGGAGGGGTGGAGAGATAACAGTAAAAGAACATAGCAGGTTATAAGGAAATGGGAATGGAAAGTTTTAAATTGCTGTATTATTTTCATGAACTAATGCTTGAAAAGTGACAACAACTTTGAAAAAAATTTAGGAACCGAAGGGGTTATTGGGAAGGATTCAATGTTTAAGAACAAATAGATTTTAAAAAGGGAATTAAATAGTTGTTTCACAAAATCAGAGGAACAAAAGGAAATAATTAAAGAAAATGGGACAGTGTAAATTTCCAAAACAAGTAGTTAAGAATGGCAACTAAAAAAATTAGAAGTCAAAAAAAAAAATGACAACAAATTATTTCACAAGGAATTTAAATATATATATATATTTACACTAAATGAATCAAAGGAGATGAACGGTTAAATTTTGAAATAATAAACATGCAAGGAAAGTAATTGTACTAATAAATGGACATTGAATTTTAAAAGTTACACATTAATTGCAAATAAAAGGAAATATAAATCTTTAATTCAGAGGACGAATTAAATTAACAACCATGTAAGGAAAGGAATAATATCAAGGAATAGATGTTTAACTTTAAAAATGTAAACGGTGTTGGCAAATAAAGGAAATGATATAAATATATTTTTTGCAAATAAAATAAATAATAGACGAAATAAAAAAAATCCAAACAAATAAAATAAATAAAACAAAATTTAAATTAAATCATTAAATAAAATATACTCTAAAAATTGAGGTTGTTACAATCTCCCCTACTCAAACCTTTTCGTCCCCGAAAAGGAACGAGGTAGAGAAATAGTAATTAAATAATTAATATTTTTAAACCAAAGGTTCATATTTATATTCACATCTATATATATACACACACACATATATATATATATATATCACAAATTAAAATCTTTATAATCTATTTAAATTTATAAATTTCGATATATGCATAACTTTATAAACTATATCATTATAGATTTCAACTAAGATAATATCATTTTCTTACAAAATCTACATCTTTACCTCTTATTCAAAATGTATAGTTTATAAAATATAAAGTCTTAAAGTATAAACATCAAATCCTTTCAAAACATTGGTATTATCATAACATAATATTATTTACGAATATATATATATATATATATATATATATCAAAATTTCAAATAAATATTAAATAAGAATACTCTTCTTCTACTTCTTATCTCGTTATAGACAAGGATAAGTTATAGAATTCGAGGTAAAAGTTGAACGAACGAAAGAACCTAATCAAAGAGGATCTACGAAGGAAGATAGACTCAATGGACAGGAAATCACAGGAAAAGAATTTAAAAATATATAAAAAAAATTGTATCCGAAAATATTTGTTTAAAACTTTTAAAACTATTTTAAAAACCATTTATACTTTTAAAAATACGCTCACTCGCAAGAAGGATTCAGCGACTGATTCCACTCATTCTAGGGTATCACTACCCTATCTCTAATGAGCTTTTACCTCATAGGCTAAAGCTTTGATAAACCAAAGCTCTGATACCAAATGTAACAGCCCTAGGCTTTTCAACCATCAGGCAGTGAGCTAACCTCCCACCGTGACATACAGTGATACCTCAGAACTGATTTTACGGCCAGCCTCTCGACTGCAACAACCAACCCAATCTTCCCATTGGGATGTGTAGGGGTAAGAGTCTCCTGCTCGCCACCAAACAGCCAAGCGAGAACCCCCTATCACATTCTCTAACCAGCTCTGATACCAAATGTAACAGACCGTCTTTCGTCCACTTCAAGTTGGTAACTAAACCAACTCAAACCGTTCGAAATGACAGAATGTTATTAGCTTCTGAGGTAAATAGAATAAATCACAGAATCACAGACACAAAAAGACAGAATATCTCGCAGCGGAATAAATAAATTATACAATAGTAGTTCATGAAGCTACTAAATAAAAGTCAAAAATTTATACATAATATCAGAGTTACAAAATTAAATACAGCGGAAGTCTAAATACAAGAATTTCTAATACAAAGGAGAAATAGCCAGAATCAACAAGTAGAGGTGGTATCTTCAATAGTCTCCAGCTTCAAAAGGTGAAATCTCAACACTGCAATACTCGATCTGACCCGAGCAATAATGCAAAACAAAACAACTCGGATCAGGACTAACATTCTCACGGAAGTAAATCAACTTAAATGAAATATTCAATGAAATGCATCAGTAACTTAGAGGATGTTTGGGATCACCATCCTCTAAGGATCCGTTAAACTAATATCATATAATATAATACGCTATTACAATAGTGTCTATGTTTAAATATACTATTGAAAATAGTGTAAGTGGGATTACCATTATTACCCTTACACCGTTTATATCGTTATCGTACAGTTTGCATATAATGCACCAGTACGTCGGCGGATAGGGATGCGCCGTGATACGACAACGCTAAATCAAAATCGTAGGGGGGCTCGATCAGGATAATATGACAAGGCACACGAGGAATACCCACGGTAGGATTCTACCGATGCACGCCCGGACCGGTGGTAACGCATAGCCGCAACTACCGCCCACCTCGAACAACACTCCCATAATCAAGGGTGGCCACCAATCAAATCACAAAGTAATAGATATAGTTCGAAGAAGTGTGTCCGATGGAGGTGCGACCTCACTTAATCACGGTATAGCACCTGTTTTAGTCATTTTAATTATGACCCAAAGGTCAAGGCTATCCATCAACGTTCTCTTTCTTCAATCCAGTAATCGCCACCAGACCATTCTACTTCATTCTGGAACTCCACCGCGTACACAGTTGTTAAAGTGGTTTTCGGTATTGGCAGACAGTATGACAATATCCGATCCCGGTCTCTTTAACAACCAAACGTTTACATTTTTCACACCGTGGCCATTTTAATAAAATCATATCTTGAAATAAATTGATTTAAGAAATTTCTTTAATTCAAACCAAACAGTTTATGAATCAATTCCATATATAAAAATTATTTCAATTCATATTCAGTCAAGTTATAATCGAAATTATATACTCATATCAATTGTAAATTCAAATTCCAATTAACTACGTAGTTCACGTTCATTTCCTATACAGTTCAATATTTAAGTCAATTCAAAATTCGCATTTAGTTGATTAAAATCAAATTCATTGAATCAAGTATCGTTATATAAATTTAATTCTTTAAACCTTGCTTTTAAATCGCCAAATCAAAACTTATCCACCTTTTGAGTTTATTATTAAAGTTTATAAAATATATATAAAATAAGCATTGAAAATATTGTTTATAAGTTATAAATTTATATAGAAAATAACTTTATAAACATATATAGGTTTAAATTAATTCAGAAGTAGGTTTAGAAAGAATAATTTATTATAATATATTAATTTAAAGTTAAAAGTACATATATGATTAAATTATACGGTTTAAAATAAATAAATTATAAGTAAAATCTTAAATAAGCATTTAAATACATTTTTACTTATAAAATCATTTTAAAACATATAATTTATAATTTACAAAATTTAAGTATAAATCTTTAAAATATAAATATAAAATATAAGATCTTAAATTAGTATTATTACAATCAATTTTCCAAATCATTTTAATTCGAAAACATGACCAACGGTGTCCGTATATAGTTTTCTACCCTATGGTCAAGTGATACGGATATTTATCATTTCAACCCGCAATTTATAAAATTTCTACGGGTTTATCATTTCAACCCGTAATCCCAAATTCAGTGAAAATCGTTCAGGTCTATCATTTCAACCCATAACGATTTTCCCTAATCTAATGTCCGTTCGGGTATGTATCATTTCAACCCTTAGTGATTTTTCCTAAACTAGGGGTGTCTACAACATAACAAATCATCACATATCATCAATCACATCATAGTCATATAAAATCAGTGTACATACTGTCATATGAATATCGTGTCACATATGAAAGTGTATATTTTAAACCAGCAATTTCTACTGACAATCCTATACATTTCATAACAGTTCATTTAGTTGATCTAACATCTATGAAGTAATGTGAGTCAGGTGTGAGATAAACTCACTTTTCGTGGCGTAGATTAAAGACAATAGATGGATTTATGCAGAATTGAAACGACGACTTCCATGCACGATTCAGAATAATTTCAACTCGATGATCGCTCAATATTTTATTTTATTTTATAAGAGGAGAAGGGATTTTCTCAGCAAAACAACAAAGAAATTGGATTTGTGGAACAGTTTACGAAACCTTTTTTTCATAGGTATAAAAGGAGCAACACAATTACACAAAAATTCCATTACCTTATATATATTATATATAAAACATACACATCAAAATTCTTACATATATATTTTTTTTATAAAAAAAATCAACTCTACAATCCAAACACCTATCAAATTTTCAAAAATATTTTCTTTATAAAAAGAAAACAAAATAGAAACTTAACCCAAACTCATGCATACAACAGCTATATACATATTATATAAAGGGAGCGGTTATATGAACACAAAAATTTGACATAAATCTAAAGGTATAATTTCTCAACCACATGATCAATTTATCTTTATGTGAGGGGTGCAAATCATGAGGTAATCTTATGGTTTAGATTTTATATCACTCAATTTGTGTCAAATCTTTGTGTCTAAATAGACTTTCCTTTATATAAATCACACAAACACATACATGTAGGCGAAATAAAAAAAAAAGCACGCCCCAAACAAACACACACACACACACACACACACACATATATATATATATATATATATATATATATATATATATAATATAAATTAAACATAAATCAACACAAAAAAACTGAAGTAAGATAAACCCACACAAACACATAACTTGACCCAATGGGCAAGGGAAATGCAAGAAGGATGGATCATGATTTTTACCAAAAAGTTACAAAACTAAACCAAATTTTTAACCATTTTAAAAGTGATTTTTGAACAAGTTAAATTCAGAATTTGGAAAAATCATAAACTGAAAAGTTGTTACAAATTCTTTTCTCTTCAAATTAAAAAAAAGAAAAACCAATTTCCGATAAAATTTGAAGAAGATATGATCAAAACAGCGACGAACAGATATTTGAATCTGAATTCTGGCTTAAAAAACGCACCTGAAAGATTGGCAGTTTCGACCAAGAAAAATTCGAAATCTGAAAAAGTGTATTGCACAAAAGTTTTAGCTCTTTCAATTTTACACAATTTGAAAAAAAAGTGAAGTCGATTTGGGTTCCGTATGAGGAAGTTATGGTCCCTACAAAACAGAACAAAATCTGAAAAAAAATAGAAAATAAAAGGAGAAAAAGGAGAAGAGATTGATGGAATTGGTTGCTTCTATTTCTTTTTGGTTTGAGAAGTTTCTCCATTAGATTTAGATGTAGATCTTGATTTTAGCCATGGTTGATTGCTGAGAATTTTGGAGAAGAAGAAAAAGGGAATGGTTGTATGAATGAATAACATGATGATATAAACAAAAAACCACTGTAAATAATTATTCATGGCTTTCCAATTTTTAATGTTAATTAATGAATGTGTCCCCGCAAATTAATTTTCACCAATTCAAATTCAAGCCAGTATTAATATAAATGAGAATGTAAAGAAAGATATTGATTTTACACACACACACACACACACACACATATATATATATATACATATATATACATATACATATACATATATATATACACACATATATATATAGAAGCTTTCATATCTTTATAAACGAAAAAGAAGAATATAGGGAGGGGTGGAGAGATAACAGTAAAAGAACAGAGCAGGTTATAAGGAAATGGGAATGGAAAGTTTTAAATTGCTGTATTATTTTCATGAACTAATGCTTGAAAAGTGACAACAACTTTGAAAAAAATTTAGGAACCGAAGGGGTTATTGGGAAGGATTCAATGTTTAAGAACAAATAGATTTTAAAAAGGGAATTAAATAGTTATTTCACAAAATCAGAGGAACAAAAGGAAATAATTAAAGAAAATGGGACAGTGTAAATTTCCAAAACAAGTAGTTAAGAATGGCAACTAAAAAAATTAGAAGTCAAAAAAAAAAAAAAAAAAATGACAACAAATTATTTCACAAGGAATTTAAATATATATATATATATTTACACTAAATGAATCAAAGGAGATGAACGGTTAATTTTGAAATAATAAACATGCAAGGAAAGTAATTGTACTAATAAATGGACATTGAATTTTAAAAGTTACACATTAATTGCAAATAAAAGGAAATATAAATCTTTAATTCAAAGGACGAATTGTTTGACAATAAATAAATAAACAATCAAACATTTCAAAATTCAAAATGCATAACATTCTTTTGGAAATAGAAACTTGCCATTGGAACGTAAGTGAACGAATGGAAACAGGGAACCAAAATGAATGAATACAAGGAAATAAATGGAAGGAAAACGAACGTTTAATTTTTTGAAATTAACAACCATGTAAGGAAAGGAATAATATCAAGGAATAGATATTTAACTTTAAAAATATAAATGGTGTTGGCAAATAAAGGAAATGATATAAATATATTTTTGCAAATAAAATAAATAATAGACGAAATAAAAAAAAATCCAAACAAATAAAATAAATAAAACAAAATTTAAATTAAATCATTAAATAAAATATACTCTAAAAATTGAGGTTGTTACATGGTTTAACCTACTTCGAGAACATGATATAATGTATTATGTTCGTTTATAAGATATGGATTCCATTAGTACTACAGTACCATAGCTGTAATCTATTGCTTAACGATCAAATATACTTATTTAAATAATGAATCTAAGGGCGCATCCATAAAGAAATTGAATCATAAAGGTTAGACCTTCTGACGACCATGGAAAAACTAGATTATAGGTTAAGGATATTTATAATTGCGATATGCTTTCTGTTCAAGCTCTAATGTAATTGTTAATCTAATATGTTTGAGTTAAGTCAGGCATAATTCTTGCTAAGTGCATTTCAAGACCATTTTCTTTTTCCATGAATGCATACTTATTTAACATAATCAAAAATTGGGAATTATACTTTACGAATCAATTAAACAACTAACAATCAATGTTAAAACTTAAAATAATTTATCATTTTCATATAACATCCTACATCATGTTAAGATTTGATAAAATGGCATTATTGATTTGTCATTATATCTTTTGTTGAAGTTTATACCTTATTTGATTTCTGTCTATTACAAGTTAACCCCTAAAAGATGAAGTGATCGTAAAATAGCTCGAGTTCATACATAAAAGTCAACATGTAAATATAGAGACAAATAGTCAGGTAAAGGAGTAACTGCAATACTGATTACCATGCTTCCAAAATACTATATTACACTGTTAGAGTATTAGAAATTAATAGAATAAGCTACATTCTAAAGGATATATAATAAGCCATATATTTCACTAACCTGCATTTTCAATACTCATTGATATAGAAATTCCATGTTGATGTAAAAAGAACTATTTATAAGTAACAAACAACAGTACTCTAGTGAAAATCTTTTTAGAACTCAATTTAGAATTAGTGATGGAAGCCAGTATGAAAAAACCAATAAAGAATTAATTAACTTCTTTACTTGAGATGTTGGAGTATTCAGTATTGTTGTACTTCCCAAACAAGATTCTGCATTGCTTTGATAGTAGTATTAGCACTGACATAGCAGTATCAGTTAACACCCATGAAGTATTTGTCTCATTCCCAATTGAAAGGTACTCCTGTACCTGTATAAGTTATTGATAGCATGAAAATTGTTTTCTTTAAAAATTATTGGCAGAATAATACAAATATTATTGATAGCATAAAAATTATTTACTCAACCATTATGTTTTTCTTTCAAAAATTACATCTTTATGATATATTTCTTTAATTGCAATATAGTATGACGGTGACACCCCACATCCCTTAATGTCATCCATATGAAGATGCATTATGTTTCGTGAAGCGCAATAGGTATAAAGTAGTAACACACATCCTTATTCACCAGAGAGAATATAAAATGCAGTAGAAAACTTTTCAAGGTTCTATTATCAAACCGAATAGATGATTATTGGGTCGGTGAAAGCTAGATAGCCATGGAGTCCTCAAATTCAATTTTTCCAGATTTTTTATCTCCTATAGGACGTCCTTGTAAAGAGATGGTCCATCCCCATTCTCCGAATGTACATGCAGAAACACAAAGTAACTCAGCGCCAAGAGATTTCAAAATATGAAGAAGGCAAACTTGCAAAATCATATTATAATTTCTGAATATGAATTCCCAGTTCTTGTTTACTCACTAAAATCATACATACATAGGTGGGTCAGATATGGGTCAGCTATATGCTATTTCATAATTATCAGTCTTTGTCAAAAACAAGGGGTCGGTCGGCCTCATTAATCCCTGGTTGATTGGTTATCTTTAGCATACACCTGGTCGGTTGGCCACTTCCCTAACTATTGGGTTGGTCATCTCCAGCATATACTAATCGATCGTTCATTTCTTTCACCAAGTAGCTAGTCGGCTTCTTCAACTATAGGCATGGTAGTACGGTCGATAGGTCCCTTCTCAGCCCAGTTGGTGAGAATATAGCAACAGCTAGCTTCTTCAACGATGGAAAAATATTTGATCGGTCAGTTATTTCTGGTATGGGCCGATCGATCATATTGACAACTGGATACAGCTGGCCGGTGGCATTTTTCGTAAATAACTTTTAGGTCGATCGGTACACTACACATCATATTTCAGCTTTCCACTCCATTTGACCTTCACCTATAAATAGACCATGAACTACACACTAATGGGGATCAATTCCTAAGACTCCGAAGGGCTGTCCCACTAAATTCTCCACCATTCTAAATGATTCTACCATTCCTAACCATCTCCAAATGAAGATCTAGCACCAAATCATCCATGGAATTCATTCAAATCACTCAAGTGTGCAAGCATTGGAGACAGTCATCCTTTTACCTTGCACTTAGATAGAGAAGATATTCCTTTGGAAGATTTAAGTGAATCTATTGTAGAAGAGAGAGAATGTATACAAATTCGAGAGCTAAGTACTTTGTATTTGCAATAATGATAATCAAAGTTTCCTTCATAGTGGACGTAGGCTTCTTTTATAGCCGAACCACTTTAAAACTGTGTGCACTTTATTTTCCTTGCTATTCTCATTTTTAACTTTATGATTGCTTTTACTTTAAAGTGTTGATTGCATTTTTGGGGTGTTGATACCAATTTTGATATCAATATTTTTGGCGCCCACCGTGGGGCTCGAACCCACGACCACAAGGTTAAAAGACTTGGTGGGGGTTTGATAAAGTGTTTAAGGGCTTTCTTGCTATGATAGGCTCTCGAAGCCTAAAGAGTGGGCCCATTGAAGAATTTGCTTCAAAGTTGAAAAAGTTGTCAGAAGTCATGTTTGCTTCGAAGAAAAACAAGTTTCTTAGAGCTACTGCAAGTGTTGATAATGCTGATAACGATGTAGTCACACCGCAAACTTTGGACCGAGAAGATGGAGAATCCTCGAGACCAACTGTAACTCGAGAAGAATTGAACGCGGTAGCAACTGGCTTGAATGAAAGAATGGATACTACAACCAAGATGCTGATGGAGAAGCTCAACGCTTTGCTTAATGCTCAAGCCAATCACTCGCTTCCGAAGGTTGTTGTAATAACCCGGAAAATCTGAGCCAGTTTAAAATTTTTATTTTGGCAATTTTAGCGAATTTTGAACATTTAAAATAGATTATTTTAAATATAATCGACGAGAAATTTATTTTGAATATAATTCGAACGTATATTTATACGCGTCGTCGTTAGAATATAAATATTTATATATAATTATAAAATAGAATTGAAAATGGCGCGGTAGTTCGATAATTCGATTTCGAACTTCAATTGAACATACCGGGTGCAAAACAATCCGGATTTTAGTGAAACCAAAAACAATAGGATCTATTTGATGATATCTTTTCAACGAATCCGAAAGATCAAAATTTCATAGCGGGAATCAAAAGATATGTCCAGTTGAAAATTCTGAATAGTCGCTATGGAATTCGGGCCCTTAAAAATGGACATTTTGCAAATGACCTCGGATTTCGACGAAACCACTTTTGTTGGATCCGCAGTGTCAAGTTATTGCTAGATTCCAAATTTCATAATTTTTCGAATCAATATGTGAGCGTGGCAAAGGAAAACGCGTTTGACCAGTTTCAGTTGATTTTAATCGACTGGAAAATGGCCATTTTTCAAACGGTCTCAGAATTCGACGAAACTAGTTTTGTTAGGACCGTATCTCCAATACGAAGCTAGAAAATATTTTTCTGGAATTTTTCGAGTTAGTATGTGACCCCGGTAATTTGAAATGTACGTTTAAAATTCAATATAGTGATTTAAATGTAAATTTAACGGAAACTGATTCAAACGATCAAATCAACCTACGATACATATCCCATTGTGTTCGGAATGGGGGTAAAACGCTATGGACGACAGGCGGTGGGCCTCGTTTCGAGATCGTATGAAAAAGTCAACTTTAGGTTGAATTAAATAATTAAATAAAATAAAAATAAAAATAAAAATAAAACCCCTCTCTTCCCCTTAAAACCCGTTGCCCCCCTGATTAAATTAGAAATCGTTTTCAAAAAAAAAAAAAAAAAAAGAGAAAAGGAAGAGAGCGACGGGGGAGGAGCCGCCGCCCCTCCCCGATGAACCGCCGCCGCCACCAAAGGGGGCGCCACCTCCATCGGCCACCGCACCAAGCCCCCTCCCAGCGACGCCTCCTAGCCGCAGCAGCCCCCCCTGAAGCCCGACGAACCCAAAAACCCCGACCCACCGCACCTCCCTCCCTCCTGAAACCCTAGCCGACAACCCACCGCACCTCCTCCACCCCGCTGGCCCCGCCGGCAACCCCGACAGCCCTCTACCGAGCGCAAGGACCCCTCCTCTCCATTTGAAAACAATGTAAGTTTTAAATTCAAGTTTTATTTATTTTTCTAAATTTAAAAACTGAATTTTATTCGATAGGAAAATTAAAGATAGAATTTTTATTCGATAGGAAAATTAAAGATAGAATTTTTATTCGATAGGAAAGTTAAAGATATGATTTTTATATGATAAGGAAGTTAAAAATATAATTTTTATCGTATGTAAAGGTTGAAAATATAATTTTCATATTATATAGATAATTAATATATAATCTTTTATATTGTAGAAGATGAAAAATGTGATTTTTATAAGGTAGCAATATTAAAAATATAATCTTTATATGGTCATGATAATAAAAATTAAATATTTATATTTGAAAAGGCGAAATCTTTATATTTAAAAAGGCGAGAGCTTTATATAGAAAACATCGAAGTAAAAATTCGATTTTTATATATATGAGTTGATTATAAAAATATGATTTCTAAATTGAAAGTAAACAAATAAAAATGTGACTTTTATTTTGAAGACATCAAAATATAAAAATGTGTGATTTTTATATATGTAGTGACTACGGGCAACGAAGATGATAAAAAGGCGAGAATGAAGAAGATTTCTATAAATGAAGAGTCGTGGTATTGGGTAGCTATCGGTGAGAACTTCTCACTTTAAATTCTCTTTTTCTAGTTATATATATATATATATATATATATATATATATATATATATACTAGGATGTAGACGGTGCTTAGTAGCACCCGACACCCGTCATCCACAGACCATGGATGGCTTGCTTGTTAAATTGTTTGGCTGAGTAGTTGGTTAGTTTATTTGGTTAGAATTGAATTGTGGTGTGAAATGAAATTAATTTGATTGATGTGTGAATGGCGTGGGCCTTCACTAGACCGGGGATAAGGCTAGGCCTTGTCCCGTTTCTAGTATCGTGCCGTTATGCCGCCGAAATTTTCTAAAATATGTTAGAAAAATAAAAATATCAATTTATTGAATAAATGAACTAATAGAAATTCATGTGTTAAAATAAAATGTTTATCATTAAAAATATAATTTTTAACGTGAAAGTGAATAAATGAATATTTATAAACAAATCGACCGATTTGTTTATATACACTGATTTGACTGATATCGATTGGGTCGATAAATTTTACACGTCGCCCAACTGCACAACTAAAATCTGTGTTTGATTGTTTGAAACCCCACACGGGTGTTGGGATGAAATTTGAAGTTCACTCATCCTGATTGATTAAATATGTCGATCGATTGATTGACAGGCTGTTATAAGCGTAAGATATCTATATTTGATGCTTATACAGTGTAGTGCACTTTGGTTGATGGTTGATTATTTTTCAATGCTACTATATACGTGTGATGTATGAAAATCCATATAATTAACATTATATGGTGATTGATTGGGCCTCATTCCAATCGGGGAAAATAATGAATATTATAAAAGAAAATTCATGTGTTGAATCTATTCATGTGTTGAGTGAAATATTTTATACAATGAAATTTACATCTTTATCATATTCAAAATTAGAACTACTTCTCAGTAGGAGCCTAATTGAAAATCAAACGATAGATACCATAGTTTTATAAAATATTTTACATAACAACAATAGTGATGTGTTGACAGCACTCATGTGTTGAGAGTAGTTGTGTGTTGAAAGAAATATAGATTCATGTGTTGAATGGGAAAAATATTCATTTGTTGAATAGAATAAAGAAGTTGTGAAAAATATAAAGCCGTGTTGATTAGTTTTGCGCCATTTTGACGTGAATGATATTTATATCGATTATATTCAAATTGAAATAAATATTATAGCAAATTCGAATTGAAAAGAAAACGAATTTGAATTGAATATAAAAGGACTTCGAATGGAATTGAATATAAAACAAATTCAAGTTGAATTGAAAACGAACTGAAATTTAATTGAATTCGAATCGAAATTAAATTGAAATCAATTTGAATTGAAACGAATTTGAATTGAATTGAAACGAATTTGAATTCGAATTAAATAAAATGGAAATGAATTCGAGTTGAATTGAAATCAAATCGATTTGAAATTGAATATAGAAGTTGAATTGTTTTAGAAACGAATTTAGAACTATTTATAAAATACGTTTTAAAAAGGAAATCGACGAAATATATATAATATATATATATTATATATATAATGGCCTGAATAGAACGCGCCGCGCCGCGGCAGTTCGTGAATTTCGACCATTGACTTCGAATTGACGTTGCGGGAGATCCGACCGTCGGATTCTCCTAAAACCGGAACCGTTGGGTTCGTATCGAAAAGAGCTTTCCAATGAATATTAGAATTTTGAAATCTAACGGTTGGATTTGGAATTATGTCCAAATCAAATTCGAAAAAGGTCGATGTAAGTGCAGTCCGATGGCCGTTGTTGGAAATTGACTGTACGGGCCTTGATAAAATTATTAAAAATATTAATAATTTGTGTAAAATCATAACATATGGATTGGAAAGAATTGAGCTGGAGAATTCCACATTTGAAAAGATAAAAATAGATTTTTATCGAAATGAACTAGTTTTGAACTGGAATTACAATCAATTTATTTTTGAAATAAATAAATTGAATTTGAAAGTGATTTTAAAAATAATCAATATTCCCAATACGTGGATTGGACTGGAGTTGAATCGAAATTATCTTCGGAATATTTCGATGTTGGATTTTGTGACTATACAGATATTGCTATGGGAATTTGAAAGATATATTTTATATCGTTATTTCCAATACGATATTTGTTGGTTTCAGAATTTGATATTGAATATAAGCCAGTATATTTTCTATTCAGAGCCTTGTATTTAATATCAAATGTGATTTGGGTTTGTCGTGAATCGTGTTTTGTATGACATTGGTTCTTTAACCCAGTTAAAGGCAAGATGTCGATTTCTGAAAAGATTAAAACTAAGTGGAGTTTTAATGAATCTTTAATTAGTTTAAAATGTGAATTGATAATTTAAATTATCAAATCTGAAAGGTGATCGAAAATGGAGTACCACCAGTTTTGCTCCAAAGCGATAGTTAAATCTTTAATTAGATTTGAACGTGAAATGGTAATTAATTTTACCGATAACACCGTGGTGTTAGGAATGGAGTATCACCAGTTTTGCTCCATGGGATATATAGGTTGGGATTGGGAAATAAAATAAATAATTACTTCGGTGTGGTTCGCTAATCCCGACTAGTTTGAAATGATATCCAAAGGAAGATTATAGAATAAATTTAGAAGAATTTATCTTGGATAAAATTAATGGGAACATTTCCCTAAGAATGTGTTTTTGTGAATAAAAGAATATTCTGAATTGGAATGAGGCGTTTGTTGTGTTTGTGTAACATTCGTTTATTATATACGTGGGTTATTCAGAAAGGCCGGGTTTATACCCATTCTGAATAATCGATTCGACGAGATGTCGAAGATGAAGACGGTGGTTGAAGACCGGAAGTCTTCACATCGTTTGGGTGATTACTGATGGTCTTGATTGGGCTGTACACCGAGGATGAGGGAAACAGTTGGTGATCGTCCAGACGTACTTGGAGATGGATGGATATGCGAGGAAAGTGCCTCCGGTTTCGTTCAGACCCAGAACGAACTTGTAAATGGATTGTGTGTCTGACAGTGGATTTTATTCTATGTTGATTGATCTCTATTAAATATACATCTGTTTGGCGGCGGAGAATTTATTCTCTTGCTTAACGCCCTTCTCTGAGACGTACGAGCTCAGAGGTTGTATATCGATAGACATCAGTCGCATGGAGTGAATTGCCAATGTGGCATGCGTAAGTGGCAATTGATCAAGGCTTCTGTTGAAAAGCAAAGTCTTGTGGTTGATGATCAAAGCACGGCCTGTGTGGCGTAGCTTTGTGTATAACGTGAATTCGCGAGCCTCACACCTCGGTATGAGTCAAAAACGGGATACGGACCCAAGGAGTGCACGACGTTTCTTTCTAGCTATGGAGGTGTCAGTGACCTACCAGTCCTGACATTTATATACTTTTCACCTGTGTGGTTGTTGGATACGAGGCGCCTCGGATATAGGTCTGTAAGGACCGGGAAACGTGTGTTCAGGAATTGCCAATCCTCAAAAGTAAGAGAGGACCGGCCTTGGAGGATCCAGGGATTGCTGTGTGCGGTACCGAGGCATTTGCTAGAGTGTCTCGAACGCGGAGAGGAGCTTGCCCCTTGCCTCGGCTCATGACGGAAATCCAATTTCCAATACGTGATAGTGCGGTTTTATTTGTAGAACCTAGTATGGCGACATAGTGGTATGGGTCATTCATGCCGCCTATGATTGATATTTATGATTGAAATTGTTTTGACACTATACACCTATATTAGTATCAAATAATGTGTTTTAAACGTATCAAGCATGCTTTGGCTGTTATAAGGTAAAAACCCTATCCTCCGGCTTGCGTTGCATTGTGTGATGGGACCTGGGTCTTATAACCGCTTCATTTTTCTTTATTTAGCATTGCGCTGTTTGTTCTATGCACTGGTATTCTTGGGAGGAAACCCGTTCCGTGTTATACGGCGTGGTCCCTTGATTTACCAAACTTTAAAAATAAAGATTAATAACTGTTTTAGTTCTCACACCAGTCCCATGACTGACCTGGAGTTTATTGTTTTAACCTAAACTCTGGGTGCCCTTATTTTCGACACGGGCAGCTAGTAGTTTTGGTTTTGCAGATTTATATCCACAGGGTCCTGATTTACAGCTAGAACGGTGCTCGGAAAGCTCTGTATCCGTGTATCACTTTCAGTTGTGTTTTGTATATTTTCCCGCTGCTATGTAATTTATTGTAATCTCTGATATTTATCGAATGTAATTTATTCATTTATACTCTGTATATTCTTGTATCTGATGGAATTGTTGTAATAACAATGAAATGTTCTCTCGTCTGCGTCCTTTTGTGTGTTGTTCTCAAAGTATCCGCTCTTTCCTTCACGGGGAAGTTACGGGTTCTTTCAGTTTGGTATCAGAGCTTTGGTTTACAGAGCTCGAGAACAAGACACATTAGAACCATACGAAAGAATTCATCACATATTGGGTTAGTAATATCCAATTAGAATGACTCGTTAGAGATAGGATCAGTAGTATCCTATAACGAGTGTGAAGAGTATATTTTTCAAATGAAAACAGTTTTGTTTTGAAAATTTAAATCGTTTTATACGTATTTGAATATTTATTTATTTTGAATATGGACAATCGAGTATATATAGATTTCGCGTATACGCGTCATGAACGTATATTCGAAGTTTTAATATATTGGATAGATATAGAGTCACATTCTAGACACCCGGGGATAATTCTGGTGATGTGGCCACATCATCAGTATTTATGTTCGTGTTTCGAAGGTGTGATTTCTATATATTTCCATTAGACTGGTGTGAGAACCAAAACCAATATAGCTAGAACACTTTGTTGTGAATTGGCATCAAAACATGATTTTCTGTATATGTATCAAAATTATGAATTTGAAACTCTAATTCACTAATTGATTGATGTTTGTGTTGTTTGTTTATTTGTTTGCTAATTTTAGAACCATTATGCCTAATTGTATCAAATATTGAATTATATTGAAAATTGGTCGCATTTGCTTGCATATACATATACTTACATTGAACAGGTCATAGCAAGGAGGCTAGAGCCGAAGAATAAAATTTGTTTGCCCGACAAATAGGTACATGTTTACTACATAATTTCCCGTTTTGTTTGGGTGATGATGATTTTATGAGCCTATTGGCTAGCCGCTTGGCTTTTTCTTTTTCTTTTTGAGATCTGAAGGACCGGGGAAGCTATTTGAAATTCCCCGATGCTCCCGGTGCAGGGGAGGTTATGGCGAAATTTTTCGAAAATTTAGGGTGTTAGCCAAATTTTTGAAATTTTGAAAATTCTCAGAAACTGAAAAGTTGGAGAATGGAAGCCAGATCGAACGTACAGCTGATTAATCAAACCACTTTCGACTTTGTTCCTTTTCGGGGACGAAAAGTTTTAAGTGGGAGAGATTGTAATAACCCGGAAAATCTGAGCCAGTTTAAAATTTTTATTTTGGCAATTTTAGCGAATTTTGAACATTTAAAATAGATTATTTTAAATATAATCAACGAGAAATTTATTTTGAATATAATTCGAACGTATATTTATACGCGTCGTCGTTAGAATATAAATATTTATATATAATTATAAAATAGAATTGAAAATGGCGCGGTAGTTCGATAATTCGATTTCGAACTTCAATTGAACATACCGGGTGCAAAACAATCCGGATTTTAGTGAAACCAAAAACAATAGGATCTATTTGATGATATCTTTTCAACGAATCCAAAAGATCAAAATTTCATAGTGGGAATCAAAAGATATGTCCAGTTGAAAATTCTGAATAGTCGCTATGGAATTCGGGCCCTTAAAAATGGACATTTTGCAAATGACCTCGGATTTCGACGAAACCACTTTTGTTGGATCCGCAGTGTCAAGTTATTGCTAGATTCCAAATTTCATAATTTTTCGAATCAATATGTGAGCGTGGCAAAGGAAAACGCGTTTGACCAGTTTTAGTTGATTTTAATCGACTGGAAAATGGCCATTTTTCAAACGGTCTTAGAATTCGACGAAACTAGTTTTGTTAGGACCGTATCTTCAATACGAAGCTAGAAAATATTTTTCTGGAATTTTTCGAGTTAGTATGTGACCCCGGTAATTTGAAATGTACGTTTAAAATTCAATATAGTGATTTAAATGTAAATTTAACGGAAACTGATTCAAACGATCAAATCAACCAACGATACATATCCCATTGTGTTCGGAATGGGGGTAAAACGCTATGGACGACAGGCGGTGGGCCTCGTTTCGAGATCGTATGAAAAAGTCAACTTTAGATTGAATTAAATAATTAAATAAATAAAAATAAAAATAAAAATAAAACCCCTCTCTTCCCCTTAAACCCGTTGCCCTCCCCCCTGATTAAATCAGAAATCGTTTTCAAAAAAAAAAAAAAAAGAGAAAAGGAAGAGAGCGACGGGGGAGGAGCCGCCGCCCCTCCCCGATGAATCGCCGCCGCCACCAAAGGGGGCGCCACCTCCATCGGCCACCGCACCAAGCCCCCTCCCCGCGACGCCTCCTAGCCGCAGCAGCCCCCCCTGAAGCCCGACGAACCCAAAAACCCCGACCCACCGCACCTCCCTCCCTCCTGAAACCCTAGCCGACAACCCACCGCACCTCCTCCACCCCGCTGGCCCCGCCGACAACCCCGACAGCCCTCTACCGAGCGCAAGGACCGCTCCTCTCCATTTGAAAACAATGTAAGTTTTAAATTCAAGTTTTATTTATTTTTCTAAATTTAAAGACTGAATTTTATTCGATAGGAAAATTAAAGATAGAATTTTTATTCGATAGGAAAATTAAAGATAGAATTTTTATTCGATAGGAAAGTTAAAGATATGATTTTTATATGATAAGGAAGTTAAAAATATAATTTTTATCGTATGCAAAGTTTGAAAATATAATTTTCATATTATATAGATAATTAAAATATAATCTTTTATATTGTAGAAGATGAAAAATGTGATTTTTATAAGGTAGCAATATTAAAAATATAATCTTTATATGGTCATGATAATAAAAATTAAATATTTATATTTGAAAAGGCGAAATCTTTATATTTAAAAAGGCGAGAGCTTTATATAGAAAACATCGAAGTAAAAATTCGATTTTTATATATATGAGTTGATTATAAAAATATGATTTCTAAATTGAAAGTAAACAAATAAAAATGTGACTTTTATTTTAAAGACATCAAAATATAAAAATGTGTGATTTTTATATATGTAGTGACTACGGGCAACGAAGATGATAAAAAGGCGAGAATGAAGAAGATTTCTATAAATGAAGAGTCGTGGTATTGGGTAGCTATCGGTGAGAACTTCTCACTCTAAATTCTCTTTTTCTAGTTATATAGTTATATATATATATATATATATACTAGGATGCAGACGGTGCTTAGTAGCACCCGACACCCGTCATCCACAGACCATGGATGGCTTGCTTGTTAAATTGTTTGGCTGAGTAGTTGGTTAGTTTATTTGGTTAGAATTGAATTGTGGTGTGAAATGAAATTAATTTGATTGATGTGTGAATGGCGTGGGCCTTCACTAGACCGGGGATAAGGCTAGGCCTTGTCCCGTTTCTAGTATCGTGCCGTTATGCCGCCGAAATTTTCTAAAATATGTTAGAAAAATAAAAATATCAATTTATTGAATAAATGAACTAATAGAAATTCATGTGTTAAAATAAAATGTTTATCGTTAAAAATATAATTTTTAACGTGAAAGTGAATAAATGAATATTTATAAACAAATCGACCGATTTGTTTATATACACTGATTTGACTGATATCGATTGGGTCGATAAATTTTACACGTCGCCCAACTGCACAACTAAAATCTGTGTTTGATTGTTTGAAACCCCACACGGGTGTTGGGATGAAATTTGAAGTTCACTCATCCTGATTGATTAAATATGTCGATCGATTGATTGACAGGCTGTTATAAGCGTAAGATATTTATATTTGATGCTTATACAGTGTAGTGCACTTTGGTTGATGGTTGATTATTTTTCAATGCTACTATATACGTGTGATGTATGAAAATCCATATAATTAACATTATATGGTGATTGATTGGGCCTCATTCCAATCGGGGAAAATAATGAATATTATAAAAGAAAATTCATGTGTTGAATCTATTCATGTGTTGAGTGAAATATTTTATACAATGAAATTTACATCTTTATCATATTCAAAATTAGAACTACTTCTCAGTAGGAGCCTAATTGAAAATCAAACGATAGATACCATAGTTTTATAAAATATTTTACATAACAACAATAGTGATGTGTTGACAGCACTCATGTGTTGAGAGTAGTCGTGTATTGAAAGAAATATAGATTCATGTGTTGAATGGGAAAAATATTCATTTGTTGAATAGAATAAAGAAGTTGTGAAAAATATAAAGCCGTGTTGATTAGTTTTGCGCCATTTTGACGTGAACGATATTTATATCGATTTTATTCAAATTGAAATAAATATTATAGCAAATTCGAATTGAAAAGAAAACGAATTTGAATTGAATATAAAAGGACTTCGAATGGAATTGAATATAAAACAAATTCAAGTTGAATTGAAAACGAACTGAAATTTAATTGAATTCGAATCGAAATTAAATTGAAATCAATTTGAATTGAAACGAATTTGAATTTGAATTGAATTGAAACGAATTTGAATTCGAATTAAATAAAATGGAAATGAATTCGAGTTGAATTGAAATCAAATCGATTTGAAATTGAATATAGAAGTTGAATTGTTTTAGAAACGAATTTAGAACTATTTATAAAATACGTTTTAAAAAGGAAATCGATGAAATATATATAATTTATATATATTATATATATAATGGCCTGAATAGAACGCGCCGCGCCGCGGCAGTTCGTGAATTTCGACCATTGACTTCGAATTGACGTTGCGGGAGATCCGACCGTCGGATTCTCCTAAAACCGGAACCGTTGGGTTCGTATCGAAAAGAGCTTTCCAATGAATATTAGAAATTTGAAATCTAACGGTTGGATTTGGAATTATGTCCAAATCAAATTCGAAAAAGGTCGATGTAAGTGCAGTCCGATGGCCGTTGTTGGAAATCGACTGTACGGGCCTTAATAAAATTATTAAAAATATTAATAATTTGTGTAAAATCATAACATATGGATTGGAAAGAATTGAGCTGGAGAATTCCACATTTGAAAAGATAAAAATAGATTTTTATCGAAATGAACTAGTTTTGAACTGGAATTACAATCAATTTATTTTTGAAATAAATAAATTGAATTTGAAAGTGATTTTAAAAATAATCAATATTCCCAATACGTGGATTGGACTGGAGTTGAATCGAAATTATCTTCGGAATATTTCGATGTTGGATTTCGTGACTATACAGATATTGCTATGGGAATTTGAAAGATATATTTTATATCGTTATTTCCAATACGATATTTGTTGGTTTCAGAATTTGATATTGAATATAAGCCGGTATATTTTCTATTCAGAGCCTTGTACTTAATATCAAATGTGATTTGGGTTTGTCGTGAATCGTGTTTTGTATGACATTGGTTCTTTAACCCAGTTAAAGGCAAGATGTCGATTTCTGAAAAGATTAAAACTAAGTGGAGTTTTAATGAATCTTTAATTAGATTAAAATGTGAATTGATAATTTAAATTATCAAATCTGAAAGGTGATCGAAAATGGAGTACCACCAGTTTTGCTCCAAAGCGATAGTTAAATCTTTAATTAGATTTGAACGTGAAATGGTAATTAATTTTACCGATAACACCATGGTGTTAGGAATGGAGTATCACCAGTTTTGCTCCATGGGATATATAGGTTGGGATTGGGAAATAAATTAAATAATTACTTCGGTGTGGTTCGCTAATCCCGACTAGTTTGAAATGATATCCAAAGGAAGATCATAGAATAAATTTAGAAGAATTTATCTTGGATAAAATTAATGGGAACATTTCCCTAAGAATGTGTTTTTGTGAATAAAAGAATATTCTGAATTGGAATGAGGCGTTTGTTGTGTTTGTGTAACATTCGTTTATTATATACGTGGGTTATTCAGAAAGGCCGGGTTATACCCATTCTGAATAATCGATTCGACGAGATGTCGAAGATGAAGACGGTGGTTGAAGACCGGAAGTCTTCACATCGTTTGGGTGATTACTGATGGTCTTGATTGGGCTGTACACCCAGGATGAGGGAAACAGTTGGTGATCGTCCAGACGTACTTGAAGATGGATGGATATGCGAGGAAAGTGCCTCCGGTTTCGTTCAGACCCAGAACGAACTTGTAAATGGATTGTGTGTCTGACAGTGGATTTTATTCTATGTTGATTGATCTCTATTAAATATACATCTGTTTGGCGGCGGAGAATTTATTCTCTTGCTTAACGCCCTTCTCTGAGACGTACGAGCTCAGAGGTTGTATATCGATAGACATCAATCGCATGGAGTGAATTGCCAATGTGGCATGCGTAAGTGGCAATTGATTAAGGCTTCTGTTGAAAAGCAAAGTCTTGTGGTTGATGATCAAAGCACGGCCTGTGTGGCGTAGCTTTGTGTATAACGTGAATTCGCGAGCCTCACACCTCGGTATGAGTCAAAAACGGGATACGGACCCAAGGAGTGCACGACGTTTCTTTCTAGCTATGGTGGTGTCAGTGACCTACCAGCCCTGACATTTATATACTTTTCACCTGTGTGGTTGTTGGATACGAGGCGCCTCGGATATAGGTCTGTAAGGACCGGGAAACGTGTGTTCAGGAATTGCCAATCCACAAAAGTAAGAGAGGACCGGCCTTGGAGGATCCAGGGATTGCTGTGTGCGGTCCCGAGGCATTTGCTAGAGTGTCTCGAACGCGGAGAGGAGCTTGCCCCTTGCCTCGGCTCATGACGGAAATCCAATTTCCAATACGTGATAGTGCGGTTTTATTCGTAGAACCTAGTATGGCGACATAGTGGTATGGGTCATTCATGCCGCCTATGATTGATATTTATGATTGAAATTGTTTTGACACTATACACCTATATTAGTATCAAATAATGTGTTTTAAACGTATCAAGCATGCTTTGGCTGTTATAAGGTAAAAACCCTATCCTCCGGCTTGCGTTGCATTGTGCGATGGGACCTGGGTCTTATAACCGCTTCATTTTTCTTTATTTAGCATTGCGCTGTTTGTTCTATGCACTGGTATTCTTGGGAGGAAACTCGTTCCGTGTTATACGGCGTGGTCCCTTGATTTACCAAACTTTAAAAATAAAGATTAATAACTGTTTTAGTTCTCACACCAGTCCCATGACTGACCTGGAGTTTATTGTTTTAACCTAAACTCTGGGTGCCCTTATTTTCGACACGGGCAGCTAGTAGTTTTGGTTTTGCAGATTTATATCCACAGGGTCCTGATTTACAGCTGGAACGGTGCTCGGAAAGCTCTGTATCCGTGTATCACTTTCAGTTGTGTTTTGTATATTTTTCCGCTGCTATGTAATTTATTGTAATCTCTGATATTTATCGAATGTAATTTATTCATTTATACTCTGTATATTCTTGTATCTGATGGAATTGTTGTAATAACAATGAAATGTTCTTTCGTCTGCATCCTTTTGTGTGTTGTTCTCAAAGTATCCGCTCTTTCCTTCAGGGGGAAGTTACGGGTTCTTTCAGTTGTGGTAAATGTTGACGAAAAAGAGGACTATTCTGCCTCGGACCTTAGTCGTTCCCACTTTGAAGTGGAAGACAAGAGGGAGGTCGACGTCAAGGACTCCAAATTCAAACTATTGCAGCATGTCAAGAAACGTACTACTCGGAGCACCACTAGTCCCACCAAAGGGGTACCTCCCAAGGGAGATCTAGGGCACCGAGACTCGAACCATAATTATTTCGGTAAGAGGAATGGCGCCCGCTCCATGGAACGAACTGGTGATGAGAAGTATATTTCATACATGGTCGAACGAATAATGAAAGAGAACATGGCTCGTGAAGATGATGAGAGGGAATGGGAGTTTTTTGCAAAGCATGAATTCATTCACAAAAAGAATTCATAAAGCGGAATTCCCTAAGAAATTCACACCTCTAACGATAGAAGCCTATGGAGGGACTAGAGACCCGAATATCTTCTTGTTCAAGTACGATCAACACGTGAACGGAGCCAGGGCCATCGACGAGATAAAGTGCTTATAATTCCCCGTGTGCCTGGAAGGTGTAGCTTCATTATGGTTCACTAGACTACCACTAAGTGTGTGGTTCAATTTGCTTATTTGGCGAAAAGGTTCCAAGACCAGTTCCGACTTTAAACTACCAAAGTAAGGGATGTGATGTCGCTAAGCGAAATGGAGCAAAATCCTAGGGAAAAAGTCAAGGTGTTTCTTACAAGGTTCCATGCTGCGGCAAACGAGGTTATAGATCCAGAACCTTTGTATGTATTGCCAGCGCTAAAGGGTGTTATCGATAGGAAGTCAGAGTTTGGGGGTTGGCTCTAGATGAAGAAACCCAAAACTCTGAAGAAATTTTATAAGAAAGTTGAGGAGTACATGAGTGTGGAGGATGACCCTCCTATTGTTCGAAATGTTGCGGAAAGTAGTGCTACCGGTAAAAGGAAAAGTAGCGAGATCCAAGTTGAGCCAAAGAACAACTCCGGGAAGAAAAGAGGGAACGAGAGAAAGGACAACAAATCTTATAAGAAGATTCAGTTCTTCAAGCATTCAGAATTAACCCCTCCAACTGAAACAGGATAAGATGTACACCGCTACAAAGGACTTGGGCTTTTTTCCTGAATTGAAGCCACAGAAGATTACAGAGGAACAAGCTAATTCTATTAAATTATGTCGCTTTCATTATCAACCGGGGCACAATACCAACGTATGCCGGCAGTTGAAGAGTTTGATTGAGGAGCTCATCAGAAAGAACTAGCTTCAACAGTATGTGAGGAATCCTCAGAATACTCCAGCTGCCCAGGGGCAGAATAATACTATCACTCAACCCCGATCTAGTGGAAAAGCACAAGCTCCTGCTGACTCGAGGCTGATAATCAACACGATTTCTAGAGGATCCTACCCAGCCGGAAGAAGCTAGGGGGACATAGAGGAATACGCAAGCGAGCTAAAAGATGCTTCAAAAGAAGAAAGGTGCATGATCTTGAGCAACACGCTTCTAATGAAGATGCCTAAAACTTCAGCTGAAGATGTGGTGTTCAAAGATAGGAATTCTGATTGAATACTCACAACAACTTTTGATCCCATGGTGATCACAGTCGGCCTTGGCCCTGCAAATAGGAGAAGAGTCCTAGTTGATATGGGAGCCTCCGTTAACGTGCTTTTCGTAAATACCTTTCAAAAAATAGAGCTCTCCATGATGGATGTGCCGACATGTCAGAATAAGATTCAAGGTTTCACTGGTAGCCCACACAGCCCATCTGCATAATCTACTTGCTCGTAAAGTTGGCAGATGGAGAATGCAAAGTATCTATTATGCAAACTTCTGTCTTAGTGGACGAGCTCTCTGCTTACAATGCATTCCTTGGGAGGAAACCTCTAACATGCTTCAAAGTTGCACTCGCTCCATGGTGCTTGACCATGAAGTTTCCAACCGAAAATGGAGTTGGTGTAATTAAGGGTGATCAGGCCGTCGCAAGGGTTTGCTATATGACAAAGCTGCGTGAAGCTAGGAAGAAATACATGGGAAAAATGTTGAGGCTCCTCTCCGCACTCGCGACCTCCCCTTATAGCAATTAGAGCGGGGCCCCTGTACTGGCGAACACAACGGAGTGCAAAAGGAGATGGATCCTTGAAAAGCCATTACAGGGGACGGAAGACTGGCTCCAGCTAAGATCACAATTCCTATTTCTGTAAATTTGAAAGTACCGAACCATGTGCTAAATATAGGATCTTAGTTCAGTCTAGAGTTGAAGAGTCAGTTGATTGTCTTTTTGAAAGCTAACTTGGACGTGTTCATGTGGAGCCTTTCTAAGATGTGTGGCATTTCCCCGGATGTTGCAGTTTATAAGCTCAATATTGATCCACATGTTCCATCTGTAAAAGCCGAAAAGGAGAACTCAAGGGTCGGAAAGATCAAGAGCTCTAGAGGAAGAAGTCGACAGGTTGATGGAAAATGGCTTTATCAGAGAATCTACTTATCCAAATTGGGTCTCCAACCCCGTGCTCGTAAAGAAAGCGAATGGCGAGTGGCGAGTTTGCATAGACTACCAGGATCTTGATAAAGCCTGTACAAAGGATAGCTTCCCTCTCCCTATGATAGTTCAACTAGTGGATTCTACAGTTAGACATGAGTTGCCGTCTTTTATGGATACGTATTCAGGCTACAATCAGATCATGATGTATGAACGAGATCAAGAAGACACAAGCTTTATCACTGATCTTGGCCTATACTGCTATAAAGTTATGTCATTTGGCTTAAAGAATGCAGGGGAAACTTACCAGCGACTTGTAAATGCTATGTTTAAAATGAAAATCTGCAAGACAATGGAGTTGATGACATGATGGTAAAGTCAAAGAGGGTTGTTGATCATTTAGAGAAACTAGCCCAGATGCTTGATATTCTGCGCCAATATTGTATGAAGTTGAACCCTTTAAAGTGTTCTTTCAGAGTCGCTTTAGGTAAATTCTTGGGGTTCATGGTCAATTCCAGGGGCATAGAAGCCAACCCAGCTCAGATATCAGCCTTGAGGGAAATGCATGCTCCAAGAACAAAGAGGGAACTCCAATGTTTAAATGGGAAAACTGCAGCTTTGAATCGCTTCTTATCAAGGGCAATGGATAAGTGCCTTACCTTCTTCAATACCCTCAGGAAAGGGATGAAAGATGTCTAGTGGACTCCAGAGTACCAGAAAGCTTTTGAGGAACTGATCCAGCATATTTAGACACCTCTAATGCTTTCCAATCCCAGCGATGGGAAGACTTTTTCTTATACCTGGCAGTGTCCCCTCATGCTTTGAGTGTAGCATTCATGAAGGAGGACTTGAAAGTTCGATTTATGTCTATCACATTAGTAAGAGGTTAAGTAGGGCAGAGCAGAATTATCTAAAGCTGGAAAAATCGCCTTTTACCTACTTATCGCCTCAAAGAAGCTCCGGCCGTACTTTCTAGCTCATCCTATCAAAATCCTTACCGATCAACCTTTGAAACAAATCTTGTTCTATCCTGAAACTTTCGGTACGTTGCTAAAATGGAATATTAAGCTTAGTCAATATGATGTCACATACCATCCTCGAAGAGCAATCAATGGACATGTGCTTGCAGATTTTATTACGGAGTTCACGGATCGAGGCGAGGAAACAAAAGAACCTGCTGTCAAAGCCAGCATTGAATGGAAGTTATTTAATTATGGAGCATCAAACAAATACTGTTTAGGGGTAGCAGTGATCCTAGAAACTCCTGAAGGAAGATCTATCTGCTATGCGCTAAGGCTACAGTTTCCATCGAAAAATAATGAAGTCGAGTATGAAGCCCTAATTGTAGGAATAAGGCTGGCAAGGATATTGCAGCTAAGATCTTACAACTGGTGGTATGTCAAGTTCAGAAAGAGTTCCAAGCCAAAATTGGCAACTTTCCAGCTTATCTATCCAAAGCTTTGCAACTTCTAGAAAGCTTTGAATATTACACCATATCTCACATTCCTAGAGAAGAGAACACCAAGGCGGATTCACTAGCAAAATATGCAAGCACGGGAGATGCATAACTGTTGGGATTGGTCTCAGTGGAGGTCCTTTATTGTCCTAACACTGAACAAATTTATATGTATTGGGTTATGGAAGCAGCCGAAGAGCCCGACTCATGAAAGCCATCAATTAAAGAATATCTCCTAACCGGTGCTCTCTCGTCAGAAGCTAAGAAGCGGAGGAAGATTTTACGAGAGGCCCCTGTGTATATTATTCAGGATGGATGACTATACAGGCGAGGATTCTCTATGCATGTGCTTCAGTGTCTTACAAAGGAGGAATCAAAGGCAATCATGATGGAATTGCATGAAGGTGAATGCAGAGGCCATATTGGTAGTCAGACATTGGCCAAAAAAAATCTGCGATATGGTTACTTCTGGCCAAATGTAAATCGAGACTCCGCGGCATACACCAGGAAGTGAACAGATGTCAGAGATTTGCAAAGATTCCGATAGCGCGATCCATAGTGATTACTCCAATGGTCATCCCGTGGCCATTTTCCATTTACGGGCATCGATCTCATAGGAGCACTACCCACAGCGAAGTCCGACTTTAAGTATGATGTTGTCGCCGTTGATTACTTCACCAAATGGGCTGCAGCAGAACCGTTGGCAACCATAACCTCAACGTAAGTTATCAATTTTGTCTTGAAAAACATCATTTGTAGGTTTGGTGTGCTGTAGAAGATAATCACAGACAATGGAACCCATTTTGAAAGTGAAGAATTTAGAGCTTTTGTGCTAAGTACAAAATCCAAAAAAATTCGCAGTAGTGGCTCATCCGCAGGCAAATGGGCAAGTAGAAGCGATAAACAAAATCATAAAGTCAACCATCAAGAAGCGCTTAGAGAAATCCAAAGTGGTTGGGTAGGTGAACTTTCGCTTGCACTACGAGCGTACCGCACAACTCATAAAACTGCGATCGGGCATACCCCATTTTCCTTGGGTTTTGGTTCTTAAGCTTTGATTCCCGTAGAGCTGGAGGTTCCCACTCACATGAAGATTCACTTCAACCGAGAGGAAATAGAGAAGATACGACTGGAGGCACTCGATCAACTCGGGAAAAGAGATACGAAGAAGAACTCAGAGTTACTGCACATCAAAGAAGGGTAGCCATACATTTCAATTCTAGAGTCAGGCACGGGACATTCGAGATCGGAGACCTTGTGCTGAAGATAGTAATGATTGTAACCAGGGTTTTTGGGCTAAATTGGGAAGGGCCTTATATTGTGAGCCAGAAACTTCTAGATGACACCTTCAAGTTATCTACCACGGACGAAATCTAGATTCCTAGAGCTTGGAATAGCGAGCATCTTCGCCGCTACTTTCTATGATACGTTGTTCCAACCTATTGTAAAAAAATGTAAATGTTAGCAAGAATTATATTTAAGCTACATACATATGAAAATTCATGAATGAGAAAGTCTATTTGCTTGCATGAATCATATATTCGCAAACTCTTGTTTAAAAACACAAAGGTTGCTAAAATTGATTTTTTTGAATGTAGGCAGCATAAGAGCAACAACTCATTCATAATCCAACCAGACCTGGAAGCTTCCTAAGCATATCCTGGTTGGGACAGCTCAAGCGTTCAGTGCCAGAAGCACCACACAAACCAAAGAGAATGATGAGATGCACCACCTTGCAAATCACGAAGGAACGAGCTATCTAGAGTCAAACGATGAATAACGTAGCAAATGGGCATGAAGTCGGAAAGCTGCACCTTTCATCAACGATAATACTTCCTAAAGAAGGATGTTTAAGACGCCAAATCCCTAGCTACGACCGCCTATCAAGATAATCGTCCAGCGGAAGGATTGGCATCAAACTCGAAAAACGATGAAAAGGTGGAAGCAGCCCAACCAAACCAACAAATAAAAGGTTGCAGGTACCACCGTAGAGGCACCTTCTTAAATGTAAGGTTTAGGATCTCAGTTCTATAAATCATGATAATTCTCGATAAAAGAACAGGCGTCTACCTCGCGGGACAATGCAACCCAAACTGGAAGGACCACCACCATGTCAGAAGGATTGACAAACCTAGGCTAGAAGTACCAGTCCTAGGCTATAAGGACCGGCAACCCAAGCTGGAAGGACCAGCACTGCATTAGAAGGACCAACAAACCTAGGCTGGAAGTACTAGTCCTAGCCCGAAAGGACCGACAACCCAAGCTGGAAGGACCAGCGCCATGTCGGAAGGACTGACAAAGCTAGGCTAGAAGTACCAGTCCTAGGTCGAAAGAACCGGCAACAAGCTGGAAGGACCAGCATAAATAGAACTCCCAGCCAAAAGTGGGTATCCAATGAAATCTTTCTGATTCTTAGTCAATCAGGACGGACAAGACAAAAATTGGATTGAACTCAAACCCAAGACCTCTTCGGGGGCATGTATTCGATCAAATCTGTAACTCCCCGTAATTTTACCACATTAAAATTCACAAATTAAAGTACACTTAATTTTTAGAAGAAGAATTAAGTAAAACGAGTAACGCCATTACATTGGTCTCGGAATTCTGCTTGAGATAGAGTCCGAGTTTGCGTAAAACAGATACAGTATGAAGAAGTTATGGAGGTTAGAAGATTTCAAATTAAACCAGAAATTAAAATAATTCGAATTCAAAATTCAGACAACAGGAGGCAGGCTGGCGGGAAACTTCCCGCCTGAGGGTGTCGACCCCCCTAGGGGTGTCGACACTTGTGTCGACCCCCCGCTATAAGGGTGTCGACATAGGTGTCGACCCCCCTGTAGAGGTCGACCCCTGTGTGCTAACCTGGACAGAGACGATTTTTGGGTCTTTAGGGCTACGTGGCGACTTCTGGTTGATTGAGTGAGGTGTATTTCGGATTTGGAGGGTTTAGATGGAACATAACCTAATCCTAAGGCCCTAGTTAACTCACTACACCTATATAAACACCCCTGGACCTAAACCCTAATTCATTAATCTAAGTAACGGCGCCTCCATGCTACTAGAACCTAAAGTGACCTAGCATCCACCTTAATCAATCAATTCAAGTTAAAGACAACAATCAACGCCTACATCAACAGATAGCTAATCAACTCCATAAATCAGATCCCAGAATCATTCTCTTATTTCTTAAACCTCGATCTGTGAGTTCATGTAGTTCTAACAAGATAACTGATCTAAAGTAATCATGATAAGTTGTAAATTATGTTCATGTGCTATGCTTGTAATGGATCTCACCAAGTTTGCTAGTTTATCATCTTTTACCTAAATATATCATATGCCTATCCATGTTCATATGCTATTCATGTTCATATGTCACCTATGTTCATATGCCTGTTATGTCCATATGTTTATGCCTGTTTTGACTCTCTTCCCTCTCCTTTTCCTTTTTCTTTTTATCGGGCTAGGCTACCTTCGAGCCTAACCATTCTTTGTCGAATTACGCGAATGAATACGTGGGAACGATGCGGAAAAGTTTGGGAAATTGTTATAATATATGATTTGGCCTAAATTGTGATAATTGTTAATTGGGCATAAATTGATGATGGCCATAGTGGGCAAAATTCTGTATAACATGTAAAAGTTAAATTGGGCATAAGTGGGTTTGGGTGTAAAATTGGCATAACCTATAAATTTGTGATTATAGGCATAAAGTGATTAGAATTTGGTACATAAATTTGGGTTGGAATTTATGTGTAAACGGGGAATACCTAATTTGTAATGAACTTAGGGTAATGAACACCTACGAAACGAGGTTAGATAGGTTTGTGGTGTAAACTTGCCCGGAACCACTCGACATGTCTAGTAACCACAAACGCTATCTAATGTGAGAGGTCAAAGGCATAAAAATTAGATGCGTAATAAGGCAAAGACACGAGATTAGATGGGTTTGCGGTGTAAGCCTGCACGGAACTGCCCGGCATGTCCAGCAACCGCAAATGGTGTCTAATGTGAGAGGTCTTGTAGGATTACGGTTAAAATGAACTAAAGAACACTTAACCTAGACATGTAGTTGACATGAGAATATTGTGGGGTTAAGTGGGAATTCCTAGTGGGGACCAAGCTTAGGAGGGAAGCTTGTGTCAAGTGTGGGGACCCTTTTCAACCAGTAACCCATTTAGTATCTTAGTGAGCTCGAACTAGGTTGAGGACTGGACATGCTTACTTGGGTTGATTGTAAGAGGTCAATTAAAGGATAGCGGTGGCAGTGCAAATCCAACTGGGTCTTGTGCGTGCATGGGTCCGGGCTGGTAGGTAAGACATTGTTTCATGGTGTAGGTATAATCCATGCCTTCTAGTCGTATCGGGTTGCCACTTTAGGGAGTGATACACCCTACTGTAGGACCAGCACGGATATCTACGTGTTAGGGAGCCGATCGAATGAGGCAGGGTAGTGGGTACACTTAGTGGAGATAGGAGCAGGCGACACCTATGACTGTAGCTAGGGGTACACGAGAGACTACCATAATTACTATTATTACCATCTTTATGGTTGTGTAAGTGGGATCATACTTTTTAATAGGTTAGTGGGGTGCAGAGCATATCTTGTAGTTTTTAGGAGCGCAATCGTTGTTAAATCTTTCTTACCTTATTTACCTTGTCAGCTCTAGTTATGTTACAGTCATTCCTTATGTTCAGTTCATTCCTTATCCTGTTGCTTTACTTAATTATATTGTTAAAGTTACTGGACTCGCCAGACTTTATATCTGACCTTATTTTGTTTTCGTCTCTTTTCTTTCCTTTCCCCTCAGGTCCTCAGGGTGGGAATTAGCGAAGCTTTGCTTGGATATCTTTTCTTGGAGTGCTTGAAGTGCTGAGAGTAATGCTACGCTCAGCTTTATCTTTTCCTTCTTTTATGGCTATTTATAGTAGTGGGATTATGCTTTTATTTTATGTACTCTGATTTTGTCAAATTGGATATTATGTACTTGACTTTAGTCTTTTGTTTTTGATAATGTAAGCAAACTTATTTGTTTTCCACTGTAATGAATGAAGTTTTTATTTTTAAGTACTTCTTTATATCTGTCTTGTTTTGATTTTCTGTTCTATATACACTTAAAATGCTCCATGAAAGTTAATGCATTCCCTTAGTGAGTGACATTAATGGACGTGGGGTGTTACACGTGGTATCAGAGCTGAATGTTACCAGAAAAGATAAAAGATTTTAAAATTCGTTTTCAAAAGTATTTTTGGAAAGAAGTATTTTCAAAAACATGTCTTAAAGAGAGTATTTAAAGAGAAAAGGTTTTTAAGAAAAACATAATCCCCAATAGACATATATCTATCTTTCGAATCTCCGTTTTGAATTTTTCCCTTTTTCCTTTCAGCATGGCTGATCAAACCGAAATACCCGAGGGCGTACAGATACCAGCCTGGTTCATAAGGTATCTTGAGGCAAGGGCTAATGTCGTAGGCCCAGAAGACGCTCCTCCTTCGCCTCCTTCACCTCCTCCTCGTGTAGACGCTTTTTCGAAGATATGCAAGGACTTCCGTGCGATGGGCGGAAAACCATTTAATGTGACTGAGACATTTGTTGAGGCTCGGAATTGGCTGAAGGAAGTGCAAGATCTATTGGGTATCTTTGAGATAGATAGTGGGAGGAATGTTCAGTTGGCTACTTGGTTGATGAATGATGAAGCTTCTTATTGGTGGGAAGTAACTAATGGGGGACGTGTAGTGGAAACATGGGAGGATTTTAAGCAAAGGTTCGAGCTGAAGTTTCTGTCACAAGCAGAGGAAAGTTTATATATGTAAAGGTTCTTGTATTTGAAGCAAGGGGTTTTGTCTGTGAAGGAGTATGTGAACAAGTTTAACCAGTTAGCCAGATTTGGGATGGAATTGGTTAATACACCGCATAAGAAGGCCTTGAGGTTTGCTAAAGGTCTGAATGAACCGTTGCATGGATTGTCTATGTCCCACATTCCTATGGGGGCTACTTTCGAGAATCTACGCGATATGGCGCTGATTCATGAGGAAGAGAAAGGTGCTAATGCTAATAAGGCACATGATAAGAAGGTGGATCCAAAGAAAGCTCAACAACAGCAACAACAAAAGATAGGTGGTAAGGATAACAAGGGCCAAGCGAAGAAAAGGTCCTTTAATTGTGGAAAACCGGGCCACATGAGCAAGGATTGTAGGAAGAAGAAGAAGACGGGTTGCTTCCAGTGTGGCGAGGAAGGACATATGATTAAAGACTATCCAAGAAGGCAAGGCAAGGGCAGAGGGTAGGATCTACTTCTGGAGGGCAGGTGCACAATCTTATGGCACCCCCGCAAGAGAGAGGTAGAACCATTTCTATTGAAAGCTTAATTTTCCTTTATGATCGTCTTGTTCGTACTTTGTTTGATTCTGGAGCTTCACACTCGTTCATATCTACTTCTGTTGTTGAGTATCTTCACCTAGAAACTAGTATAGTAGTGGATCCCGTTAGTGTTTCAAATCCTATTGGAGGTACAGCCCATCTTTCTATGTTATGTCGGGGTTTGAGAATTTTTGTGTATGGCGTTGAGTTCGAATGCAATGCTTTTGTGCTTGGTTTCACGGGCTATGGGTTGATTCTAGGAATGGACTGGTTGACCAAATATGGTGCCATTCTTGATTGTGAAAGGAGGGTAGTTAGATAATTTTCTAGTTTGGGTAATACTCTCGACATCTCATGCGATCCTATGAGTTCAGTGATGTTTAGCTATCTAGAATCTCTTGACACTTCTATTGATGATTTGCGATCTATTCGAGTAGTCCGTGAGTTTTCAGATGTCTTTGAGGAGGTTAGGGGTTTACCTCCAAAGCGTGAGATAGATTTCCATATATACTTGGTGGACAATGCAAAGCCAGTTGCATTGCCTGTGCGCCACATGGCTCTTAGGTAGAGGAGGGAGATTAGTAAAAAAGTGGAAGAGTTACTTCAGAAAGGGTTCATAAGAAGAAATATCTGGAGTGGGCTGCTCTAGTTGTTTTTGCTACGAAGGCCGATGGTTCACTTAGATTGTGCGTGGACTATAGAGAGCTAAATAAACTCACGAAGAAGAATAGGCACCCATTGCCGAGGATAGATGATTTGTTCGATCAATTAATTGGTGCTTCGGTTTTCTCGCAGTTGGGCTTAGCTACTGGGTTTCATCAGTTGAGTGTGGCCGAGGATAGTATAGACAAGACTACATTTAGAACTCCTGATGGTTTCTTTGAATGGCTTGTCATGCCTTTTGGTTTGACTAATGCACCCGCGTATTTCGTAGACTTGATGAGTAGGGTGTTTAGGGAGTTTTTAAACAAGTTAGTGGTGGTCTTCGTGGATGATATTTTGATATTTTCTAAAAGCGAGGAAGAGTTTGCCCTACATCTTAGGGAAGTATTATAGACCCTTCGAGCACATCAACTCAAAGCTAAGTTCTCCAAATGTCATTTTTGGAGGAAAGAAGTGAGGTTCTTAGGGCACGTGGTCTCTAAGGAAGGGAAAGCTGTGGATCCCGCAAAGGTAGTGGCAATCCAAGATTGGAAGATTCCTAAGAATGCAACAAAAGTAAGAAGTTTCCTTGGTTTGGCAGGCTATTATAGAAATTTCATTAAAGACTTTGCTAAGATATCAACCCCACTTACTCGATTGACGAAGAAGAATTTGGTCTTTTCTTAGGATGTTGACTATGATGATGCTTTCCAACGTTTGAAGAGGGCTTTGACAACAGCTCCGGTTTTAGTTTTGCCGGATGGGAGTAAGCCAATCACAGTATATACCGACGCTTGCAGGACAGGGCTTGGCGCGGTGTTAATGCAAGAGGGAAGGGTGATATGCTATGGTGGTAGATAGGTGAAAGTCCATAAGAAGAATTACCCTACCCACGACTTAGAGTTAGCTGCCACAGTTTTTGCGCTCAAGTCTTGGGGTCATTATTTGCTTGGAGAGAGGTTTGAGTTGTATACAGACCATAAGTCACTTAAGTACTTGTTCTCTTAGAAAGATTTAAACTTAAGGCAACAGAAATGGATGGAGTTCTTAGCATCCTACGATTTTGAGATTGCATATACCCCTGGCAAGGGGAACATTGTGGCAGATACCTTGAGTAGAAAGAAGTCTATATTGAGTCCTTTGTTTGTAGAGCGGCAAAGTTTAGAGTACATCTCTACCTTCGACTTTAGACCCTCGATAGATTATGTGTCTGATTTGCTGGCATCATTAGAGTTGCGACCTACGCTTGTGGAACAGGTAGGGAAGGCACAGTCAGATGACCCACAGTTGGTAGAGATAGTAGATAAGCTTATAAGAGGGGAGTCTTCGAGCCATCTTAGTAGGTATACTATTGATGCGAGAGGTTGGTTGCGTAGGAATGGAAGACTTTGCATATCACGAGATGAGAGTTTAAGGAAGGTGATTCTTGAAGAAGCACATCATTCTAAGATGACCATACATCCCGGTGGTGACAAGATGTATAGGGACATGAAGTGAATTTTATTTTGGGCCCGAATGAAGAAGGATGTGGCTGAGTTTGTTTCTAGATGTTTAGTGTGCCAGCAAGTTAAGGCTGAGCAAAAGAAGCCCTGTGGTGTGCTTCACCCTCTAGAGATTCCGCAGTGGAAGTGAGAAAGCGTTTCCATGGATTTTGTTGATAGGTTGCCAAGGTCAAGGAAGGGTAATACGGGGATTTGTGTAGTGGTAGATAAACTTACCATGAGCGCCCATTTCATTCCCGTTAAGAGTAAGAGGACGGTGGCATGGTTAGCTTTAGTTTATCTCCGAGAGATAGTTCGCTTACATGGCATACCTTCGAGTATTGTGAGTGATCGAGATCCTATTTTCACTAGCGAGTTTTGGAAGAGCTTGCAAGAGGTGGTAGGAACGCGGTTGTGTTTGAGCACCGCTTATTATCCTCAGACGGACGGCCAAACTGAAAGAGTGAATCAGATTCTATAATACCTTTTGAGGTTTTGTATCTTGGAATTTGGAGGGACATGGGAAGAGCACCTTCTATTAGTAGAGTTCGCCTACAACAATAGCTATCAGACTAGTATTGGCATGGCTCCTTTTGAGGCTTTGTATAGACGACTGTGCCGATCACCGACTTGTTGGTGGGAGTCCACAGATAAGGTTTTGCTTGGGCCTGATATGGTTAGAGAGACTTCAGAGAAGATAGACTTGATTCGAAGGTGCATGAAGACGGCACAGGATAGCAAAAAGTTATATGCTGATAAGAGAAGGACAGATCTTGAGTTCGAGGTTGGAGACATGGTATTTATCAAAGTATCACCACTGGGGAATGTAGTTCGCATTGGAGCAGTAGGGAAATTAGCACCAAGATTCGTAGGGCCATTTCCCATTAAAGAGCGAATTGGACAGATGGCCTACATAGTACAGTTGCCGGAGAAGCTTAGTGGTTTGCATGACGTGTTTCACGTGTCACATTTAAGGAAGTGTTTGCATGATGCTGCGGAAGTAGTAGAGCCGAGTACGCTTAGAGAAGTGGAAGTAGAGCGAGATGCTACGATTAGACGAGCTCGTAAAAGCATCCTTGGATCGGAGGTCAAGAAGTTACGCAACCGAGAGGTCAAGTTGGTTAAAGTTAAATGGGGAGATGATCAAGGAGACGCGACTTGGGAGATGGAAGATAAGATTCGTACATTGTACCCTTTTCTTTTTGAGGGTATGTTCTTAACTTCTCCTTTTTTCTACCTCTTAGTTTGTACTTGTTCTATCGTTTAGGGTAACCTCTTGAAGTATGTCTTCTGTCTTTAGGTAGAATTCCTATGGTTGTAAACATGTGTTTGAGACATGTTATGTTTTGTGGATGCAAATGGTTGCTCGTGGATGCACTTACACACACTTTAGGCACTTAGACCGGCTCAGTCACTTCATATTGCATATTGCATATATGTGTTTGTTTATTAAAATTTGGTATGTTATCATGTGGACGTTGCATTTGGATGTATGACTGTGCACTCATGTAGAAATAATATGTGTCATCAGGGTTCTATTGCATACATGTTGGACTCATGGCACTGACATAATTCACATTAAGAAGGTCAACTGAATCAGTAGACCTCCTGATCTTTGCATTAGATAAGGAACATATACACACACTTTTGCATATGTTCATATAGCATTAGAAATCATTTAAGGACAATGGATACTTGTGGATGATGGTTGAGTAGATGGATGATTGTTTGGTAGGATACATTCTTCTTAACTTGAAGATTTCGGGAACGAAATCCTTTAAGGAGGGGAGAATGCAATACCCCGTAATTTTACAACATTAAATTTCACTAATTAAAGTATACTTAATTTTTAGAAGAAGAATTAAGTGAAACGGGTTACGCCATTACGTTCGTCTTGGAATTCTGCTTGAGATAGTGTCTGAGTTTGCGTAAAACGGATACAGTATGAAGAAGTTACGGAGGTTAGAAGATTTCAAATTAAACCAAAAATTAAAATAATCCGAATTCAAATAGCAGGAGGCAGGCTAGCGGAAAACTTCCCGCCAGAGGGTGTCGACCCCCCTAGGGGTGTCTACACTGGTGTCGACCCCCCTATAAGGGTGTCGACATAGGTGTCGACCCCCTTGTAGGGGTCGAACCCTGTGTGCTGACCTGGACAGAGACGATTTTTGGGTCTTTAGGGCTACTTGGTGACTTCTGGTTGGTTGAGTGAGGTGTATTTCGGATTTGGAGGGTTTAGATGGAACCTAACCTAATCCTAAGGCCCTAATTAACTCACTACACCTATATAAACACCCCTAGACCTAAACCCTAATTCATTAATCTAAGTAATGGCGCCTAGAACCTAAAGCGACCTAGCCTCCACCTTAATCAATCAATTCAAGTTAAAGACAACAATCAACGCCTACATCAACGGATAACTAATCAACTCCAGAAATCAGATCCTAGAATCATTCTCTTCTTTATTAAACCTCGATCTATGAGTTCATGTAGTTTTAACAAGATAATTTATCTAAAGTAATCATGATAAGTTGTAAATTGTGTTCATATGCTATGCCTGTAATGGATCTCACCAAGTTTGCTAGTTTATCATCTTTTACCTAAACCTATCATATGCCTATCCATGTTCATATGCTATTCATGTTCATATGTCACCTATGTTCATGTGCCTGTTATGTTCATATGTTTATGCCTGTTTTGACTCTCTTCCCTCTCCTTTTCCTTTTTCTTTTTATGAGGTTAGGCTACCTTCGAGCCTAACCATTCTTCATCAAATTATGCGAACGAATACATGGGAACGATGGGGAAAAGTTTGGGAAATTGTTATAATATATGATTTGGCCTAAATTGTAATAATTGTTAATTGGGCATAAATTGATGATGGCCATAGTGGGCAAAATTATGTGTAACATGTAAAAGTGAAATTGGGCATAAGTGGGTTTGGATGTAAAATTGGCATTACCTATAAATTTGTGATTATAGGCATAATGTGATTAGAATTTGGTACATAAATTTGGGTTGGAATTTATGGGTAAATGGGGAATACCTAATTTATGATGAACTTAGGGTAATGAACGCCTACGACACGAGGTTAGATAGGTTTGTGGTGTAAACCTGCCCGGAACCGCCCGGCATGTCCAGTAACCACAAACGCTATCCAATGTGAGAGGTCAAAGGCATAAAAATTAGATGCGTAATAAGGCAAAGACACGAGGTTAGATGGGTTTACGGTGTAAGCCTGCCCGGAACCGCCCGGCATGTTTAGCAACCGCAAACGGTGTCTAATGTGATAGGTCTTGCAGGATTACGGTTAAAATGAACTAAAGAACACTTAACCTAGACATGTAGTTGACATAGGAATATTGTGGGATTAAGTGGGAATTCCTAGTGGGGACCAAGCTTAGGAGGGAAGCTTATGTCAAGTGTGGGGACACTTTTCAACCAGTAACCCATTTAGTATCTTAGTGAGCTCGAACTAGGTCGAGGACGGGACATGCTTACTTGGGTTGATTATAAGAGGTCAATTAAATGATAGCGATGGCAGTGCAAGTCCAATGGGGTCATGTGCGTGCATGGGTCCAGGCTGGTAGGTAAGACGTTGTTGCATCTGTAGGTATAAGTCGTGCCTTCTAGTCGTATCGGGTTGCCACTTTAGGATGTGATACACCCTACTGTTGGACCGGCACAGGTATCTACGAGTTAGGGAGCCGATCGAATGGGACAGGGTAGTGGGTACACTTAGTGGAGATAGGATCAGGCGACACCTATGACTGTAGCTAGGGGTACACGAGAGACTACCATTATTACTATTATTACCATCTTTATGGTTGTGTAAGTGGGATCATGCTTTTTATTAGGTTAGTGGGGTGCAGAGCATATCTTGTAGTAGTTAGGAGTGCAATCGTTGTTGAATCTTTCTTACCTTATTTACCTTGTCACCTCTAGTTATGTTACAGTCATTCCTTATGTTCAGTTTATTCCTTATCCTGTTGCTTTACTTAATTATATTGTTAAAGTTACTGGACTCGCCAGACTTTATGTCTGACCTCGTTTTGTTTTCGCCTCTTTCCTTTCCCTCCCCCCAAGTCCTCAGGGTGGGAATTAGCGGAGCTTTGCTTGGATATCTTTTCTTGGAGTGCTTGAAGTGCTGAGAGTAATGCTACGCTTAGCTTTATCTTTTCCTTCTTTTATGGCTATTTGTTGTAGTGGGATTATGCTTTTATTTTATATGCTCTGATTTTGTCAAGATGGATATTATGTACTTGACTTTAGTCTTTGGTTTTGATGATGTAACCAAACTTATTGGTTTTCCGCTGCAACGAATGAAGTTCTAATTTTTAAGTACTGCTTTATATCTGTCTGGTTGTGATTTTCTGTTCTATATACACTTAAAATGCTCCATGGAAGTTAATGCATTCCCTTAGTGAGTAACATTAATGGACGTATGGTGTTACAAAATCTCTGAAGGACTTGGACTACCAGGTTAGTCAGTAAAATGGTCGACTACATTTTAAAATATAAGACCTCTTACAGAGGGGCATCAAAGGTGTAATGTCCCGTATTTTGACAGTTGAATAATTAATTTAATTAATTATTTAACATCGATTTGGCGATATCGATAACCTGAACTAAATTATAATTGTATTTATTTAATATAAATAATAGAATAATATATATATATAATTCAGAAATAATCAAAAATGGTGGAATTCACAATATCGTGTGAATGGGATTATTTATAAGATATAATTCAGTTTAGAATTGAATTTGAATAACGAATATATTATTTGAACGACAGTTGAACGTATTAATTATATTATAATTATAATCGAGCTCGAAATGGAGCGGCAGTTCGCAATTTGGCGATTCGAACTTTAAACGAATATACATAACCCGTTTTAAGTTGGATTTCTGTGAAACAAGAAACGTTCAGAGCTGGTGAAGTATATATTTCGTCGTGTAGATTTTGATTTATGTCCAAATCAAATTTTAGAAAAGTCGCTATGGAATTCCTTTATAATTTATAACGATTTATTTATATTATAAAAGGAATTTCATTATAAATCGAATATCGATTTAATCGGGATTTGAAATATTGAGTTATAAATCCAGATAGGAATATTCTGGGGCTGTATGGTATTCTATTGTGAATATATACGATAATATTAATTTATTAATATTTAATTTAATTGTTTTTAAATATATTTATATATTTAATTGGGTTATTTAGAGCTTTTAATATAGCCAGTTTTACAAACGACCTTCAAATTCGACGAAACCAGTTTTGTTGGATCAGGAATGTTAAATTATTGTTAGAAGTCAAGTTTCGTGATTTTTCAAGTCAGTATGCGACCGTTACCGATTTTTAATGTGAAATACAATCGAAATTTGACCTTTAAAAATACGCTATGTGAGCAAACGGAGTCGGAATTCGACAAAACCAGCTTCGTTAGGACTGTAATGTCGAACTGTAGCTGTATGTCCAGTTTCATGATTTTTGCATGCTGTGTGTGATCACATAGATTTTTAGAAGGCGAAAATGGATATAAAAGGATAAAAAAAATCTACATAAATATCTAACTAGAAAATATCTAAAAATCAACCCTATAAATACCTAACTATTCTAAACCTAATTGCTCTGGTTAAACAAACTTCTACCGCTACTTCTCTTTTTCTACACAGTAAATCGAGGTGTTTATAAATCCTCCAAAAATGAAATGAAATCATATAAATCGTAGCGTGTATATATTTGGATTCATAATGGTGTGCTTTTCGATTTCGCACTTGTTTCACTTGGTTTGAACCTATTTCGTCCACTGTGGTGTTTGTGTACAACAGCTAGGGTTCGGATTTAGATGAAGTATAGACTTCAAGCGTTGATTTAAGTATGGTATTTGAGTTGAGTAGTGGATTTCGGTCTTGTGCGAGGTTCTTGGTGAAGTGCGGTGGTAAATGAGGTGTCGCGATTTGCTGAGGGGAACTGTAGCTCCTGGAAAATGTTGTTCGAACGCGACAGAAATTAGGGCATTGAGATCAACTTTGAGGGTGCGATTGAGGAGGATTCAATGAGATAAAGTTGGTGGAATCGAATTGGCAAACGATGAAGGAATGAGGGTGCGGTTTGGAGTGGAATCATCGGCCGTGTGGGATGTTGATAAAGCAGGAGTCGGGGAAGAAAGGGAATTGTAGACGCGGGTTGTGGGTAAATGGAGTTGGGCTGGGCTGAAGTTGAGAGGCCAAAGTATTTAATTCCTTTATGTTTAATTTTATAAATTTATATGCAAAATTGTAGATGCTATAACTTTATCATACATAATCAGAATGTGACGAAACAAGATCCGACAGGATCGTACGGACGGTGGCTACACACTGGAACTGACTGGGAGTGGATTGGAGTCCGTTACAATTTATAGCAAAATAAATTGTCTGCCTGAATCAACAAACGCAAATCGTTATTTAACGGTTAACGCGAAATGTGAGTAAAACTCACCAACTCTGAACAGTTATATTTCTATAACGTATTTTTAGAACTGTTAATCATCTGTTGATTACTATGTGTTAACTGTTTGGTTGAATTACTTGTGTATTGGTTGAAATTATAGATAACAATATATATATAAATCATTAATCAAATATTGATTCTATTAGCAGAATATTTCATATTGAATGAAATCGATGTTGATTATATTGTTTAACATCTATGATGCAGGAAACAGGTTGGAGGGACCTAACTGGGTTCCTCGATATATAAAATACTATTTTATTTCATATATTGTGATATATGATGTGATATATAATCTGTTATTGATTATGTGTGTTTGAATGATATCGATCATTATTATTTGGTATTGTAAATACCATAAGAATGGAATGTAGAAAGGGGGATTTTCAAAAGTGTATTTTGAAAATAATATATTTATATAAAATCAATGGATTTTATATATAAAAGAAAGGGCATTTTACAAAAGAAAATAGTTATAAAATCAAGAGGGTTTTGAAAAGGAAATTATTTGTGAAACAAATATAAAGGAAATTATTTGTGAAATAAATATAAAGGGAATTATTTGTAAATCAAATATAAGAGAAAATATTTGTGAAACAAATAGAAGGATAAAAGGAAATATTTATTTGGGAAATAAATAGAAAGAATAAAGAAATATTTATTTGTTAAATAAATAGAATTGAAATGGAATATTTATTTAAGAAATAAATAGGATTTTATAATTGGAATATTTATTTAAGAAATAAACAGAATTATAAAAGAGGGATATTTATTGGGAAAATAAATAGAATTCAAGAAAGAGAAATATTTGTAAAACATTTACAAATAGAATTGAAAAAGGGATTATTTATTTAGAAAATAAATAAATATAAAAAGGGAATTATTTGATAAATAAATGGAGTTAAAGGGAGATATTTATTTCGAAAATAAATAAAGTTGTAAAAAGGAAATATTTATATGAAATAAATATAGACAAATAGAAAAGGAAGTATTTGTAATCGAATAGAGTTATCAAATATAGTTATTTGAGATGAGTTAATCAAACCGAGTTAATCCAGATGAGTTAATCAAACCGAGTTAATCCAAAGGACTTAGTCGAATATAGTTTATTTGAAAGGAATTATTGAATATAGTTTATTCGAAGAAAGATTTATCGAATATAGTTATTCGAAGAAAGAGATTATCGAATATAGTTTATTCGAAGGAAAGGGTATCGAATATAAGTTTTTCGAAAGTGAATTAATCGAATATTGGTTATTCGAAGTAAGTTAATCGAATATTAGTTATTCAAAGAGTGTTAATCGAATATAAGTTATTCGAGGAGTGTTAATCGAATATAAGTTATTCGAGGGGAGTTAATCGAATTAGAGTTAATCGATTAGAGTTAATCAAATTAGAGTTAATCCTTTAGAGTTAATCGAATTTAGTTTATTCGAAAGAGGATTTATCGAATATCGTTTATTCAAAAGGAGAGTTATCGAATATTAGTTATTCGAAGTGAGTTAATCGAATATAAGTTATTCGAAGTGAGTAAATCGAATATTAGTTATTCGAAGAGAGTAAATCGTCGAATTCGATTATACCGAATTCAGGAAAGTACTTATACTTTCCGGTGTTTAAATCAAGATTTATTTATTTATAAATTAGGTGTTTAGTTATTTAGTTAAATTAAGGAACAAAGGTTATATTCTGAAGTTAGATATTTCAGAAGAAGGGATTATAACACTATAGTAGAATAAATGTTTTCAATAAAAAAAGTGGATTAGTAAATAGAATACGAGAGTTACGTAAGGACTTTATCTATTTCGAAGTTAAAACAATATTCAGTTAAGGTCTGTGAGGTAATTATACCCCAACTTGATTGACTTCCTTCTTAACTAAGGAATGGTTAAAGTTTGATAGTAAAGGTAGGTTAAGTGAATTTATTTAATGAGCGTAATGGTTAGTGTTGGCATAGCGATGTTGATTTAAACATCAGTTTAAATAGAATGAAGGAGTTTTGGAAATGTTTTCCAAATAAGAATCAGAAATTTTTTCTGATAATAGAAAATAAGAAATGGGAATAAATATGGAAACGTTTTCCAGCGATTTATAACGTATATTTCCTAAGTTTAGAAAATAAGGATTTACGAATATATGAAAACGGGAAATAAGGAAATAAATAAAGTAATGATAAATTAATTTAAGGGGATAAATGTAACACCCCACTCCACTAGGGTCACTCTCAAAGGGAATGCACTAGTTTTGGAGGGGTATTATCTAGTAAACAGGCACAGAAATAACACAAGACAGAACATAAATTAAACAGAGTATATAAAGCAGCGGATAAAAATTAAAAACCAAATCTCATTATGTGGAAAATAGAGTCAAAACCACTTACATCAAAATACCAAGTCATTATTTCATTACATCAAGTTATAAAGAAGCCAAGTACTTAAAATAACATAAGTAAAATATTATTCCCCAAAAAGAGCATGAGTGCAGCCATAGCATAGCTCAAGACCAAACCGTACATGAGCTGTCAGAAAAGCAAGCTAAGTCCAAGCTAAGAGCTAGAGTTTCCTCCCTGAGAACCTGGGGGGGGAGGGACGAAAGAAAAGGAGGTGGAAGAAAACGGGTCAGTCAAAAAGACAGGTAAGCCCTAATGACTATCAGCATAAAAACTAATAAAGTTAACTGGACATGAGAAACTGAGATTAAACATAACGATAATAACTAGGCTGGCATGATAACAAAAGATAACAAGATAAGAGTGTGGCATCGCATAAATAAGGTTTACTGCACTGACTGTACTAGTGTTCAAATCCATGTCAAGTATAAATCCAGAAATGATCCCTAGGCCCAATAACATGAAATGACCCAATACGGGGTCCAATAGTCCAACCTAATCGATCGGCTCTACTCGTCGTGTGTCGGTTTCATACGACCCAATCGCAGAATGTAGTCACATGTGCTAGGTCCACTCGAGGGTTTATCAGGCCCCAGGGTGTCAACCACTGACACAATTCAAGCACGCACAATGTAGATCTACGGGTGCCCATGCCTACTTTTTCAAATCCGGACTAAGTGCATGACCCTAGTCCGCCTGAACCTAAAATGGCGCACCTTACTCAGCCGTCATTTTTGGTCGCTTACAATCAACCCAGTAATCGTGCCCCACCCTGCCTAGTCCCCAGGGTATCGTGATACTTCTTAGTGGGTTACTGCTAAAAGGGACCACGTAGCTAGAGTTTCTAATGGGTTAAGTGTTGTCATTAAAAAGGTCATGACTTAACCCTATCCAAACATGTATCTAGTTGGTTAAGTGTATACAAGCAGTTCAAGACTTAACCCTATCCAATCAACGTGTCAAATTGGTTAAGTATATTTAAGTGGTCCATGACTTAACCTTACCATGTGGCATTAATTTACTTAATGCACCCCAACCTCTCACATTAGACTTGGTTATGGTTACTGGATGTGCCGGGCGGGTCCGGGCAGCTTTACACCATAACCTAGTCTAACCTCGGGTTTTCAAGTGCTATATGACCAAGTACTCACATTGGGTCCTATTATTTGCAACTACTGGATTTGCCGGGCGGTTCCGTGCAGATTTACGTTGCAAATTCAACCCAACCTCGAGTTGGCCACTTTCAAGTTATCTAATTGTCATGTCCCAAATTCATGTTTTCAAGCTTATTCTCATGTCAAGTTTACATGTCATATTTTCATATCATATCATGTCAATTCCATAGCCAATTTCAAGTTTGCCTAATCTACCCAAAACGTGTCCCCAACGTACGTGAATTCGCATCAATACAACATGTTAAAATAGGGAATAACACAAAAAGGATATTCATAGGATGACAAATGTGTTCATAAGTTAAGCATGATGATTATAACATTTCAGGCATATAAAATAGGGTCTCACATAACAAACTTGGCAAAATAAGGTGATAGACATGGCAATGGGTGACATAAGATAATAACCCCAATATGTGAACAATAATGGTTACAACATCACAGGCATGTCAAGATAAAGGTCATGAGGGGTTTTTAGGTTTAAACATGAATATGCCCCAAATCAAGTTTATACAATATTCCCACCAGTCAAAGTTTTACATGAACAGATCTAGGGTGTACAGAATTGGATCCAAAGAAATAGATCTAAAAGGGATAGTCATAGATCAAAGATATACAATGGTACATCCAATCTAGTTATCATGTTTAGGCATAATTTCAGTTTACATCGTGTTCAGGTTAAATTTACAGTTTAGATCTAAGAGTGACAGGGGCTTACAGATCGTGGTCTAGAGAAATAGAAACAAAAGAGTTGAAGAAGAATCTCTAGAAGTCCCCCAACTAGCAAAGCTCTAACAAGGTCTTGAACAGTCCCCTTCTCTCTAACCTTCCAGTCAGAATTGTAGCAGCATAAGGCCGGTGAAGATTTGTGTAGAGAGTCTAGGGTTAGGGGCTGTTTATATAGGGTTTAGGGGATGAACAAGGGCTGAAAATCGAACCAGAAACACCAGAAAGGATTCTGGCCCAAAAATAGATTCGGGGACCAGATCGACACCCAAGTCGACTGCCCAGTCGACCTGGTCAGGGGGGGTCGACTGCCCAGTCGACTCCCCAGTCGACCTGGGTGCTGGGCGGGATTTTTCCCGCCCAGTCTGTTCTGGGTTTTGAAATTCGAATTTGAACTGTTTTGAACTCTGAAATTTTCTGAAACTTTGGGGAGCAATAACTTGGTCATACGGACTCCGATTTTCGTAAACTCGGACTCGTTTTCAAGCAGAATTTCGAGATGAACGTAATGGAGTAATCCGTTTCCCTTGATTCTTATTTTAAAATTTAATTCTGCCTTGATTTAAAGTTATAACACGCTATCAAAATACGGGTTGTTACATTCTCCCCTCCTCAAAGGATTTCGTCCCCGAAATCTCTAAGTTAGAAAGAACGCATCCTATCATCCAACATCCATCTACTCAAAACATCATCCACGAGCAACCATTGTCCTTAAAAGGTTTCTAGAGCTATATGTATGCAGAAAGTGTGTGTATATGTACTTATCTAATGCAAAAGATCAGGCGGTTACTGATTCAGTAAACCTCCTTAATGCGAGATATGTTAGTGTAATGAGTCCACATGTATGCAAATTCCTAACATAATTTAAAATCTCTACAATGAGTGCACATAACATCATCCATATGCAATATCCAAATGATAGCATAACAAGTTTCATCCATGTATAGGTATAAGCAACCATGCATATGCAACATGAAAATGTGTCTGAGCCGATCTAGTGCCTAATGTGTGTCATGCATCCACTAGAAATCACTTGCAAACACTTGCAACCATCTGCAAACATCAACCATAACATGTTTCAAATACATGTTTACATCTAAAAAGGGTTCTAAGGTTCTCAAGACAAGATTAACAAAACAAACATAGGTAGCAAAAGCATGATACGAAATGTTTTCAAGCTCAAAGGAAAAAGAGATCGAGAAAGTACCCTAAAAAAGAAATGGGTAAAGCGCGCGTATCTTCTCCTCGGTTTCCCAAGTTGCGTCTTCTTGGGCCTCACTCCATTGTACTTTAACTAGCTTGACTTCTCGATTCCTTAGCTTCTTGATCTCCGTCCCTAAGATACGGATCGGAACTCGCCTCAGTGTTGCTTCTTTCTCCACTTCTACGCCTTCAAGGATGCTTGGCTCAACCACCTCGGCTGATTCATGTAAGCATTTTCGGAGATGCGAGACGTGAAAGACATTGTGTACTCCGGCCAGCCTCTCAGGTAATTCTACCTTATAGGCCATCTGCCCAATCCTCTCAATGATAGGGAACGGTACTACGAACCTCGGTGCTAGCTTCCCGACCGCTCCAAAACGAACCACATTACGCAAAGGAGAAACTTTTATGAAGACCATATCTCCGACTTTGAACTCTAGGTCCGTCCTTCTCTTGTCCGCATACGATTTCTGTCTATCTTGGGCCGTTTTCATCCGTCTTCGAATCAACTCAACCTTCTCAGAAGTGTCCCTTATCATGTCAGGCCCAAGTATAAGCTTGTCGGTCGTCTCCCACCAACAAGTCGGTGACTTGCACGGTCTCCCATACAAGGCCTCGAACGGTGCCATCCCTATGCTAGCTTGGTAGCTATTATTATAAGCAAACTCCACGAGAGGGAGATGGTCTTCTCAAGTACCACCAAAATCAAGAATGCATAGCCTCAAAAGATCCTCTAGTACCCTATTTACCCTTTCGGTCTGTCCATCCTTCTGAGGGTGATAGGCTGTAATTAAATAAAGTCGCGTACCCATTGCTTCTTGCAGACTATTCCAAAACTGGCTAGTGAAAATTGGGTCACGGTCACTGACTATGCTAGAAGGAACCCCGTGCAACCGTACTATCTCTCGGAGGTAAATAGACGCTAGCCGTGATGCAGTCCTTTTGCTTTTCACCGGAATGAAGTGAGCACTCTTCGTGAATCTATCAACAATTACCCATATGCTAGTATTCCCATTCCTCGACCTAGGTAATCCATCCACGAAATCCATCGAGATACTTTCCCACTTCCATTGCGAGACCTCCAAAGGATGTAATAGCTCACCGGGCTTCTTCGATTCGGCCTTTACTTGTTGGCACACCATGCACTTTGAAATGAACTCTGCCACGTCCCTTTTCATTCCAGCCTAAAAGAAATTGCGTTTCATATCTCTGTACATCTTATCCCCTCCGGGATGTATAGTCATCTTCGAGTGATGCGCCTCTTCGAGAACTTTATTTACTAAGTCTCCCACTAGTGGAACACATAGCCTTCCATCGCGCCTTAGCCATCCCTTGTCATCAATGGCATACCTACCAAGGTGACTTGACGCCTCACCACTGATTAACTTGTCCATGATTTCGACTATCTGTGGGTCCTCTTTCTGCGAAGTCCCTACTTGATCTAGAAGTGTAGGTCTTAGCTCAAGAGATGCTAATGTACCAATCAATGACTCAACAGCATGTGTAAAATCAAAGGTCGCTAAAAACTCTAGACTTTTTCTTTCAACAAATAAGGGGCTCAAAGTCAACCTTTTCCTACTAAGCCCATCTGCCACCACGTTCCCCTTGCCAGGGGTATAAGTTATATCGAAGTCATATGATGCCAAGAATTCCATCCACCGTTGTTGTCTCAGATTCAAATCTTTTTGCGAAAAGGGGTACTTAAGCGATTTGTGGTCGGTATACAGCTCGAATCTCTCCCCTAGGAGATAATGGCGCCAAGCTTTAAGTGCAAAAACAATCGCGGCCAACTCCAAGTCATGTGTGGGATAGTTCTTCTCATGAACTTTAAGTTGTCTACCCCCATAGCATCACTCTTCCTTCTTGCATTAGGACAACGCCTAATCCCGTGCCGCACACATCTGTGTACACCGTAAACATCTTTCCTTCGTCGGGTAATGCTAAAACTGGAGCTGTGGTGAGGGCTCTCTTGAGTCTCTGAAAAGCAATCTCACATTCTATGTCCCATGCAAACGCTAGGTTTTTCTTTGTTAACTTAGTAAGAGGGGATGAAATCTTAGCAAAGTCCTTAATGAACTTCCTATAAAAGCCCGCCAAACCGAGAAAGCTTCTCACCTCTGTTGCATTCTTAGGAATTTTCCAGTCTTGCACCGCAACCACCTTTGCGGGGTCCATGGCTAAACCTTGCTTAGAAACTACATGCCCAAGAAACCGAACTTCCTCCCTCCAAAAATGGCATTTGGAGAACTTATCTTTTAACTGGTGTGCTCTAAGCGTATCCATGACTTCCTTGAGGTGTCTAGCATGCTCTTCTTCATCCTTTGAGAAGATTAAAATATCGTCCACAAAAACCACCACAAACTTGTTAAGGAACTCCCGAAACACCCTACTCATCAGATGTACAAAGTATGCGGGTGCATTCGTTAACCCAAACGACATGACGAGCCATTCGAAGAACCCATCTGGGGTCCTAAACGCAGTTTTGTCAATGCTATCCTCAGCCACCCTAAGCTGATGGAATCCTGTGGCTAGATCGAGTTGAGAGAAAACAGATGCTCCCACAAGCTGGTCAAAAAGATCATCGATTCTTGGTAGTGGGTGCCTATTCTTCTTCGTCAGCTTGTTTAACTCACTATAATCTACGCACAGACGAAGCGAACCATCCGCTTTAGTAGCGAATACCACCGGAGCATCCCATTCAGAAATGCTTCGCCTTATGAAATTTTTCTCAAGCAACTCCTTGACTTGTTTACTGAGCTCTCTTCTTTCTCGCGGGGCCATATGCCTAACGGGCAATGAAACATGCTTGGCATTATCAACAAGATAAATTCGGAAGTCTATCTCGCGTTTAGGGGGTAACCCCTTCACCTCATCAAAGATATCTGGATATTCTCGGACTACTCTCACGGAGTGCAGATTGTCGACGGACGAGTCAAGAGATTCAAGATAACATAACATGACCGGACCCTTCGGGTTACAAGAAAGTTCAAGGGTATTACCAAGGCGTGTCATGAGCCTCACTACCCTTCGTTCACAGTCAAGGATGGCTTCATAATTGGACAACCAATCCATGCCCAGAATTAAACCATATCCCATAAATCCGAGAACATAAGCATTACACTTGAATTCTACGCTTAAGATAGAAATCCTCAAATCAGCACAAATCATAGATAAATGGGCGGAGCCCCCAATCGAATTTGAAACACTAACGGGATCATCAACTAGACTAGTACTTAGGTGCAGATTTTCAACAATATCAGAAGAGATAAAAGTATGCGATGCGCCAGAGTCAAATAAGGTTCGAACAGGAAATTCTGAAATGTAAACAAGGCTTTCTACAGAAATATTACTACCTCGGTCAAGAGCTGGAGTGGTGTTGAGAGCCTGCAACTGCCCTCCAGAAGGTCCTGCTCGCTGGTTCTGCCCTTGTCCCTATCCTTGCTTCTTAGGGCAATCCTTACTGATGTGTCCAGTATCCCCGCAATGAAAGCATTCACCCAACTTTCTTTTCTTCCTTCTACAGTCTTTAGCTAGATGTCCCGTGATACCACAAAAGTTGCACTTCCTCGTCTCATGTGGCTTGTTAGCATTGTTGTTGTTGCCCTTGTTATTCTTGTTATTCTTTTTGCCTCCCTTCTTGAAGTCAACCTTCTTGTTCTGAGTCTCATTAGACTTAACCTCCTTTTTGTCACCCTTGTCTTCCTCATGAAGTAGGGCCATATTCACCAAGCTTTCAAAGGTCGCCCCCATGGGTACATGAGTCATGGCCATACCGTGGAGTGGCTCGCTCAATCCTCGAGCAAAGCGTAGAGCTTTCTTCTCAGCCGTGTTGACTAAGTCCAAACCAAACCGAGCAAGCTGATTAAACTTATTCACGTACTCCCTAACCGACATGTCCCCTTGCTTGAGTGCCAGGAACCTCTCCATCTGAAGGTTCGATTCTGCTGACGATAAGAATTTAAGCCCAAACCTCTCTCTAAAGTCTGCCCAAGTCTCAACTGGCCTGGTAGCGTTGGTGACTTCCCACCAAAATGCAGCTTCCTCTTTCAACAACCATAATGCCAACTGAACTTTCCTATGATCCTCCATATCGAAGATAACGAACAGGTCTTCAGTCTCCTTTAGCCAGTTTCGTGCCTCAGTGAAGGTCTCAGTTCCAACGAAGTTCTTGCCGCCCATTCCTATAAAGTCTTTGCATATTTTGGCGAAGGCGGTACCGGGAGGAGGAGGAGGAACCGCGGCCACTGAGGGAGGAGGAGGAGGGATGTCTGCCGGGCCCGCGCCGTTGTCCCTAGCTTCCAAGTACCTTCGGAACCATCCGGGTATGGGTACTCCCTCGGGAAGGTTAAGATCGGCCATGCTGAAAAGCGAAAAAAAAAGATTCAAACGAGGAAACAAAGGAAAGTGCTAATGGCTTTTGGGGAATAGCCCTTTTCTTAAAAATAAATCTTTTCTTGAAAAATGCTTCTTTATAAATGGTTCTGAAAATAATTTTAGAAGGTTTTTAAAACTTTTTGCCCAGTCTGGTAACCTTCTGCTCTGATACCAAATGTAACACCCCACCTCTGCTAGGGTCACTCTCAAAGGGAATGCACTAGTTTTGGAGGGGTATTATCTAGTAAACAGGCATAGAGATAACACAAGACAGAACATAAATTAAACAGAGTATATAAAGCAGCGGATAAAAATTAAAAACCAAATCTCATTACATGGAAAATAGAGTCAAAACCACTTACATCAAAATACCAAGTCATTATTTCATTACATCAAGTTCTAAAGAAGCAAAGTACTTAAAATAACATAAGTAAAATATTATTCTCCAAAAAGAGCATGAGTGCAGCCATAGCATAGCTTAAGACCAAACCGTACATGAGCTGTCAAAAAAGCAAGCTAAGTCCAAGCTAAGAGCTAGAGTTTCCTCCCTGAGAACCTTGGGGGGGGGGGGGGACGAAAGAAAAAGAGGTAGAAGAAAACGGGTCAGTCAAAAAGACTGGTAAGCCCTAGTGACTATCAGCATAAAAACTAATAAAGTTAACTGGACATGAGAAACTGAGATTAAACATAAAGATAATGTAACACCCCACGCCCGCTATAGTCACTCACTAAGGGAATGCCATAGCATCGGTGGAGTATTTTAGTGAATATAGAACAGAAAAATTTCACCAAGACAGATATAAACAGTATTTGAAATTTAAAACATCATCTCATAACAGCGGAAATAAACATGTCTGGTTACATCATAAAACCATGATAAAAGTCAAGTACAATATCTGTCAAAATAAAGAAGTACATAATCCCACTCTCTCATACAATAGCCATAAGAAAAGAAAAGATAACTGGATGACTGGAGCTTTACATCTACCCAAGCTCCTCAAGACTAGAAACAGAAATCCGATCAAGCTCTACTACCGCTAGGATCCACCGTAGGACCTGAGGGTTAGGAAAAAGATAAAAACAACGGGGTCAGACATAAGTCTGAGTGAGTCCTATAACTTTAACAATACAATCATTAAAGTAACCAGAGAAGACATAAACTTGACCTACGGTAATATCTGGGGATGAATGGCTACACTAAGCAGCTTGGAAGACTTAGGATAAACTAAGATAATCGTCAGGACGCATCTACCCACCCAAGGATAATTACTAACTGCACCACACCAGTCATTCCTACTTAAAGGTTGATCCCTTCCAAGGACTTAGAGAATTTCCCCAGTAGTTTCATGTACCCCTAGCCCACTACATAGGTGCCGTCTGCCCCTATCTCCACTAGGTGTACCCAGTAATTCTTACCCAGTAGTTTCGTGTACCCCTACATAGGTGCCGTCTGCCCCTATCTTCATTAGGTGTACCCACTACTCCCCAAGCGATCGGCTCCCTACCATAGATACCCGTGCTGGTCCCACAGTGGGGTGTATCACTCCCCTAAAGTGGCTACCCAATACTAACGGTGCACGGCTTTATATCTACACGATGCAACAACGGCTTATCTACCAGCCCGGGCCCACACACGCATATGAAACCCGTTGGACTTGTGTTGCCACCGCTAACCCGTTTTGGCCTCTTATAATCAAGCCCAATATGCGTGTCCCGTCACTCGACTTGGGTCGAGCCCACAAAGATACGTTGGGATATTGGTTGAAATGGGCCCCCACAAGCTACCCACTTAAGCTTGTCAAATATCTAGTGTATCCCACTTAACCCTTTAATCATGTTTAATTACATGTTTCCACTTGGTTAAGTATTCTAATCGTATTTTCTATTGCCACCCAAGGCAACCCACTAGATTCCACATGCCACCCAAGGCAACCACCAAATTTCCTCATGCCACCCAAGGCACCCACTTAACCCCTCATGTCCCACTACATGCTATTATGGTTAAGTGTTTCTTAATTAATTAAGACCGTGATCTCCCGTAAAGACCTCCCACATTAGACTGGCTGTTATGACCGCCTGGTTAAGCCGGTAGAATCCGGGCAGTCTTACGTCATAACAGAGTCTAACCTCATGCCTTTACCTTAATCACGTATTTAATTTATGGCTAAGACCTCTCACATTGGGCTGACATTTGTAGCAACTGGTTAAGCCGGTCGGGTCCGGGCAGTTTTACACTACAAATGAGTCCAACCTCGTGTCTTAGTCGATTAATTACACCTAATTAATCACCCCCATATTAATTATCCCTAATTAATATCAAGTTTTCCATAACATGGGTAGACCTAACTCAATAGGTAAATTCCCATGGGGTAGACCTAACTCAATAGGTAAATTCTCTCTTATGGTAATTTATTTTTATGGTATGCTTAATCATACCCAAACATTCATTTATTAACATATTACCAACCCCATCGTTCCCCACGTAAATCGTTCTCGTTACATGACATAATAAGGGGAAGATCATCACAAATATCATGGGTTTAACATACAACTTTGTCATGGGTTAAGAGGATGTCAACTTGCATATATGAGCATATATTAACCCAACTACATACAACCCAAACTTGCATATTATCATACACATGATTTGCATAACATGTTGCATATGAGCTTGCATATTATCATACACATATCTTGCATAACATGTTAAACTTGCATATAGGCATTCTCAATCTTGCATAACATGTTAAACATGCATTTAAGCATACACATAACTTGCATAAGCATTCACATACTTGCATAGGCATCCACATACTTGCATAACTTGCATATCATGTCATTTAAGCATATACATATCTTGCATAAGTATTCATATACTCGCATAAGCATGCATAACTTGCATATCACATAAATCTTGCATTTAAACATATATATGACTTGCATAAGCATCCATACACTTGCATAAGCATGCATAACTTGCATATCACTTTCAACTTGCATTTAAACATACACTTAACTTGCATATCACTTTCAACTTGCATTTAAACATATACTTAACTTGCATATCTCACTTTGCTAAACATGCATAATTCCACTTATTAAATATGCATAAATCCACTTATTAAACATGCATATATCAACTTGTTAAACATGCATAAATCAACTTATTAAGCATGCATAAACCAACTTATCAAATATGCATAAACATAGAACAACATAGAGTAACATATCATTATACATGATTCATACTCACTAATCCGCATTTAAGACCATAAGTCTCATTACACCCAATCTACTTACTTTAACAATTGATGTTAAAGTGATAGAAACTCACCAAACTTAAGATTAGCAACCTTATTAGTTGCAAACTATGAAGATAATGATGATTAGAGATTGATTAGAGAGGGATTAGCTTGCAACTTTCTTTATGAACTAGTGGAGGCCATGCTCAAATTTCATTTTGCCATAGTTTAGTTACAAGACTTAATTATGAATGAATTAGGGTAGGGTTGGGGTCTTATTTATAGGATTAGGTGAGTGTTTTAGGCCCTTAGATTAACCCTAGATTAGATTAGGACCCTTAGATTTAGGAAATCTCTAGAACCAGCCCTCCTAGCCAGCCTGAAACCCAACCTGGTGCAACCTGGTGCACCCAGGTTCACAGAACGGTGCCACCCTGTCGACAGGCAAGTCGACAGGCATGTCGACAACCCTGTCGACAGGCCTGTCGACACCCCTGTCGACATGGGTTGGGCGGGAAGCTTCCCGCCTGACCCCGCCTGGCCCATTCCAAATCAAAATATTTAAATTTTTAAATCTGTTTTAGTTTTGAATTTTCTGCAAACTTCATTGGGCCATAACTGGGCCATACGGACTCCGATTTTCGAAAACTCGGACTCTATTTCGCGTATTTTTCCGAGACGAACGTAATGACGCAGTCCGTTTCCCCTAATTCCCACATCTGAGATTATTTATCTTGTAATTAACGAATTTTAGTATTAACTAAAATTCGGGGTGTTACATTCTCCCCTCCTTAAAGGATTTCGTCCCCGAAATCTCTAGGCTAAGGAGAATGCATATCCTACCATCTAAACAACCATCTACTCAAATCATCAACCACAGGCATCCATTGTCCTTAAACAGTTTCTAATGATGTATGAGCATATGCAAAAAGTGTGTGTATATGTTCCCTATCTAATGTATGAACATATGCAAACCATGATAGTGCCATGCATCCATTATGTATGCGAGAGAACCCTATCGACACATACAATATCTACATGAGTGCACAATCATTCACCAAAATGCATCATCCATGTGATAATACAACCATTATACATCCATAAATATATCTTCCTACACACAATTTTATGCAATATGCAATATGAAGTGACTGAGCCGATCTAGTGCCTAGAGTGTGTGTTTATGCATCCACGAGCAACCACTAGCAAACACTTGCATCCACTTGCATCCATCAACCATAACATGTCTCAAACACATGTTTCAACCATAGGTTTACCCTATCTAAAGGTCAAAGGTACTAACGAGAGGACATACCCAAGATAAGATAAGTACTAGACAAGCGATAAAGGAGAAAGTAAGGACATACCCTCAAAAAGAAATGGGTACAATGAACGCATCTTCGCTTCCGTCTCCCAAGTCGCGTTGCTCTCATCTTCTCCCCATTGCACTTTGACTAGCTGAACCTCTCGATTCCTCAATTTCCTAGTCTCTGACCCAAGGATGCAAGTAGGAGCTCGTGGAATCGTCGCATCACGCTCTACCTCCATATCTCTAAGCAAGCTCGGCTCTACCACCTCTGCAGTCTCATGTAAGCACTTCCTCAAATGGGACACATGGAATACATCATGGACACCACTAAGTCTGTCAGGCAACTCCACTCTATATGCCATCCGTCCAATCCTTTCCTTAATAGGAAACGGCCCAACAAACCTTGGTGCTAACTTCCCAACGGATCCGAAGCGAACAACATTTCTCAACGGAGATACCTTAACAAAAACCATATCTCCAACCTCAAACTCAAGATCCGTCCTTCTCTTGTCCGCATAAGATTTTTGCCTATCCTGCGCTGCTTTCATCCTTCTTCGATTCAAGCCAATCTTCTCAGAAGTCTCCCTAACCATATCGGGCCCAAGCAAGATCTTATCCGTAGATTCCCACAAACATGTAGGTGATCGACAAGGCCTCCCATAGAGAGCTTCGAAAGGAGCCATACCAATACTGGACTGAAAGCTGTTATTATATGCGAACTCCACCAGTGGAAGATGCTCTTCCCATGTACCTCCAAAATCTAAGATACAAAGTCTCAAAAGGTCTTCTAGAACACGATTCACCCTCTCAGTCTGGCCGTCTGTCTGAGGATGATATGCAGTGCTCAGACACAATTGAGTCCCCACTGCTTCTTGCAAACTTCTCCAGAACTCGCTAGTGAAGATAGGATCTCGATCACTCACTATGCTAGAGGGTACCCCATGCAATCGAACTATCTCTCGAAGATATACAGAAGCTAGCCATGGAGCAGTCCTCTTGCTCTTCACAGGTATGAAATGGGCGCTCTTAGTAAGTCTATCTACTACCACCCAAATTCCTGTATTACCCTTCCTCGACCTGGGTAACCCGTCAATAAAATCCATCGAGACGCTATCCCACTTCCATTGCGGAACCTCCAATGGGTGAAGCAACCCACCTGGTTTCCTTTGCTCCGCCTTCACTTGCTGGCACACCAAACATCGAGCGACATACTCGGCCACATCTTTCTTCATACTGGCCCAGAAGAAAACCCTTTTCATGTCTTGGTACATCTTATCCCCACCGGGATGAATGGTCATCCTAGAACGGTGTGCGTCATCAAGAATAGCCTTCCTCAAACCCTCGTCTTGCGGTACACAAAGTCTACCGTCTCTACGCAAGTAACCCCCAATCGTCTGGGGTGTACCTACTCAAATGGCTGGACGACTCCCCCCTTATGAGCTTCTCTACTAACTCAACCAACTGTGGGTCGCCCCTCTGTGCTTCTCCAATCCGCCCCAAAAGAGTAGGCCTAACTTCCAAGGAAGCTAGCAAACCGGGTACATAATCAATGGAGGGTCTGAAATCAAACATCGAGATAAATTCCAAGCTTTGTCGTTCCACGAACAATGGACTCAAGGACAACCTCTTCCTACTCAAGGCGTCCGCCACCACGTTACCCTTGCCAGGGGTATACGCTATCTCGAAATCATAAGATGCTAAGAACTCCATCCACCTTTGCTGTCTCAAGTTTAAATCTTTCTGAGAGAACAAGTACTTCAAAGATTTATGGTCAGTGAACAACTCGAATCTCTCACCAAGAAGATAATGGCGCCAGATCTTAAGCGCAAAAACAATAGCGGCCAGCTCTAGATCATGGGTAGGGTAATTTTTCTCATGTGCCCTCAACTGCCTTCCACCATAGGCTATTACTCTTCCCTCTTGCATTAAGACTGCGCCAAGTCCTGTCCCACAGGCATCGGTATAGACAAAAAATGGCTTGCTCCCATCTGGCAATACTAAAACTGGAGCCGTGGTTAAAGCTCTCTTTACCGTCGGAACGCATCATCACAATCTACGTCCCATGTGAAAACAAGATTCTTCTTTGTTAAGCGGGTTAATGGGGCTGATATCTTCGCGAAGTCTTTAATAAACTTCCTATAATAACCCGCCAACCCCAAGAAACTTCTTACTTCGGTAGCATTCTTCGGAACCTTCCAATCCTGAATTGATACTACCTTCGCGGGATCCACAGCTATCCCTTCGTTGGAGACCACGTGCCCCAAGAACCGTACTTCCTTCCTCCAGAAGTGACATTTAGAGAATTTAGCCTTAAGGCTATGTGCTCGAAGAGTATTCAACACTTCCCCAAGATGTAGGGCATGCTCTTCTTCACTCTTAGAAAACACTAAGATGTCATCCACAAAGACCACCACGAATTTATTAAGGAACTCCCTGAACACCCTACTCATCAAATCAACAAAGTATGCAGGGGCGTTCGTCAACCCAAATGGCATCACCAGCCACTCATAGAAACCATCCGGAGTCCTAAAGGCAGTCTTGTCTATGCTATCCTCAGCCACCCTCAACTGATGAAACCCCGTGGCTAAGTCCAACTGAGAAAATACTGAAGCGCCAACCAACTGATCGAAAAGATCATCAATCCTCGGCAATGGGTGTCTATTCTTCTTTGTGAGCTTGTTGAGTTCTCTATAGTCTACACAAAGTCTGAGGGACCCATCCGCCTTCGTAGCAAATACTACTGGAGCACCCCACTCCGATATGCTCCGTCTTATGAACCCCTTCTCAAGCAACTCCCCTACTTGCTTATGGAGTTCTCTCCTCTCACGAGGAGCCATGTGGCGCACTGGTAAAGATACCGGTTTAGCATTATCCACCAAATATATTCGGAAGTCAATCTCCCGCTTCGGAGGTAAGCCCTTCACCTCCCCAAACACATCCGGATATTCCCGGACCACTCTCATAGATTGCAAACTCTCGACCGAAGCGTCAAGCGATTCAAGATAACTTAGCATAACAGAGTCCATGGGATTACAAGAAATCTCGAGAGTGTTACCCAAGCGGGTCATCAGCCTAACAACTCTCCTTTCGCAATCAAGAACGACACCATTACTGGATAACCAGTCCATGCCCAAAATCAACCCATAGCCCGTGAAGCCCAACACAAAAGCATCACATCTAAACTCAATGCTAAGTATAGAAATCTTCAAACCCAAACATATCATGGACAAATAAGTGGAGCCCCCAATTGGGTTTGAAACAACCAAGGGATCATCTACCAGACTGGTGTCTAAGTGCAGTAACTCAACTAATGATGATGAGATAAACGAATGCGATGCGCCTGAATCAAACAATGTACGGACAGGATGGTCAAATAGAAAAACCAGACTTTCAACGGAAATAGTTCTACCTCTCTCTTGAATCGGTGGAACCGCGAGAGCCTGTACTTGCCCCCTAGCCTGACTCGGTGCCATAAGCGCTTGCACCTGTCCTCCTGAGGTAGATCCCGTCCTTTGCCCCTTCTTAGGGCAATCCTTCACTAAGTGCCCTGCTTCGCCACAGTGGAAGCAGCCGGTCTTCTTCTTCTTGCGACAATCCTTGCTTAGGTGGCCAGGTGTCCCACAATTGAAACACTTCTTCTTCTTGCCCTTGCCACCGTTGCCTTTCCCACCTTTGCTTTGCTGTTGTTGAGGTCTCTTTTGATCTCCCTTCTTCTCGGGTGCCTTATTAGCATTAGGACCCTTCTCTTCCTCATACATGAGTGCCATATCAACTAGCTTCTCAAAGGTAGCCCCCATAGGGATGTGAGTCATAGCCAACCCATGCATAGGTTCATTCAAGCCTTTCACGAACCTCAAAGCCTTCTTCTCCGGTGTATTCACCATGTCTAGGCCAAACCTTGCCAATTGATTAAACTTGTTGACATATTCCTTCACCGAAAGATTTCCTTGCTTTAGAGTCAAGAATCTTTCCATATACAAGTTTTCCTCCGCCCTTGAGAGAAACTTTGCCACAAATCTTTGCCTAAAATCCGCCCAAGAGTCAACGGGGCGTTCTCCATTAGTAACCTCCCACCAGAATGAGGCCTCTCCCTTCATTAACCAAGCAGCCAACTTGACTTTCTTCCCTTCTTCCATCTCAAAGATATCTATCAACTCTTCCACCTCTTTAAGCCAATCTCTAGCCTCCACAAAGGTTTCAGATCCTTGAAAAGGTTTCCCTCCCATAGCTTTAAATTCCTTGCAAGTCTTAGCAAAAGTATCCGTGCGAGGAGGAGGGGGAGGAGGAAGATCGGGTGCTACGGTTGGTGGAGGAATATTTGCTGGACCCGCAGTGGTGGCCCTAGCCTCCATCAATCTCCTATACCATACTGGTACCGTCACACCCTCCGGAAGATTAAGATTCTCGGTCATGTTGAAACGAAAAAGGAAAGATTCAAAACGGAGAATTCGAAGGATATAGATATGGCTATTGGGGATTATGCTTTTCTTTCAAAAACTTTTCTCTTAAAAGACATGTTTTTGAAATTATCTTTTCCAAAAATGTTTTAGAAAAATAGTTTTCTAAAAATTTTATCTGTTCCGGTAACCTTTGCTCTGATACCACGTGTAACACCCCACGCCCGCTATAGTCACTCACTAAGGGAATGCCATAGCATCGGTGGAGTATTTTAGTGAATATAGAACAGAAAAATTTCACCAAGACAGATATAAACAGTATTTGAAATTTAAAACATCATCTCATAACAGCGGAAATAAACATGTCTGGTTACATCATAAAACCATGATAAAAGTCAAGTACAATATCTGTCAAAATAAAGAAGTACATAATCCCACTCTCTCATACAATAGCCATAAGAAAAGAAAAGATAACTGGATGACTGGAGCTTTACATCTACCCAAGCTCCTCAAGACTGGAAACAGAAATCCGATCAAGCTCTACTACCGCTAGGATCCACCGTAGGACCTGAGGGTTAGGAAAAAGATAAAAACAACGGGGTCAGACATAAGCCTGAGTGAGTCCTATAACTTTAACAATACAATCATTAAAGTAACCAGAGAAGACATAAACTTGACCTACGGTAATATCTGGGGATGAATGGCTACACTAAGCAGCTTGGAAGACTTAGGATAAACTAAGATAATCGTCAGGACGCATCTACCCACCCAAGGATAATTACTAACTGCACCACACCAGTCATTCCTACTTAAAGGTTGATCCCTTCCAAGGACTTAGAGAATTTCCCCAGTAGTTTCATGTACCCCTAGCCCACTACATAGGTGCCGTCTGCCCCTATCTCCACTAGGTGTACCCTGTAATTCTTACCCAGTAGTTTCGTGTACCCCTACATAGGTGCCGTCTGCCCCTATCTTCATTAGGTGTACCCACTACTCCCCAAGCGATCGGCTCCCTACCGTAGATACCCGTGCTGGTCCCACAGTGGGGTGTATCACTCCCCTAAAGTGGCTACCCAATACTAACGGTGCACGGCTTTATATCTACACGATGCAACAACGGCTTATCTACCAGCCCGGGCCCACACACGCATATGAAACCCGTTGGACTTACGTTGCCACCGCTAACCCGTTTTGGCCTCTTATAATCAAGCCCAATATGCATGTCCCGTCACTCGACTTGGGTCGAGCCCACAAAGATACGTTGGGATATTGGTTGAAATGGGCCCCCACAAGCTACCCACTTAAGCTTGTCAAATATCTAGTGTATCCCACTTAACCCTTTAATCATGTTTAATTACATGTTTCCACTTGGTTAAGTATTCTAATCGTATTTTCTATTGCCACCCAAGGCAACCCACTAGACTCCACATGCCACCCAAGGCAACCACCAAATTTCCTCATGCCACCCAAGGCACCCACTTAACCCCTCATGTCCCACTACATGCTATTATGGTTAAGTGTTTCTTAATTAATTAAGACCGTGATCTCCCGTAAAGACCTCCCACATTAGACTGGCTGTTATGACCGCCTGGTTAAGCCGGTAGAATCCGGGCAGTCTTACGTCATAACAGAGTCTAACCTCGTGCCTTTACCTTAATCACGTATTTAATTTATGGCTAAGACCTCTCACATTGGGCTGACATTTGTAGCAACTGGTTAAGCCGGTCGGGTCCGGGCAGTTTTACACTACAAATGAGTCCAACCTCGTGTCTTAGTCGATTAATTACACCTAATTAATCACCCCCATATTAATTATCCCTAATTAATATCAAGTTTTCCATAACATGGGTAGACCTAACTCAATAGGTAAATTCCCATGGGGTAGACCTAACTCAATAGGTAAATTCTCTCTTATGGTAATTTATTTTTATGGTATGCTTAATCATACCCAAACATTCATTTATTAACATATTACCAACCCCATCGTTCCCCACGTAAATCGTTCTCGTTACATGACATAATAAGGGGAAGATCATCACAAATATCATGGGTTTAACATACAACTTTGTCATGGGTTAAGAGGATGTCAACTTGCATATATGAGCATATATTAACCCAACTACATACAACCCAAACTTGCATATTATCATACACATGATTTGCATAACATGTTGCATATGAGCTTGCATATTATCATACACATATCTTGCATAACATGTTAAACTTGCATATAGGCATTCTCAATCTTGCATAACATGTTAAACATGCATTTAAGCATACACATAACTTGCATAAGCATTCACATACTTGCATAGGCATCCACATACTTGCATAACTTGCATATCATGTCATTTAAGCATATACATATCTTGCATAAGTATTCATATACTCGCATAAGCATGCATAACTTGCATATCACATAAATCTTGCATTTAAACATATATATGACTTGCATAAGCATCCATACACTTGCATAAGCATGCATAACTTGCATATCACTTTCAACTTGCATTTAAACATACACTTAACTTGCATATCACTTTCAACTTGCATTTAAACATATACTTAACTTGCATATCTCACTTTGCTAAACATGCATAATTCCACTTATTAAATATGCATAAATCCACTTATTAAACATGCATATATCAACTTGTTAAACATGCATAAATCAACTTATTAAGCATGCATAAACCAACTTATCAAATATGCATAAACATAGAACAACATAGAGTAACATATCATTATACATGATTCATACTCACTAATCCGCATTTAAGACCATAAGTCTCATTACACCCAATCTACTTACTTTAACAATTGATGTTAAAGTGATAGAAACTCACCAAACTTAAGATTAGCAACCTTATTAGTTGCAAACTATGAAGATAATGATGATTAGAGATTGATTAGAGAGGGATTAGCTTGCAACTTTCTTTATGAACTAGTGGAGGCCATGCTCAAATTTCATTTTGCCATAGTTTAGTTACAAGACTTAATTATGAATGAATTAGGGTAGGGTTGGGGTCTTATTTATAGGATTAGGTGAGTGTTTTAGGCCCTTAGATTAACCCTAGATTAGATTAGGACCCTTAGATTTAGGAAATCTCTAGAACCAGCCCTCCTAGCCAGCCTGAAACCCAACCTGGTGCAACCTGGTGCACCCAGGTTCACAGAACGGTGCCACCCTGTCGACAGGCAAGTCGACAGGCATGTCGACACCCCTGTCGATAGGCCTGTCGACACCCCTGTCGACATGGGTTGGGCGGGAAGCTTCCCGCCTGACCCCGCCTGGCCCATTCCAAATCTGAATATTAAAATTTTTAAATCTGTTTTAGTTTTGAATTTTCTGCAAACTTCATTGGGCCATAACTGGGCCATACGGACTCCGATTTTCGAAAACTCGGACTCTATTTCGCGTATTTTTCCGAGACGAATGTAATGACGCAGCCCGTTTCCCCTAATTCCCACATCTGAGATTATTTATCTTGTAATTAACGAATTTTAGTATTAACTAAAATTCGGGGTGTTACAGATAATAACTAGACCGGCATGATAACAAAAGAAAACAAGATAAGAGTGTGGCATCGCATAAATAAGGTTTACTGCACTGACTGTACTAGTGTTCATATCCATGTCAAGTATAAATCCAGAAATGATCCCTAGGCCCAATAACATGAAATGACCCAACACGGGGTCCAACAGTCCAACCTAATCGATCGGCTCTACTCGTCGTGTGTCGGTGTCATACGGCCCAATCGCGGAATGTAGTCACATGTGCTAGGTCCACCCTAGGGTGTATCAGGCCCTAGGGTGTCAACCACTGACACAATTCAAGCATGTACAATGTAGATCTACGGGTGCCCATGCCTACCTTTTCAAATCCGGACTAAGTGCACGACCCTAGTCCGCCTGAACCTACAATGGCGCACCTTACTCAGCCGTCATTTTAGGTCGCTTACAATCAGCCCAGTAATCGTGCCCCACCCTGCCTAGTCCCCAGGGTATCGTGATACTTCTAAGTGCGTTACTGCTGAAAGGGACCACGTAGCTAGGGTTTCTAATGGGTTAAGTGTTGTCATTAAAAAGGTCATGACTTAACCCTATCCAAACATGTATCTAGTTGGTTAAGTGTGTACAAGCAGTTCATGATTTAACCCTATCCAATCAACGTGTCAAATTGGTTAAGTATATTTAAGTGGTCCATGACTTAACCTTACCATGTGGCATTAATTTACTTAATGCACCCCAACCTCTCACATTAGACTTGGTTATGGTTACTGGATGTGCCGGGTGGGTCCGGGCAGCTTTACACCATAACCTAGTCTAACCTCGGGTTTTCAAGTGCTATATGACCAACTACTCACATTGGGTCCTATTATTTGCAACTACTGGATTTGCCGGGCGGTTCCAGGCAGATTTACGTTGCAAATTCAACCCAACCTCGAGTTGGCCAATTTCAAGTTATCTAATTATCATGTCCCAAAATCATGTTTTCAAGCTTATTCTCACGTCAAGTTTACATGTCATATTTTCATGTCATATCATGTCAATTCCATAGCCAATTTCAAGCTTGCCTAATCTAGCCAAAACGTGTCCCCAACGTACGTGAATTCCCATCAATACAACATGTCAAAATAGGGAATAACACAAAAAGGATAGTCATAGGATGGCAAAGGTGTTCATAAGTTAAGCATGATGATTATAACATTTCAGGCATATAAAATAGGGTCTCACATAACAAACTTGGCAAAATAAGGTGATAGACATGGCAATGGGTGACATAAGATAATATCCCCAATATGTGAACAATAATGGTTTCAACATCATAGGCATGTCAAGATAAAGGTCATGAGGGGTTTTTAGGTATAAACATGAATATGCCCCCAAATCAAGTTTATACAATATTCCCACAAGTCAAAGTTTTACATGAACAAATCTAGGGTGTACAGAATTGGATCCAAAGAAATAGATCTAAAAGGGATAGTCATAGATCAAAGATATACAATGGTAGATCCAATCTAGTTATCATGTTTAGGCATAATTTCAGTTTACATTGTGTTTACGTTAAATTTACAGTTTAGATCTAAGAGTGACAGGGGCTTACAGATTGTGGTCTAGAGAAATAGAAACAAAAGAGTTGAAGTAGAATCTCTAGAAGTCCCCCAACTAGCAAAGCTCTAACAAGGTCTTGAACAGTCCCCTTCCCTCTACCCTTCCTGTCAGAATTTTAGCAGCATAAGGCCGGTGAAGATTTGTGTAGAGAGTCCAGGGTTAGGGGCTGTTTATATAGGGTTTAGGGGATGAACAAGGGCTGAAAATCGAACCAGAAACACCAGAAAGGATTCTGGCCCAAAAACAGATTCGGGGACCAGGTCGACACCCAAGTCGACTGTCCAGTCGACCTAGTCAGGGGGGGTCGACTGCCCAGTCGACTCCCTAGTCGACCTGGGTGTTGGGCGGGATTTTTCCCGCCTAGTATGTTCTGGGTTTTGAAATTCGAATTTGAACTTGAATTCGAACTCTGAAATTTTCTGAAACTTTGGAGAGCCATAATTTGGTCATACGGACTCCGATTTTCGTAAACTCGGACTTGTTTTCAAGCAGAATTTCGAGACGAACGTAACGGCGTAACCGGTTTCCCTTGATTCTTATTTTAAAATTTAATTCTGCCTTGATTTAAAGTTATAACACGCTATCAAAATACGGGTTGTTACAATAAATGTTGAATGTTGATTGATCGATAAAATTTCCATTTGAAAGTAATATCGTTGTTTGCACACGAGTTTTCTTTTGATAGTTAAATCACAGACTATCAAAGTTTTAACCATTTTTCCGTCGTCAACACGGAGAGACCTGTTGGGTTATTATCCTAGAACCACTCCGTATGGGCGTTAGCATTTCGAATAGATCGAAGACAAATTGAAGACGGAGTTATGCAAGGCCTATCTTGTTTACAGAATAGTGCCTTCGTTTTGTCTAGTCCCAGGACAACTTGAATAGACAAATTTTTGACAGAGTTTATCTGGTAGATCATGTAAGTTGACCGTTTCAAACATATTTACATTGGTGGCAGAGGAATTCGTTTCTCTTAGCTTATACCCGTGGTATTTTTGGGGAAATCAATTTGTGATTTGACGGGTATGACGATGTGGCATTACAAGTGAATGAATGAGTAATTTGTTGAAAGATACTTTATGACCTCCAGCCCCATCAACTGGGAAATGACAGAAATCGGGCAGGCAGCAAGGCTAAGTGGGCCGCACCCAAGTAGGGTATACTGTCAACATCTAGAGAATATTCATATTTGTTACTTCTTTCAATTATGTATCTCCGGGGAATGGTTATGTTGGTTTACCAACTGTAAGGTGACAATATATTCGATACACTCAAGTGAAATGAGTGGTTGGTCATGTGTGGCCGAGTTACAAGATGTTCTTGTTGAACCAAGTGTATTGCTTCTAGAGTACGCTGATTGGAAGGTGAATCCATACCTTGTCATAGCTGGAAATCCAGTATCCAATAAGTGCTTGCGGTTAGGATTGTATGCTATGTATGTAGAACGTGAGATGAAAGCGTTCTGCTAGATGATTATTATATTGTGGTTGATAGACACTATTATAATATCAAAAGAATTTTGATATAAAGATTAGTTTTGATTCTCATAAGGGAAAAACTCGTTCCGTTATACGGCGTCGTCTTATGAGATATTGTTTAATTGTTCAAACTGTTTTAAACTGTTTTACTCACACCAGTCCCTCGACTGACCCGAAGTTTATTTTGTTTTGTTTTCCCTAAACTCTTTGGTGCCAAATTTTTTATGGGCAGTCACGTAGTCGGGATTTTACTGATATACTTGAAGAGCTGGAGCAGGAGGCTTCAGGATTTTATATAGCTATTGTTATTCCGCTATGTTGTAAGTGCTGTACTTGATAATGATATGTATATTCAAGTACCAATCTTTTATTTCAAAGTTATGTTATATTTTATTCATTCAGCTGTGAGATTTGTGCTTACTCTGATGTTGTATGTTCTTTTTCTTCTTCTATTCTAAGTTTCTGTCCTATCTATTCTCACCCTCTAACTTCTTTCATGGACTATCTGGTATTTTCCGACGCTTGGAGTGTCGACATTGAGTTTATTTCGGTAACCAAGGTAGAAAAAATCCCTGGGTCGTTACAGTGGTATCAGAGCTTAAAGTTAAGTAATTACCTTGGCTCTGCGGCGTGACTCAGTAGAGATGGGTTTAGTAATAAACCTAGATTGAGTTGAGTGTATATATACGAGCGCGTAATTGTTATTCAATATAAAATTGTTTTATATTACGGAGATTTATTTGTTGAGTTGCTTATGTATTCTGGTCAATCAGTTTGATCCACTGTATCGGTAGGGGTTTCTAAACACTTGAATACGATGAACCGACACGGTATGTTTTGAAAAGAGGGTAAACGAAATAATTTTACCCAAATTATATTTTGACATAAAGGATTTATATTGGAATGATTATAATATATTTGATATATTGGTTGTTATTATAATCGAGTAAGATTATAAAAAGTGAAATTGTATGTAAATAACCAATCAGAATTCGTATAAGTGTTACGAAATAAATTAAATTTGAAATTAAAATCAGAATTGGAATTACAAATCTGGAAAGTTGGAAAAGTGGTTGTAAATGGATTTGAATTAAATATATGAGAATTTTAAAATCCTGGGAGATTTTAAATTGTTTTACAAGCCGTGTGAATGGTATTTTGAAATGAATTTCAAAATGGAAGTGTTTAGATATGGTTTTGGAAAGTGATATAGTATTGAACTCACTTCGATAGCTGGAAATAGATTCCGATGATGATCATGACATCATCGATGTTCATTTTCGAGTTTCTAAGTGATGGATTACTGCCAAAGGTTTTAATTTCGAACTGTTTTAGTAAAACAAGTGGTTTTGATTTTGAAGGGGAATATTTGATTTTTGAAAAGGGTAAGTTGTTTAAAACTACTAGGAAGAGATTATTTGAATTAAAACAAACTAAACAGAAATTTGTTAAAGCAAAATGGAATTAAAATAAAGTCAGTTAAGTGGTAACTGAAATTGAATTAGAATGATATCGAGACAAATTGGATTTGTGAGATTTGAATTTGAAGTGTAATTTGATAATCAAGTTAAGAGTTCGGAATCGAGAATGAAACTCGAGTTTGAAATGATATTTGGCTTGGATATAAGCGAATGGTTGTGTTGGAGATAAAAGTGATATGAGTTTGATTTGGATGACATTGGTAGATGTTGAATTGATAGCAGGTGAAAGTGATAAAGTTGATATGCCCGACAAAAAGGTACAAGTTTATATTTCTATTGGATATGAGATTTATGAGCCAAATTGGCAAGCCGCTTGGCTGTTTGATTTTCTTTTGGGTTGGAGAAGGCCTAGAGAGGTGAGTTGTAGTTGTACCGATTGACTAGTACAAAAGAGATGCTGGCGAAAATTTTCAAAAATTTCGAGTGTTAGAAAATTTTCAAGATTTTTGAAAGTTTCGTTGATAAGAATTAATTAATTTTTTAATTGATATTAAATTAGTTCAATGGAAACTGAAGTTAAGAAGTGAACAAATAATTTTTAACCCAGTTAATAAGGTTGTTTTCTACCTTAGCAATTTCGAGGACGAAATTATTTTAAGGGGGGAAGAATGTAATGTCCCGTATTTTACACGGTTGAATAATTTATTTATTTATTTTTTAAACATCGATTTGGCAATATCGATAACTTGAATTAAATAATATTTATATTTAATTAATATAAATAATAGAGTAATATATATAATTCAGAAATAATCAAAAATGGTGGAATTCACAATATCGTGTGAATGGGATTATTTATAAGATATAATTCAGTTTAGAATTGAATTAGAATAACGAATATATTATTTGAACGACAGTTGAATGTATTAATTGTATTATAATTATAATCGAGCTCGAAATGGCGCGGCAGTTCGCAATTTGGTGATTCGAACTTTAAACGAATATACAAAACCCGTTTTAAGTCGGATTTCTATTAAACAAGAAATGTTCAGAGCTGGTGAAGTATATTTTTCTAATGGAAGAGAAAAATCGAGATTTCATCGTGTAGATTTTGATTTATGTCCAAATCAAATTTTAGAAAAGTCGCTATGGAATTCCTTTATAATTTATATTTATTTATATTATAAAAGTAATTTCATTATAAATCGAATATCGATTTAATCGGGATTTGAAATATTGAGTTATAAATCCAGATAGGAATATTCTGGGGCTGTATGGTATTCTATTGTGAATATATACGATAATATTAATTTATTAATATTTAATTTAATTGTTTTTAAATATATTTATATATTTAATGGGGTTATTTAGAGCTTTTAAAATAACCAATTTTACAAACGACCTCCAAATTCGACGAAACCAGTTTTGTTGGATCAGGAATGTTAAATTATTGTTAGAAGTCAAGTTTCGTGATTTTTGAAGTCAGTCTGTGGCCGTACCGATTTTTAGTGTGAAATACAGTCGATAATTTGACCTTTAAAAATACGCTGTTTGAATAAACGCAGTCGGAATTCGACGAAACTAGTTTCATTGGGACCGTAATGTCGAAATGTAGCTGTATGTCCAGTTTCATGATTTTTGGATGCTGTGTGTGATCACACGGGTTTTTAGAAGGCGAAAACAGATATAAAAGGATAAAAATAAAATATCTACATAAATATCTAGAAATTAACCCTATAAATACCTAACTATTCTAAACCTAATTGCTCTGGTCAAACAAACTTCTGCCGCTACTTCTCTTTTTCTACACAGTAAATCGAGATGTTTATAAATCCACCAAAAATGAAATGAAATCATATAAATCGTAGCGTGTATATATTTGGATTCATAATGGTGTCCTCTTCAATTTCGCACTTGTTTCACCTGGTTCGAACCTGTTTCGTCCGCTGTGGTGTTTGTGTACAACAACTATGGTTCGGATTTATATGAAGTATAGACTTCAAGCATTGATTTAAGTATGGTATTTGAGTTGAGTAGTGGATTTTGGTCTTGTGTGAGGTTCTAGGTGAAGTGCGGTGGTAAATGGTGTGTCGCGATTCGCTGAGGGGAACTGTAGCTCCTGGAACATGTTGTTCGAACACGACAGAAATTGGGGCATCGAGATCAACTTTGAGGATGCGATTGAGGAGGATTCAATGAGATAAAGTTGGTGGAATCGAATTGGCAAACGATGAAGGAATGAGGGTGCGGTTTGGAGTGGAATCATCGGCCGTGTGAGTTGATGATGAAGCAGGAGTCTGGGAAGAAAGGGAACTGTAGACGCGGGTTATGGGTAAATGGAGTTGGGCTGGGAGGAAGTTGTAAGGCCAAAGTATTTAATTCCTTTAGATTTAATTTTATAAATATATATGCAAAATTGTAGATGCTATAACTTTATTATACGTAATCAGAATGTGACGAAACAAGATCCGACAGGATCGTACGGACGGTGGCTACACACTGGAACTGACTGGGAGTGGATTGGAGTCTGCTACAATTTATAGCAAAATGAATTGTCCGTCTGAATCAACAGATGTAAATCGTTATTTAGTGTTTAACGCGAAATGTGAGTAAAACTCACCAACTCTGAACAGTTATATTTTTATAACGTATTTTTAGAACTGTTAATCATCTGTTGATTGCTATGTGTTAACTGTTTGGTTGAATTACTTGTGTATTGGTTGAAATTATAGATAACGATATATATATAAATCGTTAATCAATTATTGATTATGTTACCAGAATATTTCATATTGAAAGAAAATCGATGTTGATTATATTGTTTAACATCTATGATGCAGGGAAACAGGTTGGAGGGACCCAACTGGGTTCCTCGATATATAAAATACTGTTTTATTTCATATATTGTTATATATGATGTGATATATAATCTGTTGTAGATTATGTGTGTTTGAATGATATCGATCATTGTTATTTGATATTGTAAATACTATAAGACTGGAATGTAGAAAGGGGGATTTTCAAAAGTGTATTTTGAAAATAAATTATTTATATTAAATCAATGGATTTTATATATAAAAGTAAAGGGATTTTACAAAAGAAAATAGTTATAAAATCAAGAGGGTTTTGAAAAGGAAATTATTTGTGAAACAAATATAAAGGAAATTATTTGTGAAACAAATATAAAGGGAATTATTTGTAAAAAAAATATAAGAGAAAATATTTGTGAAACAAATAGAAGGATAAAAGGAAATATTTATTTGGGAAATAAATAGAAAGAATAAAGAAATATTTATTTGTTAAATAAATAGAATTGAAATGGAATACTTATTTAAGAAATAAATAGGATTTTATAAATGGAATATTTATTTAAGAAATAAATAGAATTATATAAGAGGGATATTTATTGGGAAAATAAATAAAATTCAAGAAAGAGAAATATTTGTAAAACATTTACAAATAGAATTGAGAAAGGGATTATTTATTTAGAAAATAAATAAAGATAAAAAGGGAATAATTTGATAAATAAATGGAGTTAAAGGGAGATATTTATTTAGAAAATAAATAAAGTTGTAAAAAGGAAATATTTATAGACAAATAGAAAAGGAAGTATTTGTAATTGAATAGAGTTATCAAATATAGTTATTTGAGATGAGTTAATCAAACCGAGTTAATCCAGATGAGTAAATCAAACCGAGTTAATCCAAAGGATTTAGTCGAATATAAGTTATTCGAAAGTGAATTAATCGAATATTAGTTATTTGAAGTAAGTTAATCGAATATTAGTTATTCGAAGAGTGTTAATCGAATATAAGTTATTCGAGGAGTGTTAATCGAATATAAGTTATTCGAGGGGAGTTAATCGAATTGGAGTTAATCGATTAGAGTTAATTGAATTAGAGTTAATCGTTTAGAGTTAATTGAATTTAGTTTATTCGAAAGAGGATTTATCGAATATCGTTTATTCGAAAGGAGAGTTATCGAATATTAGTTATTCGAAGTGAGTTAATCGAATATAAGTTATTCGAAGTGAGTAAATCGAATATTAGTTATTCGAAGAGAGTAAATCGTTGAATTCGATTATATCGAATTCGGGAAAGTACTTATACTTTCCGGTGTTTAAATCAAGATTTATTTTGTTATAAATTAGGTGTTTATTTATTTAGTTAAATTAAGGTATAAAGGTTATATTCTGAAGTCAGATATTTCAGAAGAAGGGATTATAACACTATATTATAATAAATGTTTTCAATAAAAAAAGTGGATTAGTAAATAGAATCCGAGAGTTACGTAAGGAAGTTTGTTAAAGGTTTAAAAGATAAACTTTGTCTATTCCGAAGTTAAAACGTTGTTCAGTTAAGGTCTGAGAGGTAATTATACCCCAACTTGATTGACTTCCTTCTTAACTAAGGAATGGTTAAAGTTTGATAGTAAAGGTAGGTTAAGTGAATTTAGTTAATGAGCTTAATGGTTTATGTTGGCATAGCGATGTTGATTTAAACATAAGTTTTAATCAAATGAAGGAGTTTTGGAAATATTTTCCAAATAAGAACCAGAAATGTTTTCTGATAATAGAAAATAAGAAATGGGAATAAATATGGAAACGTTTTCCAGTGATTTATAACGTATATTTTCTAAGTTTAGAAAATAAGGATTTACGAGTATATGAAAACGGGGAATAAGGAAATGAATAAATTAATTTATGGGGATAAATGTTGAATGTTGATTGATCGATAAATTTCCAATTGAAAATAATATTGTTGTTTGCACATGAGTTTACTTTTGATAGTTAAATCACAGACTATCAAAGTTTTGACCATTTTTCCGTCGTAATTACGGAGAGACCAGTTGGGTTATTATCGGAGAACCACTCGGCATGGGCGTTAGCGTTTCGAATTGAATAGATCGAGGACAAATTGAAGAGGAGTTATGCAAGGGCTATCCTATTTACAGAATAGTGCCTTCGGTTTGTCCAATCCCAGGACAACTTGAATGGACGAATGTTTGACAGAGTATATCTAGTAGATCACGTAAGTTGATCGTTTCAAACGTATTTACGTTGGTGGCGGAGTAATTCATTTCTCTTAGCTTATACCCGTGGCATTTTTGGGGAAATCAATTTGTGTTTTGACGGGTATGACGATGTGGCATTCAAAGTGAATGAATGAGTAATCTGTTGAAAGATACGTTATGACCTCCAGCCTCATCAACTGGGAAATGACAGAAATCGGGTAGGCAGCATGGCTAAGTGGGCCGCACCCAAGTAGGTTATATTGTCACCATCTAAAGAATATTCATATTTGTTACTTCTTTCAATTCTGTATCTCCCGGGAATGGTTATGTTGGTTTACAAACTATAAGGTGACAATATATTCGATACACTAAAGCGACATGAGTGGTCGGTCATGTGTGGCCGAGTTACAAGATGTTCTTGTTGAACTCCAGTGTATCGCTTCTTGAGTACACTGATCGGAAGGTGGATCCATAACTTGTCATAGCTGGAAATCTAGTATCCAATAAGTGCTTGCGGTTTTGATTGTATACTATGTATGTAGAACGTGAGATGAAAGCGTTCTGCTAGATGATTATTATATTGTGGTTGATAGACACTATTATAATATCAAAAGAATTTTGATACAAATATTAGTTTTGATTCCCATAAGGGAAAAACTCGTTCCGTTATACGGCGTGGTCTTATGAGATATCGTTTAATTGTTCAAACTGTTTTAAACTGTTTTACTCACACCGGTCCCACGACTGACCCGAAGATTATTTTGTTTTGTTTTCCCTAAACTCTTGGGTGCCCAATTTTGTACGGGCAGTCAAGTAGTCAGGATTTTACAGATATACTTGAAGAGCTACAGTAGGAGGCTTCGGGATTTTATATAGCTATTGTTGTTCCGCTGTGTTGTAAGTGTTGTGCTTGATAATGATATGTATATTCAAGTATAAATCTTTTATTTCAAAGTTATGTTATATTTTATTCGTTCCGCTGTGAGATTCATGTTTACTCTGATGCTGTATGTTCTTCTTCTTCTTCTATTCTAAGTTTCTATCTTATCTATTCTCACCGTCTAACTTCTTTCATGGACTATCCGGTATTTTCCGACGTTTGGAGTGTCGACATTGTGCTTATGTCGGTAACCAAGGTCGACAAAATCCTCGGGTCGTTACCAAAGGTAAAAGATCTCTTTAAGAAAAAACACAAGTTCGACTACCTAAACTAAAATTTCATGGCTAACCGGAAAACAGAGAAGTTCTAATCACGATGGTGAAAGCAATGACTTAACAATCAAAATAAAAACTTCCAGTACTTAAGCCATTGCCTAGGAAGTCTAACGAAGGTAATCACTTGTGACTTATGAAATTATGACAATCTTTGGTATGGGGGCATCACCACCACATTAAGACAAATCAATAATGCTCATAAAACACACAAAAAGCTCATGACAACTCCATATATAACGACTTGCAATATAAATGTGAAAAGAAACAAGTGCAGGATGGAAACAAGAAAAGTATGTCAAAGCTAAAGTTAATGCTTAAGTACAACGAACAGAGCACAGCTCCATCACAGCAACAGCAACACAAGTCAATCACAGTGTAACACCCCACACCCGCTATAGTCACTCACTAAGGGAATGCCATAGCATCGGTGGAGTATTTTAGTGAATATAGAACAGAAAAATTACAACAAGACAGGTATAAATAGTACTTGAAATTTTAAAACATCATCTCATAACAGCGGAAATAAACATGTCTGGTTACATCATAAAAACCACGATAAAAGTCAAGTACAATATTCATCAAAATAAAGAAGTACATAATCCCACTCTCTCATACAATAGCCATAAGAAAAGAAAAGATAACTGGATAACTGGAGCTTTACATCTACCCAAGCTCCTCAAGACTGGAAACAGAAATCCGATCAAGCTCTACTACCGCTAGGATCCACCGTAGGACCTGAGGGTTGGGAAAAAGATAAAAACAACGGGGTCAGACATAAGTCTGAGTGAGTCCTATAACCCTAACAATACAACCATTAAAGTAATTAGGGTATGACATAAATAAGGTACGGTACCTCTGGGGATAATGACCACACTAAGTAGCCAACAAAACATAGGGTGTACTAAGATAACCGAGAAGACGCTTTTATCCTCCCAAGGATAATTATTAGATTACACCACCCCAGACTTATTCACCCAAGGGTAATTCCTACACTGCACCACACCAGTTCTACCCACCAAGAGTAATTCCTACTTAAAGGTTGATCCCACTAAGTGTACTTAGTAATTTTTACCCGGTAGTTTCTTGTACCCCTACGCAGGTGCCGTCTGCCCCTATTTTTACTAGGTGTACCCACTACCCCCAAGCGATCGGCTCCCTACCGTAGATACCCGTGCTGGTCCCACAAAAGGGGGTGTATCATTCCCCAAAGTGGCTACCATATAATATCACTGTGCACGGCTTTATATCTACACGATGCAACAACGACTTACCAACCAGCCCGGGTCCACACACGCATATGAAACCCGTTGATCCCGCGTTGCCACCGCTAACCCGTTTTGGCCTCTTACAGTCAAGCCCAATATGCGTGTCCCGTCACCCGACTAGAGTCGAGCCTACAAAGATACGTTTGGGATATTGGTTGAAATGGGCCCCCACAAGCTACTACTTAAGCTTGTCGTTTAATCTAGTGCATCCCACTTAACCCTTTAACCATGTCCCCTTACATGTTATAAATCTTGGTTAAGTCCTTTAATCATATTTCAATTGCCACTTAGGGCACCCACTAGATTCCCACATGCCACCCATGGCACTTACTTAACCCCTTAATCATGTTTAATTACATGTTCCACCTTGGTTAAGTATTCTAATCGTATTCTCACATGCCACCCATGGCACTTGCTTAACCCTTTTATCATGTTTAATTACATGTTCCACCTTGGTTAAGTATTCTAATCGTATTTTTCTATTGCCACCCAAGGCAACCCACTAGTCTCATCATGCCACCCCAAGGCACCCACTTAACCCCTCATGTCCCACTACATGCTAATATGGTTAAGTGTTTCTTAATTCATTAATTAAGATCATGACCTCATAAAGACCTCCCACATTAGACCGTCTTTTATGACTGCTGGATATGCCGGTTGGTTCCGGGCAGACTTCTGTCATAAAAAGGGCCTAACCTCGTGTCTTTACTTTAATCATGTATTTAATTTATGACTAAGACCTCTCACATTGGGCCAATCATTTGTAGCTGCTGGATGGCCGGTCGGTTCCGGGCAGACTTCCGCTACAAAAGGGTCCAACCTCGTGTCTTAGTTGATTAATTAAACCTAATTAATCACCCCCATATTAGTTATCCCTAATTAATATCAAATTTTCCATAACATGGGTAGACCTAACTCAATAGGTAAATTCCCATGGGGTAGACCTAACTCAATAGGTAAATTCCCACTTATGGTAATTTATTTTTATGGTATGCTTAATCATACCCAATCATACTTTTATTAACATATTTATTACCCCATCGTTCCCCACGTAAATCGTTCTCATTTCACGACATAATAAAGGGAAAGATCCATCACAAATATCATGGGTTTAGCATATAACTTTGTCATGGGTTAAGAGGATGTCAACTTGCATATATGAACATATATTAACCCAACTACATATAACCCAAACTTGCATATTATCATACCCATGATTTGCATAACATATGACATATGAGTTTGCATATTATCATACACATATCTTGCATAACATGTTAAACTTGCATATAAGCATCCTCATAACTTGCATAACATGTTAAACATGCATTTAAGCATACACATAACTTGCATAAGCATTCACATACTTGCATGGGCATTCATATACTTGCATAAGCATTCACATACTTGCATATCACATTAAGCTCGCATTTAAGCATATACATAACTTGTATAACATCATGCTCATAACTTGCATAATCTCATAAACTTAACTTGCATAACACTATGCACACAACTTGCATACCCTCATACACATAACTTGCATATGCACATAACTTACATAACATGTTGAGCTTGCATGTAAGCATAACTTGCATAATATGTCGAACTTACATATATGACTTGCATCTTAAAGGAGGGTAAACATGCATAGCATATAAGAGTGCCATCTTGCATATGTATATACCATATTTAAAAGGGTAAACTTGCATATCATGATTTATGCATAATACCAAACACTTAGCATGCATAAAACCACTTACTTATCATGCATAGAATCAAATACTTATTATGCATAAAATCAAATACTTATTATGCATAAAACCAAATACTTATTATGCATAAAATCAAATACTTATTATGCATAAAATCAAATACTTATTATGCATAAAACCAAATACTTATTATGCATAAAATCAAATACTTATTATGCATAAAATCAAATACTTATTATGCATAAAATCAAATACTTATTATGCATAAAACCAAATACTTATTATGCATAAAATCAAATACTTATTATGCATAAAACCAAATACTTATTATGCATAAAATCAAATACTTATTATGCATAAACCTACCACTTAACTTGCATAAACCCAAACACTTAACATGCATAAAACCCCATACTTAGTATGCATACAATCAAATACTTATCATGCATAACATCAAATACTTTAGCATGAATAACATCAAATACTTAACATGCATAACACCAACTACTTAGCATGCACAAAATCATATGCATAACTTGCATATCATGTTACATATAACTTGCATATATTCTCACATATAGTTTGCATAACATGTCACATATGCATAAATGTTTAACATGGTGTTTTGCATCATAAAACATGGCCTTAACTTGCATTTAACATAAAACTTGCATATCACATATCATACAAACTTGCATAAATACATTCATCCACAAACATAGCCATGTCTTATCACATCCTACCATAATCAATTTAACAATTGATTATTAAAGCCATAGAAACTCACCAAAACAAGATTAGCAAGTTAAATGAAGAAAATCCCAATGATTAAGTAGAAGAAGATGTAGATTAGCTTGCAAATCCTCTTAGGATTTTTAGTGGAGGCTCTCCAATTTTCTAAGTGGTGGCATAATGGCCTTAGATCTATTTTTTGGTAAGGATAAGGGGGGTATTAGGGTGTATATATAGATTAGTTAGATGTTTTAGGACCATAGGATATACCCTAGAACCAATCCTAGCCTTTAAAGCATGTCTTGGGGAAGAAGTCAAGTGTAGGAACCATTTAGGGCCCAAAAAAAACAGCCCAAAACTCATCCCGGGCCTCAAAACATGAGCAGTTTTTGTTTTTGATTTTTCGTGAAACTTTGACGGGCCATAACTTGGTCATACGGACTCCGATTTACGAAAACTCGGACTCTATTTCGCGTATTTTTCCGAGACGAACGCAATGGCACAGCCCGTTTCCCCTGATTCAGAATATTAAATTTAATTCTGCTCTGATTTATGTTATAACAAGTTATTTAACATACGGGGTGTTACATTCTCCCCTACTTAAAGGATTTCGTCCCCGAAATCTCTAAGTCAAGAAGAACGTATCCTACCAACCAAACAACCATCTACTCAACCATCAAACACTGGCATCCATTGTCCTTAAAACAATTTCTAATGATGTATGAGCATATGCAAAAAGTGTGTGTATATGTTCCCTATCTAATGTATGAACATATGCAAACCATGATAGTGCCATGCATCCATTATGTATGCGAGGGAACCCTATCGACACATACAATATCTACATGAGTGCACAATCATTCACCAAAATGCATCATCCATATGATAACACAATCATTATACATCCATAAATATAGCTTCCTACACACAATTTTATGCAATATGCAATATGAAGTGATTGAGCCGATCTAGTGCCTAGAGTGTGTGTATATGCATCCACGAGCAACCACTAGCAAACACTTGCATCCACTTGCATCCATCATACATAACATGTCTCAAACACATGTTTCAACCATAGGTTTACCCTATCTAAAGGTCAAAAGTACTAACGAGAGGACATACTAAGGATAAGATAAGCACAAGATATGTGATGAAGGAGAAGCAAAAGGATATACCCTCCGAAAGAAAAAGGGTACCTCGAACGCATCTTCGCTTCCGTCTCCCAGGTAGCGTCACTCTCTTCATCTCCCCTTTGTACTTTGACTAGTTGAACCTCTCTGTTTCTCAGCTTCCAAATCTCTGACCCAAGGATGCAAGTAGGAGCTCGTCGAATCGTCGCATCACGCTCTGCTTCCACTTCTCTAAGCAAACTCGGCTCTACCACCTCTGCGGTCTCATGTAGGCACTTCCTCCCATAGAATACATCACTAAGTCTGTCGGGCAACTCCGCCAATGGAAGATGCTCCTCCCATGTACCTCCAAAATCCAAGATACATAGCCTCAAAAGGTCTTCTAAAATATGATTCACCCTCTCGGTCTGGCCGTCCGTCTGAGGATGATATGCGGTACTCAAACGCAACTGAGTCCCTACCGCCTTTTGCAAACTCTTCCAAAACTCTCTAGTGAAGATAGGATCTCGATCACTCACTATACTGGAGGGTACCTGATGCAATCGAACTATCTCTCGAAGATATACAAAAGCTAGCCATGGAGCAGTCCACTTACTCTTCACAGGTATGAAATGGGTGTTCTTAGTAAGTCTGTCTACCACCACCCAAATTCCTGTATTACTCTTTCTCGATCTGGGTAACCTGTCAATAAAATCCAACGAGGCGCTGTCCCACTTTCATTGCGGAACCTCCAATGGGTGAAGCAACCCACCCGGTTTCTTTCGCTCCGTCTTCACTCGTTGGCACACCAAGCATCGAGCGACATGCTCGGCCACATCTTTCTTCATACCGGCCCAGAAGAAAGCCCTCTTCATGTCTTGGTACATCTTACCCCCACCGGGATGAATGGTCATCCTAAAACGGTGTGCGTCATCAAGAATAGCCTTCCTCAAACCCTCGTCCTGCGGTACACAAAGTCTACCGTCTCTACGCAAACACCCTCTATCTCTAAGGTGTACCTACTCAAATGGCTGGACGACTCCCCCCTTATGAGCTTCTCTACTAACTCAACCAACTGTGGGTCGCCCCTCTGTGCTTCTCCAATCCGCCCCAAAAGAGTAGGTCTAACTTCCAAAGAAGCTAGCAAACCGGGTACAAAGTCAACGGAAGGTCTAAAGTCAAACTTAGAAATAAACTCTAAGCTCCGTCGTTCAACGAACAATGAACTCAAGGACAACCTTTTTCTACTTAAGGTGTCTGCTACCATGTTACCCTTACTCATAGGATGCTAAAGATCCCATCCACTTTTGCTGTCCTAAGACTATGCGCTCGAAGAGTCTCCAACACTTCCCTAAGATGTAGGGCATGCTCTTCTCCACCAGAATATCATCCAAGATCATCATAACCGTCTCCCACGCAGACCACCCTAGTCGAATTCGGCATCCCCCAAATGCAAGCCCCAAAGGCCTAAACCAATATCAGACAAACACCCAAGGGATACCTCCTTCGAATTCAGACGACCTACGTGAGACGATACTAGTAAAAATGGCTAAATAATTAAGCCCTTGACCAATTCTGGATGTTCTCGCCAGTCTCGCTCCAAAACCGTCGTTTATCCTATACTGGCCCTGCTCAGCCTATTGAGCACATACGAAAACTTATTTCGCTAGTAGAAAAGACCCAGATGTCATCTACAAAGACCATCACGAACTTATTTAGGTACTCCCTGAACACCCTTCTCAACAAAGTATGCGGGGGCGTTCGTCAAACCCAATGGCATCACCAGCCACTCATAAAAGAAAACATCCGGAGTCCTAAAGGTAGTCTTTTCTATGCTATCCTCAGCCACTCTCAACTGATGAACTTCCGTGGCTGAGTCCACTACTAAAACACTGAGGCGCCAACCAACTGATCAAAGAGATCATCAATCCTTGGCAATGGGTGTCTATTCTTCTTTGTGAGTTTCTTTAGTTCTCTTTAGCCTACACAAAGTCTGAGGGACCCATCCGCCTTCATAACAAAAACTACTGGAGCGCCCCACTCCGATATACTTCGTCTTATGAACCCCTTCTCAAGCAAATCGCCTACTTACTTATGGAGTTCCCTCCTCTCACTAGGAGCCATATGGCACACTGGCCAACATACTGGTTTGGCCTTATCCACCAGATATATTCGGAAGTCAATCTCCCGCTTCGGAGGTAAGCCCTTCACCTCCTCAAACACATCCGGGTATTCCCGGACCGCTCTAACAGATCGCAGACTCTAGACCAACGTGTCAGGCGATTCTAGATACCTTAGCATAACAGATTCTATGGGATTACAAGAGATCTCGAGAGTGTTACTTAGGCGGCCCATAAGCCTAACAACTCTCCCTTCAAAATGAAGAACAGCACTCCTACTGGATAACCAGTTCATGCCCAAAATTAACCCATAGCCCGTGAAGCCCAACAAGCATCACATCTAAACTCAACGCTAAGTATAGAAACTTTCAAACCCAAACATATCATGGAGCCCCAACTGGGTTTGAAACAACTAAGGGATCATCTACCAAACTGGTGTCTAAGTGCAGTGACTCAACTATCAATGGTGAGATAAACGAACTCGATATATCAGGATCAAATAAAGTTTGAATTGGATAATAAAGAAATCCAAATTCCAACCTAGACGGTCTTATCCCCACCTGGTACCCTAGTCGTGAGGGAATACAACTACCCTCCAGAAGATTCCATACCTTGCCCTTGCTTCTTTGAACAATCCTAATAAGGTGTCCTATTCCTCTTAAAAGGATAACCACTTGCCTTCTTCTTCCCTATTCTCCACTCGTAACCTCCCACCAATGAGGTTTCATCTTTCATTAACCAAACAACTATTTGAGCCTTCCTCCCATCGTTTATCCAATAGATACCTACCAGTCCTCCTCCTTCTTGAACCAACTTCTAATCCGACTAACGTCTAAGTCCCTTGAAGTGGTTTTCCATCCTTATCTATCTTAGAAAGATCATCTATACGCGGAGGGGAAACTCGAAACGAGAGAAAGGAAGAGATTCAAAATGGAGAATTCGAAAGATATAGATATGGCTATTGGGGATTATGCTTTCCTTTCAAAAACTTTTCTCTTAAAAGACATGTTTTTGAAAATACTCCTTTCCAAAAATGTTTTAGAAAAATAGTTTTCTAAAAATTTTATCTGTTCCGGTAACCTTTGCTCTGATACCACGTGTAACACCCCACACCCGCTATAGTCACTCACTAAGGGAATGCCATAGCATCGGTGGAGTATTTTAGTGAATATAGAACAGAAAAATTACAACAAGACAGGTATAAATAGTACTTGAAATTTTAAAACATCATCTCATAACAGCGGAAATAAACATGTCTGGTTACATCATAAAAACCACGATAAAAGTCAAGTACAATATTCATCAAAATAAAGAAGTACATAATCCCACTCTCTCATACAATAGCCATAAGAAAAGAAAAGATAACTGGATAACTGGAGCTTTACATCTACCCAAGCTCCTCAAGACTGGAAACAGAAATCCGATCAAGCTCTACTACCGCTAGGATCCACCGTAGGACCTGAGGGTTGGGAAAAAGATAAAAACAACGGGGTCAGACATAAGTCTGAGTGAGTCCTATAACCCTAACAATACAACCATTAAAGTAATTAGGGTATGACATAAATAAGGTACGGTACCTCTGGGGATAATGACCACACTAAGTAGCCAACAAAACATAGGGTGTACTAAGATAACCGAAAAGACGCTTTTATCCTCCCAAGGATAATTATTAGATTACACCACCCCAGACTTATTCACCCAAGGGTAATTCCTACACTGCACCACACCAGTTCTACCCACCAAGAGTAATTCCTACTTAAAGGTTGATCCCACTAAGTGTACTTAGTAATTTTTACCCGGTAGTTTCTTGTACCCCTACGCAGGTGCCGTCTGCCCCTATTTTTACTAGGTGTACCCACTACCCCCAAGCGATCGGCTCCCTACCGTAGATACCCGTGCTGGTCCCACAAAAGGGGGTGTATCATTCCCCAAAGTGGCTACCATATAATATCACTGTGCACGGCTTTATATCTACACGATGCAACAACGACTTACCAACCAGCCCGGGTCCACACACGCATATGAAACCCGTTGATCCCGCGTTGCCACCGCTAACCCGTTTTGGCCTCTTACAGTCAAGCCCAATATGCGTGTCCCGTCACCCGACTAGAGTCGAGCCTACAAAGATACGTTTGGGATATTGGTTGAAATGGGCCCCCACAAGCTACTACTTAAGCTTGTCGTTTAATCTAGTGCATCCCACTTAACCCTTTAACCATGTCCCCTTACATGTTATAAATCTTGGTTAAGTCCTTTAATCATATTTCAATTGCCACTTAGGGCACCCACTAGATTCCCACATGCCACCCATGGCACTTACTTAACCCCTTAATCATGTTTAATTACATGTTCCACCTTGGTTAAGTATTCTAATCGTATTCTCACATGCCACCCATGGCACTTGCTTAACCCTTTTATCATGTTTAATTACATGTTCCACCTTGGTTAAGTATTCTAATCGTATTTTTCTATTGCCACCCAAGGCAACCCACTAGTCTCATCATGCCACCCCAAGGCACCCACTTAACCCCTCATGTCCCACTACATGCTAATATGGTTAAGTGTTTCTTAATTCATTAATTAAGATCATGACCTCATAAAGACCTCCCACATTAGACCGTCTTTTATGACTGCTGGATATGCCGGTTGGTTCCGGGCAGACTTCTGTCATAAAAAGGGCCTAACCTCGTGTCTTTACTTTAATCATGTATTTAATTTATGACTAAGACCTCTCACATTGGGCCAATCATTTGTAGCTGCTGGATGGCCGGTCGGTTCCGGGCAGACTTCCGCTACAAAAGGGTCCAACCTCGTGTCTTAGTTGATTAATTAAACCTAATTAATCACCCCCATATTAGTTATCCCTAATTAATATCAAATTTTCCATAACATGGGTAGACCTAACTCAATAGGTAAATTCCCATGGGGTAGACCTAACTCAATAGGTAAATTCCCACTTATGGTAATTTATTTTTATGGTATGCTTAATCATACCCAATCATACTTTTATTAACATATTTATTACCCCATCGTTCCCCACGTAAATCGTTCTCATTTCACGACATAATAAAGGGAAAGATCCATCACAAATATCATGGGTTTAGCATATAACTTTGTCATGGGTTAAGAGGATGTCAACTTGCATATATGAACATATATTAACCCAACTACATATAACCCAAACTTGCATATTATCATACCCATGATTTGCATAACATATGACATATGAGTTTGCATATTATCATACACATATCTTGCATAACATGTTAAACTTGCATATAAGCATCCTCATAACTTGCATAACATGTTAAACATGCATTTAAGCATACACATAACTTGCATAAGCATTCACATACTTGCATGGGCATTCATATACTTGCATAAGCATTCACATACTTGCATATCACATTAAGCTCGCATTTAAGCATATACATAACTTGTATAACATCATGCTCATAACTTGCATAATCTCATAAACTTAACTTGCATAACACTATGCACACAACTTGCATACCCTCATACACATAACTTGCATATGCACATAACTTACATAACATGTTGAGCTTGCATGTAAGCATAACTTGCATAATATGTCGAACTTACATATATGACTTGCATCTTAAAGGAGGGTAAACATGCATAGCATATAAGAGTGCCATCTTGCATATGTATATACCATATTTAAAAGGGTAAACTTGCATATCATGATTTATGCATAATACCAAACACTTAGCATGCATAAAACCACTTACTTATCATGCATAGAATCAAATACTTATTATGCATAAAATCAAATACTTATTATGCATAAAACCAAATACTTATTATGCATAAAATCAAATACTTATTATGCATAAAATCAAATACTTATTATGCATAAAACCAAATACTTATTATGCATAAAATCAAATACTTATTATGCATAAAATCAAATACTTATTATGCATAAAATCAAATACTTATTATGCATAAAACCAAATACTTATTATGCATAAAATCAAATACTTATTATGCATAAAACCAAATACTTATTATGCATAAAATCAAATACTTATTATGCATAAACCTACCACTTAACTTGCATAAACCCAAACACTTAACATGCATAAAACCCCATACTTAGTATGCATACAATCAAATACTTATCATGCATAACATCAAATACTTTAGCATGAATAACATCAAATACTTAACATGCATAACACCAACTACTTAGCATGCACAAAATCACATGCATAACTTGCATATCATGTTACATATAACTTGCATATATTCTCACATATAGTTTGCATAACATGTCACATATGCATAAATGTTTAACATGGTGTTTTGCATCATAAAACATGGCCTTAACTTGCATTTAACATAAAACTTGCATATCACATATCATACAAACTTGCATAAATACATTCATCCACAAACATAGCCATGTCTTATCACATCCTACCATAATCAATTTAACAATTGATTATTAAAGCCATAGAAACTCACCAAAACAAGATTAGCAAGTTAAATGAAGCAAATCCCAATGATTAAGTAGAAGAAGATGTAGATTAGCTTGCAAATCCTCTTAGGATTTTTAGTGGAGGCTCTCCAATTTTCTAAGTGGTGGCATAATGGCCTTAGATCTATTTTTTGGTAAGGATAAGGGGGGTATTAGGGTGTATATATAGATTAGTTAGATGTTTTAGGACCATAGGATATACCCTAGAACCAATCCTAGCCTTTAAAGCATGTCTTGGGGAAGAAGTCAAGTGTAGGAACCATTTAGGGCCCAAAAAAAACAGCCCAAAACTCATCCCGGGCCTCAAAACATGAGCAGTTTTTGTTTTTGATTTTTCGTGAAACTTTGACGGGCCATAACTTGGTCATACAGACTCCGATTTACGAAAACTTGGACTCTATTTCGCGTATTTTTCCGAGACGAACGCAATGGCACAGCCCGTTTCCCCTGATTCAGAATATTAAATTTAATTCTGCTCTGATTTATGTTATAACAAGTTATTTAACATACGGGGTGTTACACACAGAGTCACAAGTACAAATGTTTCAGACACAAATGTGCGTAAAAGTAACGAGCGAGGACCGACACTCACATATACAACTGGTCTAACTGCAAAACATGAGAGGGAATAATAGAAAGTAGAGAAAGTTAGTCAGTCTCAAGCACTAGTTCTTCTTTCCATTTTTGGAGCCACTCGACCATAGGGATAGCTTGGTAGAAGAAGGAGGAGGAGTACTAGCTGGTTGGCTTCAATCTTTGGCTACAAGGCCACTCGGACTTTCTTGAGAGGATAAAGTGATAATCTCTTTCTTATCAACCGCAGGCTTTCCTCCTCTATGCTTGAAGGACGATGCAGGCTTTGTTTTCTATTTCTTTGGATCCTTAGCATGTTTTTCCGAAGTATCGTCAGTATAGTCTGAATCCTCATCGCTGGGATATAGTCATCGTCATCGTTCAAGTTGGCAATCGCCCCCAATCTTGGTATCTTTTGACCTTGGAGTCATTTCACCAAGAAAATATGAATCAATTGGAGGAGGAGTAGTAACTGGGGCAGGAGGAATTGATACCAAAGTCGAGTCAGTGACTATAGCTTCAGTCATCATATCAGTAAATCCGCTAGAAGGAGGCTCTGGTGAGATCAGACATAAGACATATGAACAGTGAGCATGAAATGCGATCGTCCGAGGTGAAGGACATAGGCAGTCCAAGTATAACATTGCTTGAACAATTTTAGTTTTACCTGTGACTTCAAGATTCGCTTTGACATTTCTGTGCTCATCGACCTCAAATTTGTCTGCATCGTTGTCATTTTCCTCGTCATTCCATCATACTCCTCGAAAACTGTTTCCATCTCTTTGAGAATAGTAGGAGGATTAATCGGAGTTTGTGAGCCAGAGGTTTTAGTGCTAGCAGGATCGACGGGGGCATCAATATTGGTCTGATCCTAGGCTTGCTCCCCATAAGTTCCAGGCCTTGCGTTTACCAGGTCTCACACTTTTTTCAGCCGAGCCTTTCTCTCAGCTAAAGTCTCGTGAGACTCTTCATCTAAGAGATCTTCAATAAGGTCGTCTTCGCTGTGGTCACCTTCATTAATCTCAAGTATTCGTTCCCGAACAAGAGCCAGAGTAGTATCAAACTTATCTTCCAGATAATGCAAACTTCCTCGACTCACGACGCTGTAAACATAAAAGTTAAACAAAGAAGCATTGTGTTGGCTAGCTTTTAGACCAAGCCACCAAGATTCAAATAGAAGTCTAACACGAAGTCTTGCTCATGAAGCTGCCACGACCCGATCCGTATCGCCCCCCTGCTTCCACGACCCGATCCGTCCACACCCAGTCCATTACGATCCGATCCAATCCCAGGAGCTGAAACATGAAGGGCTGGACCAAGTCTATCACGATCCGAGAATGTAGGATCTCACGACATCTGTCCACAACGGCCAATTTGACGATTTCTTCACCTCCTCATGAACCGGTCCGAGATCTTCGGGATTTGTGCCACGTATGACCGCGATCCGCCTGTAAATATCACCTATAAATAGCCCAGCACTTGACATTTTTCAGGATCTTTTGGCAGTTCTGAGTATTGTTTCCACCATTATTGTCATTCTATTAGTCTTAACTCGAAATTATTGAGTGAATCCACATTTTAAAAGCGAGATTGAGAGAGAAATCATTGACTTCACTAGGATCTTACGTATAATCATAGATATAAAGTGGACGTAGGCTCGTTAACGCCGAACCATTATAAATTTTGTGTGCTTTCTGTGTTTTCTTGCATTTGAAGATATTAGTCTCTACGTATTAGAAAAATTTGGGTGTTGGAGCCACTTTTGGATCTAAAATTTTGGTGCTTTCACTGAGAGTTGAAGTCTCAACTTATTGGATCGTCATTCTACTGTTTGGACACGCAAGTCCGAAGAAGATAATACGAACCTTCACCGTTTTGATTTTTTAAGAATTCAACAAACTCAATGTATCATGGATAGAAATAAGTCTAAGGATGTACGAGCTTCGCAGGCCGAGGAAGCTACCAGCGAAGCTCGTGAAGACAGTGTGCAGGAGCAGGCCGAGGTTGAACTGGAGTCACCAGATCGCGGAGATGGGTGGGCGATTCGATCTGAAGAGGCTGTCATGACCCGCGTAGTTGAAGGCGTAATGACCTTTTCCCAAGACAATACCACCCTCCTACCTGCCAATACCTCCACGATCCGAACCCAGGGGACCAACACGAACTAGCGCCAAGGGGGTACCACGAGCCATCTTCCTAGGGCGACCACGATCCGAACTGATAACCAGACCACTACTCGACCTGGGAAGGAAACTATGGCGCGTTTAGCTCGTGCCGGTGCTTCTATACGACCTTGTCTAGGTCCTTTGCGTATAAGAGAGAATGTTGATGATCGGCTAAACTCTTCTGCCCATCAACTGAAGGAGATCTTGCTCGTATACTCGAAGCATTGGATAGAACAAACGATGAATTTTTTGCTCAAAGGAAAGAGAGCTCGCTGCTGCGTCAGAACATTACTGATTTGGACAGACGAATTGAAGATATCCAGAGGGAGAGGTTCCCTCTGCCAGCTCACCCTTTCACCCCAGAATACTCATCCTCCTTTGAAGAACCTCGAAGAAACCGGCGATGGCCTCCATTGGAAAGGGCTGAGAACGTAGAGCAACTCCGATTTGGGTCACTACCTTCTCGAGAAGAAGAGGCACTTGATCGAGAAATTAATAATTGCAACTTAAAAGAGCCCGTTTTGCCACCTAGGAACTGAGACATCGTCGATCCTGCTCAGAATCAACCCATTCCTCTCACTCGCCACGTGACTGACCGTGGGAACATGGGGCAAGGAAGTTCTGCTCAAGCTCCAGACCTCGCAGCAGCACATCCGAGAAATGCTGGAGGGGCCCATAGGGCTAGAAGCGCTAATCCTGAATCCACCCTGACCCAAACAGATGTCGAAGCCATGGTTAGACGGATGATGGTAGAAAACCGTGGACAAAGAACCGAAGATTGGGGTATAGGCCGCGGTCACACACCCTTCACCGATGACATTTTGGAGGTTCGATTCTCGAGGAAATTCAACATGCCACCTATGAACCGTTACACAGGAAGGGCTGACCCGGTCCAGCACTTAATGAGATATTCATGGTACATGAATGCAGCTGCCACTTCTGACGCTATAAAGTGTAAGGCATTCCCGATATTTTTGGAGGAAACGGCGCTAATGTGGTTCACTCGTTTGCCAGCGCGATCGATCTCCAGTTTCAGGGAATTAAGCGAACAATTTGTGAATCAGTTCCGGCTACATATTCAGAGGTCTAAAAATGTTATTGAATTATCCTTTATCAAGCAGCGTCCGGACGAAACTTTGAGGTCTTATCTAGATCGCTTTAACTTAGCGGGTACGGAAGTGAGAGATCCCCATGAGAAAACTGTTTTGATGGCTCTGATCGACGGAGTGGATAAGGATACTGAGTTTGGAAAATACTTGGCTGGCAAGCCACCGCTAACCAGGGCAATATTCTATGAAAAAGCCAATATCCATCTACGATAAGAAGATATTTACGCCAATCGGAAGAGAAAGGCCACTGATAAGGAAGATATACAGAGTAATGTGGCTATCGAACAAACTGGGGACATCTTTGGAAAGGTGGAAGTGAACGTAGGAAATAAAACCAAGGGAATGGCCGTCAGCCTGGAAATGGTAACAAGAGAAGGAATCAAGGGAATAACTCACAGAAGAGGCCTCGATTCTGGCCGTTTGAGAATTTCACGCCCTTGAGTGACATCTTAGAGAAAATCTTTATGGACACTTATGATGTTCTCCAATATAAACGGCCCCCGCCAAGGGACTCTATGCCGAAAGAGCGAGAATCAGGAAAGTTTTGTATTTTTCATCAAATCCATGGACACTCCACCAAAGAGTGCATACATTTGAGGGATGATGTCGAGAAGTTACTTCGTGAAGGGAAGTTGGATGAATATAGGGTTACCCCGAGAGACGGGGGCAAGCAGGACAGCCCCCGAACCAGAATCAGCCTGCTGCTAGACCCAGCGCACAACAGAAAGGAAAGAACATTGTCATTAACTCTATAGTAGGAGGACCTCATCCTGCTGGACATAGCTTTAGGGCAATGGACCAATATGTAAACGAAGTGAAACATCTTGAATTAGGGGAGTGTAGCAATCCTGAAGTTGCGGCCCCGATGTAACAGCAAAAAACTATGATGGATGATGTCATCTTCCGTGACAGGGATAACGTTGGGATTCATTCCCCCACTGGGGACCCTCTGGTGATAACCGCAAATATTGGCCCAACATTGGTCCACAAGGTATTAGTGGACAACGGAAGCTCGGTGAATATACTCTTCAAAAAAGCATTTGATCAAATGCAATTGGAAACGAAAGACTTGAAGCCCTGTGATGAATGGATACGCGGCTTCAACGGAGCCTCAACATCCTCAATCGGATATGTAGATCTCCCAGTCACCCTGGGAGAGGGAGATCGTTGGAGAGTGAAAATCCTCTCCTTCGTAGTATTGGACATTGAGTCGTCTTATAATGCTTTCCAAGGCCGACCGACACTAGCAGAATTCAGGACTTGCATCGCGCCTTGGTGTTTATTGTTAAAATTCCCGACAAATGCAGGAGTAGGAGTAGTTAGAGGCAACCAATTTGCAGCAAGAGCTTGCTATATGGTAGAACTGAAATTATTACTCAAAGGATTGAATATTGATCCGAAGGATACTTCTCCACCTGCAAAGGAGAATACAGCATAACAATTAAACACATTTCCGAGGGAGCCGCCAAAGGAACTACCCGAGGATATAGATCCCAGAGAGGACGTAGAACCCGGGGGCAGAATAGCGACTCCTAATGAAATGACCGAGGACATTCCGATCGATGGCAATGACCCAGCGAAGGTCTTGAAGATCGGGTGCCAGTTGGACCCTGTCCGCTCAAAGGAACTGACAGATTTTTTGAAGGCCAACTGGATGTGTTTGCCTGGACTCACGCTAATATGTGTGGTATATCTCCATCAATCATGTGTCATTCGTTGAGCATTAACCCGAAGTATCCACCTGTCAAACAGAAAATTCGAATGCTAGGCCTGGAGAGGTCGGCCCCCTTAAAAGAAGAAGTTGAGAAGATGAAGAGAAATGGATTTATTAAAGACTCAACTTACCCGGATTGCATTTCAAACCCAGTGCTGGTGAAAAAGACTAATGGAAAATGTCGTACCTGCATCGATTTCTAGGACTTAAACAAGGGCTGCCTGAAGGATAGCTTTCCACTTCCCAGGATTGACCAGTTGGTGGATTCCACGACAGGTCACGAACTCCTCTCATTCATGGACGCTTATTCTGGTTATAACCAAATCCCAATGCATGTTCCGGATCAGGAACATGCTAGCTTATTACAGATTTGGGTTTATATTGCTACAAGGTGATGCCCTTCGGTCTGAAGAATGCCGGAGCGACATATCAGATGCTGGTAAATAAGATGTTTTATAACCAGATCAGGAAGACAATTGAGGTATATGTAGATGATATGTTAGTAAAGTCAAGACAGTCGACGAATCACACTACTGATTTGGCTGAAATGTTCGATATACTCAAGCAATACGGAATGAAGCTTAACCCTTTGAAGTGTTCATTTAGGGTTGCTTCGGGAAAGCTCCTAGGCTTCATAGTCAGTTTGCGTGGAAATGAGATCAATCCAGATCAGATTACAGCAATCCGAAATATTCAAGAGCCAAGGCAAATTAAAGAGGTACAAAGCCTCGCTGGAAAAGTGGCAGCACTGAGTAGGTTTATTTCCAAAGCTACAGATAAATGCATCCCATTCTTCGAGTTGATCAAGCGAGGTAAGCACAACTTTAAATGGACTCCTGATTGTATAGAAGCGTTCCAGAACCTCTTGGATCACCTGGAGAAGCCCCTGATACTATCTAAGCCAGTGGATCATGAAGATTTGTTTGTATACTTAGAGGTATCGTCCCACGTCATAAGTTCGGCCTTGGTGAGAGAAGAGGATAAAGTTCAGAGACCCGTGTATTACGTAAGCAAAAAGTTAGCGGCCACAGAGCAAAATTATTCGAAGATAGAGAAGCTTGCGTATAGCCTGCTGATCGCATCTAGGAAACTTCATCATTACTTTCAAGCTCATCCCATTATGGTATACACGGATCACAGTTGAGACAAGTGTTGCAAAAACCAGAGGCATCAGGAAGACTCCTGAAATGGAATGTTGAACTGAGTCAGTTTGACCTGAACTTTCAGCCCTGAAGGTCGATAAGGGGGCAAGTACTAGCAGATTTCGTAGCAGAGTTCACCATCCCTGAAGGTGACAGGGCGAGTGAAGAAATCGACCCGCCATGACTACTCCTTGACCCCAGTGCCTGGAAATTGTACATTAATGGAGCCAAGAACGACAGATGATCTGGTGCTGGAGTAGTGCTTGAAACTCCGGAGAAACGACTAATATACTATGCCCTTAGATTGGAGTTCCACGCCACCAACAATGACTCCGAGTATGAGGCTCTAATTGCCGGGCTGAAACTCGCAAAGGAGTTGGAAATCACAAAGTTGGACATCTTTTGCGATTCCAAGATAGTTGTGAACCAGGTTACTGGAGAATTTCAGGCCAAGAGTCCAAGACTGATATCATATTTGGAAAAAGTGAAGAAGTTGCTAGATGGTTTTGATCACCACAGCATATCTCATATTCCCCGAGCAGAGAATCAAAAGGCAGATAAGTTAGCAAAAATGGCTAGTTCTGATAATCCTGAAGATACGGAGCTAGTTCCAATTGAAGTGATACAGTTCCCAAGCATAGATCAAATGGAAATTGATCCTATGCTGGAGGCTACGTCGGAAAGGGAGTCGTGGATGACACCCTTGAAGAATTTTTTAGTAAACGGGATGCTCCCAACCAAGAAGAGTGAGAGGTATGTCGTAATTCGAAAGGCCTCACGATATGTCATGCAAGGTGAGGAACTTATCGGCAAGGATTCTCAATGCCGCTCCTCTGGTGTATCGCCCATGATGATATAGAGAGAGTATTAAAAGAGGTCCAAGAGGGAGAATGCGGCGACCATATCGGAGGACAGACACTAGCGAAGAAGATATTACGATACGGGTATTTTTGGCCCACTATAAACCAGGATGCAGCTAAATATGCCCAACGCTGCAACACATGCCAGAAATTCTAAAAAATAACTAGGGCACCGCCTAGCCAGTTGAAGACAATGATGAGTCCGTGACCTTTCGCTATGTGGGGAATAGATATTGTCGAAAGTCTCCCAATAGCAAAAGGTGGAGCAAAGTTTGCTATAGTGGCCATCGATTACTTCACAAAATGGGTTGAAGCCGAAGCGCTGACGACGATTTCAACCAAGAAAATCATCAGCTTCGTTGTTAGAAACATTATATGTCGATTTGGAATCCCGAAATTTATCAAAACTGATAATGGAACCCAAATCGACAGCTCCGAGTTTCGAGATTTTTGTCAAAGATAGCATATCGAGAAGAGGTTTACGAATGTGGTGCACCCATAGTCGAATGGACAGGTAGAAGCAGCGAACATAGTAATCAAGTACATCTTGAAGAAGCGACTTAAGCGGGCCAAAGCCATGTGGGTCGATGAATTACCTTTGGCACTATTGGCCTATAGAACGACTTTCAAATCAGCTACCGGGCATACTCCTTTCTCCCTCGCTTTCGGGTCGAAGGAAGTTATCCTAGTAGAGATGAAAGTACCATCCCATAGGGTCACTTATTACGACCCAATGACCAACAATGAGTTGCTTCTTGAGTCCCTGGATATGGTAGAATAAAAGAGAGACGAAGCGGATTTACGTGCCTTGAAGCACAAGCGGCAAGTCGCTCGGTACTACAACAAAAGAGTCTGAGCTCGAACCTTTGAACCCGGAGACTTGGTTCTAAAGCGTGTCTTTCCAACCCCAACACATTTGGGGCCGAAGTGGGAAGGACCCTATGCCATTCTACGGAGGCTTGATAGTGGATCCTTCAAGCTAGTGACCGTGGATGGAATTGAAATTCCCAGAGTGCGGAATGCCCAACATCTGCGGCACTATTTGACGTGAAAACCGTCATTCTTATTCTTTTGTTTATAGGACCATGTAATAAGGCTCGACTTTCCTAGAACAGTCCAGCTATATGAACAAGAGATTATAAAGCGGGCGTAGGTCATGATTCGACCGAACCACTATAAAATATCATGTGTCATTTACTACTATTGCATCCTTATTTTACTATCATTTACAGGCATGAATCATTGCAGTTCGCTGACATTGATGATGTTTTCACGAGTCCCAGAGGGAGTACAAAAACCCTTAGGAATTTCGTTAAGGCAACATTCGACTTGCTTGATGAAGACTTATGGTTTCTTGACTCCTAACTTTTGGAATGAGACTCGCTTCCTTAAATCACCCTTCCAAGAGTTCACGGACCTGCTCACCACCCCTTAGCGATGTACAAGGTACCGAGAAGGTGATCGGGTGAACAAAACAGCTATCGAAGCTCAACCTCTCAGGACTTGAGAAACACAAAGGACAAGGAATTGAATTGTCCATGAGAAGTGAAGGTGCACCATGATTTTAAAGACCGTCTCAATCAAAACTCTACCCTTGATATTCGATGGTAGAGTACAAAGGCTTTGGAGACTCGACGCCGTAAAAAAACTCCTACCCCGTTGAAGGATCGGCGAACAGATTGAAAGCTGAGTTCAAACTCTATCTTGGGCATACGATAGGAGAGTATAAAGGTGTTTTATATAAATGCCACATAAGGGCTCCTATCCCGCTGCAGGATTGGGAATGAGAATGAAAGCTGAGCTCGACCCCCTCATTTCCAGACATGAGGGGCGATGCGATAATGACCTTAATCAATCCTCAATAAGCCCTGGCTAGGCATCATAGTGATGATTGATTGGGGGCATACACATACGACACTTCACATTTGTGAACGCTTTACATCAACTTAGCAAGCAAATTTTTCAATGATTATCATTCATGACTTAAGTATTTAGTTATGATTGTTTATATTAGTTACGATTATCTTTATGTTCTGTGATTCATAATAATAAACTCTACAGATATGTTAAACTTGAAGGTACGCGAGGATACAAAAGAAACAAATTTTCATTGGCTAAGTGTGGAATTACAAAATGAAGCTAACCAAAAAGAGAGGGCCCTACTTGCGACTACATCATAAGGCCGGTGGAGATACTAAAAAGAAAAGGCATAACTAAATTAGTACTATTTGGGCTTCGGCGACGACTTCAGTTTCTTCTCCTTCTTTTTCTTCCCCGTCTCCTCCTTTCTATCGGTATCGGCCTTATCATGCTTCTTCCTTTTCCTCTTGTCAGAAGGAGGATCTACTGGAAGGTCGGTAGACTGGCTTGCGAGCTGTGAAGTTATTGACTTGGAGGGGAACTTTATGACTAGCCCAGTTTTGGGATCAACAGCAGTGATAAGAGGCACATTTAGAGGCTCTTTCTCCTTTATTTTCAAAGCCAACTTCTGATCCCTCTTCGCCTTTATCTCGGCCAAGGTCTCATTATCAGGATCTTTGGTTTCCCCTATAATGTCAATCTCTTCTTCTTCATCCTCATGGCCACCGTCGATGTCATCCAAAGCTCCAATAATCTCAGCATCCTTAGGGGCATCTTTACTTGACACCTCAATAGTTTCCTTAACCACCTCGGTAGCAGATTGCTTTGGATCTTCAGGTATAACCTTGGTGACTGGCGCCACACTCAACTTCTCGGCCTCAGATGGCTTCTCCGCGACGGTCTCAGCAGATTTGGCGCCTACATTATGAGAAACAATAGCTATTAGTTCAAAAGAAAATGTGGTCACCCCAGTGAACTGCTCCGTACCGTGACGACAAGATATAACAGCCTTGACAAACTGCAGAGAAAATATAGAAATACCTTCCGCCGACCCTTCAGCTGAAGCTGCAATGGAGGCCCCAACGGTAGGAGGAACGGGAATCCTAGAAATCAAGGGATCGTCGGGATTGTATTCCTCGACTTCAGTAGTTTTAGGCTACGGTGCTGAGCTGGAACCCTCGTCGATCTTAGTTTTGCCCTTGAGATCGGTCTTCTCCTTCTCCATAGCCTCTTGGATCATGCGTCGACCTTCTGCTAAGGTCTCAGGTTCTCCATCTTTAAGAAAAGTCTCCATGAGTTTGCTTTCGTCAATCTCGTTAACCCCCAAATGCCGCTTCTCTCCCTCGACTATCATATCCCAAACATTAGCCAGAGTAATGTTATAGTCTTGGATCCATGATATGTTGCAGGTACGGATAACCTAAGCAAAAAAGTCCATAAGCAACTCCTCGAAACCTTCAATCTCCTTCTTAGCAACATCAAGGTCATCGGTAGCAATGGAAGCCGACTCAAGAGCAGTATTAGAGTTGCTTTCGGCAAGAGCTGCCCGTTCATCGGCATGGGCTAGCCGACTATTCAAACTAGCCCTCTCCTTCTCCCAGGCAGCCCTCTCTACAGCGAAGCTATCTTGTGAAGCTTTTAACCCAGCATTGGCAAGTTTGAGATCTTCAACTTCTTTCTTCAAAGCTAAACGCTCTTGACTATTAGAATCAAGCTCGACGTGGAAGCGTTTTCTGGTGCTCTCTAACTCAGTCTTAGAATTTGCGGTATATCGCTGAGTTAAAGAGAGAAGGGATTGTGCATCCTCAAGATCCTTTATCGCTTTGTCCATAGCCCTGGCGTCATTTTCGATCTTTACTCTGGCCCTAGCTGCCTCCGTCTCTAGGGTCCGGATCCTATTAGAAAGATTTTTGGCGTGTTTTTTCATTAGCTTGTATTGTCTAGCCACATGGCCAACACGTCCTACAATTTCATCATCCCAATTCTCAAGAACCGGCTCCTGGTCTGGGACAAAAACCATCCTCTCAAAATAGAGATCAGGAAACTGTTTCCGTAAGCGTTCTAGTTTCTTATCAGTAGTCAAGGCTACTTCTTTTGTAGCAGAGGATTCTAAGTATTGGTAACCTGAAGAAACAAGAGTTGTTTTCTATTTCTCTTTGTCTATACTTGGTCCCTTTTGTTTTCCTTTGGGATCATGAGTCTTCTTTGAGGACTTGCCGTGAGGAGGTAAGCCCCTCGGAGGAGTTGTCACCTTAGGAATCTCTTTGTCCCTTTCATGAGATGGTTGGGGACTGTGGGATTTTCCAGGATCTTGCCTAGGGGGAGAGAGAGCGCGTGGGGACTGAAGTTGATGGGAATCAGAATGCTTTTGGTGATCTCTCCCACGGCTGCTGCTACGGTCTTGCTCAAACATGGAAGAAAGCTTGGGAGTGTTTTCGCGAAGAGCACGGTAAGAATAAGACTGACGACGAGCCATCTTTCCTGCAAAGAATAACAAACAGAGATCAGGATCACGAATGCGGTTAGTGTAAAAGTGTCGTGACAAGTGGTGCATGTGATGTGTGTGTGTCCGCGTAATCCCCCCAACAGACCAGGGCCTGAAGTTTGACTTGTTTGTTCAGTCTCTTTATCTTTAGCTGGAGAGGTTTCACCCTCGGAGGTATAGAAGAATGGTTCCCCTTCAAAATCTCCAGAGGTATGAAGGTCATCCGGTAAAGGAATTTTTTTCTAAACCCTCGCGTGTTTGCTCATCTGTAAGCGAGGGCTCGAGTGGTGGTGGAGTCTTTACAGGAGACTGTCTTTTAGAAGAACGACTGTGTTCCGGTTCGTTGACCTTGGTATCGCCTCCTTTGTATACATTTAAATCCTCGTCATCTTGATCGATCAGAGGTGAAGGACTCTTGGGAATCTCAACCACCTTTGCGGCTTCCGAGGTCTCTTTTTCCCCAGCTGGGGCATGCTGCTAGATCCCTCGATAGCGGGGGGCACATACTTGTATGGTTTACCACCTACGCCAAGCCCAAATTTCATATCCAAAAGGCGGTGCTTGTAGAGATTCTCGTCAGTAATACATTTCTTGATTTTTAGGAACTCGGATGTACTTTTTAGAAGGCGTGACAGCCGATCATTATATACTGAGCCTTCCGTCTTTGGGAAACTATGATCTGCACAGAGAAAAGAAAGATGTTAGTATGTTGACTACGTAGTCAGATCGCGTATCTAGAGGCTTAAAGCTTACTTGACTTTAGCCATTTCCTCGCACACCCGGCTTGGTGTTTTATGTAGAACCACTCAGCTTTCGGATCCCCTATGTTGTTGTAACCTTCCGATAAGACTTTCCTGTTGGCCACCGATTCAAAGAAAGTGAAATTTGGAGTCGCGGTGGAACGATGCTTAAAGAGATAATAGAATTTTAAATATTTGAAAGTGAGCTCAGTCTGTAGAATCTCCGCATACGCAATACATAGAGTATGCAAGGCCACATAAGCATTAGGATGAAGCTGCATAGGGGTAATGCGCAAGCGTCTTAAGGTTTCAACAACGATTGGCGGGAATGAAGGAATAGCGCCTACCCACCACATTAGCCTACTGATGGTCATGTACCCTGGTGGGGGCAGAATGAGGTCTATCATCACCTTTTGGAGTCTTAACATCGTCCCACAGGATCTCGTGTCTTAGACATATTTTCTTAAGCTTTATGTCATCTAATTTGGAAGCCAAGAGTCGGTAATTTTCTTTTCCTCAATTTCTGATACCGCGGGAATCTCGTCAGGAGCTCGGTCATAGTCTTATTCTTCCTCCTCAAGTGAAGTACTTTCAGAAGAGTTCGATTCTGTGTCTACTTCATATTCAGATTCGGATTCAGAATCCTCGCCCTTCGGATTAGCTGGAAGCACATCGGGATTATGATGTTCCGGCGACTCTAGGTTCGTCTTCATCTCAGATTTTCTAGAGGAACGTCTATCTGACATAGCTACTTTGGTGAGTAAACATAGGGAGATTAGGATGCAGTAACCCATGAACCCCGTGCAAGTTTTAGTGTGTGCAAGTGTGCATATTACTGAAAAATGAAATCGCATAATAAATAGGATAAGCGTAATAAGTATGCTGTAAAGTCATGTTGCTGATCAGTCCAGAAGGTTCATCTCGAAGGCTCTAACCTAGCTGTCCATTGGTATATATTACACGATGTTCTTTGGTTAATATATGCATGGGATTGTTAACAAAGTTGGTTCATTGAAGTCTTGGAAATTGGGTCGCAGTATATATGCATGTGCTCGGGGTGAGGATCGGACCGCGGATATTGGATCGTTGGCAAGCTACGCTCGTGAAGAAGCATCGACTCATGAGCCATGTTTTGGATCGCGAAACGATCCGATTCGTGATAACTCTCCTTTTCCCGAATGATCCGTGTAGTTCTCTGTCTCCACGAGTCAATGGCCCGACCCGATCCAGCCATCTAGAGTAACATCAACTCCATCTCATCCCTTTGAATCCCAATATCATCACGATCCGAGCCATGACCTTCCCCATGAGACGAACTGCTTCTCCACATCTTCTCCCTCGTCGTTTCTTTGCCCCATCCACAAACCGATGTAATTGAACCCATTGAGACTAAAATCCAAAGACCACACCATCATCAACGTTCTAGTAATAATCCGAATGAAATGGAAAGGAGCGAAGGAGAAAACAAAATAAGAAAAGAGCCTCACACTGTTACCTTTTTTATCAATTTAATGAAGGTGGATTTAGGGTTTTGGCTGAAGGAATAGGCGGCAGCAGCAAGAAGGGAGTGAAAGGAGAAAGGAGGGAGCGGATGGGGGAGCCACACTTATATAGATGTGGAGGTGACTCTTGGTCTCCCCCTTTTTGTCGAGACTCGGTCCACGAAGAACCACGGGCCACGACCGTTCGTGGAGGCCCATTAAAGCTTGGGCGGCGGCCCTCTCGCCTTGTTGATCTGTGGCACATACCACGGTCACGAACCGCGTGGAATTCCAAAGGCCCAGACTCAACAACGACCCGTAAAAAAACTTACTTTGCAGGCTGATCACAATATTTTCTGAAATCTAAGAAATGGAAGTCGGCCGATAAATAAAGAGATGACCGGAGGATTAACTTGATATTTATACTAGTCGAGGGACACGACTTCCTGAAGTCGTACGACATTTCAGATAGACATGACTTTTGATTTGCATCACTTCATGAAGAGATAGGTCTGTAATTTCATAGCATGTTCTATCCAAGATAAAACATACTTCGAGGGGGCAAAATGTTGGCTAGCTTTTAGACAAAGCGACCAAGATTCAAATAGAAGTCTAACACGAAGTCTTGCTCGTGAAGCTGCCACGACCCGATCCGTATCGACCCCCTGCTTCCACGACCCAATCCGTCCACACCAAGTCCATCATGATCCGATCCAATCCCAGGAGCTGAAACATGAAGGGCTGGAACAAGTCTATCACGATCCGAGAATGCAGGATCTCACGACATCTGTCCACAACAGCCATTTTGACCATTTCTTCACCCCCTCACGATCCAGTCCGAGATCTTCGGGATTTGTGCCACGTATGACCGCGATCCGCCTGCAAATATCACCTATACATAGCCCAGCACTTGGCATTTTTTAGGATCTTTTGGCAGTTCTGAGTATTGTTTCCACCATTACTGTCATTCTATCAGTCTTAACTCGAAATTATTGAGTGAATCCACATTGTAAAAGCGAGATTGAGAGAGAAATCATTATTGTACTAGGATCTTATGTATAATCTTAGATATAAAGTGGACGTATGCTCGTTAACGCCGAACCACTATAAATCTTGTGTGCTTTCTGTGTTTTCTTGCATTTTAAGATATTAGTCTCTGCGTATTAGAACAGTTTGGGTGTTGGAACCACTTTTGGATCTAACACATTGGTGTCCAGTTGAGCTTTTTAGAGATCGGCTACGGTCTTTAAGTCTTTCTTCTTCAAGAGTTTTTTTCTCTGCGGAAAGAGTCATACTTTGAGAAGATAATTTTTTCTTGAAGAATAGTGTTTTCTTGCTGACGAGCGTCAGAAGCATTCTTTTCTATAATTAGGTGAGAATTGGCAAGTTCTCGGGCAACTTGAACCTCTTGGACTTGCACTTTCGCGGCAACATGTTCTTCTTCGAGCCTTTTATTTTCGTCCTCTAAGCCCGCTAGTTCTGTATCTCTTTGAGTGAAGGAAGCAATGGTTTTGTCCTAGGAGTCAAGGGCCCTGATAATCTCAACCTTGTCATATTATACAGCAAGGATTCGTTCAATATTCTCCTTGTTGAGCCTTTGGAGTTCATGAGCAAACACATTCCAAGTAGTCGGTTATTTCTCAACATGATCCCTGATAGCATCTATGCGCATTTCCAACTAGCTCTTAGTAGTATCAAATTGTGTCAGCATGCAACTTTTCATGGTGTCCATTTCGCCAAGTATGATTCGTTTGTCGGGCAGATATATGTCTAAATCAAAGTACATCCCCTATAGGCACCAACCCTTGAATTGTTCTGCAAGCTCAGGGTTGCATGGTTTGGGAGCATAACGAGGCCTGTGAATAATCACTTGGAGGTCAGCGAGAGTTGGAGTGACGGATGGAGAAGCCAAGGACGGTTGATCGAAAGTAATCTGAATGTATGAAATAGGAAGTTTGTCTGATTTGTGATGCTTTCGAGAATCACTCTTATCGTGATCATCCTTGCCTCGCTTCTTCCGCTGATTCTCTTCATCGTGATGGTCATCGTCATATTCGTCACCAAGACAAGTATGTTGTCTCCGTTCTTTGTCATCTTCTTGTTCTTGACGATGCCTCCTTCTCTTGTGTTCATCAGCCTCTAGGAGCTTAGGAGCTTGCTGAGGCTGGCTGGAAGGTTGCGGGTTCCGAGAATGTTGAGACCGTTGTGAATGCTTTGAGTGTTTTATAAGGCGCTTTGGATTATGCTTTCCCGACTTTTCATTGAAATCTGTCATAAAAGAGGGCTTCAACATTATTTATGGACCTAAGGAAAAGGTCAAAGAAGAAATTTAATGTTCCCATTGACAAATATTGGGGCAAGTTTAAGAAACCGATGCAAAGAATCGTAAACTCATGGCGTAAGTAAATGTTCGCCAATACGTATTCAATAACAAATCAATTTTCGTAGTCGGTTCTGAAGCGATCCTTAGATTCGCAAGCAATTTTCCTGTTAAAGTGATGGAAGTTTAGTTATATTAATCCCTTTATATTTGGCTTGCGATTTGTGCGGTTGGATGACAATTTCACCCTGAGTAATATCTCTGGCTGAACTAAGATCACTCAAGCCCTTATAAGTATCCGCATAACTCTCACCTTGAGTAACTTGAGTAGTAGGATTCTCATCAACCCTATCTACATTATCCCTAGAGGTTGTTTCAGCATTTCCGGATTGTTTGACCCCATTCATTGGGTTTGAAAGGGTTTCTGAAGTAGTTTTGTCCATCTCAACCCACTCGGTTTCCTTCTCAACTTGTTCGTTCTCATCCTTGTGTTGATGAGACTCCTCTTCTCCAATGGAAACCAGTATAGACTTGGGAGGCATTTTACTACTGCCTACGATGTCGGAGCATTTCTTTAAAGGTGTCTTCTTAGCTGGAGATTTACTGGCAATCTCTTTCTTAATAGTTAGGTCTAACTTAAGAGTACGAGAAGGGTCGAGTAGATGATACTGATGGAGAAAACTGTTCTATTATTAAGAATTTCCTACTCCTCTCCCCCTCATCAACAACTATTAAAGTACCAACTAAGCTCTGATCCATAGCAGCATCTGGGTCGATAGATGGAATTTCTGTAAAACAAAGAAGGAATACGAAGTCTGTGACTTAGACATAAAAGGAAATAAGGGAGTTTTAAACAAGTAGATCCTTTACCTCCTTCCATTCACCTGACATAGAATCTGTCGGGGCATCGGACGAAGAAGTAGTGATCAATAAATTCTTTAACACTCTCCATTAAGTCAGTTATAATTTTGGAATGTTTTCCTTCCACAAAGATAATCGATGGTTTTTCCGCCGGCCTTCTTTTAAAAGCGTACAGAGAACTGGTTTCTTGGAAAGTAGGCGCACGTTGCTTAACCCTCATAAAAAGTACATGTAAACCAGTTAAAATAGCATAGTCATTCAGGTGTAATTGCATGGGGGCGATAGCTAATTGTTTAAGAACTATTTCTAGGAAAGGATTGAAAGTAGGGATAGCTCCCATTACTAACATATGTCGGTTAACGACAACATATCCTGGAGGAGGGGATTCAGCAAACTCATTCTTTTTGGGAAGTTTGGCATCAGCCTCTAAAATTATAAACTGAGCACATAAGCTCTTATATGCCCGCTCGGAAATTTTCGTAGGTTTCCTTTCATTAGGTGCTATAGTAATAGGTTTTGGCACGGGGAATTCTGGGATAACCTCTGATCCAGGGGAATTAACCATCATAGTTTTTGAAGTTTGGGCAAAAGTTTCAATTTGAGTAGACCCAGATGCTTCCTCGAGTTGTTCATGTGATTGTTTTCGAGTCATCCTTTCTACACAGATAATTGTATTTTAAAACAAACTACATGTGCATGTTTCCTGAAATAAGAGATGTTATATGTAGCAATATAAAAGCGAAGTTTGATATCAACAATTGATCAATCGACTTCAAGCTTTTATACAACTTATATATGGATGCTCAAATTTGTGTGAGAAGTGCGTAACTAAACTAAAAATAGTCTCTGAAGAACTTCAGCGCAAACATATCATTTAAGTATAGGTAGTAAAATGCTATGTATAAACTCCTTAAACATTTACTAACTTGTTGTTGACACGGGCAGTCAGTGGCAGAGTATAATGGCCTGAAACATTCGACTATTTTTTTATAGGACATGCAATAATATGAGGTGGTTTCCACTTAGCACAATATTAGAAACGTTTTTGATTAAAGGAAGTTACTGAAATAGCATGAAAGACAATGGACCGATCGGTACAAACCTATCCCTACAATATCAGTACAGACCGATCGGTAAAAACCGATCTCTAGGAGATCAATGCTGACCGATTGGTTCACAGAGCTGACCGATCGGTATAGACCGGTCTGTAGGAGATCGGTACTGACCGATCAGTACACAGCACAAACGGATCGGTCCAAATCGATAGCCGAAATTTCTGAAATCCCCAACTTCCACCAAATCATGGCCAAGTGCAAGTACAACCAGTTCTAACGCAATCAGCATGATCGAATAACACTCAAAATATATGCAAGAGTAACTGCAATTCATCAGTAAACACAGAAACTCGCATGCATTTCAACACTCGAAGGCTAAAGCTCGACTAAAATCTAAGCCTTAAACTACTTGTATCTGATTCCAGCATCGATATCAAAACAGAGGTGCAAATATGGATATTCTTGTTTCAAGCAATTCAACAAACATCTTATGTGCGTCATATCAAAATCAAAGTTTAAGAGACTCGATACATTTCAAATTACTCAAACACAATCTTAAACCTGTTTCGATCAACTACAATCCCAATTTAAATCATCTCAGTACCGAAGTTCATAGTTCGAAAGCCCGGAAATCCAAAGACAATTCAACTCGAGTCCAATTACAAATCAAATTCAGTTCTACTCGAATTCGATCCAAATCTGGAGCATACACACGAACGTGGCGTTTCAGAGCAATACCTTGATTCAGTTCGAATTTGTTGGAGTTAATGATGGGGACCAATCGCTGTGATCGGCATAGACTTTCGAATTTTTGATGAAATGGATTGGATCGGAATTGGAGGACTAATCGAAACAGAGCAGATCAAAGAAGCAATTTTCTTTTAAAGAATCGAAGCCTCCACCATTAAACTTTTTCGATCAGCTGAAGAAAGTGAAAAAAAGGAGAGCATGGATCAAAAGGATTTTATAAAGGCGGCACGTTCTTGGGCCAGACTGAACCATCGAGCATTGGGCGAGGTTGAACCATCATATAAGAAATTATACCGTTCCGCCATGTATGTAACGACCAAACCACGATAAATCATTTAAAAGATTCACCATTGTATAATAACTCATAGTGTGTTTAAATAACTATTTCGGAGGTCCCAATTTTTTGTAAACAAATATTATAAACTCCGAAGGGTAAATGTTTACTCACTAAAATCATACATACATTGGTGGGTCAGATATGGGTCGGCTGGATCAGTCGGTCAGAATATAGCAACAACTAGCTTCTTGAACGATAGGAAAATAGCTGATCAGTCTGTTGTTTCTGGTATGGACTGATCGTTCATATTGACAACTGGATACAGTTGGCCGGTGGCATTTTTCGTAAATAACTTTTAAGCCGATCAGTACCCTGCACATCATATTTCAGCCTTCCACTCCATTTGAACTTCACCTATAAATAGACCATGAACTCCACACTAATGGGGATCCATTCCTAAGACCCCGAAGGGTTATCCAACCAAATTCTCCAACATTCTAAGTGATTCTACCATTGCCAATCATCTTCAAACGTGGATCTAACACCAAATCATCCATGGAATTCATTCAAATCACTCAAATGTGCAAGCATTGAATATAATCATCCTTTTACCTTGAACTTAGAGAGAGAAGCTATTCCTTTGGAAAATTTAAGTGAATCTATGGTAAAAGAGAGAAAATGTATACAAATATGAGAGCCACGTACCTTTTATTTGCGATGATGTTAATCAAAGTTTCCTCCATAGTGGACGTAGGCTTTTTTTAGAGCTAAACCACTTTAAAACCGTGCGCACTTTATTTTCCCTGTTATTCTTATTCTTAACTTTGTGATTGTTTTTACTTTAAAGTGTTGATTGCATTTTTGGGTTGTTATACCAATTTTGAGATCAATAGTTCTGAAAAGCCAAATACAAGAAAATGGTGAATTGTTGAGTCGAAACTTTTCTAGATCCTAGGCATAAGTCATCTGAGGGGAAAAATTTCACAACAAATTTTCACATCTAAGTTATTACAATGCAATGCAAAAGAACGAAGTTACATATGCAGAAATATGTAAGGAGTTATTACATGAAGGTAGAGAAAAGTGAAAAAACTCAATTGTTTTTTACATCTATGGAAATAAACCATATTACAAGTATCTTAAAGATTATATAGATAGATCATTGAAAATCAAAGGGAGTTATCAGCTTTATAGTAGATAAAATGGTTTTTTAATAATTAAATTGGAAAACTCTGAAGACTATGAAGCGATTTTAGTAGGCGGACTATATCATTAAAATACTAAGTTGAACTTGATGAAGAGATGGTATCATGGGATGAAGTTAGTGAAGGAGCATCTATATACTATTCAAATTTGGGTGCAATCTCCAATTCTGGAGCTGGAATTCTGGTCCACTGAAGAAATTAGTCATATAGCTTCATTACTGGGAAATCGTGTCAAATTAGATCAAATAACTGAGGATGTTATAAAGATTTTATATGCAAGGTAGCTCATAGACGTAGATATTAATTTTGCATTCCAAAATGAAGTTTACATACAGTGCTTTGATCGAAGAGTTTATAAGCAGAGCATATATTATGAATGACATCCAGTTAAATGTTTCAATTGTAAGACATTTGGGCATTGTTTTAATACATGCATGGCTAAAAAGGTATGGGTCAAAAAGAATCTTTAAAACAAAAACGTGCAGAGATGGAGTTTGAAGATAATTTGTTAATGCAAAAAAGGGATAGTAAAGAAGTTGAAAATAACATTCAGATGGATAACATGCAGAAGGAAAATAATTCAAGAAATGATGACAAGATTGAGAAACAAAGTAATGTGAAGAAGGAGGCGGAGATGAAGAAAGTTGAAATGAACAAATTAAAGTATAGGAAAAAAGAAGCAAGGTATAGTTCAGTGAAAGAAAAAGAAATAGTGAATAAATTTGAAGTCTTAAGCAATATAGATATAGAGACATAAATAGTTGATAAAGAGACAGTGAATGATAAGCAAAATGAAGGAAAATCAATCGTACAACTTGATTCAGAAAATTGTAATAAAGAAGAGGATCTAATCTCTAATCCATCTATGGAGGATAATGAAGATAATTCAACTGATATGAATGTAGAAATTTCAGACTTGAGCTCACATTCTATGAGTAAGATAATTAAAAGGAACGAAATAAAACTCAAAAATCATGATGGAAGTAGCAGTATAATTGATGGAGAGGCTTTGGTGTAAGATAATCCAGAGTGGATTAAATTAACATCAAAGTTTAAAAAAAGATCTAAGAAAAAGAAGCTTAAAGAGGAAGATAACCTCCCTGGTGGTGTGTTAACTAGGGGCATTTCAGAATTTAAATAATATCATGTCTCTTTTATTTTGGAATGTGCGTGGTTTGAATTATTTAACGATGCAGCGAGATTTAGTCAGCTCATTTAAAGACAAGGATATTAACTGGATGGCAGTGATGGAGCATAAATTATCAAACTTTTCTTTGGCTAATTTTGCTTTAAAATTTAAAGACTAGGTGTTTATTAATAATAATGAAGAAACACACAAAGGTAGAATTTTCATTGTGTATGATAGCAAATTTTGGAGACATACAGTTTTACAAATAGATCAGCAAAGTATCTCATGCAAATTCTTTAAAAATGAGGGTTAAAGATTGTCACTTCAACTGTTTGTGGATTTAATCAAGTAAATCAAAGAAGGTTTCTTTGGGAGCATATTAAGAAAATTGAAGCAAAAGTTGATGAAGCTTGGATCATGGCGGAGATTTTAATGATATTTATACACAATGAATAAAATTAGTGACAAACAAGATCATATAGATCTTAATGAAGAGTTCCTGGACTACATTTCCTTTTTGAATGTGATGGAACCAAAGAATTATGGTAATATATACTTGGAGAGGTGGGTTGAATTTTAGTATTCATTCAAAGATAGATAGAATTTTTATAAATATGAAGGGTTCAGAAATTTTTCCTCAACTATTAATTCCAAATCTTAATCACTCTACAAGTGACCATACACCTATTGTTATTAACCTACGTTGTGAAAAGGTGGATGTTTTATTTCAGAAAAAATCACCTTTTAGATATAAAAACAATTGGTGCTACAGTGAGGGATATAATGAAATGGTTATTCCTATTCTAAAATGTAATTTTCTTGGAAGACCTTTATTTCGGGTTATCAAGAAGACAAAAATAATAAAATCAAATTTAAAGTTGTGGAATAAGAATTTGCCGAGTTTGGATAACCAAATTAGAAAGCTCGGAAAGGAAAATATTATTGTCTATATTAATCTAATGGTTCATCCTTCAAATTCATATTTGGTAGACAGTTACAAAAATAATATTAAGAATTTGGAAGTGGAGCTTTTCAGGCAAGCTGTGGATTTGAAGCAGAAAACTAAACTTAGATGGTTATTGGAAGGGGATATGCCAACAAAGTTTTTTACTCAAAAATGTCAGAGATGACGAGGAAAATTCATGTAAATTACCTTTTAAATGAGTTCTCCTACTTTTAATAATGACCTTTTTGCTTGTAAAGCCATAGAACACTTTAAACATCTTTTCAATTCTGACTCTCCAAGCGTGATTTTCCTAACTTTGAACCAAGAAAAAGAATTTTACCTATTGGTAAGAAAATGTCGATTAGATCAATTAGTTTAGAAGAATTGCATGATGCTATTTTTCATATGAAGGATGATAGTAGCCCTGGTCCAGATGGTTTCAATGCAAAATTCTTTAAAATACATTGGACTGATTTGAGAGATGAGTTACTGCATGCAATGAATGATACATTTTTCTGTGGAAAAATTCTAAAGGAGATAAACCATACATTTATAACTTTAATTCCAAAAATTCAAAATGCTTTTGAACCATCAGATTTTAGACCAATTTCTTGTTGTAATGTCATATACAAGATCATGAGTGCAATCTGCAGTAATAGATTGAAGTTGATTCTTCCTCATATTATTTCATAAAATCAGAATACACTTTTTAAGGGAAGACATATGTTCGAGAATAATTTATTGGCATTTCAATTGGCTAGAAATTTTAATAAGCCAGGAGCAGATAGGATATGTATCAAAATAGATTTGCAGAAAGCTTAGGATAGAATTAGCAGGGAATTTATTATATATGCCATGAAACAAATGGGTTTTCCTCATCAATTTAACTCTTTTATTTATTCCTTCATATTAACTCCTAAATTTTATGTTATTATCAATGGAAAACCTATTGGATTTATATCTTGCAATAGAGGGCTGAGGCAGGGTAATCCTATATCCCCTTATCTATTTACTTTAGCCATGGAGTATGTGTCTACTAATTTAGGGCTGCAGATGTTGTGGTAATTTATCTCCAATTTCAAAGGTTTCACCAATTATTACACATCTCATATATGCGGATGAAGGAAGAATAGAGGCAATACATAAGGTTTTATCTGAAATGAATGTGATAGGTTTAACAGTTAATAAGCAGAAATGTAAAGTTATTTCAGTAGAGGAAACAAGAAAATGGCTACTGATTCCAGTATTTACAGTTAACATAAGATAACCTCCCTATTAAATACCTTGGACTTCCTTTAACTAATAAGAAAATGAAGTCGATTGATGCTTCTCATTTACTTGATAGTATTACAGGTAAGCTAATAGTTGGAGTAATAAATATCTATCTGTAATGGGTAGAATTGAGCTGGTGAAATCTTCTATATATCCTTGTATTCAATTTTGCATACAAACATGTCTAATTCCTATGCAAGTTTTAGTCTAAATGTGCCAATTTTATTTGGCAAGGTATAATTCACAAAGTCTCTTAGGATCAAATGTGCGAGCCAAAAGCAAATGGTGGTATGGGTATGAAGGATATAAGAAGTTTGCAAACAATTATGGCTTTAAAACTTATCTGGTCTTTTCTTAAAGGTGATACATTATGGGCTAAATGGATGCATAATAGATATTGCAAAAATAATAAAAATTTCTGGAATCTGATGGTGGATGATAATGATTCTTTTACATGGAAAGTGATGCTAAAGCATGGAGATTTATTTAAAGCATACAATATCAAATTCATTGTTGATGGAAAGACAACTCGTCTTTGGTTTGATTCATAGGTAAGAGTTTAATTTCTTTGACTTGTTAGCACGGTAGAAATACTGAGGAACTTACATTATGCCATGTAACCAACATAATTGAAAATGGCAAGTGGAATCTGGATAAGCTGAGCATCCCTGAAGGTATTAAAAGTGAAATACAAAAGATTATTATAAGTTTAGAAGGCATTTCAGATCATTGGACGTGGAATGAAGGGAAACAGGGACAGTTTAGTATCAGAGCTTCTTATTAATTGACAAACAACTTTTCACAAGAATTTAATTGGGCTAATTTTTTGTGGAAATATTTAGTGATACCAAAATATGCTTTAACAAGTTATCTAGCCTATATCAATAAATTGCAACCACTTGATTAGACTAGGAAATGGGATCCTATAAACAATGGTGTATGTTATTTGTGTAACAAGCACCCGGAGACTCAAGAACACTTATTTTTTCATTGCGACTTTTATGATTTTGTCTGGAACGAATTCAAGAGGAAATTTGGTCTTCCAAAAATAGACAAGCTTATTAATATTTTAAAACAAATTTAAGATTTCATACACAATAGGAATCAAAGCACTGCTAGAATATGCCTAATTGCAACCATCAATCACATCTGGAGAGAACGTTGTAACCGCTTGTTTAAAAACAAAATATTGAATCAGGTATTACTATCTTAAATAATTGAAGTAGAGATCGAAGTTGTTCTAACTAGATATAATCAACAGGAGTTGACAAGCAAGAAGATTTTTTTTACCAAACCTTCAATCATGCTTCCAGGTCTGAAGAGCCGCCATAGTTTGGGTTTGCTGAAGGTTTCTGGTTTGCAAGGATTGGGTGGAAGAAAGATAACATTGGGAAAGATAAGTTTTAGTTTTGGGTCACGCGGGTATGTACGATTTTAATTTTATTGGAGCACGTGTTTTGTCTTGTAGTGGAGGTTAGGTGAAGGGGAGTTTTTATTTTCTTATGTATTATGTTTGTTTATATGTGGTTTATTTTGTATTATGCTCACCTTACCTCCTTGTATTCGATTTTGTTGTAAACAAAGTACCCCCTTTTTCTGAAAAAAGTTTTATTATCAAACCTAATGCAACATTATATTTTCAAATATAATAAAGGCATAGTCATAAAATATTTGTCTCGTGGAAACATAAACCATCAAAGTACAAGTACTAAACCATAAAAATTATATCCCTCATAAGCCATAACAATAATCATACAACAGAAATCGAAACAATACATCGAGTAAGAAATAGTCCAAGTCCAAGCTGAATCAAAGAATCACGGTCACTACAGAAGCCAACCACCCTGAGACCCTGGAGGGGAGAAGAGAGAAGGAAAAACAAAATAGATCAGACATAAAGTCTGGCGAGTTCGGTTGATTTTTAGCATAAGCATAAGAAGTATCGAGACAGATCAAAAATATTGGACATGAAAATATAGCAAAGTATACAAGTACGAAATAAACAAGATAAGTTAAGATCAGATAAGCTTCTCATTCATATCCCAAAATAGAATCTCTGCACCAACTATCAGGATTAGGTTTTACCCTAATTTCAACCCAGCGATCGGCTGCCTAACAGATGCAAATCACCTGCGCCAGCCATAGCAGTCGGGGGAATCGGTCCCGAACCCATCAACTTTAAAAGACACAGCCCTATCCGCTAGTGTTACATTGTCTTATCATCCCCTATCAGATCCACGCATGCTTGTGACTCCGCCGAACGTGCCTGTACCCACCTTTAGAATTACAACCTCTTACAATCATCCATCAAAGAAGCGTGCCTAGTCCCTAGTGCAGGACTCGTTTAATAACATGAGGGTACTGATTGATATGGATTCCAAGAAAACCGGGGATTGACACAAGCCACCTCTAGGATTGGCCCCCAAGTAAACTAGGATTTTAAGAGGCCCCCAAAAAATAACAATAGCAGACATGGATCTCTTAACTTATTAATCAGACAGGTTTAACTTAGTATGTTTAAGATCATTAATAAGCATAATATAACCCTATGTTATATCTTCCGGTTTTAAATGACATTTCTTGCTAAATGTAACAACCCTTCCGCAAATCATATAGGCACATGCTCATATGTTTACGGAATTACAGTAACATGTTTTACTTAATTTACATCCAATTCAAATATGTTCCCATAATACTTAATATAAAATTATGTCCAACCTACTCAGATTAACATGTTTGTATGTTCTTTCTTTATAATTATTCCAATTACACACTCAATGGTTCCCATGTTCCAATATGCCCAAATCTCCTTTTCATTTTCATTACATATTATTTTAACTTATCCTATTTTTGCGCAATTTAATGGTAATGGCCTAGGCTCTCGATAGTCTAAGCTCAGCGCAAAAATAAGGAAAAGGAGAAAATAGATCCAAACTCAAACTAAATAAATAGACATAAAAAGAATTGTAAATAAAACTAAGACATTAAAAGGATATGGTAGAAAGATGTACATATAAACATATAATAACTGAAAACTAAATAGGTAACTGACAGTAATTGAAAGAATGAAAACTTAAAACGCTGTTACTTTTCAGAACCAATATATTTACTGTCAAAAATTCCTTTTAAATTGCAAATCTAAAAAATCCTAGAACTCACAGAGATATGTATTAGATCCAAAAAAACTTTGAAATGGTTATAGAAGAATAATCCTTTCAATCTATGTTTTGACAGCACCCTGACATTTTCTTTATTTCAGAACATAACTAAGAAGAGGAAGAGGATGAAGAAATGTTTGTGTAAGGAAATAGTGAGGGTTGCTAGCCTATTTATCGATATGCTAGGATAATATAAACCATAGGATCTTACGATTTTAAATCAAACTGTAGAATACACATCACAGTTGAGTCAGCATAAGAACAAAACAAGAAAACTTGTCCACGTTCAGGCTTCTGCCTGCCCGAAGGTGGGTCGGCCCGACTACTACCTGAGTCAAGACTATTGTCAAACCTAGGGTTGGCACATGGTCGACTCATATAGGGTCAGGTCACCCATTTACAGTTGCTTTTCTGAGTTCATTAATTATTGCGAGAATTATATATTAGGGACATACAGATAGACAGGCATTTTTTAGTTTAGTTCAAACTTCTTTTGATCATAACTTATTCATACTAAGTCTGATTTACGAAAACCAAGAGTCTGTTTGAATCAAGATTGCGTAATGAACGCAACGGTAAAGTCTATTTTAGTCAATTGTGAATATTTTATTATTTAATATTCATTTTATTATCTTCATTATATAATTATCGTGTATTAAAATATGGGGTGATACATTCTCCCTTCCTAAAGGATTTCGTCCCCGAAATCTCCAAGGTAAGAAGAATGTTATTAATGTTATCAATCAAAACCTACACCCATCTACTTTATCCATCAACCACTGGAATCCATTGTCCTTAAAATTTCTAATGCTTTATATGAATATATACAAGGGTGTTATGTGTATGACCCTAAACTAATGCAAAAATCAGACAGCCTATTAAAAATTTAAAATGTGCACACATCCATATGCATTATGTAAGCGCTCTTGTTTAGCCGATCCCTAATCTAGTGCCTAATGAGTGTGTATATGCATCCACTAGCAAACACTTGCATCCACTTGCATACATCAGTATTAACATGTTTCAAAGACATGTTTTCAAACATAGGTTTCTACCTATGAATTGATATTCAAATTATAGGGATAAACAAATTTAAACTCAAAGGCTTAATAGGAAATTAAGAGCGTCACTCAAAGAGAAAAGGCTAAGAAGCATGAATATTTTTTTCGGGTTCCCATGTCGCATCATCATGAACTTCTCCCCATTGCACCCTCACTATCTTGATCTCCTCGTTGCGTAGCTTCTTAACTTCCAATCCAAGTATACGGGTGTGAACTTTTCTAACTAATACCTCCTTCTTTATCTCTACATCCTTAAGTGTGCTTTGCTCTTCTACCTCTACGGAATCATGCAAACACTTCCTCAAGTGGGAAACATGGAACATGTCGTGAACTCCTGCCAGTCTCTCTGGTAGTCTATCTCTGTAGGCTATCTGGCCAATCCTCTCAACTATGGGGAATGACCCTACAAACCTTGGTGCTAACTTCCCGACCGAGCCAAAGAGAACAACATTCCTCAAAGGTGACACCTTGATAAAGACCATATCTCCTACCTCAAACTCTAAGTTGGTCCTCCTCTAATCAGCGTATGATTTTGGTTGTCCTGAGCTGCTTTTGTCTGTCTGCGAATAAGGCCTATCTTCTCAGAAGTTTCTCTAACCATCCCAGGACTAGGTAGAAGTTTGTCTGTAGGCTCCCACCAACATGTAAATGATCTGCAGGGTCATCCATAAATTTCTTTGAAGGAGCCATACTAATGCTCTTTCGATGATTATTATTGTAGGCAAACTCAACCAATGGGAGATGCACCTCCAAAGTCCCTCCAAAGTCTAGGATACACAGTCTCAATAAATCCTCGGGAACCCTATTGACTGTCTCAATCAGTTTATAAGTTTGAGGGTGATAGGCGATGCTTAGTTGTAATGGTGTACCTCGTGCCTCCTGCAAGCTCACCAAAAACTCACATGAAATTATGCACCTCATGAAGTCGGACGATCTCTATGAGGTATACCGATGCGAATCATGTTGTCGGCCTCTTGCCCTTGACTAGAATAAAGTGAGTGCTCTTAGTAAATCTGTCTACTATAACCCATATAAGGGTGTTGCCCTTCCTCGATTTGGGCGGACCATCAAAAAAATCCATAGAGACGTTCTCCCACTTACACTGTGTGATAACTAGAGGCAGAAGAAATCCATCAGGTTTCCTTTGTTCAGCCTGCACTTGTTGACAAGTCGAACGTAGGGCCACAAACTCTGCCACATCTTCCAGTCTAATGAAAAATCTCTTCATATCTCAGTACATCTTGTCATTGTCAAGATGGATAGTCATCCGAGAGTGATGAGCATCCTCTAGAGCTGACCTCGATAAATCTCTAACTCTGGGAACACATAACCTTCCATCTCGACTTAGCCGACCCTTCTTGTCCATAGAATATCTGGCCAGGTGACTAGATGTCTCCCCTCTATTGATTCTACCCAAAATATCCACTAACTGTTGATCCTCAAGCTACGTGGATCCAGTGCGCTCCATAAGAGTTGGTCTCACCTATAATGACGTCAACAAACCAAACGTAAAATACATAGGTGGCCCTAAAATCAAAGGACAAAATAAACTCCAAGCTCTGCCTCTCTAGAATAGAGGACTCAATGTCATCCTCTGCCTATTCAATGTGGTCGTAACCACATTCTGCTTCCCTAGGGTATAAAATATCTCAAAATCATAGGATGCAAGGAACTACATCCAACATTTTTGACATAAATTGAGATCTTTCTGTAAGGACAAACACTTGAGTGACTTGTGATACGTGTATTTCTCGAACTTCTCACCGAGTAGACACCGTCACAAACACTATTGCCACAAACTCCAAACCATGGGTAGGGTAGTTCTTCTGGTGTATCCTCAACTTTCTACTTCCATTGCACACTACCCTACCTTTTATCATCAATACAAAACCTAACCTCGTTCCGCATGCATCCATGTAAACGGTGAACGTCTTGGAACCATCAGGAAGTGTCAGAATAGAGGCTGATGTTCAGAGCCTTCTTTAACCTCAGGAATTCATCCTCACAATCAATGCTCCAAGCAAAAACAAAATTCTTTTTTGTTGGACAAGTAAGCGGAGCCGAAATTCGTGCAAAGTCCTTAATGAACTTAGTAACCCGCCAATCCCAAGAAACTCATAACCTTTATCGCATTCTTGGGGATTTCCTACCTTGAACTACAACAATTTCAGCGAGGTCCATCGCTATTCCATCCTTGGAGACAACATGCCCTAGGAACCTTACTTCCTTTTACTAGAAATGGCACTTAAAAATCGAAGCCTTTAGTTGATGCGATCTAAGAGTGCGGAGAACCTATCCTAAGTTTACGACATGTTCTTCCATGTTCCTTGAGAATACCAGAATATCGTCCATAAAAACCACAAACAACTTGTTTAGGTACTCCCTAAACACCCGACTCATCAAATCCACAAAGTACGCGGATGCATTGGTCAGCCCAAAAGGCACGACCAACCACTCAAAGTATCCACCCAGAGTCCTGAAAGTAGTCTTATCTATCTTGTCATCTGCTACCCTCAGCTGATGAAAACTCGTGGCTAGAACCAACTGCAAGAAAACAGATTTCCCACTAACTAGTCAAACAAGTTATCCATCCTCGGGAGTGAGTCTATATTCTTCTAAATGAGCTTATTCTGCTCCCTATAGTCCATGCATGGACGGAGAGAAATGTCTCCCTTGGTTGCAAAGATGATTGAAGCTCCCCACTCAGAAATGCTCCATCTAATGAATCCCTTCTCGAATAACTCACCTACTTGCATCTTGAGCTCCTCCTCTCCATAGGAGATATGTGGTGCACTGGTAAAGCGAAAGGCTTCGCATTCTCTACCAGGCATATTTGAAAATCTATCTCTCGCATAAGCGGTAATCTTCTTACCTCATTGAAAACGTACATAAAATCTCTGACTATGGGTATTGATCTAAGATCATCAACATGAGCTTTAAGGGAATTTAGGAAACTGAGCATAACATAACCCCGTGGTCATAAGAAATCTCGGGAGTTCTACCGTGGCATGTCAGAAGCCTAACTACTCTCGGCTCGCCTAGAATGACACCATACATGGCTAGCCAGTTCATTCCTAGAATAAGCCCATAACCCATAAAGCCAAGAACATATGCGTTGCATTCAAACTTAAGGACCATAAAGAAATTCTCAAACCCCTACATATCATACACAAGTGAGCCATATCTCTTACGGGGTTTGAGACCACAATAGGATCAGAAACTATACAAGTATCTAGGTGCAGACCATCGACCACATAATTGGATTTGTATAAATGAGAAGCACCAGAATCAAACAGAGTCCTAATACGAGATTAGAAAAGAGAAATGAAACCTTCTATAGTGACTTTCCTACTCGATCCGGTCCGCCAGCCTAAGCTTCCTTTAGCGCATGAACTTGCCCTTCAGATGATCCAGACTTCTGACCTTGCTTGTTAGGACAATGCTTGGTGTAATGTCTAACTTGACCACAACCGAAACAAGTATTCTTATTCTTCTAACGGTCTCTAACAAAGTTCCCATATTTCCAAAGCCATGACACTAAACATGTCTTGATTTGTTTCTTATCAAGTTTTCCTCCCTTCTTTGTTATACCCTTCTTGGGCCACCCCTTATTCTTCTCTGTCTTGGGTTTGTCCTCTTTAGTCTTAACTTCTTTCTTGTCCTTATTCCTGTCTTCATGCATCAAAGCCATATCCACTAGCCTCTCAAATATCGCTCCCATAGGGATATGTTTCAATGTTAGTCCTTGAAAGGTTGATTCAACCCTTTTGCAAATTTTAAAGCCTTCTTATGAGGAGTGTTTACTAAATCCAAGGCAAATCTTGCCAATTGATTAAAGCTATTGACATAATCTTTCACCATCATACTTCCCTGCTTCAAATTTAAGAACTTCTCCATTTGCATTCCTTCCTCAGTCTGCGATAAGAACTTCATCTTGAATCTATTCTTAAACTCATCCCAAGTGGCCACCATTACCTTGCTTGAGTCACCTCCCACCAATACGATGCTTCGTCCTTCAGTTGCCAAGCGACCAACTGAATTTTTCTCCTATAGTCTAGCTCCAATAAATCAACACATTCTCTGTCTCCCTAAGCCAATTGTGAGCCTCTATTTAACTCTCCATACAACGAAATGGCTTGCCTCTCATCATACAAAATTCTTACAAAGCTTATAGAAGTTGATGACGGGATTGGGCTAAGCTATTATGGCTGTAGTTGGGGGTGGGGCATTACCTTGCACTTCGGCATGTGTCGTAGCTTCTATGCATCTACGGAACCATGTTGAAATGGGAATGCTCTAAGGGAAATTAGGAGCCCTAGATGCGCAGAAAAGAGAAGAAATAGGGATTAAAAAGGGAGTTTGGAGGAATATTGTAAATGACTTGAGGGGCTATTTTTTTTCAAAAATAGGTTTTATTTGAAAATCTTTTTCCATGAACAAAATTTTTTAAAAACTTTTTTCCTCTGATCTTGTAACCTTAGGCTCTGATGCAAAATGTGACACCCCACGCCCATTAGTATCACCCATATGAGGATGCACTAAATTCTACGAAGCGCAATAGGTATGAAGTAATAATACAGGTACTAAAATCACAAGACATAATATAGAATGCAATGGAAAACTTTTCAAACTTTTATTGTCAAACCAAATACAACATTACAATTTCAAATATTATAAAGTCGTAGTTATAAAGTATCTATCTCGAGTAAACATAAACCATCAGAGTATAAGTGCTAAACCATAAAATCAAATCCCGCATGGGTCATAACAACAATCATAGAGTAGAAATCGAAACAATACATCAAGTAAGAAATAGTCCAAGTCAAAGCTGAATCAAAGAATGACGGTCACAACTGCAATCCACCACCTTGAAAACCCGGGGGGAGGGGGGGGGGAAGAGGAGAAGGAAAAAGAAAATAAATCAGACAAAAAGTCTGGAAAGTTTCATTGTTTTTAGCATAAGCATAAGAAGTATCAAGATAGATCAATAATACTAGACATGAAAATGTAGTAAAGTTTATAAGTACGAAATAAATGAGATAAGGTAAGAACGAGTAAACTTCTCATTCATATTCCAGAACAAAATTTATGCACCAACTATCAGAATATCAGGATTAGATTTTATCCTAATTACTACCCAATGATCGGCTCCCTAGCAGATGCAAATAACCTGTACCAACCATGGAAGTTAGGGATATCAGTCCAGAACCCATAAACTTTGAAAGTCACCACCCTATCCGCCTGTTACAACGTCTTACCTTCCTCATCGGATCCATGCACGCTCATGACTCTACCAAAATGCGCATGTACCCACCTATAAAATTTAAACCTCTTACAATCATATATCAATAAGTGTGCCTTAGTTCGTACCTAGTGCGGGGCTCGTTTGATAACAGGAGGGTACGGATTGATATGGATTCAAGAAAACATCAGGTTGACACAAGCCACCCCTAGGCTTGGCCCCAAAGTAATATAGGATTTTAAGAGTCCCTCAAAAATAATAATAGCAGACATGGACCTCTTAGCTTATTAATCAGACAGGTTTAACTTAGCAGGTTTAAGTTCATTAATAAGCATATTATAACCCTATGTTATATCTCTCAGTTGTAGATGACATTTCTTATTAAATGTAACAATCCTTTCATAAATCATACAAGCACCTTCTCAAAAGTTTACAGAATTATAGGAACATGTTTTCCTTAATTTACATCTAATTCACATATCTTCTCATAACATGTTCTACTTAATATAAAATTAAGTCCAACCTACTCAGATTAACATGTTTGCATATTCTTCCTTTATGATTAACCTAACTATATGGTCAATGGTTCCCGTGTTCCAATATGCCCAAATTTCCTTTTCATTTTCAATACATATTATCATAATTTATCAAAATTTTACGTAATCTAGCGGTAGTGGTCTAAGCTCTCGATAGCCTAGGCTCAGTGCAAAACAAAAAGAAAAAGGGGAAATAGATCCAAACTCAAACTCAATAAATAGACATAAAAAGGACTATAAATAAAACTAAGATAGAAAGGGGATAAGAAAGGAAGATGTACAGATAATAACTAAAATCTGAATAGGTAATTGACATAAATCAAAAGAACAAAATCTTATAAACACTGATACTTTTCAAATCCAATATATTTACTATTAAAAATACTTTTTAAATTACAGATTTAAAAATAACATATAACTCATAGAGATATGAATTTTTTCCAAAAAAGGTCTTTGAAATAGGTGTAGAAGAATTATCCTTTTAATTTATGTTTTGACAGCACCCGGCATTTTCTGTATTTCAGAACATAACTTAAAAAAAAAGAAATAAAGAAATGTTTATGTAAGAAAATAGTGAGGATTGCTGGCCTATTTATAAATATGCTAGGATAATATAAACTATAGGATCTTAGGGATTTAAGTCAAACCGTAGAATACACATCACCGTAGAGTCAGCATAAGAACAAAACAAGAAAACACACCTTGGTTCAGGCTTCTGCTATCGAACGTGGGTCGACTACCTACAACCTGGGTTGAGACTAGTGTGGAACCGAGGGTGGACACATGGGTCGACCCATGTAGGGCCAGGTCGCTCACTTACCATTGCTTTTCTGATTTAATTAATTATGTAATTGTTTAATTTAGTGCAAACTTCTTTTGATCATAACTTGTTCATACTTAGTTCGATTTACGAAAACCAAGAGTCTATCTGAATTTGAATTTCATAACGAACCGCAAAGTGATGTCTGTCTTACTCAATTCTGAATATTTTATTATTTAATATCCATTTTATTATCTTTTTTCTATAATTATCATGTAATAAAATATGGGGTGTTACAATGACATAACATGATACAATTAGAAATCATCAAAATTAGCTGACATGCCCAATGATAACAGAAAGAGGTATAATGCTCATTAGAAATCTAAAATGAGACTGACATAGACCGAGGATTCTATTCTAGAATTTATGAATTAGGAAATAATAGCATAGGTAAGCAACAATTATTACACTAATTTTAGGTTTGTCAGTTGGATGATGGAGGTATTTCTCTTTGGCAAGTAAAAATAATAATTCAAACACTTTTATTAGATGCTTTGCAGTATACTTCCTTTATGCATAAACTGAAATTAATAAATATAAGGAAGCAATTGTACCTCAAAGCTATAATTACTCATTTTTTCTTTCCCATTTATTTTGTCCTGTCGTGTTTTCTCCACCTTATTTGTTGTTTTAGCCTATTTTGAACTCTGTAACCATATCCATCCTTCCACTTGTCTTTGACGAAATTCAAAGCATTTAGAATAGCTTTTTTCTGTGCCTACATATTAAAACAAATCACATTTTTTATTCTACCACAATAGTTTGCGTCACAACCCGATGTTGATACTCATTGTATCATATTTTGCTTCAGTTGGTTACGTGTACAGAATTATGTGCAAAAAATAAAGGTACATGGCCATTATGACAAAAAAGTCTAATTATAACTCAGGGTGCGTAGGTAACAATTTATAATAGGATATAAGTACAAAAGGCATGACGTAGTTAAACAATGGTGAATGTACTTTTATTCTAAAGTCATATGATTTAATTTCCATAAAAAAACCATTACATCAATGACACATCCGTAAGAAGTATAGTAAATGCAACATTAAAAAAATTTATAACATGGTCAAACATTTCAAGATCCTTTCTTCTCAAAATATTTAACCATTGCTAACTTTGGCTTTATATGGTTTCCTAATTCAATTCGGTCTACCCATTGAACTGGATTTCTTTTAAAGAAAACCGGATCAGAAACACTATTTGCCGTAGTCGATATGACTCCCTCAACGCATGCAATAACCATTATCGAAAGTGATCCAAACTTGTATCCTGCTGTAAAAGCAGTTGACAAGCATTGATTTTTTTAACATATAAGGTAAATACCTTCTCAATTTGATGGCGACATAAAAGTAAGCATATAACAGATAATGTATGATGGTAGATAAATAGTACAGTGAAACCGCAGTGAAACTAATTTCCTAACTTCTATTGTAGAATAGAACATCTTAATTAAGGATAAGAACGGAGCAAATAACGAAGAGTAGTTTTAACGACCCGAGGATTTTGTCGACCTTGGTTACCGACATATACTCAATGTCGACACTCCAAGCGTCGAAAATACCGATAGTCCATGAAAGAAATTAGAGGGTGCGAACAGATAAGATAGAAACTTAGAATAGAAGAAGAAGAAGACAACAACAACGTCAGAGTAACACGAACCTCACAGCGGAACGAATAAAATAAATTATATAACATATCTTTGAAATACAAATCTGTACTTGAATATATTTCATTATCAAAGTACAATACTACAACACATCGGAATTAAACAATAGCTATATGATCCTAAAGCCTCCCGCTCCAGCTCTTCAAGTATCTGTAAATCCCGACTACTTGACTGCCCGTACAAAATTGGGCACCCAAGAGTTTAGGGAAACAAAACAAAATAAACTCCGGTCAGTCATGGGACTAGTGTGAGTAAAAACGTTTAAAACAGTTTGAGCAATAAATGATATCTCATAAGACCATGCCGTATAACGGAACGGGTTTTCCCTTATGAGAATCCAAAATAATCTTTATATCAAAACTCATTGATATTATAATAGTGTCTATCAACCACAATATAATAATCATCTAGCAGAAACGCTTTCATATCACGTTTCTACAAACATAGTATACAATCAAAACCGTGATCTCTTATTAGATAATGGATTTCCAACTATGACAAGGTATGGATCCACCTTCCGATCAGTGTACTCAAGAAGCGATACATTGGAGTTCAACAAGAACATCTTGTAACTAGGCCACACAAGATCGACCACTCATTTCGCTTGAGTGTATCAAATATATTGTCAGCTTACAGTTGGTAAACCAACATAACCATTCCCGGGAGATATAGAATTGAAAGAAGTAACAAATATGAATATTCTCTAGATGGTGACAATATACCCTACTTGGGTGCGACCCACTTAGCCATGTTGCCTGCCCGATTTCTGTCATTTCCCAGTTGATGAGGCTAGAGGTCATAACGTATCTTTCAACAGATTACTCATTCATTCACATTGAATGCCACATCGTCATACCCGTCAAATCACAAATTGATTTCCCCAAAAATACCACAGGTATAAAGCTAAGAGAAACGAATTCCTCCGCCACCAACGTAAATACGTTTGAAACAATCAACTTACGCGATCTACCAGATATACTCTGTTAGACACTTGTCCATTCAAGTTGTCCTGGGACTGGACAAACCGAAGGCACTATTCAGTACATCCATCTTAGGCGATCTCTATCTAAGATTTATACAATAGCCCTTGCACTTTACTCCGTCTTCAATATATTCAGCATACTTGGTTTGCAACGCTTATGCCAATACGGAGTGGTTCTTCGGATAATAATCCAACCGGTCTCTCCATATTAACAACGTTAAAATGGTCAAAAACTTTGATAGTCAGTGAGTTAACTATCAAATTAAAAATGTCCGTATACACACAACAATCTTATTTCCAATTGGAATTTCTATTGATCAATCATCATATATATATATACATATATATTCATATTCCCTTACTTTCTATACTCTGAAAATATATGTTATGGAAGTTGGAAAACATTCTCATTGCTTATTTACTTATCACTATTCTTCCACATCTATTAGTCTCTGGCGGTAAACTAGTAAGAGAACGACTACCCAAGTATAAACCCCGAAGGCCGAAACCAACATCAGATCGATTCTCAGAAAGCTGTTCAACATAACTAATCTTCGGTCAGCTTCTAATTTCATTAACTCCCCTTTTAAATCTTATTTATTTTCTAAATAAATATTTCCTTTATACTTCATTTATTTATCAAAGAATTCCCTTTTTATCTTTATTTAATTTCTAAATAAATAATTCTTTTTCAATTCTATTTGCAAATGGTTTACAAATATTTCCCTTTCTATTTGATTTACAAATATTTCCTTTTATATTTGTTTTATTTATTTTCAAAATAAATAACCCTTTTATACTTCTATTTATTTCTTAAATAAATATTCCATTTCAATTCTATTTATTTAACAAATAAATATTCCTTTATAATATCTTATTTATTTTCTAAATAAATATTTCCCTTTCTAAACCCTTTTGATTTTATAACTATTTTCTTTTATAAAATCTTTTGATTTTATAAACAATTCCTTTTATAAAATCTTGTGATTTTATAAATAATTCATTTTTTAAAATCCTTTGATTTTATAAATAATTTATTTCCCATATACACTTTGAAAATTCCCTTTTTAACACTCCAGTATTCCTTATGGTATATAACATACCATATAACAATGACCGGTATCATTCAAACATATAAAATCATCAATAGATTTCATATCACATCATATAACACAATATATGAAACAAAACATTATTTATATATTAAGGAACCCAGTTGGGTCCCTCCAACCTGTTTCCCTGCATCACAGATGTTATACAACACAAATATCACGAATATTAAAATAATCTGATAAACAGAATCAATATTCGATTAACGATTTATATATATATCGTTATCTTTGCTTTCAACCAATACATAAGCAATTCAACAAAACAGTTAACACACAGCAATCAACATATAATTATCAGTTATAAGAATACGTTATAAAAATATAACTGTTTAGAGTTTGTCAGTTTTACTCACATTTCGCATTAACCGTTAAATAACGATTTGCTTCAGTTGATTCTTATCAGACAATTTATTTCTTCATAAATTGTAACGAGCTCTGTTTCACTCCCAGTCAGTTCCATGGTCTAGCCACCATCCATATGATCCCAACGGATCTTGTTTTCGTCAATTTCATTTGCTTAAACACGTACTGATCGTTAAACCATTTCTTCATTGTCCATAAAACATTCCGCACCCAGTTCCTTCTTATGGCCATTTCTGATTACTTCATTCACCATTTCACCATGGCTCCTCAACTAAGACCTTAATCCTCCTTACTAACATAAATCCATTTGTTAATCAACCTTCTTTAAAAGTCTTCTTCTTTTTTCTTTCAGACTTGCTTTCAAAAACTACTCACTTCGGTAATTATAAAACCCCACTTGTTTCATACCGATACCCTTCCAATTTCTACAATGAAACCCGCAACAGTATTGACCCCATTTTCACCCATTTATTTTGAAACTAAAAGCACCATTAAACCCTTCGTTCAACATGATCCCCGTCCGTCCCTTTTCAACATAAATACTAATATTGTTAAATCAATTTGCCTCCATCACAATTGCCCAATACTGAGGCCACCATTCCTCCTTCCACATACCAAACAATGCAACTCTCTGTTACTGTTAACAACATCCTCTAACTGAATTGAATAATCTTTCAGTAAACTTACGATAACCCCAAAGTCCAGAAAGTCCCAAAACTACTGCTCGTTAACTCCCCATCACCACCTCGTCGAACCAGAAATGCTTCATGAACCCAAACCCTTCATTTTCCCCTTGGTCCTTGCTTCCAGCGACGCCTATACCTCCTCGAATCAAACCAAAACTGCACATCGTTAACCTAGCTCAACCACCAACCGTCGACGTCCATACATCACCAGACCGCCACCGCGACTTCTGTCGCCCCACAAGCTTCCACATCGCACTAACCTCACACCCTCCGATGATTCACAGATCACCAACGACTTCAAAAACCACAACCCTAGCTTTTCTGTTCCATTTCCCAATACACGACAGCAGCATCGAACAGAGTAAAAATGATATGAGGATGAAGAGAAACATGAAAGTATTCCATATATATATATGACTTGTGATTTATAGGAATTCATTTGATTTTCTTTTGATTTTCTAAAGCTATGTTTCTTCACGTTTTTAGCATACTGGTGGCGGATCAAAGATTTTAAGATGCGTGGACCTTTTGATTAGGTTTAGAAGAAAGTTAGTGTATTTATAGAAAGATAAAGATATTTTTATATTCAATTTGATATTCAATTTTAATCAACTGTTATTTCTATTTGTAATTTAAAATTCCTATGACCACATATGATAGCCAAAAATCATGAAAATTGGCATGCACCTACAGTTTGACATTACGGTCCCAACGAAACTGGTTTCGTCGAATTCCGACTGTGTTTGCTCATACAGCGTATTTTTAAAGGTCAAATTATCGACTGTATTTCACCTTAAAAATCGGTAAGGCCACATACTGACTTTAAAAATCACGAAAATTGAAATCTAGCACTAATTTAATATTGCGGATCCAACAAAATTAGTTTCGTCAAATTCTGAGGTCGTTTGCAAAACTGGCTATTTTTAAAGCTCTAAATAACTCATTTAAATATATAAATATATTTGAAAACATTTAAATTTGAGATGAATAAATTAATATTATCGTATATATTCACATACGATATCATACAGCTCAACAATATTAGTATATGAATTTCTAACTCGATATTTCAAATCCCGATCAAATCGATATTCGATTTATAATGAAATTCCTTTTATAAATATAAATAAATCGTTATAAATTATAAAGGAATTCCATAGCGACTTTTCTAAAATTTGATTTGGACATAAATCAAAATCTACATAACAAAATCCGGATTTTTCTCTTCCATTAGAAACATATACTTCCCCAGCTCTGAACGTTTCTTGTTTCACAGAAATCCGATTTAAAACGGCTTCTGTATATTCGTTTAAAGTTCGAATCGCCAAATCGCGAACTACCGCGCCATTTCGAGCTCGATTATTATTATAATATAATTATACGTTCAATCATCGTTAAATAAATTGATTCGTGATTATAATTCAATTATAAACTGAATTAAATATTACAGATAATCCAATTCACACAATATTGTGAATTCCACCATTTTTTATTATTCTAGAATTAAATATATTATTTAATTATTATTTTAATTAAATATTCAAAGTTATTTAATTTAAACCATTTTAAATTACCAAACCATAATTTAAATAATTAAATAAATTAATTATTCGATCGTAAAAATACGGGACATTACATTCTTCCTTACTTAAAATAATTTCGTCCTCGAAATTGATAAGGTAGGAAACAAACCCTATCGACTGGTAAAAATATTTGTTTACTTCTTAAATTCAGTTTCAACTGAACCAATTTAATTTTTAATTAAATTATTAATTAATTCTTATCAACGAAAATTTTCAAAAATCCTGAAAATTTTCTAACACCCGAATTTTTCGAAAAATTTCGCCAGCACCTCCTTTGTACTGGTCAATCGGTACAACTACAACTCGCCCCTCTAGGCCTTCTCCAACCCAAAAGAAAATCAAACAGCCAGGCGGCTTGCCAATTCGGCTCATCAAAATCTCATACCATATGAAATATAAACTTGTACCTTTCTGTCGGGCATATCGACTCTATCACTTCCATATGCTATCAACTCAGCATATACCAATGTTATCCCGATCAAATTCTGATCAATTTATCCTCAACACGGTTATTCACTTATATCCAAAGCAAATCCCATTTCAACTCACGTTCAATTCTTGATTCCAAATCTTGATTTACCAAACCAATGCTAATTCAACTTAACTGATTTCAATTAAATTCCAGCTTACTTTCACAAATTTCTATTTAAATTTTGTTTCAATTCGAACAATCTTTTCCTGGATGTTTTAAATAACTTTGTTTTTCTCAAAAACCGAACATTCCTTTTCGGATTTCAACAACTTGTTTATCAAAACAATTCAACAAATTTTTTGGTAGTAATCCGTCACTTACAAACTCGAAAATGAACACTGATGATATCGCGATTCATCATCAGGGTTATTTCCCAGCTATCAAAGTGAGTTCAATACTATATCACTTTTTAAAACTCGTATTTAAACATTTCCATTTTGAAATAAATTCAAAGTATCATTCTCAAAACAATTTAAAATCTCCCAGGATTTTAAAATTCTTATATATTTAATCCAAGTCCACTACAAACACTTATTCAAATTCCCAGGGTTTTCATTTCAATTCTGATTTAAATTCAGATTTAATTCAATTCGATTTCATGTATTTTTCTTATATGAATTCTGATTGGCTATTTACATAACCATTTCACTTTTTATAATCTTACTCGATTATAATAACAACCAATATATCCAATGTATATTACAATAATTCCAATATAAATCCTTTATATCAAAATATAATCTTGGGTAAAATTATTTTGTTTACCCTTTCCAAAATATACCATGACGGTTCATCGTATTTGAGTGCTTATAAACTCCTACCGATATAATGGATCAAACTGATCGACCAGAACACATAAACAACTCAACCAATAAATCTCCATAATATAAAACAATTTTTATATCAATAACAAATACGTTCACTCGTATATATACACTCAAACTCAATCTAGGGCATTACTAACTCCATCTCTACTGAGTCACGCCACAGAGCCAAGGTAATTACTTAACCTTAAGCTCTGATACCACTGTAACTACCCGAGGATTTTGTTGACCTTGGTTATCGATATATACTCAATGTCGACACCCCAAGCGTCAGAAAATACCGGATAGTCCATGAAAGAAATTAGAGGGTGCGAATAGATGAGATAGAAACTTAGAATAGAATAAGAAGAAGAAGACAACAACAACATCAGTGTAACACGAACCTCACAGTGGAACAAATAAAATAAATTATATAACATATCTTTGAAATACAAATCTGTACTTGAATATATTTCATTACCAAAGTACAGTACTACAACACAGCGGAATTAAACAATAGCTATATGATCCTGAAGCCTCCTGCTCCAGCTCATCAAGTATATGTAAATCCCGACTACTTGACTGCCCGTACAAAATTGGGCACCCAAGAGTTTAGGGAAACAAAACAAAATAAACTCCGGGTCAGTCATGGGACTAGTGTGAGTAAAACAGTTTAAAATAGTTTGAGCAATCAATGATATATCATAAGGCCACGCCGTATAACGGAAATGGTTTTCCCTTATGAGAATCCAAAATAATCTTTATATCAAAACTCATTGATATTATAATAGTGTCTATCAACCATAATATAATAATCATCTAGCAGAAACGCTTTCATCTCACATTTCTATATACATAGTATACAATCAAAATCGCGATCTCTAATTGGATAATGGATTTCCAACTATGACAAGGTGTGGATCCACCTTCCGATCAGTGTACTCTAGAAGCGATACACTGGAGTTCAACAAGAACATCTTGTAACTCGGCCACAAATGACCGTCCACTCATTTTGCTTGAGTGTATCGAATATATTGTCACCTTACAGTTGGTAAACCAACATAACCATTCCTGGGAGATACAAAATTGAAAGAAGTAACAAATATGAATGTTCTCTAGATGGTGACAATATACCCTACTTGGGTGCGACCCACTTAGCCATGCTGCCTGCCCGGTTTCTGTCATTTCCCTGTTGATGAGGCTGGAGGTCAAAACGTATCTTTCAACAGATTACTCATTCATTCACATTAAATGCCACATCGTCATACCCGTCAAATCACAAATTGATTTCCCCAAAAATACCACGGGTATAAAGCTAAGAGAAATGAAGTCCTCCGCCACCAACGTAAATACGTTTGAAACAATCAACTTACGCGATCTACCAGATATACTCTGTCAGACACTCATCCATTCAAGTTGTCCTGGGACTGGACAAACCGAAGGCTCTATTCAGTACATCCATCTTGGGCGATCTCTACCTAAGATTTATACAATAGCCCTTGCACTTTACTCCGTCTTCAATATATTCAGCATACTTGGTTTGCAACGCTTATGCCAATACAGAGTGGTTCTTCGGATTATAATCCAACCGGTCTCTCCATATTAACAACGTTAAATTGGTCATAAACTTTGATAGTCGGTGAGTTAACTATCAAATGAAAAATGTCCGTGTACACACAACGATCTTATTTCCAATTGGAATTTCTATTGATCAATCATTATATATATATATATATATATATATATATATACACACATATATTCATATTCCCTTACTTTCTATATTCAGAAAATATATGTTATGGACGTTGGAAAACATTCTTATTGCTCATTTACTTATCACTATTCTTCCACATATATCAGTCTCTGGCTGTAAACTAGTAAGAGAACGACTACCCAAGTATAAACCCCGAAGGCCGAAACCAACATCAGATCGATACTCAGAAAGCTATTCAACATAACTAATCTCTGGTCAGTTTCTAATTTCATTAACTCCTCTTTTAAATCTAATTTATTTTCTAAATAAATATTTCCTTTATACTTCATTTATTTATCAAAGAATTCCCTTTTTATCTTTATTTATTTTTTAAATAAATAATTCTTTTTCAATTCTATTTGCAAATGGTTTACAAATATTTCCCTTTCTATTTTTTTACAAATATTTTCCTTTTATATTTGTTTTATTTATTTTCTAAATAAATAACCCGTTTATACTTCTATTTATTTCTTAAATAAATATTCCATTTCAATTCTATTTATTTAACAAATAAATATTCCTTTATAATATCTTATTTATTTTCTAAATAAATATTTCCCTTTCTAAACCCTTTTGATTTTATAACTATTTTCTTTTATAAAATCTTTTGATTTTATAAACAATTCCTTTTATAAAATCTTGTGATTTTATAAATAATTCATTTTATAAAATCCTTTGATTTTATAAATAATTTATTTCCTATATACACTTTGAAAAATCCCTTTTTAACACTCCAGTATTCCTTATGGTATCTAACGTACCATATAACAATGATCGGTATCATTCAAACATATAAAATCATCAACAGATTTCATATCACATCATATAACACGATATATGAAACAAAACAATATTTTATATATTGAGGAACCCAGTTGGGTCCCTCCAACCTGTTTTCCTGCATCACAGATGTTAAACAACACAAATATCACGAATATAAAAATATTCTGATAAACAGAATCAATATTCGATTAACGATTTATATATATATCGTTATCTATGCTTTCAACCAATACATAAGCAATTCAACCAAACAGTTAACACACAGCAATCAACATATAATTATCAGTTCTAAGAATACGTTATAAAAATATAACTGTTCAGAGTTGGTGAGTTTTACCCACATTTCGAGTTAACCGTTAAATAACGATTTGCGTCAGTTGACTCTGATCAGACAATTTATTTCGTCATAAATTGTAACGAGCTCTGTTTCATTCCCAGTCAGTTCCATGGTGTAGCCACCGTCCATACGATCCCAACGGATCTTGTTTTCGTCAATTTCATTTGCTTAAACATGTGCTGACCGTTAAACCATTTCTTCATCGTCCATTGAACATCCCGCACCCAGTTCCTTCTCAGGGCCATTTCTGATTACTTCATTCACCATCTCACCACGACTCCTCAACTAAGAACTTAATCCTCCTTACTAACATAAATCCATTTGTTAATCCACCTTCTTTATAAATTCTTCTTTTTTCTTTCAGACTTGCTTTCAAAAACTACTCACTTCAGTAATTGTAAAACCCCACTTGTTTCATACTAATACCCTTACATTTCTACAATGAAAACCGCAACAGTATTGACCCCATTTTCAGCCGTTTATTTTGAAACTAAAAGCACCATTAAACCCTTCGTTCAACATGATCCCCGTCCGTCCCTTTTCAACATAAATACTAATATTGTTAAACCAATTTGCCTCCATCACAATTTCCCAATACTGAGGCCACCGTTCCTCCTTCCACATACCAAACAACGCAATTCTCTATTACTGTTAACAACATCCTCCAACTGAATTGAATCACCTTCCAGTAAACTTATGATAACCCCCAAGTCCAGAAAGTCCCAAAACTGCTGCTCGTTAACTCCCTATAACCACCTCGTCGAACCAGAAATGCTTCATGAACACAAACCCTTCGTTTTCCCCTTGGTCCTTGCTTCCAACGACGCCTATATCTCCTCGAATCAAACCAAAACTGCACATCGTTCAACTAGCTCAACCACCAATCGTCGACGTCCATACATCACCAGACCGCCACCGCGACTTCTGTTGCCCCACAAGCTTCCACCTCGCACTAACCTCACACCCTCCGATGATTCACAGATCACCAATGTAACACCCCACCTCCGCTAGTGTCACTCACAAAGGGAATGCACCAGTTTTGGAGGAGCGCTATCTAGGTAAACAAACACAGAAATATCACAAGACAGAACATATTTAAAACAGCGGAAGAGTCAAAAGCCAAATTTCATTATTTCCAAATAAAGTCAAAACCTCTTACATCCAAAGTACCAATTTTCATTTTCCATTATAACAAGTTCTAACTAAAGAAGCATAAACTCAAAATAACAAAAGTAGTCATATTCCCCAAAGATAGCAGAAATGCAGCCATAACATGGCTCAGGATCAAATCGTACATGAGCTGAACTGAAAGCAAGAGAAATCCAAGCTAAGTGCTAGAGTTTCCTCCCTGAGAACCTGAGGGGGGGGGGGGAACGAAAGAAAAAGAGGCGAAAGAAAACAGGTCAGTCATAAAGACTGGTAAGTCCTAGTGACTTTCAGCATAAAAACTAGTAAATGTAACATGACATGTAAAAATTGAAAGTAAACATAAGGATGATGACAAGACTGGCACGATAAACTAAGATAACAAGATAATTCAAATATAGCATCGCATGTTCAAGATTTGCTGCACCAAATGTACTAGTATCCCAACCCATGTTAAATACTAACCATGAAATGATCCCTTGGCCCAATACCATGAAATGACCCATTTCGAGGTCCTACAAAACGATCCACTAATCGATCGGCTCCCTACAATTTCTAGCTCGTCATGTGTCTATGTCATACGGCCCTATCACGAATGTAGTCACCTGTGTTAGGTCCACTATAGGGTGTATCAAGCCCTAGGGTGCCAACCACTGACATGAATCAAGCACGCACAGTGTAAACCTACTGGTGCCCAATGCCTACTTTTTCAACTCCGGACTATGTGCACGACCATAGTCCGCCTGAACCTACAATGGCGCACCTACTCAGCCGTCGTTCTGGTCGCTTACAATCAGCCCTGTAATCGTGCCCCACCCTGCCTAGTCCCAGGGTATCATGATACATCTAAGTTGGTTACTGCTGAAACGGACCGCGTAACTAGGGTTTCTAATGGGTTAAGTATTGTCATTTAAATTCGTGACTTAACCCTATCAAATCATGTGTCAAGTTGGTTAAGTATTGTCTTTCAAGTTCATGACTTAACCCTATCACGTGGCATTAAATAAATTAATGCACCCCAACCTCCCACATTAGACTTGTGGTTGTGGTTGCTGGATGTGCCGGGCGGTTCTGGGCAGATTTACACCACAACCTAGTCTAACCTCAGGTTTTTAAGCGCGATATGATCAACTACCCGCATTGGATCCTATTGTTTGCAGTTACTGGATTCGCCGGGCGGTTCCGGGCAGATTTATACTACAAACTCAACCCAACCTCGAGTTGGCCATGTTCAAGTTTATTCTAAGTGTCATGTCCATGTTCAAATTTTGTGTCAAATTTCATGTCAAGTTTCATGTCAGGTTTCATGTCAAATTCATGTCAAGTTCGTGTCCATATCCAGGTTCAAGTTATAACAACGTTCATGTTTCAAGTTCATATCCAATTCATGTTTGCCTAATCTACCCAAATCGTATTCCCATCGTACGTAAACTCGAATCGATCCAAATTACAAATAAGACTAATAAGGGAATAACATAAAAAGGACGGGCATAAGGTGACAAAAGTGATTACAAGTCTAGCATGGTATAACTTGAGATAAATGATTACAACATTACTGGCATATGGAATATCGGCCTCAAACATTAGGATTTCAAATCTAGCATAATAAGGTGATAGTCATGATAACAGTTGACATATGGTAAAAGTCCCAACTTGTGAATAACAACTGATTCAACATCACAGGCATGATAGTATTATGGACATGAGGGGTTTAGGTTTACAACATGAATAGGCCCCAAATCAATTTCATAGCAATATTCCCACAAGTCAAGATCCAAGATGAACAAGAATATATATGAGATAATTATCATACATAGGTCCAATTCCAATTTATAACATGACCATATTAAGTTTGACGTTTTAATCTAAAATTAATTGGGGCTTACATAGCGTGGTTCGAGAATTAGAAAACAAAAGTCGATGTTGAATCTTTATGTGCTTAGTCGAGTTCTAACAGAAATCCCCCAATTAGCAAATCTCTAAACGTAGTCTCGACGTAGAAGAAGTAGTTCCTTTTTCTCTAACTTTTCAACCAGAATTTGAGCAGCATAAGTCCAAAGAGAATTTGTGTAGAGAAAATGGGGCTAGGGGGCTGTTTATATAGGGTCAGGCCAATGAATCTAGACAGAAAACGAGACCAGAAACATCAGAGTGAACCTGGAATCAAAAATGGGTTCTGGCACCAGGTCGACCATAGGGTCGACCTGGCCTCTACAGGTCGACCATAGTGTCGACCCCCAGGTCGACCTGGTCCTGGGCGGGAAAATTCCCGCCTAGTCTGCCCTGGGGTTTGAATTCAAAATTTGAATTCGAATTTCGAGCTATTTCCGACTCTGAAAATTTCTGAAACTTTGGAGGGTCATATCTCTCTCATACGGAGTCCGTTTTTCGAAAACTCAGACTCGTTTCCAAGCAGAATTTCGAGACGAACGTAATGGTGCAACCCGTTTCCCCTGTTTCTTATTTTAAAAATTAATTCTGCCTTGATTTATGGTTATAATATGTTATAAAAATACGGGTTGTTACATTCTCCCCTCCTTAAAGGATTTCGTCCCCGAAATCTCTAAGTTAGGAAGAATGTATCCTACCATCCATCAATCATCTACTCAAAACATCATCCACAAGCAACCTTTGTCCTTAAAAGATTTCTAGTGTTGTATGGACATATGAATAAAGTGTGTGTATATGTAATTACCTAATGCAAAAGATCAGGTGGTTACTGATTCAGTAGACCTCCTTAATGCAAAATATGTTATTGTATTGAGTCCAATATGTATGCAAATTCCTAACATATTTTATAATCTCTACATGAGTGCACAAACATATATTCATATGCAACATCCAAGTGATAGCATATCAAGTTTCAATCCATGTACAAGTATAAGCACTCATGCATATGCAACATGAAAAATGTGGCTGAGCAGATCTAGTGCCTAATGTGTGTCATGCAACCACTAGCAACCACTTGCAAACAATTGCAACCATTTGCAAACATCAACCATAACATGTTTCAATCACATGTTTACATCCATAGGGTTCTACCTAAGGTTCTCAAGATAGGATCGAGAAGATAACAAGACAAACATGGATAACAAAAGCATGATATGAAAGGTATGCAAACTTATAGGAAAAGAGATCGAGAATGTACCCTCAAAAAGAAATGGGTGTAGCGCGCGTATCTTCTCTTCGGTTTCCCAAGTTGCATCTTCTTAGGCTTCACTCCACTGTACTTTAACTAGCTTGACTTCTCGATTTCTTAGCTTCTTAATCTCCGTTCCTAAGATCCGAATCGGAACTCGCCTTAATGTTGCTTCTCTTTCCACTTCTACGCCCTCAAGGACGCTTGGCTCAACCACTTCGGCGGACTCATGTAAGCACTTTAGGAGATGCGAGACGTGAAAGACATTGTGTATTCCGGCCAACCTCTCGGGTAACTCTACCTTGTAGGCCATATGCCCAATCCTCTCAGTGATAGGGAACGGTCCTACGAATCTCGGTGCTAACTTTCCAACCGCTCCAAAACGAACCACATTGCGTAAAGGAGAAACTTTTATAAAGATCATATCTCCGACTTCGAACTTTAGGTCCGTCCTTCTCTTGTCCGCATAGGATTTCTGTCTATCTTGGGCCGTTTTCATCCGTCTTCGTATCAACTCAACCTTCTCGGAAGTGTCCCTTATCATGTCGGGCCCAAGTATAAGCTTGTCTGTCGTCTCCCACCAATAAGTTGGTGACTTGCATGGTCTTCCATACAAGGATTCGAATGGTTCCATTCCTATGCTAGCTTGGTAGCTATTATTATATGCAAACTCCACGAGAGGAAGATGATCTTCCCAAGTACTACCAAAGTCAAGAATTCAAAGTCTCAAAAGATCCTCTAGTACCCTATTTACCCTTTCGGTTTTTCCATCCGTCTGTGGGTGATAGGCCATGCTTAAATTCAGTCGTGTACCTATTGCTTCTTGTAGACTATTCCAAAACTGCCTAGTGAAAATCGGGTCACGATCACTAACTATACTAGAAGGAACCCCGTGTAACCGTACTATCTCTCGAAGGTAAATAGACGCTAGCCATGATGCGGTCCTCTTGCTCTTCACGGGAATGAAGTGAGCACTTTTCGTGAGTCTATCTACTATGACCCATATGCTAGTATTTCCCTTCCTTGACTTAGGCAATCTATCCACGAAATCCATCGAGATACTCTCCCATTTCCACTGCGGAACTTCCAAAGGATGTAATAGCCCACCAAGCTTCTTCGACTCTGCCTTTACTTAATGGCACACCATGCACTTTGAAACGAACTCCGCCACGTCCTTTTTCATTCCGGCCCAAAAGAAAATGCGTTTCATATCTCGGTACATCTTATCCCCTCCGGGATGTATGGTCATCTTTGAGTGATGCGCCTCTTCGAGAACTTTGTTTACTACGTCTCTCACTTGTGGGACACATATCCTTCCATCGCGCCTTAGCCATCCCTTGTCATCTATGGCATATCTACTGAGGTGACTTGACGTTTCACCACTAATCAACTTGTCCATGATCTCGGCTATCTGTGGGTCTTCCTTCTGCGAAGTCCCTACTTGGTCTAGAAGTGTAGGTCTTAACTCAAGGATACTAACGTAATAGTCAATGACTCAACAGCAGGTGTAAAATCAAAAGTTGCTGTAAACTCTAGACTTTTCCTTTCAACAAATAATGGGCTCAAAGTCAACCTTTTCCTACTTAGCGCATCTGCCACCACGTTACCCTTGCCAGGGGTATAAGCTATATCGAAGTCATACGATGCCAAGAATTCCATTCACCTCTGTTGCCTTAGATTCAAATCTTTTTGTGAGAAGAGGTACTTAAGCGATTTGTGATCGGTATACAGCTCGAACTTCTCACCTAGAAGATAATGGCGCTAAGATTTAAGCGCAAAAACAATCGCGGCCCACTCCAAGTCATGTGCGGGATAGTTCTTCTCATGAAATTTAAGTTGTCTACCCCCGTAGCATATCACTTTCCCTTCTTGCATTAGGACAACGCCTAATCCCGTGCCACACGCATCTGTGTACACCGTAAACATCTTACCTCCGTCGGGTAATGCCAAAACTGGAGCTGTGGTAAGGGCTCTCTTAAGTCTTTGAAAAGCAATCTCACATTCTATGTCCCATGCAAAAGATAGGTTTTTCTTTGTTAACCTAGTAAGAGGGGCTGAAATCTTAACGAAGTCCTCAATGAACTTCCTATAGTAGCCGGCGAAACCGAGAAAGCTTCTCACTTCAGTTGTGTTCTTAGGAACTTTCCAGTCTTGCACCGCAACTACCTTTGCGGGGTCCACGACTATACCTTGCTTAGAAACTACATGTCCAAGAAACCGAACTTCCTTCCTCCAGAAATGGCATTTGGAGAACTTAGCCTTTAACTTGTGTGCTCTAAGCGTATCCATAACTTCCTTGAGATGTCTAGCATGTTCTTCCTCATCCTTTGAGAAGATCAAAATATCGTCCACGAAAACCACCACAAACTTTTTAAGGAACTCCCTAAACACCCTACTCATCAAATCTACAAAGTATGCGGGTGCATTTGTTAAACCAAACGGCATGACGAGCCATTCGAAGAAACCATCTGGAGTCCTAAACGCAGTCTTGTCAATGCTATCCTCAGCCACTCTAAGCTGATGGAATCCTATGGCCAGATCGAGTTGAGAGAAAACAGATGCTCCTACAAGCTGGTCAAACAGATCGTCGATTCTTGGTAGTGGGTGCCTATTTTTCTTCGTCAGCTAGTTTAACTCACGATAATCTATGCACAGACGAAGCGAACCATCCGCCTTAGTAGCGAATACCACCGGAGCTCCCCATTCAGAAATGCTTCGCCTTATGAAATTTTTCTCAAGCAACTCCTTAACCTGCTTACTAAGCTCTCTTCTCTCTCGCAGAGCCATGTGTCTAACGGGCAATGAAACTGGCTTGGCATTATCAACAAGATAAATACGGAATTCTATCTCGTGTTTAGGGGGTAACCCCTTCACCTCATCAAAGACATCAGGATATTCTCGGACCACTCTTACAGATTGCAGATTATCGATGGACGAGTCAAGAGATTCTAGATAACACAACATGACCGGACCCATAGGGTTGCAAGAAATTTCAAGGGTATTACCAAGGCGAGTCACGAGTCTCACTACCCTTCGCTCACAATCAAGAATGGCTCCATAATTGGACAACCAATCCATGCCCAGAATCAAACCGTATCCCATAAATCCGAGAACATAAGCAATACACGTGAATTCTATGCTTAAGATAGAAATCCTCAAATCCACACAAATCATAGATAAATGAGCGGAGCCCCCAATTGGATTTGAAACTATAACGGGATCCTTAACTAGACTAGTACTTAGGTGCAGATTTTCAACAATATCAGAAGAAATAAAAGTATGAGATGCGCCAGAATCAAATAAGGTTCGAACAGGAAAGTCAGAAATGTAAACGAGGCTTTCTACAGAAATATTACTACCTCGGTCAAGAGCTGGAGTGGTGTTGAGAGCATGCAACTGCCCTCCAGAAGGTCCTGCTTGCTGGGCCTGCCCTTGCCCCTGTCCTTGGTTCTTAGGGCAATCCTTACTGATGTGTCCAGTATCGCCACAGTAAAAGCATTCGCCCAACTTTCTTTTCTTCCTTCTACAGTCCTTGGCTATATGTCCCGTAATACCACAAAAGTTACACTTCCTTGTCTCACGTGCCTTGTTATTATTGTTGTTCTTGTTATTCTTGTTTGTAACGACCCGCATTCTATGCATCTAGGATCGTAGAATATTTATTTCATTTTCGTAGGAAGTCGTATGATCATGTAACATTGGGGAACGACTATTAGGGTCATTTCCCATGCTAATGATTTTTGTCGATTTTTAAATGATCGTTTTGCCCCTAGTTGATCTTGTTTTGTCCATAACTTTTGACTGGAGAGGAGTTTTGACCTAAAACCACATCCATTGGATCCAGATGATGGTTTACAATTTCGTAGAGTGGTCATAATAGCCAAACGGACATATCGTTTGGAAGATATGGCTGAATTAAGGTTTAGAATGCATAAAACTGCTTAACCGGGCTTAATTGGGTAGTTAACAGTTAGGCCCAATGGGGAATTTCGGGTTTAGAGGTATTTAAGGGCTGCTAGGGTGTAGAAAACGATTTTTACTTCATTTTCCAACCGCCACAAACATGTCTTTCACTCTAGCCATGGCCTCCACCTTCTAATTTCATCCCAAATCGCCTCTAATCACTTTCTAATCGAAGATTAAGCAAAATTACATCAAATCAAGGGAGATTAGCGCCAAATCAGAGAGAGAGTTGCTGGGGCACATTAGAATTCGACCAAAATAGAGAATCATTTCAGATCTATAGTTTACTTTGTGGCAAAGGTGAGTGATTAGCTTTGTTTTTCACTAATTATGGCTAATTAGGGTAATTAGCGAAGATTAGCGAAATTATAACTCAGAAAAATCTAGAAAAATTTCTAAAATTCTAAAACATCATTTTATGCCTTTAATATGAATTTGGGTTAATTTCGACTAATTTTGCTAATCCCGGAATTTGGGGGATTATGAGGTGATTAGTGATAATTAGCGAAATTTTGCATCATAAAAATCTGGAAAAATATTCAGAAATTTTGAAATATTGTTTTAGACCTCTATTAGAAAATTTGGTTAATTTGGTTAAGTTTTTCTAATCCTATCGTTAGATTTGCTTAAACATGCTTAAGAGGAAAATATGGGTTTTTGGGTATGTTTGATCCGTTTTAACATATCATATTGTTGTTTTGCTGTTTGTGGATGTTTATACATGTTGCTATGACTCTATGATGTGCTTTGTGACTGATTAGAAAAGTTAGATTGGTCGAAAACGCCGTCATATGGCGTAAAATAGTCGCTGGAAGAAGTTGTAGGAAAATATGCAGAATCGGATCGGATTGCCCCTATCTCGACCCGACCTGATCGTGTAGTACGCATCACGAGCCATCTCCATGAGCTGAAGTACTGGACTGCGTCGTGAGCTGCTTCACTTCGAAGGCCACGAGCCAGAAGACATCGACCGATCCGAGGGAGGGATCACGATCAAGGAGACGTACCACGACCCGACTCAGCGAAGGAAGCATGCGCCACGATCCGATCGCTTGGAGGAGCACGACCCGATCCAATGGATGAGCGCGATACGAATCGATGGTGGATCCGTGAAGTCTGGAGCCCGATCCGACCTGTATGGGATATTCCGATCCGAGCTGAGGGAGGAAGTTACCCACGATCCGATGTTGATAGCCACGACCTGAAGGAAAGTTAATTGAATGAAGACCGATACGGAGGAGAAGGCCAAAACCCGAGATGCAAAGGTAGTCCAAATGAGAAGTTAGAGCTCAGGATCCGGATGGGAACCAATGAGTTCACTTCATGATTGGGCTTTGCTGCTAGACGTGTGCAAAGGGGTTGTCGGTATTCATAACTTTGGTTCAGCACTGAGAGACGGATAATGGGCTTGTAGTGATAGTTGTACGGGATGAGTGAGAGATGTGAGGATGGTTGCTATGCTTGATTGTTTGACATCACTATGACATGCACACCCCCACCCCCGTATTTCTTACACCATATGTTAGTGGCACCCTAGAGTATTGTACAGTATATAGTGCTAACTCTTTGGTTGCAGGTCCAGGTTCAGGTATGATTGGATTATACCTGTTATTGTTCTGTTTTGTTGCTTATCGCTCATACCAGACTTTTGTCTGACCCAGAGTTTTATGCCTCTTCTTATTACTCCGGGTGCTCACACGAGCAGACTAGAGACAGGTTAGCTAGTTGTGCACGAGTAGCTGTCCGGAGACGAGCAGGAGGCTTGCACGTATTATCTCCTATTATTCTCCCTGTGTCGTTGTTGGTATCTACTTTGGGCATTAGTAGTATACCTATCTTATTTGCTTTAGAGACAGTTTTGAAAAGTTGTAATAATGGTAGTTTGGAACATAAGCTGTACTTGGATTTTCCGCTGCTATGATGGTTTAGTTTTCAGCTTATGCACTGTCTCGCCTGTTTTATGTCAAGTTATATTATTATTATATTTTATTCCATGCGCTGTGAGACATTCTACACGTTCTTTCGTAGTTCATTCATCTTCTTTCTTTTTCTTTGGCGACCGTTCCATGCTAGTCGGGCATGTGTACAGCGCACTTTCGGAGGAAATGCCGGCTGGCGCGGGGCGGGCCGTCACACTTGGTATCAGAGCTCTAGGTTGCGTAGTTAACCTAGATAAGTCATCAGGGAGAGTTAGTATATGTATATAAGAGCGCGTATTTGTTATTATTTCTGTTTTCAAAAGCTATATTTATATATACTATTAGTATAGTTAAGGATGAAGTCGCATTGCACTAGCACCACTGAAGAGATTGTTAATCGTTTCTCTTTATAGATTGAACGATGAGCCGAAACTTGAGGAACACGGGTCCAAGAGCTAACCATAGGAATGACCCGGATATGGGGACGATGTTCACTAAATTTATGAGGGAGATGCTTAGGGATGTTCAAAGGGCAGCTCCCAATGCTGGTAATGGTGGTGGTCCAGTAGTGCAGATGCCTAGGGCCGATTTCGCTAAGCTGAATAAGGATTATACTAGCCTTGGTGGAAAGCCGTTCCACGGAACGGAGTCGGCTACAGATGTTCAGGATTGGTTGGATAACTGTAAGCGTATCTTCGAAGACTTGGGTATCGAGGATGCGATGAAGAGAAGGCTAGCATCCCGTCAGCTGCAAGGACGGGCAATGAATTGGTGGAATGCTATTAAGGCAGCTACTCCTGAGGATCAGATCACTTGGAATCAGTTTAGAACTCGTATCAGTGATAAGTTTATGCCAGCTGCTCAGAAATCAGAATTATTTAGGAAGTTCTTGGAGCTTAAGCAAAATGGTAGAACTGTCTCGGAGTATATTGTTGAATTCGATACTCTATCGAAATATGGATTATCCCTTATAGATACCGTCGAGAAGAAGAACGATGTAACAACCCGTATTTTTAATAACATGTTATAATGTAAATCAAGGCAAAATTAAACTCTAATTCAGAATCAAGGGAAACGGGTTGTGCCATTGCGTTCGTCTCGGAAAAATACGCGAAATAGAGTCCGAGTTTTCGAAAAACGGAGTCCGTATGACCAAGTTATGGCCCAATGAAGTTTTCAGAAAATTCTAAGCCCGAAAACAGTTCAAAATCGAATTCCAGCCAAAACAGACTGGGCGGGAATTTTCCTGCCCAGGTAGGGTCGACACCAGTGTCGACCCCCCCAATAGGTCGACACCCATGTCGACCCAGGAGTCGACACCCATGTCGACCCAGGGGTCGACCCCCCCGGTCGGACCAATTTTTCTGGTGCACCATTTTGGCATGTTGGGTCCTCTTTTGTTGGTTTCTGACGGGAGTTAATGGTTCAGATTCGATTTAGGGTTATTCCTATGGTCTAAACTACCCCTAATCTCTATAAAAAGACCCCTAGACCTAGCCTAAACCTTCATTAATCATTCCTACAACTAAATGCTGCACAAATGTTCACTAATCATGGCCTTCACCTTCTTCATGAGAGCATGAGTGTCTCAAATTAATCTATGTCATAAAGGAGCCATCTTTCTTAAGTAAAAGAGCCATCTTTCTTTGTCTTTGGGGTTATTCCTTCTTGTTCTCAAGTCTTGGAGTGGAGTTTATCGTCTTTGGTTGCGGATTTGCTAGTGTGGCTTCGTCTCAATCTTATTTTATATTTATTCTAGTCTTCATAGCATAGTAAGCCCTATACTACTCTTAGATTCTAACTATGAAGTTAAATATGACATGTTGCAAGTTGAGTTTGGGCCTAAGTATGATATGTGCTTTGATCCTATCATGTTATGCATAAATATATTCTATGCATGTTTGTAAAGTTATCACCTTTGCCTTATGCATAGAAAGCTATGAGCTTTGATTGGAAATGTTGCATAAAGCAACCTGGAAACTCTCATAAACCTTGTGTTATCTTGCATATGGTGTTATATGTGAATCACTAGCCACCATCCTATGTCATTTATGATCATGTTTCACCTATTTGCTAAGTTTGAATGGTATGCATGTTTTGAGGCTCATAATGTAACATGCAAGTTTAAATGAACACATTTATGCCTCATATGCCACCATGTTTAACTTGTGGCCAACCTTATTACCTTATGCCCTTTTTGTCATGTTTTTCCAAGTTCCCCCTTTTGATCTATGTTATGTTATGCGAAACGTACATGCGATGGGAATGCGTTGGGTTTGGGTAATATCAATGACATGAAACATGATTTTGAAATATGACATGAACATTGACTTGTGATTTTGTTGTAAACATAATAATGGACATGACACTTAGAAAATATGAGTGTGGCCAACTCGAGGTTGGGTTGAGTTTGTAGCATAAATCTACCCGGAACCGACCGGCTTAACTAGTGGCTACAAGCAATAGGACCCAATGTGAGTAGTTGGTCATGTCGCACTTAAAACCCGAGGTTAGACCAAGTTGTGGTGTAAAGCTACCCGGACCCGCCCGGCTTAACTAGTAACCACAACAAGGTCTAATGTGAGAGGTTGGGTGCATTAAATTAATTAATGCCACATGGTAGGGTTAAGTCATGGACCACTTGAATACTTAACCAATTAAACATGATGGGTTGACGCGGTTAAGTCATGAACCTTGGGTACACTTAACCAACTTGATACTTGATTGGGTAGGGTTAACCACATTTAACCCGCTAGAAACCCTAGTTATGTGGTCCTTTTCACCAGTAACCCTCTTGATTGTATCATGATACCCTAGGGACTAGGCTAGGGTGGGGCACGATTATTAGGCTGACATGTAAGCGACCAAAACGACGGCTGAGTAGGTGCGCCGGTGTAGGTTCAGGCAGACTATGGTCGTGCACATGGTCCGGAGTTGAAAAAGCAGACACGGGCACCCGTAGGTTTAGACTGTGTGTGCTTGATTTGTGTCTGTGGTTGGCACACTAGGGCTTGATACACCCTAGGGTGGACCTAGCACAGTTTGACTACACTTCGGGATTGGGCCGTATGACACGGACACTTGATGAGTTAGGCCTTTAGGGAGCCGATCGACTAGACCGTGTTATTGGACCTTGATCTAGGTCATCTCGGGATATTGGGCCAAGATTGGGCCAGGGGATCTTTTCTTGTTGATACTTGACATAGATTACTAGTACACACTTGGTGCAACTTAACCTTGTATATGCGATGCCACACTTGATCTATCTTGATAACTTTTCACCATGCCAGTTATCTCCCTACATCTCATCTCTGTTTTACATGTCCTGTTAACTTTATAAGTTTTTATACTAATAGTAGATAGGACTTACCAGTCTTTTTGACTGACCCGTTTTCTTTCACCTCTTTTCTTCCGTTCCCCCCCCCCCCAGGTTTGCAGGGTGGGAACACTGGTACCTAGCTGGATCTTTAGCTGCTTTTATGGATAGCTCATGTATGGTTTGAGCATGCTATGGCGTTATGCTACTTTGGGGATAGTTACTTTATGTTTTTTTCAGCTTTCAGTTTATGTTCTAGACTTTGTTTTATGGAAAATAATGACCAAGTACTTTGATGTAAGTTGACTATGGTTTTGAAAGGTTAGTTTTATCCGCTGCTTTACTACTCTGTTTTACTTATATGTTTTGTCTTGTGATATCTGCATGCATGTTTACCTTGTCCAACACCCCTCCAAAGTTAGTGTACTTGCAAGAGTGACCCTGGCGGAGGTGGGGTGTTACATTTGGTATCAGAGCATAAGGTTTACAAGTTTTGAGCAAAAGTGTTTTTAAAACTTACCTTTTTGGAAAACTATTCTCAAAACCAATTAAGTATTTTCCAAGAAAAGTCTAGTTATTTTAAAAGGCTATTCCCCAAAAGCCATTAGCACTATCCTTCGTTTCCTCGTTCTAAATCTTTCTTTTCCTTTTTCAGCATGGCCGATCTTAACCTTCCCGAGGGAGTAACCATTCCCGGATGGTTTCGGAGGTACTTGGAAGCTAGAGCCAACGATGCGGGCCCAGCAAATACCCCCACCGTAACTGAGGTTCCTCCTCCTCCTCCCCCTCCTCAACATCCACAAGCGGATTTCGCAAAGGTTTGCAAGGACTTTAAGGCGATGGGTGGCAAGAATTTCATTGGGACGGAGATTTTTGTGGAGGCATGAAATTGGTTGATAGAAACTGAAGATCTTTTCGCTATCTTTGATGTGGAAGACCATAGAAAGGTTTTATTAGCAGCATGGCTATTAAAAGAAGAAGCTGCTTATTGGTGGGAGGTCACCAATGCTACTAGACCTATAGAGACTTGGGCCGACTTTAGGACGAGGTTTGGGCTTAAGTTTCTATCATCAACTGAGGCAAATCTGCAATTGGAGAAGTTTATATCTTTGAAGCAAGGGGACACGATAGTGAGGGAGTATGTGAATGAGTTTAACCAGCTCGCTCGATTCGGTTTGGACATGGTTAATACTCCCCAGAAGAAGGCTTTACGCTTTGCACGAGGGTTGAATGAGCCATTACAAGGTTTAGCCATGTCTCATATACCCATGGGAGCCACTTTTGAAGGCCTAGTGGACATGGCATTGCTTCAAGGAGACAATAAAAATGGCAAGAAAGAAGTCAAGGCTAATGAGACTCAAACCAACAAGATAGACTCCAAGTGGGGAGGAAACCAGAGCAATCAGAACAACAAGAACAACAAGAACAACAAGGGCAACAAGGCCAAGGCAAAGGACCCAAGAAAATGCAACTACTGTGGGATTGTTGGGCACATAGCTAAAGACTGTAGGAAGAAGAAGAGGAAGCTGGGCGAATGCTTTCATTGTGGAGAGACTGGACACTTTAGCAAGGATTGCCCCAAGAAGCAAGGACAAGGACAAGGGCAGAATCAGCGTGTAGGACCTTCTGGAGGGCAAGTGCATGCTCTCAATACTGCTCCAGTCCAGGACCGAGGTAGTATTTCTGTAGAAAGTCTTGTTTATATTTCTGACTTTCCTGTTCGCACTTTATTTGATTCTGGCGCATCGCATACCTTTATTTCTTCTGACATTGTTGAAAGTTTGCACCTAAGTACTAGTCTAGTTGAGGATCCCGTCAGTGTTTCAAATCCAATTGGGGGTTCCGCATATTTATCTATGATTTGTGTGGATTTGAAGATTTCTATCTTGACCGTAGAATTCACGTGTAATGCTTATGTTCTCGAGTTCATGGGATACGGGTTGATTTTGGGCATGGATTGGTTGTCCAGTTATGGAGCCATCCTCGATTGTGAGCATAGGGTGGTGAGGCTCATAACTCGCCTCGGTAATCCCTAGAGATTTCTTGCAACCCGCTGGATCCCGTCATGTTATGTTATCTTGAATCTCTTGACTCGTCCAACAATGATCTGCAATCTGTAAGGGTGGTTCGAGAATATCCTGATGTCTTTGAAGAGGTTAAGGGGTTACCCCCTAAACGAGAGATAGACTTTCGCATTTATCTGGTTGATAATGCCAAGCCAGTATCATTGCCCGTTAGGCACATGGCCCCACGAGAAAGAAGAGAGCTCAGTAAGCAAATCAAGGAGCTGCTTGAGAAAATTTTTATTAGGCGAAGCATTTCTGAATGGGGTGCTCCGGTGGTATTCGCTACTAAGGCGGATGGTTCGCTTCGTCTATGTGTTGATTATCGAGAGTTGAACAAGCTGACAAAGAAGAATAGGCACCCGTTACCGAGGATTGATGATCTCTTTGACCAGCTTGTTGGTGCTTTTGTTTTCTCTCAGCTCGATCTAGCCACCGGATTCCATCAGCTTAGAGTAGCTGAGGATAGTATTGATAAGACCGCGTTTAGGACTCCAGATGGATTCTTTGAATGGCTTGTCATGCCATTCAGTTTGACTAATTCACCCGCCTACTTCGTAGACTTGATGAGTAGGGTGTTCAGGGAGTTCCTTAACAAGTTTGTTGTTGTCTTCGTGGATGATATTTTGATCTTCTCAAAGGATGAGGAAGAGCATGCTAGGCATCTCAAGGAAGTGATGGATACGCTTAGAGCGCATCAGTTGAAAGCCAAGTTCTCCAAATGCCATTTCTGGAGAAGGGAAGTTCGGTTTCTCGGACATATAGTTTCTAAGCAAGGCATAGCGGTGGATCCCGCGAAAGTGGTTGTAGTTCAAGACTTTTTTTTAAAATAATAATAATAATAATATATATAACAAAAGGGGGAATCTAGCCATTCCCCAAGGCTCACAAAAACGGTTTCTACAGAAAGGAGAAACCATGCACACAAGGACAAAACAGATACCCATCATAAACAACAAATTAGGAATACAGGCTAAAGCAGCAGCGGTCATCAAGGCCGTAGGGCCACATCATAATATCCGCTAAGTGAACGACGACGCTGGATACCCCAACCTCCACGGATATCGCTAAGGAGCTACAACGGCTGATGAGCCATCGACGAAAAACTCACATCTGGAAACCGACCGCCCTCGTCCGCTGTATCCCCCAGGTCTTCAATGACCAACATACCCAACGATACCAATGTAGAAAGCAGTCCCCCAATCCCTTGAATCATAGTAAGCTTCCGCGATGCCAGCTCCTTCAGATCCTCCTGTGATAAATAGGTGGAAGCACCAACCTGCTCTTGTCCGATTAATCCGATAACCTGTCATCCAGTATCTGCACACTAGCAAACGAAATAAGATCAAATTGGGGGGGGGGGGGGAGTGATGGTTTGGGGTAAACAACAGAAGAAAAACAAGAGTAAACACAAAACCAAACATCAACCGATACCTGCCCTAGGAGCGGCCGAAACCAACGCAATACCAAAAGTTGTAGCCCACCTCCTAGATCGGGAGCTGATGACTCCCCGGAAAGGTCTACCACGAAATGCGAGGAACACATCGTTCCTCACTTTTTGTATAATGGTGGACGGATCCATAGCCACCTCGTCAAATATTGCCTTATTCCGCGAGCACCAGATGTGCCAGCAGACAAGGCAAGGAATCATACGAAGAAGAATCGATCGGAAAGATTTTCCAGGGATGCCTGACCACCAGAAACTCAGAAAAGCTTCAAGCGAGATTGCATTCCCTCGGTAACCCATCAGATTTCCGAAGTAATTCCAGACAGACCGGGCATAAGAACCGAAGAGCAACAAGTGAGTAGAGGATTCAGAGTTACCAGAAGTGCAGCATCTGCACCTGGATACAAGAGGAATGCCGATTCTCTGAAGGTTCTCATCTATTGGTAAGCCATTATGTAAGGATTTCCACATAAATATAGAAACCTTCGGAGGGATACGGACATTCCAAACGCAGGAGAAAAGATGGAGACGAGGACCTGGAGATCTTACAGAATTCCATGCCGCCTTTAGCGAGAAGGGACTGTTGTCCCACACAGTGCCACCCCCATGAGCATCCGATAAGGCCTTCACGGATTGCATCCATTTCCACGTCTCACTAGCGTAAGACGGGACACCGGTGAAATTCGTACCTTCTAATCTAAGATACTTGGCGTGGAGGAACGTCACCCATAGGGAGTTGTTCTCTTCAAACCTCGCCCATAGCTTGCAAGTAAAGGCCGTGCAAATTTCCTTAGGGTTTCGCAGGCCAAGACCTCCCTCACTTTTTGGACGACAGATTGAGTTCCAAGAAATCCAGTGGTGGCGAGAAGCATTGTCCTTGTTTCCCCAAAAGAAGGAAGACGCTAAGGAGCGGTAAGAACGAAAGAACGATTCGGTGGGAGTCATAACAGTGAAGATATGAGATCCCATCGAGTCGAGAACAGACTTTATGAGAACCAATCTGCCAGCCTGAGAGAGGAGGGCAGCATTCCACCTAATGATCTTCCCTCTGACTTTGTCAGTAAGGGGAACGAAAATGGCGTTGAGTTTCCTACCTCGGTATAGTACTATGCCGAGGTAAGGTAGGGGAAGAGAGGTCGCCTTGAAACCAGAATAGGACTCGATCCAGGATGATCTGACCTCAGATAGGTCTCTCGAGGACACGAAGCAGCTTTTTGAAGAGTTAACAAGTTGCCCCGAGCTTCGTTCGTACAGCCGGATAAAACTCAAAAGGCTCCTAAAAGACCGACGATCGCCATTAGTGAAAATGATGATGTCGTCTGCTAAGGACAAAGAAGAGATAAGAGGACATCCCCTAGGAATGCCGAACCTATGAATCTGGCCAGCAATCGTAAGAGAGTGCAACCCTTGAACGAATGCCTCGGCCGCAATGACAAACAAAGAGGGGGAGAGAGGGTCTCCCTGTCTTAGACCCCTCCCGGATCTGAAAAAATCGGTGGCCGATCCGTTGATGAGAACGGAAAACCAGCAGTTGGAGATAAGTCTCTACACAACGTCGATGAGGGGTTCTGGGAACCCGAAAGCCCTCAGGACCTTGATCATGAAGAACCACGACATACGGTCATAAGCCTTAGCCATATCTAGCTTAACGACCACATTAGAGCCACGAACTTTCTTGTCGATCTGAGAAATCAGCTCTTAGGCTAAAAGGACGTTATCAGTGATCGAACGTCCTTTTACAAAACCAACGTGCGAAGAAGAAATAACACGCTCGAGAAATGGAGCTAGCCTGGAGGTTAGAACCTTAGAAATGACCTTGTTAGAGAAATTGCATAAGCTGATTGGGCGGAAATCCGTACAGGAGATCGGTTGGTCGTTTTTAGGGATAAGGATCAGGTTGGTGGAGGTCCAGCCCGTAGGAAGCTCTCCACCGGAAAAGAATGATTGAACGGCAAGGCAGAAGTCCGCTTGAATAATCGGCCAAACACTCCTGTAGAACACCCCGTTGAAGCCATCCGACCCACTAGCACTGTCCTTACTCAGCGCAAATACGCACGCACGTATTTCATCCGAAGATGGGGGAGCAGCAAGGTCAGCGTTATCCGAGGGAAGAACAAGACGAGGGATGAGCGCGAGCAGGGAAGGATCGGAGACAGACACAGAGGGAGAGCTCAGGAAAGACTGGAAATGCGACAGAATGATATCTTTGACCTCAACCGGAGTTGTAGCCATAGACAGATCAGGGCGATGGATCTGAAGAATCGTAAGAAGTCTATTCTTCTTACGAATTGAAGAATGAAAAAATTTGGAGTTCGTATCTCCATCAACCACCCATTTGATCCTTGCCTTCTGACGGAGATGGTCATGTTCAATACGAAGCTCCGAAGAAAAGGCTAATTGGGCCAAGGCCCAAGCTTCCTTGTTATCAGCAGAAGGATCCTCATCGAAAGACGATTCAGCTAGCACAAGATTTTCTTCGGCGAACCTAACACGATCGAAGATATTTTTGAAAACTAGAGTGGAGTGTTAGAGTGTTCCACTCCTTGAGGCATGTAGTTCAAGACTGGAAAACTCCTAGGAATGCAACCGAAGTAAGAAGCTTTCTCGGTCTGGCGGGCTACTATAGGAAGTTCATCAGGGACTTCGCTAAGATTTCGGCCCCTCTTACTAAGTTGACGAAGAAGAACTTAGTCTTTGCATGGGACTTAGAGTGTGAGATTGCTTTTCAAAGGCTCAAGAGGGCCCTTACCACAGCTCCAGTTTTGGCATTACCCGATAGTGGTAAGATGTTTACCGTATACACCGATGCATGTGGCACGGGGTTAGGTGATGTTCTGATGCAAGAGGGAAGAGTGATATGTTATGGGGGTAGGCAACTTAAAGTTCATGAGAAGAACTATCCCACTCATGATTTGGAGTTGGCGGCGATCGTCTTTGCACTCAAATCCTGGCGCCACTATCTCCTAGGCGAAAGGTTTGAGTTGTATACTGATCACAAGTCACCCAAGTACCTCTTCTCGCAGAAAGATCTGAATCTAAGGCAGCAAAGGTGGATGGAATTCTTGGCATCATATGACTTCGAGATAGCTTATACCCCTGGCAAGGGTAATGTTGTGGCAGATGCACTAAGCAGAAGGAGGTTGACTTTGAGTCCCTTGTTTATTGAGATGAAGAACTTAGAGTTCTTGGCAACCTTTGATTTCACGACGGCTGTTGAGTCGATGACGGGTTCATTAGCATCCCTTGAGCTTAGACCCACACTTCTTGATCAAGTAGGGACTTCACAGAAGGAAGACCCGCGGATAGTTGAGATCATGGGCAAGTTGATCCGTGGTGAGACGTCTAGTCACCTTGCTAGATATACTATTGATGACAAGGGTTGGCTAAGGCGTGATGGAAGGCTATGCGTTCCACAAGTAGGAGACTTGGTGCATAAAGTTCTCGAAGAAGCACATCACTCGAAGATGACTATACATCCTGGAGGAGATAAGATGTATAGAGATATGAAGCGCATCTTCTTTTGGGCTGGAATGAAGAAAGATGTGGCAGAGTATGTTTCAAAGTGCATGGTGTGCCAACAAGTGAAAGCCGAGTCGAAGAAACCCGGTAGGCTATTACATCCATTGGAGGTCCCGCAATGGAAGTGGGAGAGTATTTCTATGGATTTTGTGGATGGATTGCCTAAGTCAAGGAGAGGGAACACGAGCATATGGGTCATAGTTGACAGACTTACGAAGAGTGCTCACTTCATTCCAGTAAAGAGCAAGAGGACCGCATCATGGCTAGCATCTATTTATCTTCGAGAGATAGTGCGGTTGCATGGAGTTCCTTCTAGCATAGTTAGCGATCATGACCCAATTTTCACTAGCCAGTTCTGGAATAGTTTGCAAGAAGCGATGGGTACGCGATTGAATCCGAGTACAGCTTATCACCCGCAGACGGATGGCCAAACCGAAAGGGTGAATAGAGTGCTAGAAGATCTTTTGAGGCTTTGTGTCCTTGACTTTGGTGGTACTTGGGAAGACCACCTTCCTCTTGTAGAGTTTGCTTATAATAATAGCTATCAAGCCAGCATAGGGATGGCACCATTTGAAGCTCTGTATGGGAGGCCGTGTAGGTCACCATCTTGTTGGTGGGAGACAACAGATAGGCTTATACTTGGGCCCGATATGATACGGGACACATCCGAGAAAGTTGAATTGGTGAGAAGACGGATGAAAGCGGCCCAAGACAGACAGAAATCCTATGCTGACAAACAAAGGGAAGATTTGGAATTCGAAGTGGGAGACATGGTTTTCGTGAAGGTTTTCCCTTTGCGTAAAGTGGTACGTTTTGGAGCAGTTGGGAAGCTGGCACCAAGGTTCGTAGGACCCTTCCCTATCATAGAGAGAATTGGAAAGATGGCCTATAAGGTGGAATTGCCCGAGAAGCTAGCCGGAGTGCATAATATCTTTCATGTCTCGCATCTCCGAAAGAGCCTACATGAGTCCGCTGAGGTGGTTGAACCAAGCATTCTTGAAGACGTGGAGGTAGAGAAAGAGGCAACCTTGAGGAGAGCTCTGATTCGTATCTTGGGAACATAGATCAAGAAGTTAAGGAATCGAGAAGTCAAATTGGTGAAAGTTCAGTGGAGTGAAGCCGATGAAGATGCAACTTGGGAAACCGAGGAGAAGATGCGTGGGCTTTATCCATTCCTTTTTGAGGGTACATTCTCAATCTCCTTTCTTAATCAGAATATCTTTCTTTTTATCTTGTTAACCTTGTCATGAGAACCTTAAGTAGAAACCCTTTGGATGAAACATGTATTTGAAACATGTTATGCTGATGTTTGCAAGTGGTTGCAAGTGTTTGCAAGAGGATACTTGTGGATGCATGACACACATTAGGCACTAAGATCGGCTCACACACTTTCATATTGCATATGCATGAGTGCTGATACTTATTCATGGATGATACTTGTTGTGCTATCACGTGGATGTTGCATATGAATGAATGTTATGTGCACTCATGTAGAGATTATAAATTATGTTAGGAATTTGCATACATATGGACTCATTTCACTAACATACTTTGCATTAAGGAGGTTTACGGAATCAGTAACCGCCTGATTTTTGCGTTAGATAAGTACATATACACACACCTTTTGCATATGTTCATACAACATTTAGAATCTTTTTAAGGACAATGGTTACTTGTGGATGATGTTTCGAGTAGATGGATGATGGATGATAGGATACGTTCTTCCTAACTTGGAGATTTCGGGGACGAAATCCTTTAAGGAGGGGAGAATGTAACAACCCGTATTTTTAATAATATGTTATAATGTAAATCAAGGCAGAATTAAATTCTAAAATCTGAATCAAGGGAAACGGGCTGTGCCATTGCGTTCGTCTCGAAAAAATACGCGAAATAGAGTCCGAGTTTTCGAAAAACGGAGTCCGTATGACCAAGTTATGGCCCAATGAAGTTTTCAGAAAATTCTAAGCCCGAAAACAGTTCAAAATCAAATTTCAGCCAAAATAGACTGGGCGGGAATTTTCCCACCCAGGCAGGGTCGACATAGGTGTCGACACCAGTGTCGACCCCCCCAATAGGTCGACACCCATGTCGACCCAGGAGTCGACACCCATGTCGACCCAGGGGTCGACCCCCCCGGTCGGACCAATTTTTCTGGTGCACCATTTTGGCATGTTGGGTCCTCTTTTGTTGGTTTCTGACGGGAGTTAATGGTTCAGATTCGATTTAGGGTTAATCCTATGGTCTAAACTACCCCTAATCTCTATAAAAAGACCCCTAGACCTAGCCTAAACCTTCATTAATCATTCCTACAACTAAATGCTGCCCAAATGTTTACTAATCATGGCCTCCACCTTCTTCATGAGAGCATGAGTGTCTCAAATTAATCTATGTCATAAAGGAGCCATCTTTCGTAAGTAAAAGAGCCATCTTTCTTTGTCTTTGGGGTTATTCCTTCTTGTTCTCAAGTCTTGGAGTGGAGTTTATCGTCTTTGGTTGCGGATTTGCTAGTGTGGCTTCGTCTCAATCTTATTTTACATTTATTCTAGTCTTCATAGCATAGTAAGCCCTATACTACTCTTAGATTCTAACTATGAAGTTAAATATGACATGTTGCAAGTTGAGTTTGGGCCTAAGTATGATATGTGCTTTGATACTATGATGTTATGCATAAATATATTATATGCATGTTTGTAAAGTTATCACCTTTGCCTTATGCATAGAAAGCTATGAGCTTTGATTGGAAATGTTGCATAAAGCAACCTAGAAACTCTCATAAACCTTGTGTTATCTTGCATATGGTGTTATATGCGAATCACTAGCCACCATCCTATGTCATTTATGATCATGTTTCACCTATTTGCTAAGTTTGAATGGTATGCATGTTTTGAGGCTCATAATGTAACATGCAAGTTTAAATGAACACATTTATGCCTCATATGCCACCATGTTTAACTTGTGGCCAACCTTATTACCTTATGCCCTTTTTGTCATGTTTTGCCAAGTTCCCTCTTTTGATCTATGTTATGTTATGCGAAACGTACATGCGATGGGAATGCGTTGGGTTTGGGTAATATCAATGACATGAAACATGATTTTGAAATATGACATGAACATTGACTTGTGATTTTGTTGTAAACATAATAATGGACATGACACTTAGAAAATATGAGTGTGGCCAACTCGAGGTTGGGTTGAGTTTGTAGCATAAATCAACCCGGAACCGACCGGCTTAACTAGTGGCTACAAGCAATAGGACCCAATGTGAGTAGTTGGTCATGTCGCACTTAAAACCCGAGGTTAGACCAAGTTGTGGTGTAAAGCTACCCGGACCCGCCCGGCTTAACTAGTAACCACAACAAGGTCTAATGTGAGAGGTTGGGTGCATTAAATTTATTAATGCCACATGGTAGGGTTAAGTCATGGACCACTTGAATGCTTAACCAATTAAACATGATGGGTTGACGCGGTTAAGTCATGAACCTTGGGTACACTTAACCAACTTGATACTTGATTGGGTAGGGTTAACCACATTTAACCCGCTAGAAACCCTAGTTACGTGGTCCTTTTCACCAGTAACCCTCTTGATTGTATCATGATACCCTAGGGACTAGGCTAGGGTGGGGCACGATTATTAGGCTGACATGTAAGCGACCAAAACGACGGCTGAGTAGGTGCGCCGGTGTAGGTTCAGGCGGACTATGGTCGTGCACATGGTCCGGAGTTGAAAAAGCAGACACGGGCACCCGTAGGTTTAGACTGTGCGTGCTTGATTTTTGTCCGTGGTTGGCACACTAGGGCTTGATACACCCTAGGGTGGACCTAGCACAGTTTGACTACACTTCGGGATTGGGACGTATGACACGGACACTTGACGAGTTAGGCCTTTAGGGAGCCGATCGACTAGACCGTGTTGTTGGACCTTGATCTAGGTCATCTCGGGATATTGGGCCAAGATTGGGCCAGGGGATCTTTTCTTGTTGATACTTGACATAGATTACTAGTACACATTTGGTGTAACTTAACCTTGTATATGCGATGCCACACTTGATCTATCTTGATAACTTTTCACCATGCCAGTTATCTCCCTACATCTCATCTCTGTTTTACATGTCCTGTTAACTTTATCAGTTTTTATACTAATAGTAGATAGGACTTACCAGTCTTTTTGACAGACCCGTTTTCTTTCTCCTCTTTTCTTCTGCCCCCCCCCCCCCAGGTTTGCAGGGTGGGAACACTGGTACCTAGCTGGATCTTTAGCTGCTTTTCTGGATAGCTCATGTATGGTTTGAGCATGCTATGGCGTTATGCTACTTTGGGGATAGTTACTTTATGTTTTTTCAGTTTTCAGTTTATGTTCTAGACTTTGTTTTATGGAAAATAATGACCAAGTACTTTGATGTAAGTTGACTATGGTTTTGAAAGGTTAGTTTTATCCGCTGCTTTACTACTCTGTTTTACTTATATGTTATGTCTTGTGATATCTGCATGCATGTTTACCTTGTCCAACACCCCTCCAAAGCTTGTGTACTTGCAAGAGTGACCCTGGCGGAGGTGGGGTGTTACAAACGAGAAGTTCATAACTGGCTTGGATGGATACTTGGGGGAAAGGCTTATTAACCACATCGATGAGACGTTTGAATCGATTATGGGGAAAGCGTTAAGATCAGAGAGTCTTTACCCTAAGCCAAGGACCGAGATTGTTGTTACACCTACAGAGGAGCCAAAGCCGCAAACAAGCGGTGGAGGCAAAGAAAATTCCCAGAATAAGAGGAAACAATACCAAGCTAAGGATGGTCAGAAAAAGAAAAATAAGAACGATGGTGAGTGCTTTAGTTGTGGCAAGATGGGCCACTATGCCAGATATTGTCGAGAAAAGCCCAGGGAAAGAAAGTGCTTTAATTGCGGCCAAGCGGGACATCACAAGAATGAATGTCCACAATCTCCTAGGGAGAAGCAGATCGTGAAAGCATATGCTATCAACGTTGTTCCTTCTTCGTCGAATGCCCCAACGGCGGCGCGGAAGGAAAAAGGTGTCGTTACTCGAGGTATGCTTTCTATTTAAGATGTTCATGTTCTAGCTTTGTTTAATATTGGGACTTCCCGTTCCTTCATACCTAGTAACCCGGTAGGTAGGTTGGAATTGGAACCCGAGATAGTCGATAGACCTTTAGCAGTGACAAACCTGATAGGTGGTTTCACTAGCCTTTGTAGGATTTGTTGTAATTTGGTCTTATCGGGTCATGGATGTATGTTTGTTGTGATTGCTTTATTTTGAGCTTTACTAGGTTTGGCTTGATTTTGGGAGCTGATTGACTCCAAGGGTATAGAGTGGTAGTAGATTGTGAAGAGTCTTTGACGGCCATTAGAGTGGATGATGGACGAAAGGTGGTATTGGATCGCCTACCTTATGATGAAGATGATAACGGGAGTTAGAGAAGCAAATGTACATTGGATGTACAGTAGTTTGGTCGGGACTTGGTCAGGCGATCGATAATAGTTTCAAGCACGATTGGCGAGGATAGCCAAAGTCGGTTATGGATGCTTGAGTGTTTGGATGTTTTGCTCATATCATCTCACGTAGATTGTCTGAACTCGGAGGAGATATTTCCTTGGGTGCTTGTCTGATATTGGTTTAGGCCTTTGGGGCTTGTACTCGGGGAATGTCGAGGTCGACTAGGATAGTCTGCGTGAGAGATAGGTAGTTGTTGTGATTTTCATTGGATGATATCTTGGTTCACTAGAAGAGTGGTGGGCAGTTGTGACAGGATAAGACTATTCGATGGTATGGACTGCCCCGAGTTAGACTCGATAGGGTTATGGGATGACTCGAGTGGGGCTCGAGAAAGATGCAAAGTAATGGATTGTTTAGGACCCTATGTTGATGTTCTTTTTGAAAAATAGGATGTGTTCGTTGATCATGGAAGATGCAACGAAGGGTAGGACGATTCAAGTTGGACTTGAACTCGTAAAAGAAAATGGGTGTTCATTGATCTTGGAGACGCAACGAATAGGGAGACGACTCGTGTTGGACTAGAGTTTGTCGGCAATAGATACTCAAGACTGGGTCTGAGTTATAAATTGACTCGAGTTGGACTCAAGAAGGCTGCAAGGAATTGGATTAGCTCGAGTTGGACTCGAGAGGGCAGCAAGATAATGGATAGACTTGGTGGGACTCGAGTGTTTCAGGCGGACTAAAAGCAGCGGTATTTGGGGACGCCTGTTACCTTGGATCCGTTGGACGTGATCTAGTTATCCTTGGAGGATAAACGTACGTTGGACGTACGGTAGTCTGTTTGGAGGCGGAGCTTCCATTAGTTATTGATGTCGGTTGGACCAGACATATAGGTATTGATGTATTCAAGGCTTTAGCAGGTGATAGATAGGATTTGTTTGATGGATGTTATGGTTGCTATGTTTGTTCCTACCTCACTTCTCTTGAGTAGACTATCACCTGTAGGATCTTGTTGAATAGAAATAGGATAAGTTCGTTGATCATGGTGATATGACGGGTGTAAGATACTTTACCTTAGACTTGAAGTATGTTTGGGCATTGTGGAGCTTCTGTTGTCTTGGAGATTCAACGGATATAGGAGTTTCAGTTGGACTTGGACTCGTAGGTAGAGTACCTAGATTCATTGGATGAGTCTAGTTCACCTTTAGAAGGTGAATGTACGTTGGACGTGCAGTACGAATATGGGTAGGGTACCTAGGTTCATTGGATGAGTCTAGTTCACCTTTAGAAGGTGAATGTACGTTAGACGTATAGTACGGATATAGGTGTAGTGCCTAGGGTCATTGGATGGATCTAGTTTGCCTCTAAGAGGTGAATATACGTTGGACGTGCAGTATGGATGTAGGCAAGATTCGGGTTAGACTTGGAAGGACATTTGGAATGTAGTTGGTAATTTGATGTATAGGGTTGGATTACCTAAAAAGATGATAGGAGTACATGACATATTTCATGTTTCTCAATTAAGGAAGTTCATGCATGATTTTGATTTAGCTATTTCACCAGACCGGTTGGACGATATCGAAATAGAACCCAAGGCGGTTGGGAACCACGAGACCGATTCGCATTGTCAGGGACGATACGAAGCAACTACGAAGGGAGATGGTGAAATTAGTGAAAATCCAATGGGGCAATGGTTCTTCCCTTTTTAGTGAACCGCATGCAAGGATAGGCTTGTTGTGCAATCACGTATGTTTTATTGTTTGAAATTGGTTGATAGGCATGCGGGACCCATTGTTTGTTTCTTAGTTAAGGAATTTCGGGGGCGAAATTTCTTAAGGGGGGAGAGTGTAACGACCCGCATTCTACATATCTAGGATCATATAATATTTATTTCTTTTTCGTAGGAAGTCGTATGATCATGTAACATTGGGGAACGACTATTGGGGTCATTTCCCATGCTCATGATTTTTGTCGATTTTTAAATGACCGTTTTGCCCCTAGTTGATCTTGTTTTATCCATAACTTTTGACTGGAGAGGAGTTTTGACCTGAAACTACTTCCATTGGATCCAGATGATGGTTTACAATTCCGTAGAGTGGTCATAATAGCCAAACGGGCTTACCGTTTGGGAGATATGGCTGAATTAAGGTTTAGAATGCATAAAACTTCTTAACCGGGCTTAATTGGGTAGTTAACAGCTAGACCTAATGGGGGATTTCGGGTTTAGAGGTATTTAAGGGTTGCTAGGGTATAGAAAACGATTTTTACTTCATTTTCCAGCCGCCACAAACATGTCTTTCACTCTAGCCATGGCCCCCACCTTCTAATTTCATCCCAAATCGCCTCTAATCACTTTCTAATCGAAGATTAAGCAAAACTACATCAAATCAAGGGAGATTAGCGCCAATCAGAGAGAGAGTTGCTGGAGCACATTAGAATTCGACCCAAACAGAGAATCATTTCAGATCTATAGTTTACTTTGTGGCAAAGGTGAGTGATTAGCTTTGTTTTTCACTAATTATGGCTAATTAGGGTAATTAGCGAAGATTAGCGAAATTATAACTCAGAAAAATCTAGAAAAATTTCTAAAATTCTAAAACATCATTTTATGCCTCTAATATGAATTTGGGTTAATTTCAACTAATTTTGCTAATCCCGGAATTTGGGGGATTAAGAAGTGATTAGTGATAATTAGCGAAATTTTGCATCATAAAAATCTGGAAAAATATTCAGAAATTCTGAAATATTGTTTTAGACCTCTGTTAGAAAATTTGGTTAGTTTGGTTAAGATTTGCTAATCCTATCGTTAGATTTGCTTAAACATGCTTAAGAGGAAAATATGGGTTTTTGGGTATGTTTGATCCGTTTTGACATATCATATTGTTGTTTTGCTGTTTGTGGATGTTTATACATGTTGCTATGACTTTATGATGTACTTTGTGACTGATTAGAAAAGTTAGATTGGTTGAAAACGCCGTCGTATGGCGTAAAATAGTCGTTGGAAGAAGTTGCAGGAAAATATGCAGAACCAGATCGGATCGCCCCTATCTCGACCCGACCCGATCGTGTAGTACGCATCACGAGCCATCTCCACGAGCTGAAGTACTGGACCGCGTCGCGAGCTGCTTCACTTCGAAGGCCACGAGCCAGAAGACATCGACCGATCCGAGGGAGGGATCACGATCAAGGAGACGTACCACGACCTGACTCAGCGAAGGAAGCATGCGCCACGATCTGATCGCCTGGAGGAGCACGACCCGATCCAATGGGTGAGCGCGATCTGAATCGATGGTGGATCGTGAAGCCTGGAGCCTGATACGACCCGTATGGGATATTCCGATCCGAGCTGAGGGAGGAAGTTACCCACGATCCGATGTTGATAGCCACGACCTGAAGGAAAGTGAATTGAATGAAAACCGATCCGGAGGAGAAGGCCAAAACCCGAGATGCAAAGGTAGTCCAAATGAGAAGTTAGAGCTCAGGATCCATATAGGAACCAATAAGTTCACTTCATGATTGGGCTTTGCTGCGGGACGTGTGCAAAGGGGTTGTCAGTATTCATAACTTTGGTTCACCACTGAGAGACGGATAGTGGGCTTGTAGTGATAGTTGTACGGGATTGGATTCCGTCATGGCCCAAAGGATTAGGTAACCAAGGTAGTGGATATCATATGCTTTACGCACTGAGTGAGAGATGTGAGGATGGCTGCTATGCTTGATTGTTTACATCACTATGACATGCACACCCCCACCCCCGTATTTCTTACATCATATGTTAGTGGCACCTTAGAGTATTGTACAGTATGTAGTGCTAACTCTTTGGTTGCAGGTCCAGGTTCAGGTATGATTGGATTATACCTGTTATTGTTCTGTTTTGTTGCTTATTGCTCATACCAGACTTTTGTCTGACCCGGAGTTTTATGTCTCTTCTTATTACTCTGGGTGCTCACACGAGCAGACTAGAGACAGGTTAGCTGGTTGTGCACGAGTTGCTGTCCGGAGATGAGCAGGAGGCTTGCACGTATTATCTCCTATTATTCTCCCTGTGTCACTGTTGGTATCTACTTTGGGCATTAGTAGTATACCTATCTTATTTGCTTTAGAGGCAGTTTTGAAAAGTTGTAATAATGGTAGTTTGGAACATAAGCTGTACTTGGATTTTCTGCTGCTATGATGGTTTAGTTTTCAGCTTATGCACTGTGTCGCCTGTTTTATGTCAAGTTATATTATTATTATATTTTATTCCATGCGCTGTGAGACATTCTACACGTTCTTTGTTAGTTCATTCATCTTCTTTCTTTTTCTTTGGCGACCGTTCCATGCTAGTCGGGTATGTGTACAGTGCACTTTCGGAGGAAATGCCGGCTGGTGCGGGGCGGGAGGCCACATTGTTATTCTTGTTGCCTCCCCTCTTGAAGTCCACCTTCTTATTCTGAGTCTCATTAGGCTTAACCTCTTTCTTGCTACTCTTATCTTCCTCATAAAGTAGGGCCATATCCACCAAGCTCTCAAAGGTCACCCCCATGGGTATATGAGTCATGGCCAACCCGTGTAGTGGCTCGTTCAATCCTCGAGAAAAGCGTAGAGCCTTCTTTTGGGATGTGTTAACCACGTCCAATCTGAACCGAGCAAGCTGATTAAACCTATTCACGTACTCCCTAACAGACATGTCCCCTTGCTTGAGTGCTAGGAACCTCTTCATCTGAAGACTCTCTTCTGCTGGCGATAAAAACTTAAGCCCAAACCTCCCTCTAAAGTCAGCCCAAGTCTCAACTGGCCTGGTAGCGTTGGTGACATCCCACCAAAATGCAACTTCCTCTTTCAACAACCATGCTGCCAACTGAACTTTCCTACGATCCTCTACATCGAAGATAACAAATAAGTCTTCAGTCTCCTTTAGCCTGTTTCTCGCTTCAACAAAGGTTTCAATCCCAATGAAATTCTTGCCGCCTATCGCTTTAAATTCTACGCAAATCTTCGCGAAAGGGTCTACTCGTGGAGGTTGAGGAGGAGGAGGAGCAGCCTCGGCTGGGGGAATAGCATTAGCTGGCCACGCGGCTGGTGTTGTGGCCTCTAAGTACCTACGAAACAAACCGGGTATTTGCACGCCTTCGGGCAAGTTGAGATCCCCAGACATGCTGAAAAACGAAAAGGAAAAGAATTCAAATGAGGAAACAAAGGAAAGTGCTAATGGCTTTTGGGGGAATAGCCTTTTCTAAAAAAAATAAACTTTTCTTGAAAAATGCTTCTTTATAAATGGTTTTGAAAATAGTTTCAGAAGGTTTTTAAAACTTTTGCCCAATCTGGTAACCTTCTGCTCTGATACCAAATGTAACACCCCACCTCCGCTAGTGTCACTCACAAAGGGAATGCACTAGTTTTGGAGGAGCGCTATCTAGGTAAATAAACACAGAAATATCACAAGACATAACACATTTAAAACAGTGGAAGAGTCAAAAGCCAAATTTCATTATTTCCAAATAAAGTTAAAACCTCTTACATCCAAACTACTAATTTTCATTTTCCATTACAACAAGTTCTAAGTAAAGAAGCATAAACTTAAAATAACAAAAGTAGTCTTATTCCCCAAAGATAGTAGAAATGCAGCCATAGCATAGCTCAAGATCAAACCGTAAATGAGCTGAACTGAAAGCAAGAGAAATCCAAGCTAAGTGCTAGAGTTTCCTCCCTGAGAACCTGAGGGTGGGGGGGGGGGGGGAATGAAAGAAAAAGAGGCGAAAGAAAACAGGTCAGTCAAAAAGACTGGTAAGTCCTAGTGACTTTCAGCATAAAAACTAGTAAATGTAACATGACATGTAAAAACTGAAAGTAAACATAAGGATGATGACAAGACTAGCATGATAAACTAAGATAATAAGATAAGTCAAGTATAGCATCGCATGTTCAAGATTCGCTGCACCAACTGTACTAGTATCCCAACCCATGTTAAATACTAACCATGAAATGATCCCTTGGCCCAATACCATGAAATGACCCATTTCGGGGTCCTACAGAACGATCCACTAATCGATCGGCTCCCTACAAGTTCTAGCTCGTCATGTGTCTATGTCATACGACCCTATCATGAATCTAGTCACCTGTGTTAGGTCCACCATAGGGTGTATCAAGCCCTAGGGTGCCAACCACTGACAAGAATCAAGCACGCACAATGTAAACCTACTGGTGCCCAATGCCTACTTTTTCAACTCCGGACTACGTGCACGACCATAGTCCGCCTGAACCTACAATGGTTCACCTACTCAGCCATCGTTTTGGTCGTTTACAATCAGCCCAGTAATCGTGCCCCACCCTGTCTAGTCCCAGGGTATCATGATACATCTAAGTGGGTTACTGCTGAAACAGACCGCGTAACTAGGGTTTCTAATGGGTTAAGTGTTGTCATTTAAATTCGTGACTTAACCCTATCAAATCATGTGTCAAGTTGGTTAAGTATTGTCTTTCAAGTTCATGACTTACCCTATCACGTGGCATTAAATAAATTAATGCACCCCAACCTCTCACATTAGACTTGTGGCGGTGGTTACTGGATGTGCCGGGCGGTTCCGGGCAGATTTACACCACAACCTAGTCTAACCTCGGGTTTTTAAGCGCGATATGACCAACTACCCACATTGGATCCTATTGTTTGCAGTTACTGGATTTGCCGGGCGGTTCCGGGCAGATTTATACTGCAAACTCAACCCAACCTCGAGTTGGCCATGTTCAAGTTTATTCTAAGTGTCATGTCCATGTTCAAATTTTGTGTCAAATTTCATGTCAGGTTTCATGTCAAATTCATGTCAAGTTCGTGTCCATATCCAGGTTCAAGTTATAACAACGTTCATGTTTCAAGTTCATAACCAATTCATGTTTGCCTAATCTACCCAAATCGTATTCCCATCGCACGTAAACTCGAATCGATCCAAATTACAAATAAGACTAATATGGGAATAACATAAAAAGGACGGGCATAAGGTGACAAAAGTGATTACAAGTCTAGTATGGTATAACTTGAGATAAATGATTACAATATTACTGGCATATGGAATATCGGCCTCAAACATTAGGATTTCAAATCTAGCATAATAAGGTGATAGTCATGATAACAGTTGACATAAGGTAAGAGTCCCAACTTGTGAATAACAATTGATTCAACATCACAGGCATGATAGTATTATGGACATAAGGGGTTTAGGTTTACAACATGAATAGGCCCCAAATCAATTTCATAGCAATATTCCCACAAGTCAAGATCCAAGACGAACAAGAATAGATATGAGATAATTATCATACATAGGTCCAATTCCAATTTATAACATGTCTATATTAATTTTAAAGTTTTAATCTAAAAGTAACTGAAGCTTACAGAGCGTGGTTCGAGAATTAGAAAACAAAAGTCGATGTTGAATCTTTATGTGCTTAGTCGGGTCCTAACAGAAATCCCTCAATTAGCAAATCTCTAAACGTAGTCTCGACGTAGAAGAAGTAGTCCCTTTTTCTCTAACTTTTCAACCAGAATTTGAGCATCATAAGGCCAGAGAGAATTTGTTTAGAGAAAATGGGGCTAGGGGGCTGTTTATATAGGGTCAGGCCAACGAATCTAGACAGAAAACGAGACCAGAAACATCAGAGTTAACCTGGAATCAAAAATGGGTTCTGGCACCAGGTCGACCATAGGGTCGACCTGGCCTCTGGAGGTCGACCATAGTGTCGACCCCCAGGTCGACCTGGTCCTAGGCGGGAAAATTCCCGCCCAGTCTGCCCTGGGGTTTGAATTCAAAATTTGAATTCGAATTTCGAGCTGTTTCTGACTTTGAAAATTTCTGAAACTTTGGAGGGTCATATCTCTCTCATACGAAGTCCGTTTTCCGAAAACTCGGACCCGTTTCGAAGCAGAATTTCGAGACGAACGTAATGGTGCAACCCGTTTCCCCTGTTTCTTATTTTAAAAATTAATTCTGCCTTGATTTATGGTTATAATATGTTATAAAAATACGGGTTGTTACAACCAACGACTTCAAAAACCTCAACCTTAGCTTTTCTGTTTCATTTCCCAATGCACGACAGCAGCATCGAACAGAGTAAAAATGATATAAGGATGAAGAGAAACATGAGAGGATTCCATATATATATAATTTGTGATTTATAGGAATTTATTTGATTTTCTTTTGATTTTCTAAAGCTATGTTTCTTCACATTTTTAGCATACTGGTAGCGGCTCAAAGATTTGAAGATGCGTGGACCTTTTGATTAGGTTTAGAAGAAATTTAGTGTACTTATAGAAAGATAAAGATATTTTTATATTCAATTTTAATCAACCATTATTTCTATTTGTCATTTAAAATTCCTATGACCACATACGTTACCCAAAAATCATGAAAATTCGCATGCAGAAACAGTTTGACATTACGGTCCCAACCAAACTGGTTTCATCGAATTCCGACTCCGTTTGCTCATACAGCGTATTTTTAAAGGTCAAATTATCGATTGTATTTCACCTTAAAAATCGGTAAGGCCACGTACTGACTTCAAAAATCACGAAAATTGAAATCTAGCACTAATTTAATATTGCGGATCCAACAAAATTAGTTTCGTCGAATTCTGAGGTCGTTTGCAAAACTAGCTATTTTTAAAGCTCTAAATAACTCATTTAAATATATAAATATATTTAAAAACGTTTATATTTAATATTAATAAAGTAATATTATCGTATATATTCACATACGATATCATACGCTCCATAATATTCCTATTTGAATTTCTAACTTGATATTTCAAATCCCGATTAAATCGATATTCGATTTATAATGAAATTCCTTTTGTAAATATAAATAAATCGTTATAAATTATAAAGGAATTCCATAACGACTTTTCTAAAATTTGATTTGGACATAAATAAAAATCTACATGACGAAATTCCAATTTTTCTGTTCCATTAGAAAAATATACTTCTCCAGCTCTGAATGTTTCTTGTTTCACAGAAATCCGATTTAAAACGGCTTCTGTATATTCGTTTAAAGTTCGAATCACCAAATCGCGAACTGCCGTGCCATTTCGAGCTCGATTATAATTATAATATAATTATACGTTCAATCGTCGTTAAATAAATTGATTCGTGATTATAATTCAATTATAAACTGAATTAAATATTACAGATAATCCAATTCACACAATATTGTGAATTCCACCATTTTTGATTATTCCAGAATTAAATATATTATTTAATTATTATTTTAATTAAATATTCAAAGTTATTTAATTTAACCCATTTTAAATTACCAAACCAAATTTTAAATAATTAAATAAATTAATTATTTGACCGTAAAAATACGGGTCATTGCAGTAGTAAATGCAACTTACCATAAAATGATTTTCAAACGCGATGTGTAACGACCCGGCTTTTTGCCCGGTTTTCGCTAGTAATTAAGCCAACTTAAACCATTCACAAACACAGATTGTTAGGGGTACTTACACATTTGCACAAAATAAAAGTGGCTTTTCCACTATCATTACAATAATATTATATCAGAGTTATGAGAGAAACATTAGATTACATCGATTACACAACGGAAGAGATACAAAACTCAGCGGAAGAATATGCACGGTCCAAGGTATAATAGCTCTAGTTAAACTAGCATCCTGCTCCAACCAACTCCAAGTCTAAACTACAAACCAAACTACTAGGCTGCCCGTGCAAAAATTATGGGCACCCAGAGTTTTGGTGTGGGAACAGTAAACTCCAGGTCAGTCATGGGACTGGTGTGAGAACTCAAAAACAGTATTTATTTAGGATTCATTTTAAAGTTGGGAAATTCAACAGACCACGCCGCTAACACGGAATGGGTTTACTCCATGTGAATTCCCGTGCATAGAAATTCGCAATGACATTTGAAAAATGAAACTACCATAAGGTCTCGCGGAACACACACAATGCAAACAAACACACGGGCGAGGTTTCTCCTTATGCAGTCAAAATTTCCATTGATACGTACAATCCTCTTTCAATACTGTAATATAGTGTGAAAAACCTTTCGAAAGTAAATGCATCAATCTTAGCCAGTATGGGTACCATATACTATACTGACGTATGGTATACAACTAATATCGTACGGGATCGTAGCGGAGATTGGGTTTCCAACAATGACTAGGCAAAGGAACTTCCTTTGGAACCAAATTTTTAACACCTATAGAGGGATGTCCAAGGGTAAACTCATGCTCCTCATGCCAAAACAAGGTCGGGTTGCCTATGTAACTAGGTAACTTAGAGAACGCCCGAGTATGTCATCTCCCAGTCGTTACCGACCTTTACAAGCATGCGCCAACAACAACCACAAAAGAAGATGTTTTTACCATATAGGTTAATACATGGGCTCCATACCATAGTACAACTTTTATCTAGAAGGAGAAAACACCCCATAACCTTGCTGCATTTCCTGATTTGGCCATTCACCGTGTTGTGAGGCTTGTCAAGGTACCGATATACAAAAAGCTACGCTTAAATAAGCCATTCTTTGATCATCCATAGCTCATCACATAACTTAAGTATGCCACATTGTCCATTCACAACGCATCACTGATTTCTATCAATATATAACCTGTAAGCTTGTACATCTTAGAAAAGGGTGTTAAGCAAAAGAATAAATTCTCCGCCAAAAAACATATATATATTTAACAGAGATCAGTGCTACGCAACCAATTACAATGTAAAACACACAATCCATACAAGTCCATTCTGGGTTTGAACGAAACCACAATCGGAATTACTTCACGTACGTTCAAGCTTCTTGCTTCTTTCCACTTAGCTGATATAAAATCTATCTGTGAATAGGAGCCAACCATTCGAGACATTCAGCAAGATGTCCTTATGGTATGAAGCGTCTCGGTCTTCAATGTCGTCTTCAATATCTCCAACTGCTCCACAACGTCATATTATTACTTGGAATGGTTTTCGAACATACTTCCGATCACGGTCTTTCCAAACAATAAGCGCAATTAAAAAAAAACACAATTACGGAACACACAGGCTTTCAACCAATCTCCTTCTGTCTTGGATTTGTTAAATTAAACTTCTTTAAATCCATTCTGAAATTATAACAAAATAAATATTTAACCTTTCTCTTTTAAAACACATCCCTTAAATCAAAGATATTTAAGCCTCAGAGCCTTAATTATTTTTCATTTGATAACTCATTATCAAAAACCCAGTTTCCTTTGAAAATCCTAAACCCACATTTCAACGATAGTTTCCAATTAAATCAGTTTTCTAACATTCAGTTCTGTAATCTTAAACTAAAAGATTATACTTCCTTCCCAATTCCTTATTTTTAATTTCCTCAAATCAAAGATTTGATTAAATCCCCAAATTATGATACAAATTTCCAAAACTCAATCTCATTGGGTTTCAAGAACGATATTATTGAAGATATAATTCACGAAAAAACCCAAATCAATCGATATTGAACATAAGTTACACAGAAATTGTGTCTACTTATATTTGATATCAATTCTCATAATCAATGAATATTATAAGTGGAATAATGATATAATAATAATAATATCTTCCAAATTCCTCAAATAGTATACGTTTACACCACAGAATTTCATATCAAATATCAGAAGATTATTTCTATCCAACTTATCTCAATCAAATTAAGAAACTCGTATCTTAATTAAAAGATTTATCAAACTCTTTGACATTAGATCTGGACAGAAATATCATCGACTTATCCTCAATATTAATCTTTGTATCCAACTTACACTATAAGCAGAATAATAGTGAACTACCTTTATAATTCCTAAAATAGTAAGAGTCGTCATCTACCGGATTATTATCAAACATCCAAAGACTTATCTCCAACCATATCCAATTATTTAAAATTGAAAAACCCATTTTAATATTAAATAAATCAATTTAAATTCCATATAAAACTTTTTCAATACTTTTAAATCTTTGAAAACATACCACCAATCATTTAAAAATGATTACTTATAGTTCGAAAAATAGTTCGCGGTTTAAAACATCAAAATAGATTGTTTTCGAAGAAAGCGCTACAATGGTGTTTTCAAAAGCGTTACAAAAGTGTTACAAAAAAGTTACCTTAACTATTTTGATCAAAATATCGTTTATCTTAGCAAAAACTTGAACTTTACAATTCAAAACACTTTTAGATAATCGATAATAATTTTACAATTTTTTTTCTCCATATTTTTAAAAGATTTAAAATAGCTGTTTATAGTTATGCTCGACTACTGCTCTTATAGCAACCTTTTCCAAAACGGTTTTAAATATAACTTGAAAATTATAACTCAAAATAAAATCTGCTTTCACTCATTTGAAAGCTCTTGTTAATGGAAATCAAACGTTTTTCGTTTCATTGAAATCTGATTTAGATTGCAAAAGTTATAAGCGTTAAAGTTTACATCTAAAATACAAAAATTGCCGTTGTGCGACAAGCTCTAGTTTGACCATAATAACCATTATTTTGCAATACTTCAAAATACCTTAGAAAACCATTATATCCGTATATAACCCTTTTAAAATCATTCAAATTTACTTTCCAAATTATTTTGGATCTAAAATTAAACTTTTGTTTTACACTTAATAAAATATTAAATTAAAATCCAATTTATTTTTAAATTAAAAAAACTTCAAATTAACCATCTCATTCGTCTTATCAGTTAGGGATAGCAAGGGAGAGCAGGAAACTACATTTCCAAACCCAAGCCTGGACACTATCCTCTCTATCATCCTAGAATGTTCCGGTGCTTATTTATTCATTTAAAGAAACTTTACCAATATATATGAATTTATACATATTGTCTTTTCCAATTATTAACCTTCAATTTCAGTAATAATATTTCTTCTAATTACGAAGGAGATTTGTTGATCACCAATGTGATACCATAATTGTTGTGTCATGGTGTGTGCAAAACAACATCAACAACCATTATAAACATCCACAACAACCATCATCAACATAATTAAATAAATCATAACTGTGCAGAAGCGTTATAACACTAACGCTTAATAGTGTGTGTGTTCTAAACTACGCAACCATCATCCATCACAACAAACATCAATCATCATTAACCACTAATAATTCATCACTATATTTAAATTAGTCTAACTACTAATTTAATATATAAACCATGGTTAAAGCATACTCACCGAACATCTTTCCAAATTTCTCGGTAGGCGAGCCTAGTTGAGTGAATCATTAGACAGTATTTCGGCGCACCATCTTCTTCACCAAAATATACATATGTATGTATATGGTATACTATATATTAATCTCTCTTTATAAGAGTAGGAGGACGACGACGAATTTTGGCAAGATGTTGGTGGAAAAGAGGAAGATTATACAATGGAAACCTTGGCTTTAAGCTTTAAGAAGAAAAGAGAAAGAAGAGAAATGAGAATGAATGAAAAAGTGGAAGGAAAGGGTGGTATTTATAGGAAAAGAGGAGTAAGGAGAGAGTGACACCTCAAGGGCAAGTGGAAAGCATGCATGTAAGTTTACATGCAAAAATACAAGTGTCCTTACACTTGTCTTAAAGAGGGAAAGTGTTCTTTTGGTTGCGTTTCCCTTGAAATGCTATGAAAACTAAGAGCATCACTTAATTATAACGCTACTAATTCATGTTATAGTTTGGCAAATCCGATTGAACGAAAAATAGTATTAGTAAATCCAAACTTATTAATATTCTTATGATCCGTTAAATTTATAATTCAAATAAAACTATAATTTAACTTATCAAAATTACTAAATATTCTTAACCATATATATTTATGTCAATTTCAAATTTAAATTTAATTTGAGTAATGAAAATATCAATTTTAAGTTGGTTAAAAATTCTGGATCGTTACATTCAACCCCCTTTAAAACTTTTTGTCCTCGAAAAGCAAAGGGAATTGTAACTACCCATTCGACATATTGTAGATTTTCAAACTCAAGATTAAATTTATTTTTACCAGAGCTCCATGTTCTCATAATGAATATACCGAGTAGAATATTATTACACACATATTTAAGGACAATCATATCTACCATGTCCTCCAATGATAACTTCCAATTACCCTTCATATTCGATTCACCGTTTATTGGACCGATTACTTATATTAACCATTTACTTCTTTCAAAAAAATTCAAAGTTATAAATTTATTCTCTTAGATCTTATCTTCCAAATTCAATGGTTATGAAACTTACTCCCTTTCGGTTCCCTAAAATTACTATTATTCTTCATACAAAAAACTTGATCATCTCAGAACTCAACTTGTGTAAATGTTTCAGTTTAGGTAATTTCTTTATTCCTGCTTACCAAAATTTTTGAAACTTAATTCACAAGGTAATCGTTCTTACTTAAACAGTTCCTTTTATGACCGCAATATACTTTAGAACTTATCGACTGTCCAAAATTGCCGATAATTCCAGATTTTAATTCCTTACATCGTTTAATTTTGGCTATCCTCATTAATTATTCCAAATTCAAGGTTACAAAACATATTTCCTTCAAACTTTAGAGAAATCACTCAGATATATCCTTATTAACTACTTTAACCAATTTAGTTCTTATTCAAAATATCGTCAAATATCTTATAATCATATTGTGAAACTGAATTCTCAAGATATTTACGTTTTAAAATTGATTAGTTAAGTAGGAATAATTATAAATATTCTAATTGATTAATTCCAACTTAGCCTTTAAATCATGCCCCAAACTACCTTTTATATTTGGATTGCTTATGTAAATTAAAACTTTACTTATATATCTTTTAATTAACTGAGAAATTCCAATCATAAGATGTCCATGCTCAAGTTTTGATTTCCAAATATTTTTAAAGTCCCTTTTTCCTTTATATTGAAAACATATTCTTTCAAAATGAATTCCAAAAATTAATTTCAAAGTAATTGGAAATTCTTACTCAAAATTTTGATTTAAGTTTCCAAACTATGTATCTTTTCAAAAACAATATAAATACACTTTCTCATGTACTCTCTTCTTAATTTAAAGGTTTACCAAGTATAATTCCTACAACTCTATCAAATTTTTGAGATCTCGCTACTTATTCAAATTCACATCAATTCCCAACGTTTTCAAACACTTATCTAAATGGGTTTAAGTATATATTGATGTTTTAGTCGGAATCATATAGTCATCCTACATTCGAAACTCGAAAATACATACTGATGATGTAGTTATCAATAAAATTATCTTCAAGCGACTAGAGTATGGTTCTTTATCTATCTTGTATGCTTAAGACTTCGTATATATGTTAGCTAGGCATATATTCAAAATCTTCTTTTACTCGATAGTCCAACCTCAACATCAAAAACAATACTCAAATTCTAATTCTAATTTCTAACCATATTTATTTGTTACCTTAGGGGAGAATTACCTTAAAATTTGACCCAAGTTTATCAATATTTCAAAATGTTACCGAATAGTGAAACTAAATCCAAAAGGCATTTATACTCAGGTCATTTTCCAGATCAGTGGAAGGGGCTTAATTATCATGCCATAAGAAGTATTTTATGTGTATTTATAATCAAAAATTTAAACTTAACCTTAATTGTTTGATTAAGTATCCAGGTTATAATTAACAATATACTTTCAAAATATGTTTCTTTCTTAAAACATAACATTTCAAAACTCACTTCATATTTCAAATACGCTCTCTCAAATATAATACTCCAAAATCTCATTTTAGGGTATTACTAACCCTATCTCTAATGGGATATTATCACTATGATGAGTCCTTTCCTTTTGTTCAAATATGTCGTACCCCGTAGCTTTGTATAAACCTGGCTCTGATATCCCGTGCAACGACCCAACTTTTTACCTGGTTTTCGCGGGTAATTAAACCAAATGAAACCTTTCACAAAGACAGATTGTTAGGGGTACTTACACATTTGCACAAAATAAAGGTTACTTTTCCATTATCATTACAATAATACTACATCATAGTTATGGGAGAAACATCAGAGTACATCGATTACACAACGGAAGAGATACTAAACTCAATGGAAGAATAAGCATGCTCCATGATATAATAGCTCCAGCTAAACCAGTATCCTGTTCGAACCAACTCCAAGGCTAAACTGCAAACCAAACTGCTAGGTTGGCCATGCAAAAATTATGGGCACCCAGAGTTTAGGTGTGGGAACAATAAACTCCAGGTCAGTCATGCGACTAGTGTGAGAACTCTAAAACAGTAGTTATTTAGGACTCATTTTAAAGTTAGGTAATTCAATGGACCACGCCGTTAATGCGGAATGGGTTTACTCCATGTGAATACCCGTGCATAGAAATTCGCAACGACTTTTGAAAAATGAAACTACCATAAGGTCCGCGGCACACACATAATGCAAACACACACATGGGCGAGGTTTCTCCTTATGTAGTCAAAAATGCCTTTGATACGTAAAATCCTCTTTATAGACTATAATATAGTTTGAAAAACCTTTCAAAAGTAAATGTATCAATCTTAGCCAGCATAGGTACTGTAACACCCCGTATATTTTATAACAATAAAATTCATAAATTAAAGTGTGATTAATTCTAAATGAAAGAATTAAGGGAAATGGCTTACGCCATTGCGTTCGTCTCGGAATTCTGCTTGAGATAGAGTCCGAGTTTGCATGAATCGGACTCCGTATGAAGGAGTTATGACCTTCGGAAGTTTTAGAATTAAATTTAAAATTCAAAACAGCTCAGTTCAAATTCGAATTTCGAAAATAAGCTCAAACTGGGCTGGGCGAGAAAACTCCCCCCAGCAACTAGGTCGACCATAGGGTCGACCATGCAGTCGACCTGGTCACCCCTAGGTCGACCATAGAGTCGACCTGGGTGTCGACCTGCAGGTCGACCTGCCTAGTCGGCCTGGCTGGTTGGGTCTGGCTCTGGCTCGAATTTCTGTGGCTCGGTGTGTCATTCAGGCTGACGTGTCACCTCATGATTGGCTCTACTGGACTTTGTATGGTCTAGATTCCTCCTGTCTTCATCTGACGACTCAAAACAATCTGAAAACTCTATATATACACCCTAAGTCTCAACTAAAATTCACATAAAATAATAAGATTGGAGTCGTCATGCTGCCGGGAAGGAGTTGAGCGTAGCCGTCAAGAGAGAGGAGCTTAGAGACGAATCAAATTAAGAAGAAACAAAAGCTTAATCAATTTATTAACGCAACTTTACTACCCAAAGGAGAGCATCTCCGAATCAAAGTACAGAAATCAGAAAACAAGAATTCATCAACCATTGTAAGTATAGTGATCTTTCAGAATATGAATAAAAACCGTGACATGATTCGATGTAAATGAAAATAGAATTGTGTTATTTAATATTGATATAAATTCTGTGTATTGTAATGATTCTGTAATGATTTGTGTATTGATAATTGTGGCATAAGCTGATTGATGTAAGTCTATTGGACAGTTGTATATTAAAATAATAGCACTTGCAAGTTTGTGGCAAAAACTAGGATTTGATCCCTTTATGTTTATGTCGATGGTATGGACTATATACATCCTTTGAGTCTTAATTTAGACTTAAGTAAACATGTTCTAGATTTCCTCCTTGACCCAAAAACCTATGTATACATCTCATGTTCATTACAAGTATAATTGGATCTATGTTAAGCATCATTTGGGTTACATAAACTATGCAAGTTTCATGTTTAAATAGACTTCTTAATTTGAAGATAGTTTACACCTTTGGGTTATGTCAAAAAGTGGACATTTTATGAACATGTAACATGCTAGTTTGGTGTTTGACATTATGCCTAGTTATATATGTTTAAACTCCCATCTAGGAAAATCAAAAGTTATGTCATTTCATGTGACACCTATTTAGTTATATGCCTATTTGAATGCAAGTTCACATGACCCAATGTTTATGTTAGTTGAATCGCTAAATTGCAAGTTCATGCGCTACACACCTTTATGTATTGTAAAATATTACATGTTCTTGATTTCCCCTTTTCTCACGTTTATAAAGTTGGGCTGAATTGTGTTGAGCCCAACATTAGTTATAACACTGCGAACGTACAAACGGGGGTAATAGCGTTGGGTGTAAAACATGATAAAAATATATGTGTTGGCATGTTTGGCACATGCCAACGACTGTGACATTTAAGCGGTATGAATTGTTATACCCAAAAATAAAGGACATGACATTTACATATAAAATTGAGTGGTGAAATGTAAATTTAGAAAATACGATATGCTTAACCCGAGGTTGGATTGAGTTGTGACGTAAACCTGCCCGGACCCGCCCAGCTGTCCAGTAGTCACAACAATACCTATCCAATGTGGGTGGTTAAGCATTGAGCCCAATAAGGACCCGAGGTTAGACTGAGCTACGGTGTAAACCTGCCCAGAACCAACCGGCAAATCCAGTAACCGTAGCGATATATGTCAAATGTGAGCGGTTGGTGCTTTAAGAGGCTAAGGACAGATGGTAGGGTTAAGTCATCTGAAAACACTTAACCAAATTCAACATGTTAACAAGAATTTATGGGTGAGGTTAGGTAAATACAGACACTTAACCACTTAACATGTTTGACTAGAAAACCCTAGTAACAAGGGACCCGTTTCAGCAGTAACCGAAGTTAGGTATCATGGTACCCTGAAACTAGGCAGGGTGGGGCACGGTTACTGGGCTGATTGTAAGCTGTCAAACAACGGCAGCGATGGGTGCACAGTGTAGGTTCTAATGGGGTGCGGGCGTGCACACACTCCGGAGCAGACAAACAGGGCACTGAGGGCACCAGTAGTATAACCTATGTCTTCTAGAAATTATGTCGGGGCCGCCACCATGGGTCTGGATACACCCCATGGTGGGACCAGCATAGGTATCTACAATTCTTGGGGGAGCTGTATGACACATAAGCGAGTAGGAGCCAATCTTTAGAAAAACAAAAAGGATCACTTCACCCTCAGCATGGGGTGCCAGTTAGAATAAGTTCTAGTAGGTGCAGAGATATAGTGTGGGTGCGATAGTATATTCGATTCTCAACTACACTTCCTTAGTTATGATACTTTCCTGTTTTCAGTTTATATCTATCATGCCCCTTTCTTATTCACATACTGAAGAGTCACTAGATTTACTTAGGCTTCATGTCTGACTCTATTTTCTTTTCGTCTTCTTTTCTTTCGTTCCACCCCAGGTCCATAGGGAGGAAGCAACCCAGCTTAGTCAGACTCTTTGCAAGCTTCAAGACAGCAGATGTATGGTTTGGGATCTCTTTTGCTAGGATCATGGCTTTGGATATCACTATGGGGATTTTGCTACTTTATTTATGTTTTATGTTTCTTTAATAATCAAGACAGTAATGAGGATGTAATGTTTCTTTTTGAAGTATTATGAGACAATTATGGGAATGTTTTGTATGAACACGTATCTATGAAATAAAAGTCTGTTGTTTTCCGCTGTTTAAAATATACATGTTTATATCTGTCTTGTGTTTATCTGTGACTTATACTTAACAAACCTCCACAAAAATTAGGGCATTCCCTTTGTGAGTGACCCTAATGGAGGTGGGGTGTTTCACTTGGTATCAGAGCATAGGTTTACCAGAAAAGATAAAAAAATTTGAAACTGTTTTCAAAAGAATGTTTAAAGAAGCATTTTTCAAGAAAAAGTGTTATATTTTAAAAGGCATAGTCCCCCCAAAGCCATGTGCACTGTCTCTCTCTATCCTTCGTTTTGAATCTTTCCTTTCTGTTTCAGCATGTCTGGAGACCTTAACCTTCCTGAAGGAGTACCGATACCCGGCTGGTTTAGGAGGTACTTAGAAGCTAGGGCCAATGGCACGGTCCCGGCAGACATCCATCCTCCCCCAGTGGCACCGGTTCCTCCTCCTCCTCCTCCTCTTGGAAATGCTTTTGCCAAAACATGTAGAGACTTCAAGTATATGGGTGGAAAGGACTTCCATGGAACTGAGCCCTTTGTAGGAGAAAAAAACTGGTTAAAGGAGACCGAGGATCTGTTTGACATCTTCGGAGTTGATGGCAGGCAAAAGATACAGCTAGCAGTGTGGTTACTTAAAGATGAAGCTTCCTATTGGTGGGAGATCACTAATGCTCAGAGGCCAGTAGAAACATGGGAAGATTTCAGGACAAGGTTTGAGTTGAAATTCCTCTCCCAAGCTAAAAGAGCCCTGCAAATGGAGAAGTTCCTAACTCTTAAACAGGGAAGCATGACGATCAGGGAGTACGTCAATTAGTTTAATCAGTTGGCCAGATTTGGGCTGGACTTAGTAAACACCCAACACAAGAAGGCGCTTCGCTTCGTCAAAGTCTGAATGAGCCTCTACACAGCCTTGCTATGACCTATGTATCCACGGGAGCGACTTGTGAGAGCTTGGTGGACATGGCGTTGCTACACGAGGAAGACCACGGCAAGAAAGAGACTAAGGTGGAAGAGAAGAAAGAAGGTTTGCAGGCTAAGACGACAGACTTCAAGAAAGGAGGGAAGAACAAAAAGTCCCGTGAGAGGAGAAAGTGCAATTTCTGTGGCATAGTTGGACATATAGAGAAAGACTACCAGAAGAAGAAGGCAAAGATGGGTAGTTGCTTCCATTGCGGAGAAACTGGGCACCAAGCCAAGGACTGTCCAAAGAAGAGAGGGCAGGGACAGAAGGCCGGATCTACTTCAGGGGATCAGGTTCATGCACTAGTGGCACCTCCACAGGAACGAGGTAGTAATATTTCTGTAGAAAGTTTAGCCTATCTTTATGATCATCCAGTTCGCACACTTTTTGACTCTGGCGCATCACACTCCTTTATTTCATCTTCTTAAGTAGAATCTCTGCATCTAGACACTAGTATGGTAGAGGATCCCTTAGTAGTTTCAAATCCAATTGAGGGCTCCTCTTATTTATCAATGGTTTGTTTGGGTTTGAAAATCTCTATTCTCAGCGTTGAGTTTAGTTGTAATGCCTTTGTTTTGGGCTTCTCAGGATATGGTTTGATCTTAGGCATGGACTGGTTATCCAGTAATGGTGCCATTCTTGATTGTGAGAAAAGAGTAGTTAGACTCTTGACTCATCTTGGTAACACTCTAGAAATTTCTTGTAATCCCTTGAATGCTGTTATGCTTAGTTATCTAGAGTCGCTTGATGCTTCTGTTGAGAATTTGCAGTCGGTTAGAGTAGTCCGGGAATATCCGGATGTCTTTGAGGAGGTGAAAGGCTTACCTCCGAGGCAGGAAATAGACTTCCGCATATATCTTGTGGATAATGCAAAGCCCGTAGCTTTACCTGTCAGACACATGGCTCCAAAGGAGAGAAAGGATCTCAGTAAGCAGGTTAAAGAGCTTCTCGAAAAGGGGTTCATTAGACGGAGCATTTCAGAATGGGGTGCTCCAGTGGTGTTTGCAACCAAAGCAGACGGTTCGCTTCGCCTTTGCGTTGACTATATGGAGTTAAACAAATTGACCAAGAAAAATAGGCACCCTCTTCCCCGAATCAATGATTTGTTTGATCAGCTTGTAGGTGTGTCGGTTTTCTCCCAACTTGATCTAGCAACTGGGTTCCATCAGCTAAGAGTAGCTTAAGATAGCATTGATAAAACGGCGTTCAGAACCCCAGACGGTTTCTTCGAGTGGCTTGTCATGCCTCGGCTTGACAAACGCCCCCGCCTATTTCGTAGACCTAATGAGCAGAGTGTTCAGAAAATTCCTCAACAAATTCATGGTTGTCTTCATAGACGATATTTTGATCTTCTCAAAGAATGAGGAAGAGCATGCTCAACATCTGAAAGAAATCATGTATACTCTCCGAGCACATCAGCTAAAAGCCAAGTTCTCCAAGTGCCACTTTTGGAGAGAAGAAGTAAGGTTTCTTGGACATGTAGTGTCCAAAGAAGGGTTGGCCGTGGACCCCACGAAAGTAGTTGCAGTGCAAGACTGGAAGGCACCAAGAAACGCAACCGAATTCCGAAGTTTTCTATGGCTAGCAGGTTTCTACCGTAAGTTCATTAGGGATTTTGCAAAAATCTCAGCTCCACTTACAAGGCTAACAAAGAAGAATCTGGCGTTCGCTTGGGACTTGGATTGCGAGTTTGCTTTCCAACGCTTGAAAAGGGCTCTTACAACAGCCCCAGTTTTGACTCTGCCAGATGGAAGCAAGATGTTCACAGTATACACGGATGCGTGCGGGACGGGGCTAGGCACTGTTTTAATGCAAGAAAGGAGGGTAGTAGCTTATGGTGGAAGGCAATTGAAAGTTCATGAAAAGAACTACCCAACCCACGATCTTGAGTTAGCCACCATCGTCTTTGCTCTTAAGTCTTGGCGCCATTATCTCCTAGGTGAGAAGTTCGAACTTTACACTGACCATTAATCGTTGAAATATCTTTTCTCGTAGAAAGATCTTAATTTGAGGCAACAAAGATGGATGGAGTTTCTTGCCTCGTATGACTTTGAGATTTCCTATACTCCGGGCAAGGGCAATGTAGTAGCAGACGCCTTGAGTAGAAAGGAGCTGACCCTAATCCCACTCTTTGTAGAAAGGCAAAGCCTAGAGTATATAGCCAGTTTTAACTTTAGGCCCTCCTCTGATTTCGTACCAAGTTTGTTAGCATCTCTTGAAGTGTGCCCCACTCTTTTGGATACAATAGGGACTGCACAACGTGAAGACCCTCAGCTAGTAGAAGTGGTTGATAAACTAATTAGGGGTGAGACTTCTAGTCACCTCAATAGATACTCTATCGATGATAAAGGCTGGCTAAGACGTGATGGAAGACTATGCGTCCCACAAGCAAGGGAGCTGGTAAAGAAGGTTCTTGAGGAATCACATCATTCCAAGATGACGATACACACAGGCGGAGACAAAATGCACAAGGACATGAAAAGAGTTTTCTTTTGGAGCGGCATGAAGAAGGACGTGGCAGATTTCGTTTCTAAGTGTATGGTATGCCAACAGGTCAAAGCGGAACAGAAAAAGCCTGGAGGACTACTTCATCCCCTAGAGGTCCCACAGTGGAAGTGGGATAACATTTCAATGGACTTCGTTGATGGGCTGCCTAGGTCAAGAAGGGGCAATAATAGCATTTGGGTAATAGTGGATAGGCTTACAAAAAGCGCCCACTTTTTACCTGTCAAAAGTAGAAGGACTGCCTCATCTCTAGCATCTCTTTACCTTAAGGAGATAGTTCGACTTCATGGGATACCCTCCAGCATTGTTAGTGACCGAGACACTATCTTCACAAGCGAGTTTTAGCGGAGTTTGCAAGAAGCTGTAGGCACACAGTTATGTTTGAGCACAGCCTATCACCCCCAAACCGAAGGCCAGACGAAAAGGGTGAATAGAGTTTTAGAGGATCTTTTAAGACTTTGCGTTCTTGACTTTGGAGGGACATGAGAGGATCACCTTCCTTTAGTGGAATTTGCTTACAACAACAGCTACCAAGCTACCATAGGCATGGCACCCTTCGAAGCCTTGTATGGGAGACCGTGCAAATAACCAACTTGTTGGTAGGAGTCTACAGATAAGCTTATTCTTGGACCGGACCTGATTAGAGAGACTTCAGAAAAAGTGGACTTGATACGAAGAAGGTTGAAAACGACCCAAGATAGACAGAAATCCTATGCAGACAAGAGAAGGACCGACCTTGAGTTTGAGGTTGGGGACAGGGTTTTCCTTAAGGTATCTCCTTTAAGGAACGTCGTTCGCTTTGGATCCACAGGAAAGCTAGCACCGAGATTTGTAGGACCGTTTCCTATCATCGAGAAGGTTGGGAAGATGGCCTATAGATTAGAGCTACCCGAGAGACTGGCCGGAGTTCACAACGTCTTTCATGTTTCTCACCTCCGGAAGTGTTTACACGAGTCTGCTGAAATAGTGGAGCCTAACATTCTAGAAGAAGCCGAAGTGGAACGTGAAGCAACTGTGAGGAGAGTTCCAACACGCATCTTAGGAACTGAAGTGAAAAACTACGCAACCGCGAAGTCAAGCTCGTTAAAGTTCAGTAGAGCGACACCGAGGAAGACGCGACTTGGGAAACTGAGGACAGAATACGTGCTACCTACCCTTTTCTTTTTGAGGGTACATCTTTGATCTCTCTTTTTCCTTAAGTTATGCTTTATCTACCTTTCTAGGTATATCTCCTCGGTCCTTTTTTCCTAACTCCTTAGGTAGAAAACAATGATGCAAACATGTATTTGAAAACATGTTATGGATGATGGCTGTAAGTGGTTGCTAGTGATTGCTAGTGGTTGCACGTGGATGCATATACACACACACCCTAGGTTTTAGATCGGCTCAGTCACTTCATATTGCATATGCATATATGTACTCACATTTGTATATGGTTGAAACTTGATATGCTGTGATATGGTTGTCGCATTTGTATGAATAGTCGTGCACTCATTTAGAACTATGAGTAGGAAAATTTTGCATACATAATGGATTCATGACACTTACATGACTCACATTAAGGAGGTCAACTGAATCAGTAGACTGCCTGATTTCTGCATTAGATAAGGACATATACACGCACTATGCATATGATCATGAAACATTAGAAGTCTTTAAGGACAATGGACACCTGTGTTTGTTGGTTGAGTAGATGGACGATTGGATGATAGGATATACATTCTTCCTAACTTGAAGATTTCGGGGACGAAATCCTTTTAAGAGGGGGAGAATGTAACACCCCGTATATTTTATAACATTAAAATTCATAAATTAAAGTGTAATTAATTCTAAATGAAAGAATTAAAGGAAATGGCTTACGCCATTGCGTTCGTCTCGGAATTCTTCTTGAGATAGAGTCCGAGTTTGCGTGAATCGGACTCCGTATGAAGGAGTTATGACCTTCGGAAGTTTCAGAATTAAATTTAAAATTCAAAACAGCTCAGTTCAAATTTGAATTTCGAAAATAAGCTCAAACTGGGATGGGCGGGAAAATTCCTGCCCAACAACTAGGTCGACCATGCAGTCGACCTGGTTACCTCCAGGTCAACCATAGAGTCGACCTGGGTGTCGACCTACAGGTCGACCTGCCTGGTCGGCCTGGCTGGTTGGGTCTGGTTCTGGCTCGAATTTCTGTGGCTCGGGTGTCATTCAAGCTGATGTGTCACCTCTTGATTGGCTCTGTTGGACTTTGTATGGTCTAGATTCCTCCTGTCTTCATATGACAACTCAAAACAATCTGAAAACTCTATATATACACCCTAAGTCTCAACTAAAATTCACATAAAATAATAAGATTGGAGTCGTCATGCTGCCGGGAAGGAGTTGAGCGTAGCCGTCAAGAGAGAGGAGCTTAGAGACGAATCAAATTAAGAAGAAACAAAAGCTTAATCAAATTATTAACGCAACTTTACTACCCAAATAAGAGCATCTCCAAATCAGAATATAGAAATCAGAAAACAAGAATTCATCAACCATTGTAAGTATAGTGATCTTTCAGAATATGAATAAAAACCGTGACATGATTCGATGTAAATGAAAATAGAATTGTGTTATTTAATATTGATGTAAATTATGTGTATTGTAATGATTCTATAATGATTTGTGTATTGATAATTGTTGCATAAGCTGATTGATGTAAGTCTATTGGACAGTTGTATATGAAAATAATAGCACTTGCAAGTTTGTAGCAAAAACTAGGATTTGATCCCTTTATGTTTATGTCGATGGTATGGACTATATACATCCTTTGAGTCTAAATTTAGACTTAAGTAAACATGTTCTAGATTTCTTCCTTGACCCAAAAACCAATGTATACATCTTATGTTCATTACAAGTATAATTGGATCTATGTTAAGCATCGTTTGGGTTACATAAACTATGCAAGTTTCATGTTAAAACAGACTTCTTAATTTGAAGATAGTTTACACCTTTGGGTTATGTCAAAAAGTGGACATTTTATGAACATGTAACGTGCTAGTTTGGTGTTTGACATTATGCCTAGTTATATATGTTTAAACTCACATCTAGGCAAATCAAAAGTTATGTCATTTCGTGTGACACCTATTTAGTTATATGCCTATTTGAATGCAAGTTCACATGACCCAATGTTTATGTTAGTTGAATCGCTAAATTGCAAGTTCATGCGCTACACACCTTTATGTATTGTAAAATATTACATGTTCTTGATTTCCCCTTTTCTCACGTTTATAAAGTTGGGCTGAATTGTGTCGAGCCCAACATTAGTTATAACATTGCGAACGTACAAACGGGGGTAATAGCGTTAGGTGTAAAACATGATAAAAATATATGTGTTGACATGTTTGGCACATGCCAATGACTATGACATTTAAGCGGTATGAATTGTGTGACGGCCCGCCCCGCACCAACCGACGTTTACTCCAAAAGTGCGCTGTACACATGTCCAGTTAGCACGGAACGGGTCGCCAGAAGGAAAAGGAAGAAGGAAATGAACATATAAAGAACCTGTAGAATGTCTCACAGCGCATCGAACAAAATATAATAATACATACTTGACATAAAACAGGAGAGACAGTGCATAAGCTGAAAATCAGGACTAAACATCATAGCAGCGGAAATTCAGAATATAGCTTATTACAACTTTCAAACTGTCTCAAAGCAAAAGTAAGATAAATGAGGTACACTACTAATGCCCAAGTAGCGACCACCAACAACACAGGGAGAAAGTGTATATATATATATATCATACGTGGAAGCCTCCTGCCCGCCTCCGAATCAGCTACTCGCGCATCACCAGTTAACCTGTCTCTAGTCTGCTCGTGTGAGCACCCAGAGTAATAAGAGGAGACATAAAACTCTGGGTCAGACATAAAGCCTGGTATGAGCGATAAGCATCTAAAGTGAACAATAACAGGTAGACTAGAAACATACCTGAACCTGGATCTGCAACCAAAGAGTTAGCACTACATACTGTACAACACTCTAAGGTACCATATCAAATAGTGTAAAGATACAGAGGTGGGGGAGGTGTGCATGTCATAATGATGGCAAACAATCAAGCATAGCATCCATCCTCACATCTCTCACTCAGTGCGTAAAGCATACGATATTCACCACTTCGATCACCCAACATACCTTGCTACGATCACTCTGCCCCATGAAGTCATAAATGGCTTCACTGCACTGATAACGTAGCCACAAATCCTTCGCTATGTCGACTTTGCCCCATGGAGTTATTCACCCCATCTGCGCTGGCTCATAGCCTTACCAATCCTTACTATGTCCACTTGCCCCATGGACTTATTCACCCCATCTGCGCTGGCTCATAGTCTTACTACGCATCACCTTGCCCCTCAGGTCATAATGACCCTACTGCACTGATAACGTAGTCTTGCTACCATCACCTTGCCCCTCAGGTCATAATGACCCTACTGCACTGATAAGTAGCCATCCTTCATTTTTAGTGGTGAATCGAAGTTATGAACGTCGACAACTCCTTAGCACACGTCCCGCAGCAAAGTCCAACCATGAAGTGAACTCATTTGTTCCCAATTGGATCCTGAGCTCTAACTTCCCATATTGGACTACCTTTGCATCTCGGGTTATTGGTCAATACTGGGTCGGGTCGGGTTCCCTTCAAGTTATCGGTTCGGATCGGGTATCCTGCGTTGCGTCAGTTTGGATCTTCTTCTATAACGGTTCGGGTCGGGTGTCCTCCATAAGGTCGGGTCGGGTCTCCTTCTGGTATGGTTCGGGTCGGGTGTCTCTCCTCGAGTCGTGTCAGGTGTCATTCCCCTCCAGTTCGTGCTTCTGTTCCGATCCGTGGCCATGCTTCCTTTGCATGCTTCCGCTCCGATCCGCCTTCATACTTCCGCTCTGATCCGTCCTCCTTAATCCGCTCCGATCCCTACTCCCTAATCCGATCCGATCCCAGTTCAGCTAGCGTGGCCTTCCTTTTTGCCAATTTTCCCAAGTGTTGGGTTCCGATCCGATCGGATTCCTTGCTCAGTTCAACATATCCGATCCGAGCCCCCTATCCGATCCGATCCGAACCCTGCACTGTTTTCTGAAACTGTTCCAGCAAGTGTTTACGCCATTCGACGACGTTTTCGACCATTCTAACTATTGAAATCAATCACAAAGCATATCATACAGTCATAGCAACATGCATAATCAACCACAAACATCAAAACATCAATATGACAGGTTAAAATGGATCAAACATTCCGAAATTCCCATATTCCCCCTTAAGCATGTTTAGGTGAAACTAATGATAGGATTAGCAAAACTTAACCAAATTAACCCAAATTCATATCAGAGGTCTAAAACATCATTTAAGAATTTATGAACATTTTTCCCGAATTTTATCATGCTTAAATTCGCTAATTAGCACTAATTATCCTTAACTAGCCATAATTAGTGTAAAACTATGCAAATCACTCACCTTAGCCACAAATAAACTAAGATCTGAAATAATTTTCTGATTTGATGTGAATCTTAATGCCAAACAGCAGCTCCAATGTTGATTTGGTGTAGATCTTCCTTGATTAGGGGTTGCTAAGCTTAATCCTTGACCAAAAGATGATTTGGAGGTGATTTAGAGGTTGGAGGCCATTTTTAGGGTTCCTTGGTGATAAGTGGAGGCTAGAAAACTGAAATGGAATGATCCTTTATCTCATTTCAGCCTTCCCATAACCCTAATCCCGAAATGGGTTATGGGCCTACTCACTAATCACCCGGTTTGGCCCGGTTAAGCAGTTTTCACCCTACAAACCTTGTTTCAGTCATATCTCCCAAACGGTAAGTCTGTTTGGCTATTATGACCACTCTACGGAAAGGTAAACCATCAAACGAATCAAATGGAAGTGGTTTCAGGTCAAAATTCCTTTCCAATCAAAAATTATGGCCAAAACAGTACCAACTAGGGGCAAAATGGTCATTTAGCAACCGACAAAAATCATAAGCATGGGAAATGACTCTAATGGATGTTTCCCAAAGTTATATGACCATACGACTTCACATGGGAAAGAAATAAATATTCTACAATCCTATGATGTGTAGAATACGGGTCATTACACTCTCCCCCCCTTAAGAAATTTCGCCCCCGAAATTCCCTAATCAAAACATACACAAAGGTCCCGCATGCATATCAACCATAAAACAACCATCAAACATGCAAAACAAGTAAAATAAGTCTATCCTAGCATGCGGAATAACTAAATCGCAAAGTAAATCTTACCAGGCAAAGAGTTCTGGGTATGCCTTCCTAATGCTGTCCTCTGTCTCCCAAGTACAATCATTCTCGTCCTCGCCCCACTGAACCTTGACTAGCTTCACCGCCTTCCTTCGAAGCTGCTTCGTATCGTGCCCCACAATACGAATCGGCTTGCGGTTCCCAACCGCCTCGGGTTCTACTTCGAAGTCCTCTAACTGATCAGGTGAAATAGTCACATCAGGTGAAATAGTCACATCTGAGTCGTGAACGAACTTCCTTAGTTGGGAAACATGAAATACATCGTGAACTCCCGCCATTTTCTCTGGTAAGCCAACTCTATACGCCAAATTCCCAACTAATTCAAGAACAGGGAATGGGCCAACAAATCTTGGTGCTAACTTGCCTCTCCTGCCAAATCGTATCACGCTCTTCAACGGAGAGATCTTGACAAACACCAAGTCACCAACGGAGAATTTCAAGTCTCTTCTCCTCTTATCGGCATAACTCTTCTGCCTATCTTGAGCAGCTTTCATTTGTTGTTGAATGACCTTAATCTTATCTGAAGTTTCCCTCACCACATCTGGTCCAAGCACAAACTTCTCGCCAGTCTCTATCCAACATGATGGTGAGTTGCACGGTCTTCCGTACAAAGCTTCATATGGAGCCATACCAATACTGGATTGGTAGCTATTATTATATGCAAACTCTACAAGATGCAAATGGTCATCCCATGATCCACCAAAATCCAATATACAAGCTCTCAAGAGATCTTCCAATATACGATTCACCCTCTCCGTCTGACCATCAGTCTGAGGATGATATGCGGTACTGAGATGTAATCCTGACCCCAGAGCCCCTTGTAAGCTTTTCCAAAACCCACTAGTGAACAACGGGTCTCGGTCACTCACAATGCTTTTGGGTACTCCATGAAATCTCACTACCCACTTCATATACAATTCTGCCAACTTGGCTGCCGTCCTGGTCGATTTGACTGGTATAAATCTTGCGCTCTTAGTCAATCGATCCACAAATACCCAAATGCTATCATATCCCGATCTAGTCCTTGGTAAACCATCGATGAAATCCATCGAGACTTGCTCCCACTTCCATTCGGGAATTTCTAATGGTTGCAACAACCCACTAGGCTTCTTTTGCTCGGCTTTAACTAGCTGGCAATTCATGCATTTGGATATAAACTTCCCAACATCTCTTTTCATCCCTTCCCAGTAGTAAGTCTGCTTCATATCTCGATACATCTTATTACCACCGGGGTGTATAGTCAGTTTTGAGTGATGACATTCTCTAAGCACTTCATCTCTCAAACCATTCACGTTGGGCACAACTAGTCTTCCACTCTTCCGAAGCCATCCATCTCGATCAAGCCCATACACACTCATCTCCTCATCGATACCCATCTCTAACTTAGAGATGATTTCCAATAGGTTAGGATCGTCCCTCTGGCTGGAACCAATCCGCTCTATCAAAGCGGGTCTGATCGTCAAACCAGCTAGCATAACTGGATCCAATTCGCACCTTGGTCTGAAGTCAAACCCCGCGATATACTCCAGTTGCTTCCATTCAATAAACATTGCCCCTAAGCTGGCATGTCTCCTACTCAAGGCATCGGCTACCGCATTACCTTTCCCAGGTGTATATGCGATATCAAAATCATACGAAGCCAAGAACTCTAGCCATCTCTACTGACAGAGATTTAGATCTTTCTGGGAGAAGAGATACTTTAACGATTTATGATCGGTAAACAATTCAAATCTTTCTCCCAAGAGATAGTGTCTCCACATCTTCAACGCAAATACAATCGCTGCCAGTTCCAAATCATGGGTAGGATACTTCCTCTCATGCGGCTTTAGTTGTCGGCTAGCATAAGCTACAACCCTACCTCCTTGCATCAATACTGCACCCAGTCCGGTACCACAAGCATCCGTGTATACCGTCATCTCTTCATTCCCTTTAGGAATGACTAACACTGGCGCACGCGTCAACCTCTCTTTTAGACTCTTGAAGGCATCCTCACACACTCCGTCCCAGACGAAGGACTGATTCTTCTTAGTCAACTGAGTCAACGGTGCTGCTATCTTGGAGAAGTCCTGGATAAACTTACGATAATATCCAACTAATCCCAATAAACTTCTTACATCTGTTGCATTCTTGGGCGTAGGCCAATCCTGTACCGTAGCCACCTTCGCAGGGTCCACGGCAATACCACTCTCTGAAACAACATGACCCAAGAATCTCACTTCCCTTCTCCAAAAGTGACACTTGGAGAATTTCGCTTTCAATTGGTGTTTCCTCAACACCTCCATCACTATCCTCAAGTGTCCCTTGTGTTCCTCCTCTGTCCTTGAGTAAACAAGGATATCATCCACGAACACAAGAACAAACTTATTCAACTGATCTCTGAATACTCGATTCATGAGATCCACAAAGTAGGCTGGTGCATTGGTCAACCCAAACGGTATGACCAACCACTCAAAAAATCCAGACGGCGTCCTAAATGCCGTTTTCGGAACACTCTCATCCGCTACTCGTAGCTGATAAAATCCTGTCGCGAGGTCCAACTGGGAGAACACTCTAGCTCCTTCCAGCTGATCAAACAAATCATCTATCCGTGGTAGAGGATACTTATTCTTCCTCGTTACCTTATTCAACTCGCGATAGTCCACACACAAACGAAGGGAACCATCTGCCTTAGTGGCAAACACAACTGGTGCTCCCCACTCGGAGACACTCCTTCTAATAAATCCCTTCTTCAAAAGATTGCTGACTTGCACCCCGAGCTCTCGCTGCTCCCTTGGTGCCATACGACGAAGTTGCATCACTATAGGTCTGGCATTTTTCACTAAATCAATACGGAACTCAATCTCTCGGTGTGGTGGAAGCCCGGTCACCTCCTCGAAGACGTCCGGATACTGGCCAACCACGGGCACATTTGACAACTCATCCTGCAGGATGTCGAGGGAATTTACAAAACTAGCCATAACCCCATCACTAGGTAGGCTACCAAACACTACCCTCCGCCCATCATCCGCCCTCACTGTCACCAAAAAGCCCTCACAGTCCACCACCACCCCGTATCTTTGGAGCCAATCGACTCCCAATATAATGCCATACCCAATAAAGCCCAAAACAAAGCAATCACAAACAAACATACATCCATGACTCAGTAAGACCAAATTCCTGAAAATCATACTAAGGCTAGTCGAACCACCAATCGGGTTCGTCACAACCAATGGTCTATCGACTATCTCGGGTTCCAGTCCCAACCTATCTACCAGGTCACTAGATATGAAGGAACGGGAAGCCCCAGTATCAAACAAAACTCGAACTGGTACATCATAAATAGAAAGCATACCTTGAAGAACAACATTCTTTCCTTTCTCCGCCGCAGTTGGGGCATTCGACGAAGAAGGAACAGCATCAATAGCATATGCTTTCACAATCTGCTTCTCCTTAAGAGGTTGCGGACACTTATCCTTATGATGTCCCACTTGACCACAGTTGCAGCACTTCCTTTCCGCTGGCTTGGCCCGACATTCTTTAGCATAATGGCCCTTCTTACCACAGCTGAAGCACTCAACATCCTTCTTGCTCTTTTTCTGGCCACCTTTTGATTGGTCCTGCTTCCTCTTATTCTGAGAGTTATTCTTGCCTCCACCGCCTACTTGCGGCTTTGGCCCTTCTGCAGATGCAGCCTCAGTCTTTGACTTAGGGTAAAGACTCTCTGATCTCAAAGCTTTTCCCACAATCGATTCAAAAGTCTCATCGATGTGGTTGATAAGCCTTTCCCCCAAGTACCCATCCAAACCAGTAATGAACTTCTCATTCTTCTTCTCAGGAGTATCAATGAGGGACAGTCCATACTTCGACAAAGTGTCGAACTCAGCAATATAATCAGAAACTGCCCTTCTGTTCTGCTTGAGTTCCAAGAACCTCTTGAACAACACTGACTTCTGGGCAGCTGGAATAAACTTCTCGCTAAAGCGAGCCTTGTACTGATCCCAAGTAACCTGATCTTCTGCAGTAGCTGTTCTAATAGCATTCCACCAATTCATCGCTCGCCCTTGCAACTGACGAGACGCTAGCCTTCTCTTCATCGCATCCTCAAGACCCATGTCATCGAAGATACGGTCACAGCTATCCATCCAATCTTGAACATCTGTGGCCGACTCCGTTCCGTGGAACGACTTTCCACCAAGATTAGTGTAATCCTTGCACAACTTGGCAAAATCGACCCTAGGCGCCTGCACTACTGGACCAACACCAACTCCGGGATTGGGAACTGCCCCTTGCACTTCTCTAAGCATATCTCTCATGAGGTTAGTAAACATCGCCCTCATGTCAGCGGCATTTCCCTGGTTGGTCCCTCTACCAGCACCCCTCGTGTCTCGGCTCATCGTAAATCTGAAAAAGGGAAACGATTAACGACCCCATAGTGGTGCTAGTGCAGTGCGACTTCATTCTTATACTACTAATAGAATATATATATACATAGCTTTTGAAAACCAAAATAATCACAAATACGCGCTCTCATATACGTACTATCTCTCCCTGGTGTCTTTCCCTAGGTTAACTACGCAACCTAGAGCTCTGATACCAAGTGTGACGGCCCGCCCCGAACCAACCGACATTTACTCTAAAAGTTCGCTGTACACATGTCCAGTTAGCACGGAACGGGTCGCCAGAAGGAAAAGGAAGAAGGAAATGAACATATAAAGAACCTGTAGAATGTCTCACAGCGCATCGAACAAAATATAATAATACATACTTGACATAAAACAGGAGAGACAGTGCATAAGCTGAAAATCAGGACTAAACATCATAGCAGTGGAAATTCAGAATACAACTTATTACAACTTTCAAACTGTCTCAAAGCAAAAGTAAGATAAATGAGGTACACTACTAATGCCCAAGTAGCGACCACCAACGACACAGGGAGAAAGTGTATATATATATATCATACGTAGAAGCCTCCTGCCCGCCTCCGAATCAGCTACTCGCGCATCACCAGCTAACCTGTCTCTAGTATGCTCGTGTGAGCACCCAGAGTAATAAGAGGAGACATAAAACACTGGGTCATACATAAAGCCTGGTATGAGCGATAAGCATCTAAAGTGAACAATAACAGGTAGACTAGAAACATACCTAAACCTGGACCTGCAACCAAAGAGTTAGCACTACATACTGTACAACACTCTAAGGTACCATATCAAACAGTGTAAAGATACGGAGGTGGGGGAGGTGTGCATGTCATAATGATGGCAAACAATCAAGCATAGCATCCATCCTCACATCTCTCACTCAGTGCGTAAAGCATACGATATTCACCACTTCGATCACCCAACATACCTTGCTACGATCACTCTGCCCCATGAAGTCATAAATGGCTTCACTGCACTGATAACGTAGCCACAAATCCTTCGCTATGTCCACTTTGCCCCATGGAGTTATTCACCCCATCTGCGCTAGCTCATAGCCTTACCAATCCTTACTATGTCCACTTGCCCCATGGAGTTATTCACCCCATCTGCGCTGGCTCATTGTCTTACTACGCATCACCTTGCCCCTCAGGTCATAATGACCCTACTACACTGATAACGTAGTCTTGCTACCATCACATTGCCCCTCAGGTCATAATGACCCTACTGCACTGATAAGTAGCCATCCTTCATTTTTAGTGGTGAATCGAAGTTATGAACGTCGACAACTCCTTAGCACACGTCCCGCAGCAAAGTCTAACCATGAAGTGAACTCATTTGTTCCCAATTGGATCCTGAGCTCTAACTTCCCATATTGGACTACCTTTGCATCTCGGATTATTGGTCAATACTGGGTCGGGTCGGGTTCCCTTCAAGTTATCGGTTCGGATCGGGTATCCTGCGTTGCGTCAGTTCGGATCTTCTTCTATAACGGTTCGGGTCGGGTGTCCTCCATCAGGTCGGGTCGGGTCTCCTTCTGGTATGGTTCGGGTCGGGTCGGGTGTCATTCCCCTCCAGTTCGTGCTTCTGTTCCGATCCGTGGCCATGCTTCCTTTGCATGCTTCCGCTCCGATCCGCCTTCATACTTCCGCTCTGATCCGTCCTCCTTAATCCGCTCCGATCCCTACTCCCTAATCCGATCCGATCCCAGTTCAGCTAGCGTGGCCTTCCTTTTTGCCAATTTTCCCAAGTGTTGGGTTCCGATCCGATCGGATTCCTTGCTCAGTTCAACATATCTGATCCGAGCCCCCTATCCGATCTGATCCGAACCCTGCACTGTTTTCTGAAACTGTTCCAGCAAGTGTTTACGCCATTCGACGACGTTTTCGACCATTCTAACTATTGAAATCAATCACAAAGCATATCATACTGTCATAGCAACATGCAAAATCAACCACAAACATCAAAACATCAATATGATAGGTTAAAATGGATCAAACATACCCAAATTCCCATATTCCCCCCTTAAGCATGTTTAGGTGAAACTAATGATAGGATTAGCAAAACTTAACCAAATTAACCCAAATTCATATCAGAGGTCTAAAACATCATTTAAGAATTTATGAACATTTTTCCCGAATTTTATCATGCTTAAATTCGCTAATTAGCACTATTATCCTTAACTAGCCATAATTAGTGTAAAACTATGCAAATCACTCACCTTAGCCACAAATAAACTAAGATCTGAAATAATTCTCTGATTTGATGTGAATCTTAATGCCAAACAGCAGCTCCAATGTTGATTTGGTGTAGATCTTCCTTGATTAGGGGTTGCTAAGCTTAATCCTTGACCAAAAGATGATTTGGAGGTGATTTAGAGGTTGGAGGCCATTTTTAGGGTTCCTTGGTGATAAGTGGAGGCTAGAAAACTGAAATGGAATGATCCTTTATCTCATTTCAGCCTTCCCATAAACCTAATCTCGAAATGGGTTATGGGCCTACTCACTAATCACCCGGTTTGGCCCGGTTAAGCAGTTTTTCACCCTCCAAACCTTGTTTCATCCATATCTCCCAAACGGTAAGTCCGTTTGACTATTATGACCACTCTACGGAAAGGTAAACCATCAAACGAATCAAATGGAAGTGGTTTCAGGTCAAAATTCCTTTCCAATCAAAAGTTATGGCCAAAACAGTACCAACTAGGGGCAAAATAGTCATTTAGCAACCGACAAAAATCATAAGCATGGGAAATGACTCTAATGGATGTTTCCCAAAGTTACATGACCATACGACTTCACATGGGAAAGAAATAAATATTCTACAATCCTATGATGTGTAGAATACAGGTCATTACAAATTGTTATACCCAAAAATAAAGGACATGACATTTACATATAAAATTGAGTGGTGAAGTGTAAATTTAGAAAATACGATATGCTTAACCTGAGGTTGGATTGAGTTGTGACGTAAACCTGCCCGGACTCGCCCGGTTGTCCAGTAGTCACAACAATACCTATCCAATGTGGGTGGTTAAGCATTGAGCCCAATAAGGACCCGAGGTTAGACTGAGCTACGGTGTAAACCTGCCTGGAACCAACCGGCAAATCCAGTAACCGTAGCGATATCTGTCTAATGTGAGTGGTCGGTGCTTTAAGAGGCTAAGGATAGATGGTAGGGTTAAGTCGACTGAAAACACTTAACCAAATTCAACATGTTAACAAGAATTGATGGGTGAGGTTAGATAAATACAGACACTTAACCAATTAACATGTTTGACAAGAAAACCCTAGTGACAAGGGACCCGTTTCAGCAGTAACCCAAGTTAGGTATCATGGTACCCTGAAACTAGGCAGGGTGGGGCACGATTACTGGGCTGATTGTAAGCGGTCAAACAACGGCAGCGATGGGTGCACAGTGTGGGTTCTAACGGGGTGCGGGCGTGCACACACTCCGGATCAAACAAACAAGGCACTGGGGGCACCAGTAGTATAACCTATGTCTTCAAGAAATTGTGTCGGGGCCACCGCCATGGGTCTGGATACACCCCATGGTGGGACCAGCATAGGTATCTACAATTCTTGGGGGAGCCGTATAACACATAAGCGAGTAGGAGCCGATCTTTAGAAAAACAGAAAGGATCACTTCACCCTCAGCATGGGGTGCCAGATAAAATAAGTTCTAGTAGGTGCAGAGATATAGTGTGGGTGCGATAGTATATTCGATTCTCAACTACACTTCCTTAGTTATGGTACTTTCCTGTTTTCAGTTTATATCTATCATGCCCCTTTCTTATTCACATACTAAAGAGTCACTAGATTTACTCACGCTTTATGTCTGACTCTATTTTCTTTTCGTCTTCTTTTCTTTCGTTTCCCCCTCCCCCAGGTCCACAGGGAGGAAACAACCCAGCTTAGTCAGACTCTTTGCAAGCTTCAAGACAGCAGATGTATGGTTTGGGATCTCTTTTGCTAGGATCATGGATTTGGATATCACTATGGGGATTTTGCTACTTTATTTATGTTTTATGCTTCTTTAATAATCAAGACAGCAATGAGGATGTAATGTTTCTTTTTGAAGTATTATGAGACAATTATGGGAATGTTTTGTATGAACACGTATCTATGAAATAAAAGTCAGTTGTTTTCCGTTGTTTAAAATATATGTGTTTATATCTGTCTTGTGTTTATCTGTGACTTATACTTAACAAACCTCCACCAAAATTAGGGCATTCCCTTTGTGAGTGACCGTAACGGAGGTTGGGTGTTTCAGGTACTATATACGATACTGACGTATGTTATACAACAAAAATCATACGGGCTCATAGCGGAAATTGGGTTTCCAACAATGACCAGGCAAAAGAACTTCCTTCTGAACCAAATTTTGAACACCTCTAGAGGGATGTCCGAGGATCAACTCATGCTCCTCATGCCAACACAAGGTCGGGTTACCTCTGTAACTAGGTAACTTAGAGTCTCCTGAGTATGTCATCTCCCAGTCGTTACTAACATCTCCAAGCCTGCGCCAACAACAACCACAAAAGCAGATGTTTTTACCACATAGGTTAATACCTGGGCTCCATACCATAGTAAAACTTTCATCTAGAAGGAGACAACAACCCATAACCTTGTTGCATTTCTTCCTGATTTTGCCATTCACCAGGTTGTGAAGCTTGTCGAGGTCCCGATATACACAAAGCTACGCTTAAATAAGCCATGCTTTGATCATCCATAGCTCATCACATAACTTAAGTATGCCACATTGTCCATTCACAATGCATCACCGATTTCTATCAATATATAACCTCTAAGCTTGTACGTCTTAGAGAAGGGTGTTAAGCAAAAGAATAAATTCTCCGCCAACAAACATATATATATTTAACAGAGATCAGTGCTACGCAGTCAATTACAATGTCAGACTCACAATCCGTACAAGTCCATTCTAGGTCTAAACAAAACCACAATCTGGAATTCCTTCACATACGTTCGGGCCTTACCACTTAGCCTAAATAAAATCCATCTGCGAATGGGAGCCAACCATTCGAGACATTCAACAAGTCGTCCTTACGATATGAAGGGTCCCGGTCTTCAATGCCATCTTCAATATCTCCAACTGCTCGAAAACATCGTACTATTACTTAGAATGGTTTTCGGACATACATCTGATCCCGGTCTTTCCAAATAATAAGCGCAATTTAAAAAAAACACAATTATGGAACACACAGGCTTTCAACCAATCTCTTTCTGTCTTGGATTTGTTAAATTAAACTTCTTTAAATCCATTCTCAAATTACAACAAAATAAGTATTTAACCTTTCTCTTTTAAAACGCATCCCTTATATCAAAGACAATTTAGTCTCAAAGCCTTAATTAATTTTCCATTTGATAACTCGTTATCCAAAACCTAGTTTCTTTTGAAAATCTTACCCTAAATTTCAACCATAGTTTCCAATTAAATCGGTTTCCCAACATTCAATTCGGTAATCTTAACTAAAAGATTATACTTCCTTCCCAATTCCTTATTTTTTTATTTCCTTAAATCAAAGATTTGATTAAATCTCCAAATTACAATATGAATTTCCAAAACTCAATCTCATTGGGTTTCAAGAATGACATTATTGAAGATATGATTCACGACAAAACCCAAATCAATCGATATTGAACATAAATTACACAGAAATTGTACCTACTTATATTCGATATCAATTCTCATAATCAATGAATACTATAAGTGGAATAATGATATAGTAATAATATCTTAAAAATTCCTCAAATAGTATTCGTTTACACCACAAAGTTTCGTATCAAATATCCGAAGATTATTTCTATCCAACTTATCTCAATCAAATTAAGAAACTCGTATCCTAATTAAAAGATTTATCGAACTCTTTGATATTAGATTTGGATAGAAATATCATCGACTTATCCTCAGTATTAATCTTTGTATCCAACTTACACTATAAGCGGAATAATAGTGAACTACCTTTATAATTCCTCAACTAGTAAGAGTCATCATCTACTGGATTATCATTAAACATCCAAAGATTTATGTAACAACCCAAATTTTTAGAACCAATTTAATTTTTTTATTTTAGCTATTTTAATGGATTTTTAATATTTAAAATGATTTATTTTAAATAATAACGATTTAAAATTTATTTAAATCGAAGTTAGAACGTGTAAATCTATTTTCATTATAAATAGAGTTTTAAATGGCACGGTAGTTTGAAAATTTGATTTTAATTTTAAAATGAAAGTACAAAATTCAATATAAATCAAATTTCAGTAAAACCTGAAATATTTAAATCTGTTTAATTAGATATTTATAACAAATACGAAAAATTCATATTTCATAATATAAATTGAAAGTTATGTCCAGTTTAAAATTTAGAATACTCGTTATAGAATTTATATATATATTTTAAATAATATATAGCCTATATAAATAGCCATTTTGCAAACGACCTCTATTTTCGATGAAACCACTTTTATTGGATTCGGAATGTCAAATTATAGCTAGATTCCAATTTTCGTAATTTTTGGAATTAATATGTAAGCACAGTAAATTTAAACTTGTTTTCAATTTAAATTTAAATTTAATCGACTAGTTAAAAAGGCCATATTTCAAACGGTCTCCAAATTCGACGAAATTAGTTTTGTTGAAACCGTATTTGAAAAGCTTAGCGAGAATTTTAAATTTCGTAATTTTTGGAGCTAGTAAGCGGTCGTGCACAATAAATTGTGAATCGATCAGCCATTTAAGCCAGAAAAAAGGCTTTTTGACAAACGGACTCGAAATTCGACGAAACCAGTTTTATTGTGACCGTACCGTCAAGACATAGCTGCGTGTCAATTTTCGTCGCCAACGGAGTACATGTGTGACTGTGGCATCGATGACTATCGATCGGGGACAGCGTAAGCTAGAGAATTAATAAAATAACGAACCCCATACTATGTAACATCAACTCCACCTCCTAAATTCTCATTAATTCCTCCTCCCTCAAAATTGCAGCAGCCACCCCCGTAAAATTTCCGAAAAGTCCCTGAAAACAAAAATGTTTATATCTCTCAATCCACCAACATTTATCCCGAACGGTTTCTGGGTTTTGTGGACCATGTTGGCCTTTAGCTACCACAAAAATTTGGAGACCTATCATTGCACGGATTTGGAGAAATCGACGGTCAAATGCAAAAAATGGGTTTAGGTTTTGGCAAAATTCTGATCAATCCAAGGGGTATTTGATAGTGGCACCAAAGAGAAACTTGTAGATGAGAGGAGGGGCTACAACATTGCTTTAGGGTGTTTGGTCTGAAAGTGCTTATGGTGGTCGAAATCTCGAGTTCAACGTCGAATTGTTTTCAGACGAGCCTCGGTTCGATTTTTGTCCAATTGACGGCGAACAGATGCAATTCAGGCGATGGTACCTAAAGGTGGTCGGAGCGTGGCGACGAGATGCGTCGAACCCGGGAGGTGCGCGATCATGGTGGTCAATGGTGGCGGAGAATTTTCCGCTGAACGCGATTTGGGGCCAAATCGTTTTCAGGTGTACTAGCATCGAATCAGGGGTGGCGGCTGGCACTGGAGGGATGTTGTAGACCGGCGACGTTGGTGGTGGGCCCAGGTCGACCTCCGGTGGCTTGACGGTGGTGGTACGAGCAAGGGTCAAGGGGGAACGACGGTTGAAGGTGAAAGTTTAAAATTTATTTTAAATTTTTACATTCAAACTTCATAATTAATAACTTTTAGTATCGAACTCTGATTTGCATGAATCTGGATCCGTTGTGATCGTGGAGTCGACAGCTTCACAACAAGACTAACTGGGTCCAATTTGGAACAAGTTGCAATTTGAGGCAAGTACAAACCATACGATACCACAATCACCAGTTAAAGACTAACGAAGTGGATCCTAATGTGAGAACTCCTTCTCACTCAAATTATTTTATAGTTAAATATATACTAGGTTGCAAACAGGGCTTAGTAGCCCCTGACACTATTTATTTGTACAAGCCATGGTTGTTTGTCTGGATTGTATTAGGAAAATTGACTATATTGTGGTTATGAGTTGTATTGTGGTTTTGTGATTGATTGGATTGGTTGTGTATGGCGCGAGCCAGTATCAGGAGAGGGGTAATGCTAGACATTACTCCGGTTATAATATCGCGCCGTTATAATGCCCAAATTTCCTAAAATAAAATGCGTTTAATAAAAATATCATTTTTATTGTGTGAATGAACTATTAAAAATAGTCAAGTGTTGAAATAAATATTTTAACCGTTAAAAATATAATTTTTAATGTATATATGAACGGCATAAAATTCTCCTGAAATCAAAATAAATATTCATTTGCAAATCGGACGATTTGTTTATGTACACCCATTTAACTAATGTGGATTGGGACGATAAATTTTACACATCACCCAACTGCACAAATAAAAAGTTGTGTTTGTTGATTGAAACCGCACACGGGTATTGGGATGATATTGGACGTACACTAATCCCAATTGTTTAGTTGTATGTCAATCGATTGGTTGACAGGCTGTTGTAAGCGTTAATTATGTATATTTTGTGCTTATGCAGTTGTGTAATGCACTCTGGATGATGGATGATTGTTTATCATTGTTGTTGTATACATGTGATGTATGAAATCCATATAAATAACATTATATGGTAATTCACTGTGTGATTCCGATTTAGGAATAACGATTATTTTGAAATAATGAATATTTTAAAATAATATTCAGTAAAGGAATAAAATGTGAATTTGATGTCCGATTTTGGATGGACATGAAAATATTAAAATGTGTGAAGCCATATTGACTAGATACGTGATTTTTTGATGCGAACAATTTTTATATCAATTTTATTCATTTTTATAATTAGTATCGAAAAGGAAATGATTTCAAAATCCGATATTCTGAAAATATTATCATTTAAATATTATAATGATATGGAATATTCAATTTTGGTATGGAAGTGGGAATCATTTTTAAAACGAATTTATAAAATATGTTTGAACGAAATATATAATATAATATATATATATATATATATATATATTAATGGATTGAACAGAACGCGCCGCGCTGCGACCGTTCGCAAATTTCAACCATTGACTTCGAATTGACATTACGGAAAATCCGACCGTCGAATTCTCCTAAAACCAAAACCGTTAGGTTCGTATCGAAAAGGGATTTCCAATGGATATAAGAGATTTGAAATATAACAGTTGGATTTGGAATTATGTCCAAATCAAATTTGGAAAAGGTCACTATGGATGCAGTTCGGTGGCCGTTATTGGAAACCGACTATACGGGCTTTGATAAAATTATTAAAATTATTAATAATTTTTGTAAAATCAAAAGAAATGATTTAGAAAGAAATTGGATGAAAAATTCCATGTTTGTAAAGATAAAAATATGTTTTTATCAAAATGAACTAATTAATAACTAGAATGAGAATCCAATGTTTTTGAATAAATAAATTGGGTTTGTGAATGTTTTTAATCTAACTAGAATTTTCCAATGTTAAATTGGAATGGATTTGAATAGAAATCATCTTCGGAATATTTCGATATTTGATAGATGTATATCGTTATTCCCCATACGATATGTGTTTATTTCTGAATTTGATATTGAATACAAGCCGATATAATTTCTGTTCGAATCCTTATATTTGATATCAAATTGGATTTTGTGTTTGTCGTGAACGGTATCTTAAATAACACTGTTCTCAAACCCCATGTGAAAAGAATAAATTTTTTAATTAAGATTATTAGAGTTTCAAGTTATATTAAGTAATTGGAATAAAATGGAATGTGATTTTGGGTTTATTGTGAACTGTGTTTTGAACGACATTTGTTCTTTAACCCAAATTAATAGTGAAATGTGATTTGGAATTTATAAATCTTTTATTGAGATTTAATGGAAATTTTCCAAAATAAAGTTTTCCAATTTAATAAAATAAATTGGAATGGAATGGAATTCGATTTGGCAATGATCGAAGTGAGCTTCTGTGGAGGAATACTGTTAATATATATGGAATTTAAAAGGCTTTGTCGTTATTCCATTTATATTATTAGTCGGATACAGAAATTGATATCGGTTATATATTGATTTGTTTTCCGTGTAGATTCCATAATTAATGGGATGTGATTTTGGGTTTATCGTGAATTGTGTTTTAAATAATATTGGTTCTTTAACCCAATTAAAAGCAGGATTAATTTCCAGAAAGAGGAATAATCATTAAGTAATGATTTTTGTAGTTAAAACCGAACTGGAGTTTTAATGAATCTTTAATTAGATTGAAATTTCAATGTGATAATTTAAATTATCAGATTTGGGGAATGATCGAGAATGGAGTATCACCAGTTTTTCTTTAAGCGATAGTTAAATCTTTAATTAAATTTGAACGTGAAAAGGTAATTAATTTTCATCTATAACACCGTGGGTGTTAGATATGGAGTACTATAAGTTTGCTCCATGGGATGAATAGGTTGGGTTTGGGAAATAAAACACATGATTACTTCAGTAAGGTACGCTAATCCCGACTAGTATAGAAAACCTTAATTTGGTTTAAATTTTGAAAAGAATATTTTAATAAAAGAATATTATGGATTGGAATGACGCGTATGTTGTGTTTTTATAGCACTTGTTTATACGATACGCGAATTATTCGAAAAGGCTGGGTTTATACCCATTTTGAATAATTGATTCCACGATAAGTCGACGATGAAGACGGTGGTCGAAGACCGGAGATCTTCACATCGTTTGGATGATTAATGATGTTCTGATTGGGTTGTACACCCAGGACAAGGTAATAAGTGGTTATCTTCCCGACGTACTTGGTGATCGACGTATTATGCGAGGACCTCTCTCATGTATTGGAAATATTGGAGGAGGAATAAGGTGCCTCCGGTTTCGTTCAGACCTAGAACGGACTTGCAAATGGATGGTATGTCTATAATTGTATTCCTTTATACTATATTCGTTGATCTCTGCTAAATATATATATATATATCTATTTGGTTGTGGAGAATTTATTCTCTTGCTTAACACCCTTCTCTGAGATGTATGAGTTTAGAGATTATATATTACTGGAAATCAGTGGTACTGTATGGAGTGACAGTGTGGCGTGATGAGTGGCATGTGATCTAGGCTTTTGTTGAAAAGCAGGGCCTCGTGGTTGATGATCAAAGCATGGCTTTAAATAGCATACTTTGTGTGTAGCGTTAATTCGCGTGCCTCACACCCCGGTATGAACCAGAAACGGGATAGGATCCCAGTGAGGACATGCGTTTCCTTCTAGTTAGGAGTGGTTTCATGGTATGGAGCCTATACATTTTACTTATGTTCATGATGGAAAGCGAGGTACCTCGGATATACCGGTCACTACGGGGCCGATGGATGGGATGGTCGATATACTGACTAGACTTACGCCACATAGGGCGGGGAAACGTATTGCTCAGGAATTATAATCCACAAATGCAAGGGTGGACCAGGCCGGGCGCACAACGTGCAGTTGCGGCTGAATCCTGAGACACGGGCTAGAGCATCTTGAATTAGGTAAGGACGATCCCTTGCCTTGGTTCATGATGGAAATCCAACTTCCGATACGACATCATGCAGTTTTAATTGTAGAACTAGTATGGCGACATGATATATGGTACCCATGCCGTATATGATTGATACACTTATATTTGAAGTTGTTCTTAGCACTATGCATTATAGTATTAAATGATTTGTTTTAAATGTACCAAGCATGTTTGGCTATTATAAGGGAAACTCTATCCTCTGGCTTGCGTTGCATTGTGTGATGAGACTTGTGTCTTATAATAGCTTCATATTTCAAAAAGCATTGCTGTTATCCACAAAATATGGTAAGGCATACCCGGTCGGTATGATTAGTAGAGCAGACCGATCGGTCGAAGGGAATACAATGAAGCATAATCCACTAGGGTAACGCTGGTCGGTTAGAAAATGAGAATACCGAATAGTTCGATAGCAGTGATACCGATTGGACTGAAACCAAGCACACCGATTGGATGGTTACAAGTCCAAAGTGAAACAGTCCTATGTGAAGAGGAAGGAAAACAAACCAACCGTTCGAATAGGATCCACAAGAACCGGTCAGCCCCTCTGAAGCAGTGTGTTTGGTTCCAACAATGTGCCTACAGGTTCAGGGACAAACGAACGACCGGTTCTAATACGAAGTCCAAGTCAGTTTGTCTACACGAAGAAAGAAATAAAACACATCTACCGATCGGCTGTGATCTGTAGGCACCGGCTAGCCTCCTTTCGCTGATCGGTCAAAGGAAAGATGACCGGTCAGGTATAGAGTAAATAATGCGACAGGCCGCTTACACAAGGAGGAAAAGGAGCGGCACCGATTGGCCAAGCATGTTTCCTACTGATCGGACTCCCAGACAACTATTGCTAGCCTTGCTTCTGGACAACTGTCGCCTGGCCGGCCGGTGGCAATTCCATAAATAAAGGATGACCGACCGGTGACCCTAGAGGATATATCCCACCATTTCTCCACTCCTATAAATAGAGGTCCAAACCCCCGTTAATGGGGGACGAGTTCTATGACCCCGAAGTGCTGCCAAACTACATTCTCAACATTTACTTAGCAATTTCTTCATCTCCAATCACTCAAAGAGGAAGATTCAATTCCAAATCCATCAAAGCGCATATGAAAATCTAGATTCAATCCATCATCAAGCTCAATTGAAGACTTTTCATCATTTTTCCTTAATTGATTTCTGAGAGAGTGTGAGGATGAATGTAATTGAGGCATGTGCTTGCCTTGTAATTCTACATGAGATAATAGAATTAATGTTAAAAGTGGACGTAGATCACAATTGATTGAACCACTTCAAATTTCGTATCTCCTTTCTTGCTTTTCTCTATTGATCGGTTTCACACTTTGTATCATTAAGCATTTAGAGAAGTACTCCGAGTACACTTGGTGTTTGTGCCATTTTTGACGCAAACATTTGGCACCCACCATGGGGCTAATTCAATAATCCGTTCTCTCATCCTCTCTCGCAAGGTCCAATACCTTGCGTTGAAAGTCCTCAAACCCGTTCCACTACCGTCTGATCCTATTCGCCATTAAAGCAATGGGCAAGCCAGGAAGACCACCGAACAAGGTCGGCAACCAAAATGCCGAAAATGGTGAGAATGCCGCTCATAACGAGCATGAGACCACTCCTCCTACCAATCGGTTTGAACGTGGAGAAACTTCAAACGCCGGGGAAGCAATAACGAGGAGGGAACTTCATGAAGTGGCGACCGGCTTGGCAAACCAAATGGATGTTGCAAACAAAACCATGATGAAGAGAATTGAGGCAATGCTAGCTGCACAGACCGCCACGACCAAGGTTACCAAAAAATCCGCCCAGGGAAACTCCTTTCAAATCCCGCGCATGGAAAACGCCGGATTCTCTTCTTCAAGCCCAAGCCGGGAAGATTCTATCCAAGACATGACAAATCCTAACGGTAAGCAAACAAAATTGCCTACCCACAATCCTTCTGACAAAGCGACTTCCCAACAAGTGCTTTGATTTCGCCAAAGGGGCACCTCTCCAAGCGGGAGGGTCCAGACCCCGAAACTCAAACCCTGACCGTCCGCTTAGGCAGACATTTGGTAAGGAGGACGGCGTTCGTCCCGCGGATCAACACAATGAGGAAGAACGTATATCAGAGACGATCCACCGAATCATAGAGAAGGGGTTGAAGAAGCAGAATGATGAGAAGGAATGTGGTTTTTCTCCCACAAAGACTCTACTAACTGAAAGGATAAAGATGGCACCATATCCGACTAAGTTCAAGCCATCGGCAGTCCAAGCTTACAACGGAACAACCGATCCTGTAACACCCTACCTCCATTAAGGTCACTCACAAAGGGAATGCCTTAACTTTAGTAGAGCGTTGTCAGTGTATAGAACAAAAAATAAACAAGACAGACACATATATTGGTACTTGGAAAATAAAATAAAAACAACTTTTATTGCAGCGGAGAAAATAGTTTGGTTACATCATGTCACAAAAACCAACTACAAAACCAAATAAACTTATTATCCATCTTCACAAATAAGTTTTTTGAGTACATAAAAAAGATATAACCCCAACATAAATAGCCATAAAAAGATAAGCTGAACTTTATTTCAGCAATCCAAGCACTTCCAAAAGAGGGAGATAAAGCGATCCAAGTCAAGCTCCACTAGTACTAGTCCCATCCTGAGCACCTGGGGAGGGGAAAGGAAGAAAATAGGTGGAAACAAAGGGAGTCAGACATAAAGTCTGGCGAGTCCGATAACTTTAACAATATAATCATTAAAGTAACTAGGGTAAGACATAAACTGGTAAATAAGGAAATGAATGTGAAACAACTGGCATGACAAAGCAAACAGGATAAAAAAGATAACGTTAAATGCGCACCTAATCACTATAGGATAATTACTACACTGCACCACACCAGTCACCCTTAAAAGTTGATCCTACCTACTGAACTTAGTAATCATAATAGCAGTTTCGTGTACCCCTAGCTGTCTACATAAATGTCGCCTTCCCTTATCTCCACTAGGTGTACCCACTACCCTCATGTGATCGGCTCACTAACTCGTAGATACCCGTGATGGTCCCGCAGTGGAGTGTATCATTCCCCAAAGAGGCAACCCGATACAACTAAAGATGCACGACTTATACCTACACGATGCAACAATGTCTTACCTACCAGCCCGGGACCACGCACGCACATGATCCCGTTGGACTTGCGTTGCCACCGCTAACCCGTTTTGACCTCTTACAATCAAACCCAGTATGTGTGTCCCGTCCTCGACTTGGGTCGAGCTCACAAAGATACTTAATGGGCTACTGGTCAGAAAAGGGCCCCCATACTTGACTCAAGCTTTCCACCTATGCTTGGTCCCCACTAAAATTTCCCACTTAACCCCATCTTATTCATGTCCACTTAAATGTTTCAATTTGGTTAAGTGTTTCTATTCGCATTTCCACATGTCACCCACTTAACCCCCATGTCCCACTACATGTTTATTTTGGTTAAGTGTTACTTAATTCATTCTAACCGTAACCCTGTAGGACCTCTCAAATTAGGCTACCCTTTATGGCTGCTGGATTTGCCGGGCGGGTCCGAGCAGTCTTACACCACAAATGAGCCTAACCCCGTGTCCGTACAATTGTTACGCATTTAATTTGGGCCTATGACATCTCACATTAGACTACCGTTTGTGGTTGCTGGATTTGTCGGGCGGGTCCGGGCAGTCTTACACCACAAACGAGTCCAACCTCGTGTCTTAGGCATTGATTATTATACATAATCCTTTTACCCCAATTTGAATTAATATCCCTATTCAAATTTGTCAACATATTCCAAATTTACTTATGTCCATAATTGTCATCTAAATTATGTCCATATATTGCAGGTATACAAATTATACCAACTAATGTCTCCAATTAATTATATGCCTTTTAAGGCCATTACATGCCAATCCACAATTATGTGTATATTCAATATTTCCCCATAATCCCCGCGTCGTTCGTTCGCTTAACATAAAATATATATGACAGACTAGCAAATAGTCTAACATATAAAAAGGGAAGAAACATCACAACTTGCATAACACATAAAAAAGACATAAACTTGCATAGCCAACACTTGCATAAACGGTGTACTGTCATGGATCTAAATATAGACCTAAACATAAAGGTGTGAACTTGCATATATAAATATGGTTTTCACCCCAAACTTTTATAGGCAATAGTCACAAACTAGCATAAACTATGTATGTCATAGGTCCAAACATAAAGGTGTGAACTTGCATATATAAATCCAATTACTACCTAAACTTGCATACAGCCATTTTACTTGATTCACCTGTAAACTTGTGTACTATCCACATAAAAACTTACATATAAGTTTACACCCATACTTGCATATAAATAGACAAGTTAACCATAACACAAGTTAACCAAAACTAGCATATGAGTCAACATCATGAACAACTAGCATATTCACAAAATAGACAATATCACATTTTCCAATGATTCACAAACATAGTCTTATAACCTGAATTACAACTTAACCTAATTAACTTGTTAATTATCTTATTAAAGAAATCGAACTCACAACTTAAAGAAGGTCTTGAGTTCTGGGATCTGTATTCTGAAGTTGAATTAGCTTGCCTTTGATGAAGATAAATTCGTTGTTGTTGTTATAGACTTGAATTGAATTGAATTGAGTTTCTTTACTTTGCTTCTTATTGGTGGCGGCTACTCTAGGTTGCGGAGTGACAGCATGACGGCCATGGATTTAATTTTGATTAGGTTTAGGGTTGAGTCTACATATGTTTATATAGAGTTTAAAATTAATTTAGGCCATCCGATCAACACAAGAGCAACCTGAACCATCCAAACAGCCACCTCAGCCCTAGTGACTCAGCAGCAGGTCAGAACTGGGCTTAATACAAATCTTCCCGAGGTGGGTGGGTCGACCCCCAGGTCGCCCCTAGGTCGACCCCCAGGTCGATCTATGGGGTAGGTCGAAACAAGGTCGACCCCCCGGTCGACCTGGCCTAGGCAGGAAATTTTCCTGCCCAGTTCTGAGTTTAAACTCGAATCTGAATTAAATTTGAATTTTTTGGAAACTTCCGATAGCTATAACTTCTTCATACGAAGTCCAATTCACGCAAACTCGGACTCTATCTCAACCAGAATTCCGAGACGAACACAATGGCGTAACCCGTTTCCCTTAATTCTCAAATTTAAAATTAAGTATTCTTCAATTCGTTACTTAAGGTTACAGAAATACGGGGTGTTACATTCTCCCCTCCTTAAAGGATTTCGACCCCGAAATCTTCAAAGTCAAGAAGAATGTATATCCTACCATCCAATCATCCATCTACTCAACCACCAAACACAGGCATCCATTGTCCTTAAAAGACTTCTAATGCTTTCATGTTTGTATTCACAGTGTGTGTACATGTCCTTATCTAATGCAAAATCAGGCGGTCCACTGATTCAGTTGACCTCCTTAATGCAAATCATGATAGTGCCATGCGTCCATTATGTATGCAAAAGAATCCTAATGATACATATTATTTCTACATGCGTGCACAATCATTCATCTGAATGCAACATCCATATGATAATACAACCATTATACATCCATTAACCTTAATAAGCACACATATTCATATGCAATATGAAAGTGATTGAGCCGATCTAGTGCCTAATTTGTGTGTTCATGCATCCACGAGCAACCACTAGCAAACACTTGCATCCACTAGCATTCATCAATCATAACATGTTTCAAACACATGTTTACATCCATTGGTTTCTTACTAAGGATAAAGAATGTGACCGAGGAGATACACTAAAATGGTAGATATAAGCTTGTATAAACTTAAGGAAAAAGGGTTCAAAGATGTACCCTAAAAAAGAAAAGGATAGACCGCATGTATTTTGGCCTCAGTATCCCAAGTCGCGTCTTCCTCGGCATTGCTCCATTGAACTTTAACAAGCTTGACTTCACGGTTGTGTAGCCTTTTGACTTATGTCCCCAAGATACGAGTTGGAACTCTCCTCACAGTCGCTTCTCGTTCCACTTCGACTTCCTCTAGTATGCTTGGCTCCACAACTTCTGCAGACTCATGTAAGCACTTTCGTAGCTGAGAGACATGAAAAACATTATGAATTCCATCCAGTCTTTCGGGTAGCTCGACTCTATAAGCCATCATCCCAATCGTTTCAATGATAGGGAATGGTCCTACAAATCGTGGTGCCAACTTTCCTACGGACCCAAAGCGAATGACATTCCTCAAAGGAAATACTTTAAGGAACACCTTGTCCCCAACCTCAAACTCAAGGTCAGTCTTTCTCTTGTCTGCGTAGGATTTCTTTCTATCTTGGGCAGTCTTCATTCTTCTTCGTATCAAGTCCACCTTCTCTGAAGTCTCTCTAATCATATCTGGTTCAAGTATAAGCTTAACTGTGGACTCCCACCAACAAGTTGGTGATCGACATGGTCTACCATATAAAGCTTCGAAGGGTGCCATGCCTATGGTGACTTGGTAGCTATTATTGTAAGCGAATTCCACCAAAGGGAGATGATCCTCCCAAGTTCCTCCAAAGTCAAGAATGCGCAGTCTCAAAAGATCTTCCAATACTCTGTTCACCCTTTCCGTCTGACCATCGATTTGAGGGTGATAGGTCGTGCTTAAACATAGCTGTGTGCCTACAGCCTCTTGCAAACTTCTCCAAAACTCGCTCGTAAAGAAAAGGTCTCGATCATTCACTATGATGGAGGGTATCCCATGGAGTCGAACTATCTCCTTAAGATAAATAGATGCTAATAATGAGGCAGTCCTCCTACTCTTGACAGGTATAAAGTGAGCGCTTTTTGTGAGCCTGTCCACTATTACCCAAATACCGGTATTGCCCCTTCTTGACCTAGGTAACCCGTTAACAAAGTCCATCGAGATGCTATCCCATTTCCATTGCGGGACCTCTAGAGAATGAAGAAGACCACCAGGCTTCTTCTGCTCCGCCTTGACTTGTTGGCATATCATGCACTTAGAAACAAATTCAGCTAAATCCCTCTTCATGCCATTCCAAAAGAAAACTCTTTTGATGTGTTTATACATCTTGTCCCTACCTGGGTGGATGGTCAACTTGGAATGATGCGCTTCTTCGAGAACCTTCTTCACCAAATCCCTTACTTATGGGATGCATAGCCTCCCATCCCATCTCAACCAACCCATATCATCGGTGGAGTATCTATCGAGGTGACTAGAAGTCTCACCCCTAATTAGCTTATCTATCACATCAACTAGCTGAGGGTCTTCACGTTGCGTGGTTCCTATTAAGTCCAACAAAGTAGGCCGCACCTCTAGCATTGCCATCAAGCCAGTCACATAATCAACAGAGGGTCTAAAGTCAAAATTTGCTATGTACTCCAAACTTTGCCCTTCTACAAAGAGATGACTTAAGGTCAGCTTCTTTCTACTCAAGGCATCTGCCACTACATTGCCCTTTCCCGGAGTATAGGAAATCTCAAAATCATATGAGGCAAGAAACTCCATCCATCTTTGCTGCCTTAGATTGAGGTCTTTCTGCGAGAAAAGGTACTTCAATGATTTATGGTCAGTATACAATTCAAATTTCTTACCTAAGAGATAATGGCGCCAAGACTTAAGTGCAAAAACGATGGCAGCCAATTCTAGATCGTGGGTTGGGTAGTTTTTCTCGTGCACTTTCAATTGCCATCCACCATAAGCTACTACCTTCCCCTCTTGCATTAGGACAACGCCTAGTCCCATACCGCATGAATTTGTGTATACTGTAAACATCTTGCTCCCATCAGGCAATGTCAAAACTGGGGCTGTTGTCAGAGCCTTCTTCAAATGTTGGAAAGCGATATCGCAATCCAAATCCAAAGTGAAAGTCAGGTTCTTCTTCGTTAACCTTGTAAGTGGAGCTGAGATTTTCGCAAAGTCTTTGATGAACTTCCGATAAAAGCCTGCTAGCCCAAGAAAACTTCAGACGTCGGTTGCATTCCTCGGGACCTTCCAATCTTGTACCGCAACTACTTTCGCGGGGTCCACAGCTTACCCCTCTTTGGACACCACATGTCAAGAAATCTTACTTCTTCTCTCCAGAAGTGGCACTTGGAGAATTTGGCTTTCAACTGATGTGCACGGAGAGTATCCGTGACTTCCCTTAAATGCAAAGCACGCTCTTCCTCATTCTTCGAAAAGATCAAAATGTCGTCTACGAAGACCACCACAAGTTTATTAAGGAGTTCCCGGAACACCCTACTCATCAAATCAACGAAATAAGCAGGTGCGTTTTTCAGGCCGAAAGGCATGACAAGCCATTCGAAGAAACCGTCCGGGGTTCTGAATGCGGTCTTATCAGTACTATCTTCAGCCACTCTTAACTGATGAAACCCGGTAGCCAGATCTAATTGGGAGAAAAACGATGCACCTACAAGCTGATCGAACAAATCGTCTATTCTAGGAAGTGGGTGTCTATTCTTCTTGGTCAGCTTGTTTAGCTCCCTATAATCAACGCACAGGCAAAGTGATCGTCCGCTTTGGTTGCGAACACTATTGGAGCACCGCATTCATAAATACTCCACCTTATAAATCCCTTTTCTAGCAGCTCTTTAACTTGCTTCCTGAGCTCCTTTCTCTCCCTTGGAGCCATGTGTCTAACGGGTAAAGCAACGGGTTTTGCGTTATCAACGAGGTATATGCGGAAGTCTATCTCCCACTTCGGAGGCGAGCCCTCTACCTCCTTAAAGACATCCAAATATTCACGGACCACTCAAACAGACTGCAAATTCTCAACAGACGCGTCAAGCGATTCTAGATAACTTAGTATAACAGAATTCATGAGATTACAAGAATTTTCGTGAGTGTTACCGAGACGAGTCATGATCCTAACCGCTTTTTTTTCACAATCTAGGATGGAACCATTAGTGGATAACCAATCCATGCCTAGAATTAACCCATATCCCGTGAAGCCTAAAACATAAGTATCACATCTAAACCCAACGCTAAGTATAGAAATTGCCAAATCCAAACAAATCATCGACAAATAAGATGAGCCCCCAATTGGATTTGAAACAACTAAGGGATCCTCTACTATACTGGTGTCTAGGTGCAGTGTTTCAACTAAAGCAGTAGATATAAAAGAATTCGATGCGCCAGAATCAAAGAGTGTGTGAACAGGATGATCAAAAAGATAAAATAAACTTTCAATGGAAATAGTTCTACCTCGTTCTTGCAGTGGGGCCATGAGAGCCTGAACCTGCCCCCTTGCCTGCTCTGGTGCTATGAAAACCTGAACCTGCCCTCCAAAAGTAGACCCTACCCTCTGCCCTTTCCTCGGGCAGTCCTTAATCAGACTCCTGCCTCGCCACAGTGGAAACAACCAGTCTTCTTTTTCTTCCTGCAGTCTTTGCTCAGATGGCCTCGTGTCCCACAGTTAAAGCATCTTTTCTTTCCCTTGCCATTGTTGTATTTACCACCCTTCTTGTTTTGCTATTGATGTTGTGGTTTCTTTTGAATCCCTTTCTTTTCCGGTGCCTTATTAGCATTGGCGCCTTTCTCCTCTTCATGCATAAGCGCCATGTCAACCAATCTCTCAAAGGTGGCCCCCATAGGGATGTGGGTCATAGCCAACCCATGTAGCGGCTCATTCAAACCCTTAACAAATCTCAAGGCCTTCTTTTCGGGTGTATTCACCAAGTCCAAGCCAAAACTCGCCAATTGATTGAACTTGTTGACGTACTCTTTCACTGATAGATTTCCTTGCTTCAATGCCAAAAACCTTTCCATGTATAGATTCTCTTCGGCCCGTGAGAGAAACTTAGCTTCGAACCTAAGCCTGAAATCCGCCCATGTCTCAACTGGACGCTCTCCATTAGTAACCTCCCACCAAAACGAGGCTTTGTCCTTCATTAACCAAGCAACTAATTGGACCTTTCTTCCATCCTCTACCTCAAAGATTCCAAACAATTCTTCTACCTCCTTAAGCCAATTTCGGGCTTCAACAAACGTCTCTGACCCATGAAAAGGTTTTCCGCAAATTGCTCGAAAGTCCTTGCATATCTTGTCAAAAGTGTCAACACGAGGAGGGGGAGGAGCGGGTGCAGCTGGGGGAGGCGGAACGTCTGCTGGGCCCGTAGTATTAGCCCTAGCTTCTAGGTACCTTCTGAACCAGCCAGGTACCGGCACGCCCTCAGGAAGGTTAAGATCCCCAGACATACTGAAACAAAAAACGAAAGATTCAAAACTAGGAATCGAAGGAAAGATATATGGCTCTTGGGGATTATGTTTTTAAAATAAACTTTTCTCACTGAAAATATTCTCCTTAAAACATATTTTTGAAAGTATTCTTTATAAAAAATGCTTTTTGAAAAATAGTTTTTCAAAATTTCTTATCTGTTCTGGTAACCTTCAGCTCTGATACCACGTGCAACACCCCACCTCCATTAAGGTCACTCACAAAGGGAATGCCTTAACTTTAGTGGAGCGTTGTTAGTGTATAGAACAGAAAATAAACAAGACAGACACATATATTGGTACTTGGAAAATTAAACAAAACAACTTTTATTGCAGCGGAGAAAATAGTTTGGTTACATCATGTCACAAAAACTAACTACAAAACCAAATACACTTATCATCCATCTTGACAAATAAGTTTTCTATGTATATAAAATAAAAGATATAACCCCAACATAAATAGCCATAAAAAGATAAGCTGAACTTTACTTCAGCAATCCAAGCACTTCCAAAAGAGGGAGATAAAGCGATCCAAGTCAAGCTCCACTAGTACTAGTCCCACCCTGAGCACCTGGGGAGGGGAAAGGAAGAAAAGAGGTGGAAACAAAGGGAGTCAGACATAAAGTCTGGCGAGTCTGATAACTTTTAACAATATAATCATTAAAGTAACTAGGGTAACACATAAATTGGTAAATAAGGAAATGACTGTGAAACAACTGGGCATGACAAAGCAAACAGGATAAACAAGATAACGTTAAATGCGCACCTAAGAAATATAGGATAATTACTACACTGCACCACACCAGTCACCCTTAAAAATTTATCCCACCTACTGAACTTAGTAATCATAATAGTAGTTTCGTGTACCCCTAGCTATCAACATATGTGCCGCCTGCCCCTATCTCCACTAGGTGTACCCACTACCCCCATGCGATCGGCTTCCTAACTCGTAGATATCCGTGTTGGTCCAACAGTGGGGTGTATCATTCCCCAAAGTGGCATCCCGATAAAACTAAAGATGCACGGCTTATACCTACACGATGCAACAACGTCTTACCTACCAGCCCGGGCCTACGCACGCACATGACCCCGTTGGACTTGCGTTGCCACCGCTAACCCGTTTTGATCTCTTACAATCAAAACCAGTATGCGCGTCCCGTCCTCGACTTGGGTCGAGCTCAGAAAGATACTTAATGGGCTACTGGTCTGAAAAAGGCCCCCATACTTGACTCAAGCCTTCCGCCTATGCTTGGTCCCCTCTAAAATTTCCCACTTAACCCCTTCTTATTCATGTCCACTTACATGTTTCAATTTGGTTAAGTGTTTTTATTCGTATTTCCACATGTCACCCACATGTCACCCTCTTAACCCCCACGTCCCACTACATGTTTATCTTGGTTAAGTGTTACTTAATTTATTCTAACCGTAACCCTGTAGGACCTCTCACATTAGGCTACCCTTTGTGGTTGCTGGATTTGCTGGGCGGGTACGGGCAGTCTTACACCACAAACGAGCCTAACCTCGTTTTCACACAATTGTTACGCATTTAATTTGGGCCTATGAAATCTCACTTTAGACTACCATTTGTGGTTGCTGGATTTGTCGGGCGGGTCCGGGCAGTCTTACACCACAAACGAGTCCAACCTCGTGTCTTAGGCATTGATTATTATACATAATCCTTTTACCCCAATTTGAATTAATATCCCTATTCAAATTTGTCAACATATTCCAAATTTACTTATGTCCATAATTGTCATCTAAATTATGTCCATATATTGCAGGTATACAAATTATACCGACTAATGTCTCTAATTAATTTTATGCCTTTTAAGGCCGTTACATACCAATCCAAAATTATGTGTATATTCAATATTTCCCCATAATCCCCGCATCGTTCGTTCACTTAACATAAAATATATATGATAGACTAGCAAATAGTCTAACACATAAAAAGGGAAGAAACATCACAACTTGCATAACACATAAAAATAGACATAAACTTGCATAGCCAACACTTGCATAAACGGTGTACTGTCATGGATCTAAATATAGACCTAAACATAAAGGTGTGAACTTGCATGTATGAATTTAGTTTTCACCCCAAACTTGCATAGGCAATAGTCACAAACTTGCATAAACTATGTATGTCATAGATCCAAACATAAAGGTGTGAACTTGCATATATAAATCCAATTACTACCTAAACTTGCATACAACCATTTTACTTGATTCACATGTGCACTTGTGTACAATCCACATAAAAACTAACATATAATTTTACACCCGTACTTGCATATAAATAATGTCATAAAATGAGTCAAGTTGAACATAGGTGATTGGGCATATGAAAGGGATCCACAACACAAGTTAACAAAAACTAGCATATGAGTCAACATCATGAACAACTAACATATTCACAAAATAGACAATATCACGTTTTCCAATGATTCACAAACATAGTCTTATAACCCGAATTACAACTTAACCTAATTAACTTGTTAATTATCTTGTTAAAGAAATCGAGCTCACAACTTAAAGAAGGTCTTGAGTTCTGGGATCTGTATTCTGAAGTTGAATTAACTCGCCTTTGATGAAGAAAAATTAGTTGTTGTTATTATAGACATAAATTGAATTGAATTGAGTTGCATTACTTTACTTCTTGTTGGTGGCGGCTACTCTAGGTTGCGGAGTGACAGCATGACGACCATGGATTTAATTTTGATTAGGTTTACGGTTTGAGTCTACATGTGTTTATATAGAGTTTAGGATTAATTTAGGCCATCTGATCAACACAAGAGCAACCTAAACCATCCAAACAGCCACCTCAGCCCTAGTGACTCAGCAGCAGGTCAGAACTGGGCTTAATACAAATCTGCCCGAGGGGGGTAGGTCGACCCCCAGGTCGGCCCCTAGGTCGACCCCCAGGTCGGCCCCTAGGTCGACCCCCAGGTCGACCTATGGGGTAGGTCGACACCAAGGTCGACCCCCCTGGTCGACCTGGCCTAGGCAGGAAATTTACCTGCCCTGCCTAGTTCTGAGTTTAAATTCGAATCTGAATTAAATTTGAATTTTCTGGAAACTTCTGACAGCCATAACTTCTTCATACGAAGTCCAATTCGGGCAAACTCGGACTCTATCTCAACCAGAATTCCGAGATGAACACAATGGCGTAACCCGTTTACCTTAATTCTCACATTTAAAATTAAGTATTCTTCAATTCATTACTTAAGGTTACAGAAAATACGGGGTGTTACAGATCATAATGTGTTCTTGTTTAAGTATGATCAACGTATGGAAGGTGCCCGAGCCACTGACGAGCTGAAGTGCTTATATTTTCCGACCTACCTTGAAGGAATAGCCTTGCTTTGGTTCACGAATTTTCCGCCTAGATCAGTAGATGATTTCACTACGTTGGCAAAGCTGTTCCGAGAGCAATTCAAGCTTCAGACCACAAAAGTACTAGATGTTATGGAGTTGAATGAACTAGAACAAAGACCAGGAGAACCGATCAGAACTTTTCTTACCCGATTCAATACCGCAGTAGCCGAGGTTGGAAATTACGAGCCTCGACTGGCCTTAATGGCCTTAAAGGGAGCCGTGAACCAAAAGACTAAACTCGGACGTTGGATCAAAAAGAAGAAACCCGGTACTCTTGAAGAATTGTTTGATAAAGCTGAAGAATACATAGGTGTGGATGAGGATCTTGCCTATGCTATGGATGCCCCGGAAAGCAGCACACAACTTGAAAAGAAGAATGGTGAGGCCGATAACAATCAGAAAAACTCTGGAGGTCAGAAAAGGGGCAGTGATGGGAGAGATAACCGAGTCAATAAAAGATTCAGCTATTTTAAGAATTCAAAGTTGACACCATTGAATAAGATGGTGGAGAACATTTTCATGGACACTAAGGAGATTGAAGAATATCCATTGCCAAAGCCAATAAGGGTTAGCGATGCTGGCATTAAATCCCGTTGGTTCTGTCGATTTCATAACCAACCGGGACCTAATATGAACGAATGTCGACATCTGTAGAACCTAATCGAGGAAATGATTAGGAAAAATAGGCTGAAGCAATACACCAAGAACCCGTAGAACACCCAAGCACCTCAAGGCCAAGGGACCTCCAATGGACAACCAGGTCAAAATGAGAATGATGCGAACGTCGTCATGCCAAGATTGATCATCAATACCATTTCAGGAGGCCCGCCCCCTGCTGGGAAAAGCTGGGGCGACCTTGTGAAGTACGCCAACAAGGTGAAAAACCTCCCGGGGGAAGGAGAACTCATGATCATGAGTGAAGTTTTTCCAGCGAAGATGCCGAGGTTCTCTTGGGATGATATTGTATTCAAAGAGCGAGATACAGAGGGATTGATAATGCCAACCGAGGATCATATGGTAATAACCATAGGCTAGGTCCTAGCCATTGTTAGAAGAGTTCTGGTTGATAGTGGAGCTCCTATCAACGTTCTGTTTTTCAACGCTTTCCACAGAATGAAACTTTCCATGAAAAATGTAAAGGCCTGTCAGAACAAAATTCATGGGTTCACCGGACAGGCTGTTCAGCCAATTGGAATTATCACCTTGCCGGTAGAGCTTGGAGAGAGAGAACAAAGGGTCGCATAAGAGCAGGACTTCGTTATAGTAGACGAGCTCTCTGCTTATAACGCTTTCCTAGGAAGACTGACTCTTGCGGCATTCCAAATTACAATGGCTCCATGGTGCCTTAAATGAAGTTCCCCACCGAGAATGGGGTGGGCATAGTCAAGGGCGACCAGCAAGCAGCAAGAGAGTGCTATCTAGCCGATATTTCTGAGTTAAGGAAAAAGGATGTGAAGAAGGATGTGGAGTCTCCACTCCGCATCCAAAACCTCCCCTTATAGCAATTAAAGCAAGGTCCCCATACTGGCAAGCATAGTGGGGCTCAGAAAGAGATTGATCCAAGAAAAGCCAGTATGGAGGAGGATTGAGCGGCTCCAGTTGAGGATACCATTTCTATTTCAGTACACGATAAAGATCTTAATCGAGTGTTAAAGATAGGTTCTCAGTTGGGCCAAAAGCTAAAAAGGGACTTGACATTGTTTCTGAAGGCAAACTTGGATGTCTTCGCTTGGACGCACTCAGACATGTGTGGAATATCAACGGACGTAATTGTTCATAAATTGAACATTAATCCCAAGCTAACTCCGGTGAAACAAAAGCAATGTACTCAGGGACCTGAAAGATCGATAGCATTGCAGGAGGAAGTAGATAGACTTCTCAAGAATAACTTTATACGAGTTTCATCACATCCCGATTGGGTCTCGAATCCAGTTCTCGTCAAAAAATCTAACGGCAAGTGGAGGGTGTGCATAGATTACTCAGATCTGAACAAGGCATGTCCTAAGGACAATTTCCCCTTGCCAAGAATCGAGCAGCTTGTCGATGCAACTCCTGGGCATGCATTGTTATCATTCATGGATGCATACTCCGGATATAATAAAATTATGATGCACGAACAAGATGTGGAGAACACAAGTTTTATAACTGACAGAGGCCTATATTGTTATAAAGTTATGCCATTCGGACTAAAGAATGTAGGGGCAACATACCAGTGTCTTGTGAACTTCATGTTCAAATCGCAAATTGGGAACACTATGGAAGTTTACGGCGATGACATGCTGGTAAAGTCAAAAAGGGCAGAGTATCATCTAGACGATCTGGCAGAGATGTTCAATATTCTTAGAAAGTTTAGAATGAAGCTAAATCCTTTAAAATGCTCTTTTGGGGTCTCTTCAGGGAAGTTTCTCGGATTCATAGTAAATGTCAGGGGCATTAAAGAAAATCCTTCACAGGTCGTGGCATTACGAGAAGTACGATCACTAAAAACAATAAAGGAGCTTTAGAGTTTAAATGGGAAGATTGCTGCTCTTAACCGCTTCATTTCTAAAGCGACTGACCGATGAATCCCATTCTTCGATTCCTTAAGGAAAGGAAAGAAAAACTTTCAATGGACTCCAGAATGTCAAGTGGCTTTTGAGCAATTGATTCAACATTTGGAATCATTGCCGATCCTTTCCAAACCCAGAAATAGGGAAGAACTATTCCTGTATTTAGCTGTGTCTCCACATGCCCTAAGCGCCGCACTTGTCCAAGAAGATGCTACAGTCCAATGGCCAGTCTACTATGTTAGCAAGCGACTTGCTAGGGCAGAACTGAACTACCCATGGCTGGAGAAACTCGCATACTGCTTACTCATTGCCTCAAAGAAGCTGAGACCATATTTCCAGTCCCATTCGATAAAGGTCCTCACTGACAAACCGCTGAGGCAAATTCTATTCCGCCCTGAAACTTCTGGAAGGCTACTGAAGTGGAACATCGAGCTCAGCCAATATGATATCACCTATCATCCACGAAGAGCTATAAATGGGCAAGTCTTGGCGGATTTCATTGCCGAATTCACGGACAAAGGAGAGGAAGTTGAAGAACCAACGAAAGCAATCACCGGTTGGAAGCTATTCATCGATGGTTCGAGAAATGATTACTACTCAGGGGTTGGAATTGTTTTGGAAACTCCAGAGGGCCATTCCTTATGTTATGCATTGAGATTGGAGTTTCCATCAACCAATAATGAGGCCGAGTATGAGGCATTAGTAAACGAATTGAAACTAGCAAGAGAATTGAATCTAAAAACCGTGCAGATTTTCAGTGATTCTCAATTGGTAATGGGCCAGGTTCTTAGGGAATTCCAAACCAAAATTGGAAATCTCCCTTCCTATCTTATTAGAGCTATTGAACTTCTCAACAATCTCGATCACTACACTATATCTCACATCCCAAGGGAAGAAAATACAAAGGCGGATTCTCTTGCTAAGTATGCTAGTTCTTCTGATGCACATTTGCTAGGGCTGATACCTATCGAGGTCCTCACAACCCCTGCTATTGAAGAAGAAAATATTGACTGGGTCATGGAAGCTGTTGAATAACGTATATCCTGGATGACAGCAATTAAAGAATATATCATTGACGGGACGCTTCCAGAGGAACCAAAGAAGCGGAGGAAGATACTACGCAATGCTCCGTTATATATTGTCCAGGATGGGAAGTTGTATAGACGGGGATTTTCTATGCCATTACTGCGATGTGTGTCTGAGAAAGAGTCAAAAGCTATCTTGGCAGAATTGCATAAAGGAGATTGTGGAGGGCACATTGGCGGCCAGACCTTAGCCAAGTATGGCTATTTTTGGCCCAGCGTGAACTTAGACGCGATGACCTATGCCAAAAAATGTGATAAGTGTCAAAGATTTGCTAAGATTCCATGGGCACCGCCAACTGAGTTAACTCAAATGATTAGCCCATGGTCATTCGATGTCTAGGGCATAGACTTGATTGGAGGGCTACCCACTGCAAAATCGAGTATGAAATATGCGATAGTAGCAGTTGATTATTTTACTAAGTGGGCTGAAGCAGAACCATTAGCCACTATCACTTCAAAGAAGGTGATCAACTTTGTCTTAAAGAACATCATTTGCAGATTTGGCATTCCGCAAAAGATAATCACGGATAATGGGACACAATTCGAAAGCACCGAGTTCTTAAACTTTTGTGCCAAATACAAGATCAAGAAAAGTTTTTCAGCCGTTGCTCACCCGCAAGCCAATGGGCAAGTTGAAGCCATCAACAAGATCCTGAAATCAACCATCAAAAAGCGACTGGAGAAAGCCGAAGGTGGATGGGTTGATGAGCTTCCGCTTGCACTATGGGCGTACCATACTACCCATAAGACCACAACAGGGCACACTCCGTTTTCATTGGCATTTGGATCTGAAGCAATGATTCCAGTTGAATTAGAAGTCCCGACTCATAGAAGGATGTACTTCAACCAAGCAGAGAATGAAAAACTTCAACTCGAAGCACTTGATTCACTCGAAGAAAGAAGGAACGAATCCGAATTTAGAGTTATGGCATATCAAAGAAGGATAGCTCTCCGCTTTAATGCTCAAGTGAGACGGAGAACCTTCCAAGTTGGGGATCTCGTCCTTAAAAAAATTATGACAGGAACCGGAGTACTAGGGCCCAGCTGGGAGGGACCATATGTGATAAGCCAGAATTTTTTGGATGGTACATTTGGACTGAAAACGATGGATGGAATCCAACTTCCAAGAGCATGGAATGCTATACACCTCCGTCGCTATTTCTTTTAACATTCTTTTCGTATAACTTGTAAATAGCGTGCATTGTACATACCGTTCGACACCATTGCAAGTTTTATAAATATAAATGAAGAGAATTGCATTACTTGTATAAACCGCATAGTTGCAAATTTTTCTCTTAGATTTAATTTCGACTGAATGTCTTCTGGAAAGATGATGACACTATTATGATTTAACCAATCTTGGTCATTGGTGTACTATGCCCAAGCTGGATATCTCAAATGCCTGACATTCGGTGCTAGAAGCACATTCGTAACAAATACGAAGGTGAGGGGCACTATCTTAATTACAAAGTTTCTAGCCCTAATCGCGGCATAGCCCGGTAAGTGAACTAACCTTCAACTCTAAAGAAAAAACCTCCCCAAGAGGTACTTGGTTGATCATCGACGCCATTAATACATGGCCGTAATGTGATACAAAGGCTGGGTTTCTAAAGAAAAAAACCTCCTCAAGAGGTACTTGGTTGATCATCGACGCCATTAATACATGGCCGGAATGGTATACAAATGTCGGGTTTCGGTAAGTCGTCGACGCCATTGATACATGGCCGGATTACGACGCCAATAGCACATCTAAAAGACCCTTTCAAAGGCATCCAATCAGATGTTGGATCCTCCAAATCCAACTATTGATTCTAGGTCTTCCAAATCCAGTTACTGACAGAATATCTGGGTCTTCCAAACTCAGTTAGTAATGAATTATGTGGACTTTCACTGGGACATCCAGTCATATATCGAGTCTTTCAAATGCGGTTAATGACGGACCCAAAGTCCTGATTAAAGGCGCCCTACAAATCCTACGAATGACTAAGCCCTTCGGTCACAATAAGTAAAAAGTTTACCAATAATATCTTTCAAACAAGGGCAAAAGGGAAGGACCACATTTTCATAAAAAATATTAAAATTTCATGTTGCAAGTACGAAGAGAAACGAAAAGTAGGTCATAGGCACACGTTTCTCAAGTATAAAATAGCTTATAGCATTGAATGTGTCAGATCATGTCAGCTAATTAATCGTCAAAATGTCAGTGCAATTTCAGGCCAAAATGGTGTATTTTAGTAAACAAGGTTCGATAAGTGTTAAGACCATCGAATAAAACATGTTTACGAGATACTTCATTTGATTAGTGTTTGAAATTCACATACATAAACGATTGATTTGTTATCAAAATGGGCAGTCAATATCAAAAATAACTAACTTAGAATCATGCAGCATTTTGATTATTTCAAAACAGATTATGGTGATTTGGGTTAAAGCCAGGACACCGACCGACTTCAAAAAAAATGGCCGATCGATCAATACCTCCAGTGACTGGTCAACCACGAACCGATCGCCCAAATAACTACCTACACTGACATCAAACGCAAAGAAAAACATGCCATGATGAATAAAAACATACGAAGCAAAAGGAGTCATGAATTAAACAGCCAAACTAATCTACCAAATGACCAGCAAAGAAAGTAAACCAACACCATAGTCGCAGCAGTCATAGTGTACCAACACAAACAAACACAGAAGTTAAAAGCGAGGACCGGAACTCGCTTAATACAACCAATCTTAAAATAAAATTCATCAAGCCAAAAGTCGTCAAGCATTAGAAAGAAACCTCTACGCTCTCGGGTACTTCCTAGAGCGTCCCACCTTCCTCTTTGTTGGGGCAGACCCCGATGTAGAGGTGTCAAGAACAGTCCTTTTACCAGATGGTCCAGCCAACTCTATGTCTCCTTTTGGAAAAGAAGCAGCAAGAGCATCTCGGTTCCTCAGAGCACGAATTAGCTTCACCTTATCAGCCTCCAGAACAGCGATGCGGTCAAGGCTTTCCCTATGAAGTCTCTGAAGGTCTCCAGCCAAGGCATGCCAGTCTTGAATTTTCTTCGCGGTATGGTCTTTGAGTAGATCCATCTGCTTATCAAATTGACGCAGAGTTTCCTCCATACGACCGAGCAGTCTGGATTTGGCCTCCATAATGTCACTGGTTGTCATCTGCCGATAAAAATGCGATACCTCAAAGTTGGAAGAGATTCCCTGCATATTCCAGTCGGGGAGTCGTTTATCAAAGTTGTTATTGCAAGCCTTAAGTGTATAAGGAGGCCTTTTTATGATCGAGTGTATCTCCGGATAGGTAGGACCAGCAAGTACAGGGGAGTTTACTGAAGGCTGGCCGGTAGTCTCTTCATCCAGGTCAAAGTACTTCTTTATCCTATACTCATTGGAGGTTGGGTCCGTCCTGCATAGAAGAAAGAAAGTATTCTTACATTTTTTATCGATTAAAAATGAACATGTATGAGAAACAACCGGCCGGTAGAGATCTCAATATATGTCGACCGGCATTTTCCGAAGGACCACCCGGAAATATGTCAATAATCGACTAGTCAGAATTGGATACAAACCCAAGAATCACGGGGCCGACTGACACCACGAATGAACTGATCGGTGCCATTAACCTCCCGGGAGAATAAAACCAACCGATCGGTGCTCAATGCAAACCGATCGGCGCTTCCACTCCCTGAGGAACTTAATTCAGACCGACCAGTACCCATAGCCAACCGAACAGTGTGATTAACTTCCAATAGATATTATGAAATTCGTGCCTAATTCCTAAGCCATTCACAACATTGATCACGGGCATTGACGAGCCCAGAAATGCTAAATACACACAATTTTGAAACAAAGTCCATTGGTGATTAAGAAAGCTACAAGATTAAAGGTTCCTCAAGCCAACCATATCGTCAAACAACTTACAGATTCTAGAGGGAGTTAAAACAATAAGAACAAATCTTCGTAACAGAGGTGTCATTAGCAATCATGGTGTCAAAATAGTTGTACACGATCTTGTTTCAAGGTATTTCAGCCCTAAAACAACCATACCAAGGATTTGAGTTCATCAAACCATCACTTTTACCCCAAATCAACTTATACAAAACCCGAACAACCTTGTTCTCAAGAGAAAAAATGCAGGTGCAAAGGTTAAATCAGAACAAGTTTGCAATTTAGCTAGTAACGCAACCATACCGCAACCCAATAACCAGATAAGTGGCGACTATTGTCCAAATAAGTAATATTAACCCCAAGCAAGAAAGTACTTTGATTTAAGTTAAAAGAACGAGGTTAGAGACAAACCTGGCGACCGAAAGAGCAACTCGAAACTCAAAGGAAGGGGAAGGGTCAGCGAGAAACCAGAAAGAGAAGGAGAACTCCACTTTTGATTTTCTTTGTTTAAGACTTGGCGGCCATTAATTTCCTTTGGAAGGATGAAGTAAAATAAAGTAGAAATGACTTTGCAAAGGGTTATAATATAAAGGTGTGTTGGGAAGCTCAAGAGCCAAAAGGTCACGTCGGTCAAATCCCGAGTCAAATCCACGAATTCCAACAGGCATGTGCTGACTGGTCGGAGAGTCGCTATCATCTATGTTGATTAAGGGACCGATCGGCTTGTCAAGGTCTGTTGCGTTAGTTTACACTATCTGTTTGCTAGGGGAACGACCGAAATTCATCAATTTAAAATGTAAGCTTTTCTGTCGAGGTCCACAATTTTACGAAGGAAATGATTGAGGACCTCGAGGGGAAAATGTTATCCACAAAATATGGTATGGCATACCCGGTCGGTATGATCAGCAGAGCAGACCGATCGGTCGAAGGGAATACAATGAAGCATAATCCACTTGGGTAACGCCGGTTGGTTAGAAAATGAGAATACCGAATAGTTCGATAGCAGTGATACCAGTCGGACTGAACCAAAGCACACCGATCGGATGGTTACAAGTCCAAAGTGAAACAGCCTTATGTGAAGAGGAAGGAAAACTAACCAACCGGTCGGATAGGATCCACAAGAACTGGTCAGCCCCTCTGAAGTAGTGTGTTTGGTTCAAACAATGTGCCGACCGATCCAGGGACAAACGACCAACCGGTTCTAATATGAAATCCAGGCCAGTTTGTCTACATGAAGGAAGAAATAAAACACATCAACTGATCGGCTATGATCTGTGGGCACCGGCTAGCCTCCTTTCGCTGATCGGTCAAAGGAAAGATGACCGGTCGGGTATAGAGTAAATAATGCGATAGGTCGCTTACACAAGGAGGAAAAGGAGCGGCGCCGATCGACCAAGCATATTTCCTACTTATCGGACTCCCAGACAACTATTGCCAGCCTGGCTTCTGGACAACTGTCGCCAGGCTGGACGGTGGCAATTCTGTAAATAAAGGATGACCGACCGGTGATCTTGGAGGATATATCCCACCATTTCTCCACTCCTATAAATAGAGGTCCAAAACCCCATTAATGGGGGACGAGTTCTATGACCCCGAAGGGCTACCAGACTACATTCTCAACATTTACTTAATAATTTCTTCATTTCCAATCACTCAAAGAGGAAGATTCAATTCCAAATCCATCAAAGCGCATATGAAAATCTAGATTCAATCCATCATCAAGCTCAATTGAATACTTTTCATCATTTTCTCCTTAATTGATTTCTAAGAGAGTGTGAGGATGAATGTAATTGAGGGATGTGCTTGCCTTGTAATTCTATATGAGATATCAATGTTAAAAGTGGACGTAGATCACAACTGATCGAACCACTTCAAATTTTGTGACTCTTTTCTTGCTTTTCTCTATTGATCGGTTCAACACTTTGTATCATTAAGCATTTAAAGAAGTACTCTGAGTACACTTGGTGTTTGTGCCATTTTTGACGCAAACAATTGCATTGTCTAAAGACTATTTTATGCGCTGGTATTCATGGGGGTAAACCCGTTCCGTGTCATACAGCGTGGTCCTTTGATTTATCAAATTTTCGTATAAAGTTTTAAATTGTTCTATTTCTCACACCAGTCCCATGTTTGACTCGGAGTTTATTGTTTTAACCTAAACTCTGGGTGCCCCTATTTTCCACACGGGCAGCTAGTAGTTTTAGTTTTACAGATTTATTTTTACAGGATCCAAGTTTACAACTAGAGCTATATTCAGAAAGCTCTGTATCCGTGTATTTCTTTCAGTTGTGTTATGTATTATTTTTCCGCTGCTTTGTAATTTGAATCTCTAACATTTATCAAATTTATATTATTTATTCATACTCTGTTATATTCATGTAATCTAATATAATTGTTGTAATAAGCAATGAAATGTTCTTCTGTTTGCATTCCGATTAGTCTTGTTCTAAAAACAATACAGCTTCTCGTTCTGTCTAGGCCAGATGGGGATTTTGGATCGTTATAGTTTTGTATCAGAGCTTTGGTTTACATAGCTCGAGAACAAGACACATTAGAACTAAACGAAAGAATTCTTCAGAGATTTGATTAGTAATATCCAATAACAATGACTCCTTAGAGATAGGATCAGTAGTATCCTAGAATGAGTTCTGAGAGTGTTATTTATAGAAATAAAAATGAAAATGATTTTAATTTTGAAATTATATCATATTATACGTATTTAAATATTTTATTTTAAATTGATTTGGACTATCATGTATATGGAGATTTTGAATATACATCTGATCCACGTGTATACGAAGCCTCAAATATACTGGACAGATATACAATCGCAGTCTAGTCGCCCGAGGATGATTCTGATGATAGCAGCTGCATCATCGGCATTTATGTTCGAGTTTCGAAAGTGGGATATCTATATATTTCCAATTGACTGATGTGAGAACCAAAACATAGATAGGGTTTATTGTTGTGAATTGGCATCAAAAATATGATTTTTGAGTATATAAAAATTGTGAATTTGAATATTTAACCAACTAATTGATTGTTGGTTGTGATGTTTGATTATTTTTTTAACTAATAAATTATTGGAATGATAAAACCACTAAGAAAATGGAAGTCAATTAAGCCAAATCGAATCAAAATTTGAACTGAATTGAAAATTGATTGAAAGTGCATATATGTACATGTATATATAATGAACAGGTCGTAGCATGGACGTTAAGAAGAGGAATAAAATTTTATGCCCGACAATAGGTACATGTTTACTATATTCATTGGGTTTGATGATTTTATGGGCCGATTGGCAAGCCGCTTGGCTTTTTCTTTTTGGATGATGAGGGCCCTGCGAGGCAAGTTGCAGTTTTAAATATCAACCCGTACAAAGGAGGTTATGGCGAAATTTATTGAAAATTTAGGGTGTTAGCCCAATTTTTGAAAAATTTGAAAATTCTTAGAAACTAAAAAGTTGAAGAATGAAAGTTGAGTTGGTTAGTTAAACAACTTTCAGCTCCGTTCCTTTTCGAGGACGAAAAGATTTTAAGTGGGGGAGATTGTAACAACCCGGATTTCCAGAACCAAATAAATTTTTTATTTTAGCTATTTTAATGGATTTTGAATATTCAAAATGATTTATTTTAAATAATAACGATCTAAAATTTATTTAAATCAAAGTTAGAACGTATAAATTTATTTTAATTATAAATAAAGTTTGAAATGGTGCGGTAGTTTGAAAATTCGATTTTAAATTTCAAATGAATGTACATAATTCAATATAAATCGGATTTTAGTAAATCCAGAAATATTTAAATCTATTAATTAGATCTTTCCAACGAATGCGAAAAGTTTAGATTTCATAACATAAATTAAAAGTTATGTCCTGTTTAAAATTTAGAATAGTCGTTTTAATGTCCCGTATTTTTACCATGTAATAATTAATTAATTTAATTATTTAAATAGTGATTTAGAGAATTAAATGGTCGTTTAATTAAATAACTTTGAATATTTAATTAATAGAAATAATAGAATAATATATTTAATTCTGAAATAGTCGGAAATAGCGAATTGACAATATCGTGTGTACAGGACAATTTGAAATATATAATTCAGTTTAGAATTTAATTATATTAACGAAGTTATTTAAATAACGTCAGTTGAATGTATAATTATGTTATAATTATAATCGAGCTCGAAATGGCGCGGTAGTTCGCAATTTGGCAATTCGAAATTTAAACGAATATACATAAGCCGTTTTAAATCGGATTTCTGTGAAACAAGAAACGTTCGGAGCTGGTGAAGTATATTTTTCTACTAGAAGGGAAAAATCGGGATTTCATCTTGTAGATTTTGATTTATGTCCAAATCAAATTTACGAAAAGTCGCTATGGAATTCCTTTATAATTTATAACAATGTATTTATATTATAAACGATTTTTTCAATATAAATTGAATATCGATTCAACTGGGATTTGAATATCGAGTTATAAATCCAATTGGAGCTGTATGGTATTCTATTGTGAATATATACGATAATATTTATTTATAAATATTTAATTTAATTATTTTTAAATATATTAATATTTAAATGGATTTATTTAAAGCTTTAAAAATAGCCAGTTTTGCAAACGACCTGCGTTTTCGACGAAACTAATTTTGTTGGATCTGGAATATTAAATTATTGCTAGATTTCAATTTCTGTGATTTTTAGAGTCATTGTGTGGCCGTACGGATTTTTAATGTGAAAAACAGTCAATATTTTGACGGTTAAAAATACGCTATGTGAGCAAACGGAGTTGGAATTCGACGAAAGCAGTTTCGCTGGGTTCGTAATGTCAAATTGTAGCTAGATGCCAATTTTCGTGATTTTTTGGTATGGTATGTGGTCGCTGGAATTTTTAAGGATAGTACAAGTAGCAGTTGCTTAAAAATCAATATAAAATTAAATATAAAAATATTATAATTCTTCTATATAATATCCTTAACCAGCCAAACCCTTAAATCATTTTCTCTGGTCAACACAATTGTGCCGCCACCAACACAGTAGGAAATGGAGAAAACTCATCTCTAAAAGATCAAAACAAATGGAATAAAATTCCTAAAATCAGAATACATATGTACTTATAATCCTAGAAAGATTCTCCTCGATCTGATATAGGTAGCGTTGGCTTTCGCTACTTTTTGGTTCGCCATTTTTGGTACAGCGTGGGTTTGCTCAGCTTTAGGGCTTCGATTATTTGTGAGTTGAAGCATCGAATCGAGAAATACATATTGTTTTGGGGATCAGAGGGTGTTTAACAGCTTGCGGTCATTTTCTAGGTGATTCCAGGCAAAGAGGTGTCGCTTGAAATATCTGGTACGACGCGAGGCTGCTGTGCAACGCAATGAAGGGCATACGAGCGAGCTACTTGGTATTGACATGAAGAGAGAGAGCTCGAGTAGAGCTAGAGGTTAGTGGCAATGGTTTTGGATTTCGTGAAGGAATTTAGTCATGGAGTTCAGGGGAAGTTGCGGAAATGTCTGAAAGCAGTGGAGCGGCATTTCAATTTTGGGGAAGAAGGATGGTAACGCAGGTCTGGGCCGAACAATGGTGGATGGGCCTTATTTTAAAAGTGAGCCCGAAATAAAATTAGAAATTTAGTTTTAATTCAATTTAAAATACTCGTATAACTTCGAATTTGATAACTCTATAATACGATATCGGTTTTTAGCGAAACAAGATCTGATGGGATCGTATGAACGAGGGCTATGCAATGGAACTGACTGGGAGTGGATTGGAGCTCGTTATAATTTATAGTGAAATAAATTGTCAGAATCAAATCAACAACATTTATTCGTTATTTAACGATAACCATCCAATGTGAGTAAAACTCACCAACTCTACCAGTTCATATATTTATAACGTATTTTTAGAACTGATAAATGATGATTAATTGTTGTGTGCTGACTGTTTGAATGAACTGCTGATATATTGGTTGAAATTAAAAATAACGATATATATATAAATTGTTAATCAAATATTGATTCTATTTAGCAGAATATTTCATATTGAAATGAAATTGATGTGAATTATATTGTGTAACATCTGTGGATGCAGGGAAACAGGTCGGAGGAATCCAACTGGATTCCTCAACATTTATTTTACTGTTTTTCATATATTTTGTTATATGATGTGATATGGAATCTGTTGCTGATTTTGTATGTTTGAATGATACTGATCATTTTTATATAGTACGTTAAATACCATGAGGAATACTGGAATGTTAAATAGGAAATTTTCAATGTTATATTGAAAAAGAAATATTTATAAAATCAAAGAATTTTATAAAAGAAAATGATTATAAAATCAAAATATTTTATAAAAGGAAATATTTATAAAATCATATAATTTTATAAAAGGAATATTTATTTAGAAAATAAATAAGATATTATAAGGGATATTTATTTGGAAAATAAAAAAACAAATATAAAAGGAAATATTTGTAAAACCAAATATAAAAGGAAATATTTGTAAAACAAATATAAAAGGAAATATTTGTAAAACAAATATAGAAGGAAATATTTTTAAAACAAATATAAAAGGAAATATTTGTGAAACAAATAGAAAAGGAAATATTTATAAAACGAATAGAATTTTATAAAAAGAGAATTTTGCATTTGGAAGGTTTAGACCCATACTTCGCACATGGTTATAACATGATAAGGACTTAAAGTAAAATATTTAATAGAAATCTGTTTTAACAGATAAACGGTGTAGATTAGTTTATAAATAATGTTTTATAAATTAAATAAAACATTTATCATGTGATAAATGGAATATATAAGTCAAAAATTATATAGAGAAGTAGAATCGGTTTCAACGCCGATATTTGAAATGGAATGTGAACTCAACATTTATAAAGGGAATTATAAATGAGATTTAAGTTTTAGAAATAAAAAGGGAATTTTGTATGAATAATTCTATAATTAGAAATATAAATAGAATTTGGAAATGGATATTATTTTAAAGTACGAAATCAAACTTAATAGGTTATATAAAGGAAATATTATTCGCATTAAATGTGAATAATGGATTTAAGTAAATATTTTGCAAATGAAAGCATTTATAAAGAAAACTGGGTTTTGAAATAGGAATTTCAATAAGAGTTATTTGGATTAGAGTTATTCGGATTTGAGTTAATCGATTAGAGTTAAATCGAATTAGAGTTATTCAAATAGAGTTAATCGAATTAGTTATTCGAAGGAGAGTTAATCGAATAAGTTATTCGAAGTAAGTTAATCGAATAAGTTATTCGAAGTGAGTTAATCGAATTAGTTATTCGAAGTGAGTTAATCGAATTAGTTATTCGAAAGAGAGCTTATCGAATTAGTTATTCGAAGTGAGTTAATCGAATTAGTTATTCGAAGAGAGATTATCGAATATAGTTATTCAAAGAAGGGAGTTAATCGAATATAGTTATTCGAAAGGATTTAATCGAATATAGTTTATTCGAAAGGATTTTATCTAATATTAGTTTATTCGAAAGGAGTTATCGAATATTAGTTTATTCGAAAGGAGTTATCGAATATAGTTTATTTGAAAGGAGTTATCGAATATTAGTTATTCGAAAGGAGTTATCGAATATTAGTTATTCGAAAGGTGTTATCGAATATAGTTATTCGAAAGGATTTAATCGAATATAGTTTATTCGAAAGGATTTTATCGAATATTAGTTTATTCGAAAGGAGTTATCGAATTTTAGTTTATTTGAAAGGATTTTATTGAATATTAGTTTATTCGAAAAGAGTTAATCGAATATAGTTTATTCGAAAAGGAGTTATCAAATAGAGATTATTCGAAAGAGAGTTATACGTTGAAATTTGATTATATCGAATTCGGGAAAGTACTATTTGTTAGCCTACTTTGTGAACTAGGCAACACAAAGTCAAGAAACCAGACATTAAAAGGCATTTTTAATTAGAAGACTTCGGTTCGGATTGGAGAAGACACTACAATCTAGATTGGATAGCTGCAGTTGTTCGGGTCGGGTCAGAGCAACATATCGGTTCGGGTCGGATAGAGCTTTCTGTTTGGATCGGTGAACTCCTACTGAGTAAATTGGTAAGGCGTATCTAATCGGATCGAAGGGCAACTAAATCTCGATTGGATCGGAAAGCCACCTGTTTGCCACGAAAATGGATCGGAGCGGAGCAAATTAGAGAAGAAGAGAGCATTGCATCCAAGCCAATCCGGTTCGGATCGGGTATCCCGATCCGAACCCCTTATCTGCGCGTCTCCGACCCGAACCCATGCTCCCTGTTATTCTCCTGCAAAAGCGCCTGGATATCCGGACCGGCTATGACCAGTTCCTACCCATAACGTCTGTTCCTTTGATGCGTTGTCAACATAATATTTCATCCGAACCCGAAGATAGTGGGATGGACGACATGTGGCCCCGACCTGGATCAAGTTTCAAGTAAATTCACACCTATAAATACCCCGTCTGGAGACAAAGAGAAGGATCTTTTTTCAGCACTTTGAGAATTCAACCACCTCCATAATCCGAACTCCATTACTCCCGGAGAATCCAAATCATCTTTCATTTTTTGTTTTAGTCAATTGAGTGAACATAAGTGAGTTGTGAGTGGAATTGAGTGAATCTTACATTGTATTTGCAACTGAATTATTGAATATAGTGAAAGATAAGTGGACGTAGGCATTTCTTCGCCGAACCACTATAAATCCTGCGTGTTCATTTTTATTTTTATCTCATTTCATCTTGCTTTTAATCAATTTGGGTGTTAGAACCACTTTTGGGTCTAACATTTTGGTGCTTTCACTGAGAATCCTCATCTAAATTCTTTATTTTTCGGGATCTCTTTCTACTTTTTGGACCGTTGAGTTCAAAGAAGTGAATCCTTAAGTTTCTCCGCTTTTTTATATTTGTTGAAGTGATTGTCAAAAACTCATGGCCAAAGGAAAAGGCAAGGAAGTTCAACCTTTTCGAGGAAATGGAGCTGGCGAAGATCAGCAAAATGTTGTTGTAACAAGGTCTCGGGGCAGAGTTCAGCAGCAGGAAGAACCAATGCAGGAAATCCGAGCCGCCAGCAGGGGGAGAGCTCCGATCCGATCCGGGTAGGAGATTCTGAAGCAGTGCATTCCCCCAATCTGAACCGACCCGAGCTGCTTGCCACGTACCGATCCGACCAGGCTCCCCAGCTCCGATCCGATCCAATCCGACCTCTTACCTCCGACTCGACCCGATGCTTGGTGAAGCTGGAACCTCTACTCGAGTCCCTACGAATGCTCCAATTCCAGCTACCAGGGTTGGTGATCAGGTCAATCCATCTGCGCCCATCACTCAAGGAGATTTCTCGCGCTTGCTTGACATGCTTGAGAGCACGAGGGAGGCCATGAAAGTTCACGAGCGCACTAATCTCATGATGCAGGAAAATATGAGGCTCATGAGTCGGGAGATTAGTGAGCTCCGTCGACAGAGAACTCCATCACCGGTTCGTCACACACCAGTAGATCAATCTTCATCTTCCGAGGAAGAGAGGCCCCGTGAACGAAGGCCACTCGAACGACCTCAGAACGTGGAGCAGCTGACATTTGGATCTTTGGGATCTCGTGAGGATATCGCACGAGCATTAGGAAACAATGACCCCACTCGGGGGCAAAGACTCCAGTCCCCTCCTCCCGAGATCGACCGGGAACGCAGGGAACGGAATCGAGCAGAGGCAGCTCGAAGAAGAAGGGCATCTCCTGAACAAGAGCCCAGAAGGAACTCGGATGCTAGGGCCAGGGAACCTGAGCGGCCCCTAACTAATGCCGATGTACATGCAATGGTTCGCTAGATTATGTCCGAGAGCCGGAATTATACAAATGAAGACTATGGCATTGAGCGAAGCCATACTCCCTTCACCGACGATATCCTCGACTTCCAATTTCCCCGACGCTTTAACTTGCCACAAATGGACAAGTACAACGGAAGGACTGATCCGGGACAGCATTTGATGCGGTATTCGTGGCTCATGAATGCTGCTGCTGCCCCAGATGAAGTGAAGTGCAAAGCATTCCCAATCTACCTAGAAGATGTGGCATTGTTCTGGTTTACCCGACTTCCTCCTCGTTCGATTTCTAATTACAAGGAACTAAGCGAGCGTTTCATGAACCAGTTCCGACTACATGCCCGAAAGTCCAAAAGTGTTATTAAATTATCGAGAATCAAACAGGCACCAGGAGAATCTTTAAGGGCATATCTTGATCGTTTTAACCAAGCTGTAACCGAGGTCAGTGACCCGCATGAGCCCACTATTCTGATGGCATTGAAGGAAGGAGTCGATCCTGAATCTGAGTTTGGAGACTACCTATCTGGGAAGACACCCTCCACAAGGGAGATATTCTACGAAAAAGCCGATATTTATTTAAGGCGAGAGGAGGCCAGGGCAAACCGAAAAAGAAAGTCTGAAACGGCTTCAAAGGAGAATGTGCAGAGTAATATCACCGTGAAGCAGTCGGGGGAGAATTCTGGCAAGGTTGAGGTAAATGTAGGAAACAAGGGTGGAAACAGCGATACTGGAAGTGGGGGAAACAACAACAATAACCGTAATTCGAGCGGGAACAGAAGAAACAGAAATAGGGGAAGTGATCCTAAAAAAAGACCCCGGTTCCAGAACTACGAGAATTATACACCATTGAACGACACCCTGGAAAATATTTACTTGGACACGTACAATGTGTTACAGTACAAAAGACCGCCACCTCGTGATTCGACCGAGAAAGAAATGGCGACAGGGAAATTTTGCTTGTTTCACGGGACTCATGGGCATTCGACCAATGAATGTCGGCATTTGAGGGATGTGATTGAGAAGCTGCTGCGTGAAGGAAAGTTGGATGAGTACAAGGTTGCCCCGAGGGACAGGGGGCAAGGAGAGCAGGCTCCAAAACAGATCCTACCTGCTCCCAAGCCTACAGCGCAGCAGAAAGGTAAAGGAATTGTTATCAACTCCATAGTAGGCGGACCTCACCCAGCAATCCGAAGTTTCAGATCGATGGATCAATATGTGAATGCTGCCAAGAATCTAGACGTGAATGAAGGTGATGATTTGGAGGATGTCACCCCCATAAAACAACAGAAGACCATGTTTGACGACGTGGTATTTCGCAGCCGAGACAATACTGGGATACAATCACCCACCAATGATCCGTTGGTTATTACTACCACCATTGGGCCGGCCTTGGTCCATAAGGTATTAGTAGACAATGGAAGTTCCGTTAATATTTTGTTCAAGAAGTCATTTGATCAGATGAAGCTTGAGTCCGAAGATCTGAAGCCTTGTGAAGGATGGATTAGAGGCTTCAACGGGGCGACGACAGCTCCCATGGGGTATATAGAGTTGTCCGTGACCCTGGGGCAAGGAGAACGTAGAAGAGTGTGAATGCTTCAGTTCGTAGTATTGGACGTAGATTCGCCTTATAACGCATTTTTGGGGAGACCTGCCCTCGCTGAATTTAGAGTTTGTATCGCCCCTTGGTGTTTGTTACTTAAGTTCCCAACCGAAGCCGGAACTGGAGTAATGAGAGGGGACCAGGTTTCCGGACGGGCCTGCTATGTGGCCGAGTTAAAGATGTTGATGAAAGGACTTAACGTTGAGAGTAAGGATGCCTCGTCTCCCTCAAAAGGGGACTCGGCATAGCAATTAGAGAAATTGACCCCAAAGGAGTTGCCCAAAGGGACACCTGAAGACCTGGATCCCAGAAAAGACGAGGAACCAGAAGCTAGGAATGCAACTCCTAATGAAGCGACAGTGGAAATTCCCATTGATGAAGCTGATCCGACAAAAGTTTTGAAAATTGGTTCTCAATTGGATCCACGTCGAGCTAAAGAACTAACGGGCTTCTTGAAGGCAAACCTAGACGTGTTTGCCTGGACCCATGCTGACATGTGTGGGATATCGCCATCCATTATAAGTCACAAATTGAATGTAAATCCGAAGCATCCGCCTGTGAAGCAAAAGAGACGCATGCTGGGCCCAGAGAGGTCGGCTGCTCTCAAAGAGGAAGTAGAGAAGTTGAAGCAGAATGGATTTATCCGAGATTCGACATATCCCGACTGGATATCGAATCCCGTCTTAGTAAAGAAGCCAAACGGAAAGTGGCGGACTTGCATTGACTTTTCAGATTTAAACAAGGCTTGCCCAAAAGATAGTTTCCCACTTCCCAGGATTGACCAGCTTGTAGACTCGACAGCAGGTCATGAACTTCTCTCTTTCATGGACGCATATTCTGGGTACAATCAAATTCCTACGCATGTACCAGACCAAGAACATACGAGTTTCATTACGAACTTGGGATTATATTGTTATGTTGTAATGCCATTCGGATTGAAGAACGCTGGAGCTACTTATCAGCGCTTGGTGAACAGAATGTTTTATAATCAAATAGGAAAAACTATGGAAGTTTATGTGGATGATATGCTTGTCAAATCAAAGCAGTCTTCCAGCCATACGCAAGACTTAGCGGAAATGTTTGGTATCTTGCGAAAGTACCGGATGAAATTGAATCCTCTGAAATGCTCATTTGGAGTGGCATCAGGAATGTTCCTTGGCTTCATTGTGAGTTCCCGAGGAATTGAAATCAACCCTAGCCAGATAGCAGCGATTAGAAACATCGAAGAACCGAGGAAAATTAAAGATGTCCAAAGTCTGGCAGGGAAAGTAGCGGCGCTGAGTAGATTCATCTCCAAAGCCACAGATAAATGTGTTCCGTTTTTTGATTTGATAAAAAGGGGAAAGAAGAACTTCCAATGGACTCCGGATTGTGTTGAGGCCTTTCAAAATCTGTTAGAACTACTAGAGAAACCGCAGATTTTATCAAAGCCCGTAGATCACGAAGAATTATTTGTTTATTTGGCAGTCTCGGCTCACGCTGTCAGCACAGCCCTGGTTCGAGAAGAAGACAAAGTACAAAGGCCGGTGTATTATGTAAGTAAGAAATTAGCAGCGGCAGAGCGCAACTACCCAAAAATTGAGAAGCTCGCTTACAACCTCCTGATCGCATCCCGAAAACTTCGTCACTATTTCCAAGCCCATCCAATAACCATATACACCGACCAGCCCTTGAGGCAGGTATTGCAGAGACCCGAAGCATCGGGAAGGTTGATCAAATGGAACATAGAACTAAGTCAATTTGATTTGAATTTTCAACCACGAAAGTCAATCAGGGGGCAAGCTCTAGCAGACTTTATTGCGGAGTTCACCATTCCAGAGGAGGAAATAATCAATGATAGAGTGGTTAAATCCGAGGATGAGCTAGAGATGAATCCGTGGAAATTATATACAGATGGAGCTAAGAATGACCGAAGGTCCGGAGCTGGAATTGTCTTAGTCACTCCCGAGGGACGGTCGTTATATTACGCCCTGCGATTAGAATTTTCGGCAACTAACAATGACTCTGAATATGAAGCCCTGATTGCCGGGCTGAAACTTGCTAAAGACCTTGGAGTAAAAATGTTAGACATATTCCGTGACTCCAAAATTGTTGTTTGCCAAGTGCGAGAGGAATTTGTGGCTCGAGGACCTCGACTTATCGCCTACCTCAAGAAAGTGAAAGAGCTATTGAATAGCTTAGAGCGGTACAACATAACACATATTCCCAGAGTTGAAAACCAGAAAGCGGATAGACTGGCAAAGCTGGCTAGTTCCGACAATCCAGAAGAGACTGAAGTAATTCCAATTGAAACGTTGGAGTCGCCAAGCTTTGAGTCAATGGAAATTGAATTCGCTTTTGAAGCGGAACCAGAGAAGGAGTCATGGATGACTCCAATTAAGAATTTCCTTAAGAATGGGACACTCCCATCGAAGAAGAGTGAGAAAAGAGCTGTAGTTCGCAAAGCTACCAGATATGTCATACAAGATGATACTCTCTATAGACAAGGATTTTCTATGCCCCTGTTACGATGTATAGCACACGACGACATCAAGCGTGTACTAAGAGAAGTACATGAAGGTGAGTGTGGAGATCATACAGGAGGTCAAACTTTAGCAAAGAAAATATTGCGGTACGGATACTTCTGGCCTACGATCAACAAAGACGCAGCTGATTATTCACGACGCTGCGATAAGTGCCAGAGATTCGCCAAAATCCCCAGGGCACCGTCAACCCAGATTAAATCAATGGTGAGTCCTTGGCCATTTGCCACATGGGGAATTGATATCATTGGTGTTCTACCAATTACTAAAGGAGGAGCTAAGTATGCAATAGTAGCCGTGGACTATTTTACGAAGTGGGTGGAAGCTGAGCCCCTGACCAAGATCACAACAAGAAAGGTGATAAGTTTTGTGGTCAGAAATATTATATGCCGATTCGGGATCCCAAGGACGATTATAACTGATAATGGGACCCAATTTGATAGCACTGAATTCAGAAATTTTTGCCAGAAGTATAAGATAGACAAACGATATACTGCAGTTGCCTATCCGCAATCAAATGGGCAAGTAGAGGCAATAAACAAGGTAATAAAATCCATCCTCAAGAAGCGATTAGAGCGTGCAAAGGCAAAGTGGGTTGATGAATTGCCCCTAGCTTTGTGGGCATATCGAACAACATTTAAAACGGCCACCGGTCATACCCCTTTCTCTCTCTCCTTTGGCTCAGAAGCTGTAATTCCAGTTGAACTAGAAGTTCCTTCCCACAGGGTGACATATTATGACCCGATGACAAATCGGGCGCTTTTACTTGAGTCTCTTGATGAAGTCGAAGAGAAAAGGGACGAAGCAGATTTGCGTGCAGCAAGGCATCGGCGTCAGATGGCACGCTATTACGACAAAAAGGTTCGCCTCAGAACTTTTGAACCAGGAGATTTGGTGCTAAAGAGAATCTTTCCATCCCTTCCTCACCTTGGTCCGAAATGGGAAGGACCCTTTGTCATTCAACGGAAACTTGAAAAAGGAACCTTCAAGTTAACGACCGTGGATGGCAAAGAAGTCCCCAGAGCATGGAATGCCCAACAATTAATGCGATATTTGGATTAAAAACACAGTACCTTGTGTTATTTTTCTTATGAACTCTGTAATAAGGCACGACTTGCCTTGGGAAAATCTGATGATATGAATAAAGGACTATAAAGTGGATGTAGGCTACGACTTAGCTGAACCACTATAAAAATATTGTGTGTTATTTACTTTTATGCATTTACATTCATCAGTTATTCTGTTGTGATTATAAAATACAGGATAACTCAGAGCCTAAAAAGGTTGAAAACAGTTTTGATATAAAAAGAAGCACAACGATTATTTGTGCGATAAGACATATAAGAATGAGAAAACGACATTCTTAACTCTAACTCTCCAGAGAAAGAGAGAGAGTATAAAAGCGTCTCCGGCTGAGCGCTGAAAAAGAAATTCTCTTCTTAACTCTAACTCTCCAGAGAAAGAGAGAGAGTATAAAAGCGTCTCCGACTGAGCACTGAAAAAGAAATTCTCCTCCCAACTCTAACTTTCCAGAGAGAAAGAGAGTATAAAGGCGTCTCCGACTGAGCGCCGAGAAAGAAATCTTTCCCCGTTGAACGACCGGGGAATAATCAGATGACTGAACTCGAACTCTAACTCTCAAGAGAAAGAGGGAGAGTATAAAAGAAATGCCAGAAAAAACGACAGGTACTGACGGCACAGGAGGTGTTATCCCGTCAGAAAATCGGGAGCTTTCAGATTGCTTGGTTAAGCATTGAATAACTTGTGGAAATTGACTGGGAACACGTATGCATATGCATATTTCCCCCCTCCACAACTTCGTTTCATAACTATAAACATGCATTTTTACATAAGTGCAGAACTACTAACAAATAAACATTGCAAAAAGTGAATTATTTTTATTTACAAGTGAATGAATTTGTACAGGGAGATAGCTAAAAAAGAAAGTGCAGGAGCTGCTTTTGTAGCAGCAATTATTGGTTCACAAAGATGCTAAAAAGATACAGGGCAATCCACTATTTAGATTTGGAATGAGCCTTGGATTTCTTGGCGGCTTTCTCCGCATCCTTTGCTTCCTTCTCGGCTTCAGTCAAGATTCGTTTTGATTTCTTTTTCCCTGAAGATGCGGTACTGGAGCCAGTAGACTTCTTCCCGGAAGGCGGGGCACTGGAATCAAGAGAAGATTTTTTAGCAAGTTCTTCTGTAATAGATCTAGTTGAGAGCTTAACAACTAACCTTGATCCCGCATCCACAACTGCGAGGGGCTTGAGGACCTCAGGGTCTAGTTCTTCAGCCTTTAATTGCAAGCGCTTGTCTTGATCAGCCTTCATAGTAGCCAAGGTAACGTCATCAGCGCTTTTCGACTCCCCAGTTATTGCAACTTCCGGTTCCTCTTCATGCCCCCCGTCTCTTCCGTCGTCCTTGAAAGCTGCTATCATTTCTTCATCATGGGGAGTGGTGACCTTAGTTGGCTCACTTCCTTCCCCCAAGTCTATAGAAGCAGCCTTGTCTTCCCCTTCTTTGGCCCTATCAGCGGGCTTTGTCCCAGCGACAGCTCCTTGAGCTACATCTGTCTTTTCGGATGATTCAACACCTACAGAATGAGAAGCAACGGTTATCAACTCAGGCGAAAACAAAGGGTCTCTCATCGATTGTTCAATCATGTGGCGAAAGGTAGAAATAGCTTTGGCAAATTGAGGAGAAAAGATAGCGATACCTTCCGAAGACTTATCAGCGGGGGTGACCACTACCTCTGGGGTTAGTTCAGGAATAGGGGATAGCAGGGTTGTTCGAGGAATTCCCGGATTTTCGGGGTCATACCCTTCTACTTCGGAGGTTGCAGGGGCAGAAGAAGAGGAACCAGCTTTGAGAATGGTTTTTTGTTTACACTTCCGTCTCTCTTCCTCCATGCCCTCAGCAATGAGGCGGCGCCCTTCAGCTAGACGCTCCGGTTCATCATCTCTCAAGTATTTCTCCATCAGTTTATCTTCATCAAGGGAATCGACCTTAAGTTCTTCTTTTTCCCACTCAACGATTTGATTCCATACTTGAACCAGAGTGGATGGATAGTCCTCGATCCAAGAAATGTTTCGACGACGAATAATGTGTGCGAAGAATTCAATCATTAGCTCGCCGAAGCCCTGAATATCAGCCTCCGCCTCTGATAGTTGCTTGCGGGTTTCCTCCGCAGATTTAATAGCACACTCCACATTGCCCTCGGCCAGAGCAGCCCTGTTCTCTGCCTCCAACAACTTTGAAGCCAAGTCAGCGTTCTTCTTTTCTAATTCAGCACTCCTCTTTGCTAACTCGGCGTTTTTCCGCTCAAGCTCAGCGTAAGCAATGCGTGTCTTAGCAGCCTCTGACTTGGCCTCGTCAGCTTGCTTTTTTAATTCAGAACGCTCCTGAGTATGAGATTCAAGCAAATCGTGATAGCGTTTTTGCATGTCCTCGAATTGTTGTTTGAAATTAGAAGCGCCCCTTTGAGCGACCGCTAGCTGAGTTTGAGTGTCTTCCAAATCTTTTCCTAGAGCTTTTAAGGCCTTAGCATCTTCCTCCGCGGTCTTTTGCATTGAATCAATTTTTGTGATTAGAGTGCGGATGATTCTAGAAAGATTGCGTGAATATTTGAACATCTCAGTATATTGTTTTTGCACCGCATCAATCTTTGCTTTGGCCTCGTCTGCCCAATTAGACGAAATTGGTTCAAGAGAAGGTAGAAAAGTCAGAGTTTCGAAGTAGTGTTCAGGAAATTGCTCTTTCAAATATGCCCGCTTTATTGCAGTTCCCGCATCTAGTGGGGGAGGAGCGAGGATTGTCAATTCGGTGTCCCTTCCTGAAGAGGATTCTGTAGTCTCTTTGTCTGTCCTAGGTCGTTTAGTAACAGGGACCTTTTGCTTACTTCGAGACCCGGTTTCCTTTGGAGGACTTTTCTCTCTACTGCGTTTTTCATAGGAAGAGGAGGAATCTTTGGATTGTGGTCTATCCTCTTCCCTACGGCTTTGGTAACCTTTGTATTTGTCTTGTTCCGGCCTAACGGGTGAGCGAGAACGTGAAGGTCGAGAGCGATAGGGATCGAAAGGCCTTCTCTCCTCCCTACCACGATCATCCCGGCGATCATACTCGACATCCTGAGGAGGATGGGACATGCTGCGACGAAGTTTTCTTATATCGTAGTAGGATCGAGACATTGTACCTGCACGATAAAATAAACAAAATTTAGAATTAATGGATTCATGGAGAAAGAAGTGCAATGAATGCTAATGCTGTGGTGTAAAGTGTATCCTAAGTGGTGTGTTTCCCCCCAACCAACCCGAGTCTGAAGCTAGACTAGTGCAGGCAGGCTCTTTGGCCTTAGCAGGAGTGGTTTCTTCAGAAGAGGTGAAGACTAAAGGATCCTTCCTGAAATCCTCCGAAGTATATATAGTCTCAGGTAAGGGGAGATCCCCCAAACCCTGAAATATGTGCTCATCAGTGCTAGGAACATCCCCTTCGGAAGCATGAAGTGGCGACTCTTGGGAGGATTTTGACTTGTCTAAAGAAGTAGTTTCCTCGGGAGCGATATACCCTTCACAATGCTTTTCGGCTAGATTAGCCAATTCATCATCTTGCGTAGAAGATGGAGAAGGTGAAGTGTGAAGAGACGCTGTAGGAATTCCTGAGCCTTCTCCTGTCTCTGGGACTACCTCCACTGGGGGAATGTACGCGTATGGAACCGTCCCATGTCCAATGCTACGAAAAACAGATAGCAGCCCATGAAAGTGAAGGAATTCATCTTTAAGGATCTCGTCGATAGTCAAGAATTTTTGATCGCCATTAAGAAGTCGGTGCATCCGATCAAAGAACACCTGATCTGATATCTGTTTGGGATTGTCGACTGCAAATAAAAAGGAAAACAGGTCAGGGTGATGATTCAAGTGTATAGAGTCCGGATTTAGAAAATCAACGCTTTACTTGATTTTGTCCATCTCCTGGCGCATCCAGACTGTTGCTTTACATAGAACCATTCCAGTCTGGAATCTCCAGCTTTACTGCTAAATGGTGCAGAGATTATCTTCCTTTTTGGGACTGATTCAAAGTAGCAGAAGGATGGAGTCTCTCGAGTCCGATGCTTGAAATTATAAAAGAAGTGAACGTCATTGAACGTGAGCTCTATGCCTAGGATTTCACGATATGCTATGTACAAGGTGTGCAAATAGGCATATGAATTGGGATGCAACTGCATGGGGGCAATCCACATTTGTCTTAAGAAATCAACGATGAAAGGAGAGAATGGAGGAATAGCGCCGACCATGCACATCAATCGAGTGACCGTCATATATCCTTCTGGAGGGTTGTGGGGACGGTCAGAGCGTGAGGGCACTAGGGTGTCCCTTTTCATTATTCCATATTTTAGGCAAATTCGGACAAGTCGATCGTTGTCAATTGTTGATTCAACGGAGTCCGAGGGTGATTCCAATATGATGGCTGATTCAAATTCATCGGGTGCTCGATTGTCACCAATCCCTCCTTCCTCCTCAAAACCCAGAGAAACTTCATTCTCTGAAGACACCTCGTCGCTTTCCCGATGTCCAACCCCGTAATCTGGACCCTCGCTGTCCCATTCTGGATCAGACGAAGAAGATATATCCTCAAGAGTGATTTTGTTAGAAGTTTCCGGGGCTTCTTTCCTCTCAGCTAGTCGGGAAGAGCGTCTGGGTCTCATTGTCATAGAACTATTGAAGAAGCAATAGCACGGATTAGAGTAAATTATCCCGTGCCCCCCTGTGTATGTGTGTGCACTAAAATGTGTGCAGCAAATGTGAGAAATGCAAAGTAAAAGTACAGCAATGTAAGACGAAACTTTGAAGAGAAAGTGATAGTCAGAGCAGTTCTTAATGTTCACTTATGTCCGCGAGGCACTACCCTAACTGTTCATTAAGTTGAAGATTATGTCAAGCATTGATTAACCCTGGTTGGATAAAGTCTTGTGCTTTGAGTTGGAATATGCATATCATTCAGTTCGGGTAGGGTGTGCTTATTGTTGGGTTCGGATCGGATGTGCGTATACAGCTGGGATCGGCTCGGGTCTGCGTATTGTTTGGTTCGGAGAAGACATTCATATTTGGCAGATTAAAACCAGATCGGAATAAGCATTCGGAGTGGTTCAGCAAACAAAAGGATCCATACGTCCTTTTCCTTTCTCTATCTTTTCCTCCGATCCGACCTGGTCGGACAAGCATGGCTTTCTCCACATCGCATTTCATTCCGACCCGATCCTAACATATGAACTTGTCCTCCCCTCCGCTGCTTCAGCACTTCCTAACCCGAACCGAACCCAGTTCCTATTCTCCCCTTTCTCGTCTTCAAATTTCACTAGACCCAAACGAAGTTAAGCGTTTATGTGCTTGAATGTTTAACGCTGGATCCCAATGACCCCCGTTGCTACCTCGAGACGGCGAAGACGCCATCAACGACGATGACTAACGGTGGAAGAGATCCAGGCGTCGGAGTTCAACAAACACCACGCTCCAATCGCTCGATTTAACCGCAAATTCTAGCTGAAATCAGTTATTACATAAATAATCGGAGATTTAAAATACCTAGATGTTTTATTCGAATGTTGAAACGAGAAGTTTTGGAGTTTTTGGATTTTTTAGGAAATAGGGTTTCGGTATAAAGCTGGGAGAACAAGAATTGTGGGAGTAAAAAAGGTAGAAGAGTTTGGATGGTTGAGTTTATATAAGACGTGAGATGGCTCTTTGTATTCCCCGTATTATACTCCGTTCGGATCGAGTCCAAGCCAGCCCACATCTTCCGGCCCATCAACCCAGTGCAAAGCGAAACAGGAAGAAAAGGTGCTCGAGTCGGACACCGAACCGGGTAAAAATCTGTGCATTCCTCTAGCATTCGAATTGGATTTAAAAGAAAAACTAGAAAAGAACATACCTGAGAAGAATACTATATGTCGAGAAGAACTTCTGGACTTGACTCAAAAATGAAGAAAATGAATCAAGTATTTCACGACATATATATAAGCGATAAGAGACATGTCTTCATGAAGCAACGCGTCTTCACAAACGAACAGAAGTGACTTTCTGACTGTTCTGATTCAGGGACTAGCATTCAAACAACATCAAAGCACGCTTCGTATACAACAGAAGCATCCTTTGAGGGGGCAAAATGTTAGCCTACTTTGTGAACTAGGCAACACAAAGTCAAGAAACCAGACATTAAAAGGCATTTTTAATTAGAAGACTTCGGTTCGGATTGGAGAAGACACTACAATCTAGATTGGATAGCTGCAGTTGTTTGGGTCGGGTCAGAGCAACATATCGGTTCGGGTCGGATAGAGCTTTCTGTTCGGATCGGTGAACTCCTACTGAGTAAATTGGTAAGGCGTATCTAATCGGATCGGAGGGCAACTAAATCTCGATTGGATCGAAAAGCCACCTGTTTGCCACGAAAATGGATCGGAGCGGAGCAGATTAGAGAAGAAGAGAGCATTGCATCCAAGCCAATCCGGTTCGGATCGGGTATCCCGATCCGAACCCCTTATCTGCGCGTCTCCGACCCGAACCCATGCACCCTGTTATTTTCCTGCAAAAGCGCCTGGATATCCGGACCGGCTATGACCAGTTCCTACCCATAACGTCTGTTCCTTTGATGCGTTGTTAACATAATATTTCATCCGAACCCGAAGATAGTGGGATGGACGACATGTGGCCCCGACCCGGATCAAGTTTCAAGTAAATTCACACCTATAAATACCCCGTCTGGAGACAAAGAGAAGGATCTTTTTTTAGCACTTTGAGAATTCAACCACCTCCATAATCCGAACTCCACTACTCCCGGAGAATCCAAATCATCTTTCATTTTTTGTTTTAGTCAATTGAGTGAACATAAGTGAGTTGTGAGTGGAATTGAGTGAATCTTACATTGTATTTGCAACTGAATTATTGAATATAGTGAAAGATAAGTGGACGTTGGCATTTCTTCGCTGAACCACTATAAATCCTGCGTGTTCATTTTTATTTTTATCTCATTTCATCTTGCTTTTAATCAATTTGGGTGTTAGAACCACTTTTGGGTCTAACACTATTCACTTTCCGTTTTAATCAAGATTTATTTATTTAGTTATAAATTGTCTATTTAGTTACTTTTTAAATTAAGGAATAGAAGTTATATTTTGAAGTTAGATATTTAAGAAGTAGGGATTATTACGTTATAGTTATAATCAAATGAATTCTGTAAATGAAGTGGATTTGTAAATAGAATCCGTGAGTTACATAAGGAAGTTTGTTAAAGATTTAAAAGGTGAACTTTGTTTATTTCGAAGTTAGAAATGTTGTTCAGTTAAGGTCTGAAAGGTAGTTATACCCCAACTTGATTGACTTCGTTTTTAACCAAGGATTGGTTAAGGTTCGTTCGTGAAGGCTGGTTAAGTGAATTTAGTTAAATGAGTGTAATGGTTTGAGTTGGCATAACGATGTTTTATTTAAACATCTATTTAAAACCAATGAAGGAGTTTTAGAAATGTTTTCCAAATAAGAATCAGAAATGTTTTCTAATATAGAAAATAAGAAATGGGAGGAATATGGAAATGTTTTCCAATGATTAATAACTTATATTTTCTAAACTAGAAAATAAGAATTTCTATATATATATGGAAATAGGAAATGGGTACATGAATAAATTTATGATAAATTAATGATAAATTAATTTAAGAGATAAATGATGATTGGTGATTGATCGATAGAATTTCCATCTGGAAATAATATCGTTGTTTGTACACATATTTTTCTTTGATAGTTAACTTAGCGACTATCGAAGTTTTGACCATTTTTCCGTCATCAATACGGAGAGACCGGGATCAGATGAAAGTGTCGGTGTACGACTTAGGCAGGATCAGTAATATGGATATGCGGAATGTATGTGATATACTAACTTGTATATTTACAATAGTTATGCAAATAAATATTTAATAAAGAAAGATCTCAGAGTAGCAAAATCACAGATAAGTAAATGCAGTAATAGAAAAATCACACCAGGGATTTTTATACTGGTTCGGAGCACCGTCCTACGTCCAGTCCCAGATCTCCTATCTGGAATTTCACTAAACAATATCCTCACTTAATCCTGAGGAAAAATAGGTTCACAACACCCGAGCAGCCGAACGGGATTTCACGCCTCTATCAACACGAGGACTTCACAACTCGCCTCTTACAACACCGAGGACTTCAAACAAGATGAGTAAAACTTGCAATTTGACAATGTGTGTTCTTGATAACACGAATTTGTCAATTCTTGTACAACCTTCCTATAATCTTATCCTCAAATATGATTTTGTGATTATGAAGATTTGGAAGATGATATCGTTGTTTGAATCAAAGAATAATATATAGATTCAAGGATTCAAATAACGATATATGAGAATTATGAGCTTTTGAGTGCTTTTTGAGAGCAAGAATGAAATCAGCAATTAGATAGCAAGAATAGAAAGAATTGATGTAATGAAAATGGTGATTTCATGTTGTTTTTATAGAGGATGGAGAGTTGTAATCATTGGTGAAGAGAAGCAACGAATAGAGATGATTTTTGATGAAGAGAAAAGGAAACAACCATTAATGAATAAGAGTGTCTATTCGAAAAGTTGTTTCAGTTCGTAGACCAGTCGACTGGTTAAAAATGACCAGTAGACTGGTATTTGAATATATATACGTTATATATATGTGTGCACGTTCATTGTGCATTCTGCCCAGAAACGGTCGAACGCCAATAATGAAACCGGTCGACCGGTTTCTGGTAGTATGCACAATGAATGTGCATACATATATATACATACATATATATATATATATATATATTCAAACCATTGAGGTATATGATTATTTGAGGATAGATTTTAACAAATATAACTTAACTAAAACACTAAATAATCAACCTCTTAACTTTCAATATCATTGAATCTCTTCTTTTTGTCGATCTTGATCTTCTCCTTGTCATTAATCAAAACGCCTTGAAATCCTTGATTCAACATTCTCCCCCTTTTTGGTTGATGACAACATAGTTCTGAAAGTGTTTATAACTCCCCCTGAATATATACTCCCCCTGAAATATATACTTAAAAGAATCTGCAAATCATATTGTTAGTAACATTTTTCTTCCCCTTTGTCATCGACAAAAAAGAGTAGTGAACACATAAATTCCATAGTGTAAACATGAAATGGATAAGAAATATAGCATATATTACACACCAGTCATAGCCAAAACAAGTCATTGAAGTTTAATACATACAAACGCAAAAGAAATACAGCACCATTTACGTACAAGTGCTGAGATAAGTGTTTTAAAAAATAAACATCATAAAACGTGAACGAAAAAGAACTAATGGGGTGGAGAGTCGGATTCAGTTAATTCCCAATCAATTGCCTTGTTTCCCCCTTCTTCCTTGTCTCCTTCATCTTGAACATCTTCTTCGTCGACTTCCTCCTCAGTCTCGTAATCCACACGACCACGTCCAGCAGTGGTTCCCGAACTTGTGCCGTCCTCAGATGATGACCATGTAAATGTAGGTGGCATGGGACATTTTCCCGGGTCTTGTATGTGGGTGGAGGAGGATGACGATGCACATGAGATTGCATCCCAATGAATACCAAAGAAAGACGTAAGCTTGGAAAATCATTTGTCGAACTTTGTATCCAAACGGTCGAGTTTGGTGTCAGTATGTTTAAGTCTCGCTTCGAGGAGGAATTGGTTACGTGCAATTTGTGCTAGTGAATCCTTAGTTGACGAAGAAGGTTGAAGAAGTTTGACTTCTTCCGGTTTAGGTTTGGGAGCCGTAGAAGAAGTGGTTTCTTGAGGACCTTGTTGTTGGTATTGATCAAACGGAATGATATTCATACAAGGGTCAGGAAGCTTCATCCTTTTTCTAGTTTCTTTGTCAATGCACTTTGGCTTGGAGATTTTAGACTCACAAGACTTGACACCACAATCGAGTAAAAGCCTCATAACATATTCATTGTAAAATATGTGTGGCCTTGTGCGATCATTAACAAGCAAAATCTCGTCGAAAATCATGTTTATCCAATTTATCTTAATATCTCCATAAATCGCATATAACGCTTTGAAATTTTCTTTATAGACGGCATCAAAATTACCAACCCTCGGTAACAAAGAGCGTGTGATAGAATGATGTAAAACGCGAGCCGTAGGACGCAAGTTAATCGCCTTGGTACTAGTTTTATGATCCTCGATAAAAAGATGACTGATTTTATCACGAGTGTGAACAGTACAGAAATCAGAAGAAAATTTTCTTCCAATATTAGGCAAACTAAGAACCATGGCCATTCGTTCCTTTGAAATGAAAACATGCTGACCACATACTACGGACCAAAGACAATTAGCAGCATTCTCTGGTTTGAACTTCTGTAGGTTAAGGTTAGCATAGAAAAACCTAATCATAATATGATCGATTTCTATGTTGTTCTTATCAAAGGTAAGGAGTGATTTTATACGAGCCTTATCGGAGAGTTCTTCGATATCATAAAGAATAAAATCAGAGAAATTTACGAAGGAACCTTCATGAATGGTGTAATCCTTCATAGCATTCCAACGTTTTACTGCAATAGGATCCATGAGCCATTGTTGGATGTTATAATCTTTGGGTTGGAGTGGAGTAGAGGTTGATTTCTTGTGTTTCTTTGGAGGTGGTGCCATCGATTATAAAGAAATTGATTTGGGGGTTTTGGTTTTCAAAGGGTTTGAGAGGGAGGAAATGAATAAATAATAAGTGAAAGGATATGAAATATGAAACGTCGGGTGGTTTTGATAGTTCAAAAAACTGGAAAACGCGTAAATGGTCGACCGTTGGATTTGGATCGGTCGACTGGTTCCTGGGGAATTAATTTCCAGAGAACTTTGCCGGTCGACCGGTGGAATATATACCGGTCGATTGGTATATTTTTGAGTTGAAAATTTTCCAGAGAGTTGAACGGTCGACTGGTAATATTTTAGCGGTCGACCGATGCACAAATATAAACTTTTCCAGAGACTTATTCGGTCGACTGGTCCATTCCTGATGGTGGACCGTTTCTGTATATATTTGTTTTTTCTGGTTTTCTGAGTATATTAAAAATTATATAACAGCATATGACTTAAATTTATTTCAACTCAACATGAATTCGAGCAAAGATTACAAAAACAAAAATAAGAATTAAAAACAAAAACTTATTTTGCAACAAAAACATAAAAACGATATCAATTAATGAGAGGTGGATGACTTGTCTTCGGATATTTCTTTAATATTCGTAACTCTCGGTGTCCATGGCGACCAGTATTCTCTAGCTCCTTCATTTATCATGTAATTACGATCCCATGAGTTAGGACTTCTAGATGTAGATGGAGGATGTGGCATTGGTTCATGAACTCCATGTCTATCCGTGCTACAGAAAAATGCCGCCATTCGTTCCAAAAGAGTTAAGCGATCGGACGTGAGTTTTTGTTCATAATGAAGTTAACGCTGGAGATCCATCCGATGTTGCTGATAGTGATGAATCTCACTAATCTTCTCTCTTGTCCATGGGGAATAGAATAATGCTTTCTTAGCACGTTTGGGCTTGGGTGTATGTATAGGGGTATGCGAACATTCCGGTCTACTCTTTGGTGTTTCCGGAGAATAGTATTCTTCAGGTTCAGAACTAGTGACCGAGATATGTGAACGTTGTGCACATTCATCGCATATGTGTTCCATAAAAAATATATGAAATTATGTACAAATATTAAAAAGAACTTAAGAATGGAGATGCAGATAATCAATAGGTAAGGAGTATGTATTTATAGGATTTTCAAAAAAAAAAAGGAAGTAATGGTTAGAAAACACTCAGAAAATATAAGCCATTAAAAATTTGTAAAGATCACAATTATTTGCTAATAATAGCAAAAAGCTATTAAGTAGCTAAGTTAAAAAAATGTATCTTTCGTCTAGATAAGAACTCAATAGTGTGCACATATATATATATATATATATATATATATATATATTACATCGAGTTCAGTTCTAGAGATCAAGCCTAGCTCTCTACGTAAAGAAATAAAACTAGATTCGAGTAGAGGCTTAGTAAAAATGTCTGCTAATTGGTTGTCGGTATGGACATATTCGAGACATATTGTTCCTTTTTCAATATTATCTCTTAAGAAATGATGTCTAATATCAATGTGCTTTGTTCTAGAATGATTGATTGGGTTTTTCGATAAATTTATTGCGGTTGTGTTATCACAGTATATGATAGAGTTTGATAGATGGATATCAAAATCTCGAAGTGTTTGTTGCATATATAATACTTGAGTGCAAGCTAGAGCTGCTGATATATACTCAGCTTCACATGTCAAGAGTGAAACGCAATTTTGTTTCTTACTGAACCAAGAGACAAATGATTTTCCAATAAAATGGCAAGTACCACTTGTACTCTTTCTATCCGTACGAGAGCCGTCGAAATCAGCATCACTATATGACACTAATTCGAATGGACAATCTTTTGGGTAGAAAAGACCAAAATCTTTGGTTTTATTAAGATATCATATTATACGTTTTACAGCTCGTAAATGTGATTCTTTAGGATTAGCTTGAAATCTTGCACACAAGCAAACACTCATCATAATATCAGGACGACTTGTGGTAAGATACAGGAGAGAACCAATCGTACTTCGATATAACTTCTAGTCAACATTTTTACCATGTTCATCTTTTTCAAGATGTGTGGTCGTACTCATAGGAGTTGGTTTATCAGAGGTATTTTCTAAACCGAAACGTTTGACTAGATTTCCATAGTATTTTTCTTGACTAATAAAAATGCCATTAGAAAGCTGTTTGATTTGAAGACCAAGGAAATACGATAGTTCTCCCATATGAGACATTTCAAATTCTTTGGTCATAATATTTGCAAACTCTTTGCAGAGTTTATCGTTTGTTGAACCAAAGATAATATCATCTACATATATCCGGATAACTAATATATCTTTTCGAGAATGTTTAATGAATAAAGTCTGACCGACTTTACCAATTTGAAATCCAGAATCAATAAGATAGCTTCGTAATCGTTCTTCCCAAGCACGAGGTGCTTGTTTTAATCCATATAAAGCTTTCTTAAGTTTATATACGTGATCAGGATATTTCTCATGTACGAACAAGGGAGGTTGTTTGACATATACATTCTCTTTGACAAACCCGTTTAAGAATGTACTTTTGACATCCATTTGATAAAGTTTAAAATAATGATGACAAGCAAAGGACAGTAAGATTCGAATAGCTTCTAATCGAGCCACGGGAGCAAAGGTTTCTTCATAATCGATACCTTCTTCCTGATTGTATCCTTGTGCTACTAATCTTGCTTTATTTCTGGTTATATTTCCTTGTTCGTCGGCTTTATTTTTATAGACCCATTTCGTACCAATGACTGACTGATCAGTCGGTCTTTGAACAAGTTCCCAGACATCATTGCGCTCGAACTGATTTAGTTCTTCCTGCATGGCAATGATCCAGTAGTCATCAGTAGCAGCTTCTTTCGGATTCTTAGGTTCGATATTTGAAAGAAACGCGACATGACCCATTTGATTTAGTTGACTCCTTGTTCTTAACTGTGATGTTACTTCTCCAATAACGTTTTGAACTGGATGATCTCTTAGAATTCTCGGAGGAGATCTAAACCTTGGTGGAGAAGGTATCATAGCAGGTTGACGAATATCATCAACTATTTCTGAGTCAGAGTCATTATTTGTGATGATAGGATTATTATTGACTATGGTTTCTTCGTCATCTGATACGATATGAAATGGTTTATAGAATTCATCAAAAGAAACATGAAGTGATTCTTCAAAAGTTTTAGTTCTCTTGTTAAATATACGATAGGCCTTGCTTCGTTCCGAATATCCAACAAATATACCTTCATCGGATTTTGAATCAAATTTTCCAAGATGGTCTTTCGTATTCAAAATAAAGCATTTAGAACCAAAAACTTTGAAATATGAGATATTTGGCTTTCTTTGATTAAATTGCTCATAGGATGTATTCTTGGTCAGAGGTCGAATGGATACACGATTCAAAACATAACACGCAGTTGCAACAGCTTCTGCCCAAAAATGTTTTGGTAGAGTGGATCCATTTAATAACGTTCTTGCACATTCTTGTAAAGTCCGATTTTTACATTCTACAACTCCGTTTTGTTGTGGAGTTCTAGGAAACAAAAAGTTATGATTTAAACCTTTCTTTGTACAAAATGTTCAAATTCATTATTTTCGAACTCTCCGCCATGATCACTTCTTATATTCTTAACCTTAAGCCCTTTTGATTTTTGAATTTTCTTAACGAAGGATTTGAAATGTTTAAAAGTGTCACTTTTGTTTTTCAAGAAAATCACCCATGTATAACGAGAGTAATCGTCAACAATTACAAACACATAGCGATTATGGTTTATTGACTGAACCTGTGTTGGTCCAAATAAATCCATATGTAATAGCTCAAGTGGTTGTAACGTTGATATGACTTTCTTGGATTTGAAAGACAATTTAGTCAATTTTCCTAATTGACATGCATCACAAAGATTATCAACCGTAAAGCTTATTTTGGGTATTCCTTTAACTAGATCATTCTTGGCTAACTTGTCAATAGTTCTGAAGTTTATGTGACAGAAACGTTTGTGCCATAGCCATGGATCATTATCATTTGCTACAAGACACATATCTGAATTAATATTAATATTCATATTCAAAATATAGATATTTCTGTCTCTATATCCTTCAAAAACTAGATTTCGATCTTTATCTAAAATACTACATTTATTATCCGAAAAGGAAATGGTAAAACCTTTGTCGCACAATTGACTGATACTTAGCAAATTATGTTTCAAATTTCTAACTAGCATGACATTAGTAATAAGAGGTAAGTTAGATGTACCGTAATTTCTCACATCGCCTTTGTCGATGATATAGCCTTTTGAATTATCTCCAAAAGTGACTGAGCCACCATCTGAATAAGTGATATTTGTTAATAAGCTCTTGTCTCTAGTCATATGCATCGAGCAACCACTATCCAGTATCCACTTTCCTCTTTTCTTAAGTGGGACTTGCAAAAAATAAAATTAAGTCCATGGTACCCACCTTTTTATAGGGTCCTAAGAGTTAGGTCTAAGGAGTCCAAACCCATACGGGTCCGGTATCCCCTTTATATAAATAATTTGGATTATGATGCATAGAACTAAATTTTTTTTGGATGTACTTGTTCTTAATCAAATTGTTATTTGTTTTAGGAGCCCACATTTTTATAGATTTGACATTCTTCTTTTGAAATTTCACAATCGGTTTTGGTTTGGAATATAATAAACTAAGATTTTTCTTAGCTTCAGTTTCTTGTACTACCTTATTTTTCCTTTTTCTTTTACCAAGATGTTTCTTGATAACTTGTTTCTTATATCCCAACCCTTGCTTATTTGTAGCAGATTGTGAATTTTCAATAGTTTTTTTCAAATTTTCTTGACCTTTATTAAAGTTAGAAACATTTTGAGTAATGTCGTCTAACTTTGTTTGTAAACTAGCTTTTTCAAGGTCTAACATTTTGACTTTTTCCTTAAGCTCATGATTTTCGGTAGTATGAGCATCATTTTTCTCTTTTTGAGTTTCAATTTCTTGACTCAAAAGAGATAGTTGAGAAACAATATTAGATGATGATTCTTGAGCCTTTTCAAGTTCCTCCTCTAATATTTTCTTCTCGTCTTTTAACATATCTCGTTCAAATTCCGCTCTACTTAAATCAGCTTGAGCTTGCTTGCATTGTCGTTTCATATCTTTTAATTTATATATTAATTCAGCATTTATATCAAGAACTTCTTCAAAAGAAGGAATTTGTACCTCATCTTCTTTTGCCATAAAACATACATTTGCTTGTTCATCATCTGAGTCGCTATCACTGTCGGATGAAGATGAGTCTGAATCATCCCATGTCACCGAGAATGCTCATTTCTTTGATTTGTCCTTCTGGTGTTTGAACTTTTCATTTTCTGACTTCTTCTTTTGTTCCGGACAATCCTTTTGCATGTGTCCCTTCTTGTGACAGTTAAAGCATTCTACATTTGATGATGATGATTTATTTGATCCGAACTCCTTTCTGTTGTATCGACTAGCTTTTCGTTGCTTTAAAAATTTCTTGAATCCTTTTGCAATGAATGCTAGATCCTCATCTTCGGAATCTGAAATGTCTTCATCTTTTTTAGCATGAAAAGCTACATTTTTCTTTTCTTCTTTTTTTTCTTTTCGAGCCTGCAAATTAGCTTCATAGGACATAAGATTTCCTATCAATTCGTCTGGCTTCATGGTGGAAAGATCATTAGCTTCTTCTATTGCTAATACTTTTCCTTCCCATTCATTAGACAGAGAATGTAGGACTGTTGAAACTACATCAAAATCATAATATTTTTGCCCTAATCCGATAAGTGCATGATGAATGGTTTAAAACCTTGAATACATCTCATTGATTATTTCATTCGGCTTCATTTTAAAATTTTGAAATTGACTTTTCAACAAAGCTATTTTTGCTTGTTTAACCTTGTTAGTATTTTCATGAGTGGTTTTTAGCGTTTGCCAAATTTGATATGCAGAGGTACAGATACTAACACGGTTATATTCGTTTTGATCTAATGCACAAAACAACATATTTATTGCTTTTGCATTTACAACAGCTGCGGTTTTCTCAGCAGCCGTCCATTCTGCATACTCAGTCGTTGGATTGACTATTTCTTTCTGAGTAGCATTCCAAGCATCATAGCTAGTTAATTGCATGTAAAAAGCCATATAAGTTGCCCAATAACTATAGTTAAGACCATTAAAGAAAGGAGGTCTTTGTGTTGATTGACCTTCTGTGTAAGTGGTGTAGTGCTACTACTTGGGTTATTTGCCATATTACTAGAATATATCAAATAACTATGTTACGGTTATAAGATAACCTTGCTCTAGTGTCGGTGTACGACTTAGGCAAGATCAGTAATATGGATATGCGGAATGTATGTGATATACTAACTTGTATATTTACAATAGTTATGCAAATAAATATTTAATAAAGAAAGATCTCAGAGTAGCAAAATCACAGATAAGTAAATGCAGTAATAGAAAAATCACATAAGGGATTTTTGTACTGGTTCGGAACACCGTCCTACGTCCAGTCCCAGATCTCCTATCTGGAATTTCACTAAACAATATCCTCACTTAACCCTGAGGGAAAACAGGTTCACAACACCCGAGCAGCCGAACGGGATTTCACGCCTCTATCGACACGAGGACTTCACAAACTCGCCTCTTACAACACCGAGGACTTCAAACAAGATAAGTATAACTTGTAATTTGACAATGTGTGTTCTCAATAACACGAATTTGTCAATTCTTATACAACCTTCCTATAATCTTACCCTCAAATATGATTTTGTGATTATGAAGATTTGGAAGATGATATCGTTGTTTGAATCGAAAGAATAATATATAGATTCATGGATTCAAATAACGATATATGAAAATTATGAGCTTTTGAGTGCTTTTTGAGAGCAAGAATGAAATCAGCAATTAGATAGCAAGAATAGAAAGAATTGATGTAATGAAAATGGTGATTTCATGTTGTTTTTATAGAGGATGGAGAGTTGTAATCATTGGTGAAGAGAAGTAACGAATAGAGATGATTTTTGATGAAGAGAAAAGGAAACAACCATTGATGAATAAGAGTGTCTATTCGAAAAGTTGTTTCAGTTCGTAGACCAGTCGACTGGTTAAAATTGACCAGTAGACTGGTATTTGAATATATATACGTTATATATATATATATGTGTGTGTGCACGTTCAGTGTGCATTCTGCCCAGAAACGGTCGACCGCCCATAATGAAACCAGTCGACCGGTTTCTGGTAGTATGCACAATGAATGTGCATACATATATATATTCAAACCATTGAGGTATATGATTATTTGAGGATAGATTTTAACAAATATAACTTAACTAAAACACTAAATAATCAACCTCTTAACTTTCAATATCATTGAATCTCTTCTTTTTGTCGATCTTGATCTTCTCCTTGTCATTAATCAAAATGCCTTGAAATCCTTGATTCAACATCAGATTCACGACCTGAAAACGACTTTGTATGGGCGTTAGCATTGCGAATAAAATATGATGAAGAGAATTGAAAACGGAGTTATGCAAGGGTTGTTCTGGCGATCCTAGGTAGAAATTTCCTAAGATGGATTTAAAGAATGGTGCCTTCAGTTTGTCCAGTCCCAGGACGACCTGTATGGAAGAATGTCTGACAGAGTATATTTAATAGATCGCATAAGTTGATCTCTTCAAACGTATTTACGTTTGGTGGCGGAGGAATTCGTTTCTCTTAGCTATATACCCATGGTATTTTTGGAGAAATCAATTTTTGATTTGGCGGGTATAATGATGTCACATTCAAAGTAAATAAATGTGTGATCTGTCAGAGATAAGCATGGCCTCTAGCCTCACAACCGGGAAATGACAAAAAATCGGGCAGGCAGGATGGCTATGTCGGTTGCTTCCATTAGGGTGTATTATCAACTATCTAGAGATATTCATTTTATTCTTTAATCTATTCGATGCTGTCCCATTTGGGAAACAGTTGCTAATCCCAACCGTTGGTGATATACATTCGATACACTCAAGCGAAATGAGTGGTCAGTCATGTGTGGTCAGGTTACAAGATGTTCTTGTTGAACCCAGTGTATTCCTCTCTAGAGGTACACTATCGGAAGGTGGTTCCATACCTTGTCATAGCTGGAAATCCATTATCCAATAAGTGCTCGCGGTTTTGATTGTATACTATGTATGTAGAACGTGAGATGAAAGCGTTTCTGCTAGATGATTATTATATTGTGGTTGATAGGCATTATTATAATATCAAAAGGATTTTGATATAAAGATTATTTTGGATTCTCATAAGGGAAAAACCCATTCCGTTATACGGCGTGGTCTTATGAGATATCGTTTAATTGCTCAAACTGTTTTAAATTGTTTTACTCACACCAGTCCCATGACGGACCCAGAGTTTTATTTTGTTTTGTTTTCCCTAAACGCTTGGGTGCCCAAATTTGTACGAGGAATCAAGTAGTCAAGTTTTATAGATATAATTGAAGAGCTTGGAGCTGGAGGCTTCAGGATTATATAGTTATTGTTTATTTCCGCTGTGTTGTAAGTGTTATACTCTGATAATGTTACTGTATACATATACTGGTTTTATTTCAAAGTTATATATCTATTATATACTGATCGTTCCGCTGTGAGATTCGTGTTACTCTGATGTTGTATGTTCTTCTTCTTCTATTCTAATTTTCTATCTTATTATCCTCACCCTCTATTTTCTTTTTATTAGTTTTCTGGTTTCCAGTGCAATTGGGGTTGGACTTGTGTTATTTGGTCAGCTCAAATTGTACCGGAATATCGGGACACTACAGTCGCTATAGAATTTATATATATATATATATATATTAAATAATATATAGCCCTTAAAAATAGCCATTTTGCTAACGACTTTCGTTTTCAACGAAACCACATTTGTTGGATCCGGAATGTCAAATTATAGCTTGATTCCAATTTTCGTATTTTTTGGAATTAATATGTGAGCACAGCAAATTTAAACGTGTTTTCAATTTAAATTTAAATTTAATCGATCAGTTAAAAGGCCATTTTTCAAAGGTCTCCAAATTCGATGAAATTAGTTGTGTTGAAACCGTATTTGAAAAACACAGCAAGATTTCTAAATTTCATAATTTTTGGAGCTAGTATGTGGCTGTGCACAATAAATTGTGAATCGATCAGCCATTCAAGCCAGAAACAGGACTTTTTCGGCAAATGGACTCGGAATTCGATGAATCCAGTTTTGTTAGGACCGTATCGTCAAGACATAGCTGCATGTCAATTTTCGTCGCCAACGGAGTTCGTGTGTGACCATGGCATCGATAAATGTGGATCGAGGGGACATCATAAGCTAGAGAATTAATAAAATAATGAACCCCACTACTATATAACATCTTCTCCACCTCCTAAACCCTCATTAATTACTCCTCCCTCGAAATTGCAGCAGCCACCCCTATAACATTTTAGAAAAGCCCCCGAAAACAAAAACGTTTATATCTCTCAATCCACCAACAATTATCCTAAACAGTTCCTAGGTTTTGTGGATCATGTTGGCCTCTACCTACCACAAAAATTTGGGGACCTATCGTTGCACGGATTGTGAGGAATCGACGGTCAAAGTGAAACGACCCAAACTCGCCCGTAAAGGAAAGCCGGGATTGAGTTGAGAACACGACAATCAGAATGCAAACAGAAGAACATTTCTTTGCTATTACAACAATAGTATCAGAGCACAAGAATATAACAGAGTATGAATACATACTATACAGCAGAAAAATACCAGAGATTAAAATACATTACAAAGCAGTGAAAAATAGTACATAGCACAATTGAAAGAAATACACGGATACAGTGCTTTCCGAATATAACTCCAGCTGTAAACCAGGATCCTGTAAAAAGAAATCTGCAAAACCAAAACTACTAGTTGCCCATGTGGAAAATAGGGGCACCCAGAGTTTAGGTTAAAACAATAAACTACAGGTCGGTCATAGGACTGGTGTGAGAACTAAAACAGTTATTAACTTGATTTTAAAGTTAGGTAAATCAAAGGACCATGCCGTATAACACGGAACGGGTTTACCCCCAAGAATACCAGTGCATGAAACAAACAGTGCAATGCTAAAATAGAAAAATGAAGCTATTATAAGACTCAGGTCCCATCACACAATGCAACGCAAGCCGGAGGATAGAGTTTTACCTTATAATAGCCAAATAATGCTTATTACGTTTAAAACATATCATTTGATATTACTATTAGTGTATATATGTTTCAAAAAGCATTTCAATCATAATGTATCAATCATAGACAACATGAGTGTCCCATGCCACTATGCCGCCATATAGGTTTACAGTCAAAACCGCATGATGTCATATTGGAAGTTGGATTTCCATCATGAACCAAGGCAAGGGATCGTCCTTACCGAATTCGAGACAGTCCAGCCCGAGCCTCAGGATTTAGCCGTAACTGCACTTGGATCGTCAGGGTCGGTCCACACTTAGTGGATTATAATTTCTAAACTATACGTTTCTCCACCCTCTGGGGCGTAAGTCTGGTCAGTATGTCGACAATGGCATCCATCAGCCCCGTAGTGACCGATATATCTGAGGCACCTCGCTATCCATCAAATAATATGCAATATCCACATGAGTAAAATATTTGGGCTCCATACTATGACACAACTCCTAGCTAGAAGGAAACACGTGTCCTCCCTAAGGTCCTCTCCCGTTTCTTGTTCACATCGGGGTGTGAGGCTCGCGAATTAATGCTATACACAAAGCAATGCTATTAAAGGTCGTGCTTTGATCATCAACCACAAGGCCCTGCTTTTCAACAAAAGCCTTGATCACATGCCACTCAGCATGCCACACTGTCAATCCATACCGTACCGTTGATTTCGACCAATATATAACCACTAAGCTCATACGTCTTAGAGAAGGGTGTTAAGCAAGAGAATAAATTCTCCGCCACCAAACAGATATATATTTAGCAGAGATCAACGAATACGGTATAAAGGAATACAATGTCATACATACCATCCATTTGCAAGTCCATTCTGGGTCTGAACGAAACTGGAGGCACCTTATTCCTCTTCCCATATGTCCAATATAGGAGTGAGGTCCTCGCATATCCGTCGATCTCCAAGTACATCTGGATGATCACCACTTATTACCTCGTCTTGGGTGTACGGCCAAATTAAGACATCAGTAATCATCCAAACGATGTGAAGATCTCCGGTCTTCTACCAATGTCTTCATCGTCGACTTATCATCGTATCAATTATTCAGAATGGGATAAACCTGGTCTTTCTGAATAACTCACGTATCTTACAAACAAGTGCTATAAAAACACAACATACGCCTCATTCCTATCCAGAATATTCTTTTATTCAAATATTCTTTTCACAATTTAAACAAAATTAAGGTTTTCCAAACTAATCGGGATTAGCGAACCTTACCGAAGAAATAATTTATTTTATTTCCCAATCCCAACCTTTTCATCCCACGAAGCAAAACTGGAAATACTCCATATCTAACACCACGGCGATATCGGTAAAATTAATTACCATTTCACGTCCAAATCTAATTAAAGATTTAACTATCGCTTGTAGCAAAACTGGTGATACTCCATTCTCGATCATTTCCCAAATTTGATAATTTAAACTATCACATTCACATTTCAGTCTAATTAAAGATTCATTAAAACTTCGCTTAGTTTTATTCTTCCAAAAATAATTACTTAATGATTATTCAAATTTAGGATATAAATCCGATCGTTAACTGGGTTAAAGAACCAATGTCATTTAAAACACAGTTCACGATAAACCCTAAAATCATATTCCATCAAAATGGAATCTTCATGGAAAGCCGATCAATATATATATATATATAATTGCCACAAAATTCCATATCAAACTAATAATATAAATGGGATAACGACAAAGCCTTTAAAATTCCATATATATTAGCGTTCTTCCTTTACAGAAACTCATCTCGATTATTACCAAATCGAGTTCCATTCAATTTCAATTTAATATATTAAATTGGAAAACTTTATTTTGGAAAATTTCCATTAAATCTTGATAAAAAGATTTATAAACTCCAAATCATCTCTTCATTGTTAATTGGGTTAAAGAAAGAATGTTATTTAAAACACCATTCACGATAAACCCAAAAATCCAATTTTCAATTCAATTCCAATTAAATATTAATTAATTGGTGAATATCTCCAAATCTTATTTAAAAGATTTATTCTTTCCTCATTGGGTTTAAGAACAGTGTTAATAAAAACAGCATTCACGACAAACCCAAAATCCAATTTGATATTATTAAATACAAGGCTTTGAATAGAAATTATATCGGCTTATATTCAATATTAAATTCTGAAACCAACAAATATTATATTGGGAATAACGATATATATCTTCCAAATTCCTCCACAATATCCGTATAATCACGGAATCCCATATCGAAATATTCCGAAGAAAATTTCCATTCCAATCCATTCCAATATATTCATTGGAAAATTCTGGTTATTTTAAAACCCTTTTTCAAATCCAATTTATTATTTAAAAATCGTTCGATTTTCTATTTTAGTTAGTAAATAGTTCATTTCGATAAAAATATATCATTGTCTTTTCAAAACTGGAATTTTTCATCCAAAATCATTCCAAATCATGTATTATGATTTTACATAACTTTTCCATATTTTTAATGATTTTATTTAGGCCATTATAGTTGGTTTCTGATGCAGCGCATCATAGAAGATGCTTTTATACTACCTTAGGTCGTTCAGCGACCTAAGGTAGTCGTTGAGTGACCAAGAACGAGAAGGAAGGAAGGGTAAATTGTCCATGAAGCTATTGGATTGTTCGCTCGTGGGTCGTTCGCGCCTAGGACTTTCATTTTGGAAACGTTTGCTATTGGATCGATTACCCTTGGGCCGCTATTGGCGGAAGATAATAAGAGTTGTTAAAGATAAGATCAAACGTAGGTCGTTCGTTCCATTATTGGGTAATGTGATAGTTGATTCATTCGCTCTATTGTTTGTGCCGTGTTGAAGGGTCGTGTATCATAGCTAGTTCGCCCACGTACATTAAGTCGTTTGCTTGTACTTGAGTGGTCCATTTGGACAAGGCGTGTTGTAAACCCTATAAATATGAGTGTTGTGTAAGTTGTAAAAGATTGTTGATTTTTGATTAAATTTGTGTGTGAGTTTTGTGCCACCCTTAAAATTGGAAGTTGAGTTATCTCCTTTCTCCATTTTTTGATATTCAAGTGCGCTTGAATCAATGAATTTGAAGCCGTTTTACGGTATCGCTTGCGAATGATCAACGTTCGAAGAATCGTAGATCGACAACACGGTATCTTGCGAGATCAACGTGCTGAAGATAGCGAGATTCCGACATCGAAAGATCAACGGAGTTGAGCACCTACCTCATCCTAGATCGTATTTCCATGGATCCGCGCAAGTTTGGTATCAGAGTGTTTACACCAAAAATGGCATAAGCATCCAAAGGTACTAAGAATGTACTTCACCGATTCGGTAGGAAAAATATGAAGCCGTGTTTAGTGAATAAGTGTAAAAAACAGAAGATGCAAGTAAAGTAAATAGAGACAAGGTTTAGAGTGGTTCGGCCGTTAACGAGGCCTACGTCCACTATGTTGGCGATTTCTGTTTCAGATAATCAGAGTTACAAAGTACATCGGATCTCTCTTTCATTCACCTCACTATTCACTCAATATACCCTCAATTATATATTTCAATCTGGGAATTATACATGAGAATGTTATAGTTTTTAGAGGAAGAAGAAGGATGGATGATTGAGGAGAAGAGTGTCTTCATCATTCGGAAGCTAGGCTTGACGTCATGGCCAGATCTGGTTGAAAGTGGAGTTTAGCAGCACTTCGTGATTTCGAATAATTGGATCCCATTGTTGTTGATGATCCTTCTCTGTTTATAGGTGAGATTCCCTGAGGAGGATATCAGATCCTCTTTTACACACTAGGATCATCTATTCCATTAATTACTGGATGTGCCATCGGCCAGCTGTCGCCAACTGTTATAAGTTGTATTTAGCTACTGTGGGCGAGCGACTCGATGGAGCGAGCGCCCCGATTGGCTTGTGAACGGCTTCTATCATTGAAACTCTTTCATTGAGATCGCTCCAGTTGGTTGATGAGTTGGGAACTGTGTTGACTTAACAAGGATTCTGGTGGAGTGACCGACCCTTGTGTTGTTGTAATGCTGAGCTTGTTCCGAGCGGGCGAGTGGAAGTCTTTATATCCTTCAGGAGGGTCGGTAGGAGACCTGCGGTCGCGATATGTTATGGTGCCTCTCTCAGGAAACGCACGTGTATTTGTTTTATGGTCTTGAGTGCTGAGCGACCGGCATTGTAGTTGGCGGGTGGTCTCCATGTGTGCGTATAATTCTATCCTCGAGGGACCGAGGTATGCACGTGACCGGGCTTTGGTCCCTGGGTCGCGTGCCCTTCATCCGGTTTGTGCGGGCTTCTGGAGCATGTGGTCCTTATCTTTACTTGGTCGCACTTTCCGGTGTTAGCTGTATGGTCGTAGTTGGTTTTCCTGGCCGACCGCTTTGTCTTGGTTCGGGTGCTCGGTCTTACTCTTTGTGTTTATCTGAGCGCTCGAGATAATGTTGTATTTGATTGCCCAGGAAGGCTATCGTTCGGAATCCTTTGGTAAATGTGCGAGTGAGTTTTTAAGGGATTAACTGTAAGAACCCGTTACTTCCCCGTGAAGGAAAGAGCGGATACTTTGAGAACAACACACAAATGAACGCAGACGGAAGAACATTTCATTTTTATTACAACAATTACATCAGATACAAGAATATACAGAGTATAAATAAATAAATTACATTCGATAAATATCAGAGATTACAATAAATTACATAGCAGCGGAAAATAATACAAAGCACAACTGAAGGTGATATACGGATACAGAGCTTTCCGGATATCATTCCAGCTGTAAACCAGGATCCTGTGAATATAAACCTGCAAAACCCAAACTACTAGCTTCCCGTGCGGGAAATAGGGGCACCCAGAGTTTAGGTTAAAACAATAAACTCCAGGTCAGTCATGTGACTGGTGTGAGAACTAAAACAGTTATTTAAAGCTTGACTTTAAAAGAGAGTAATTCAAGGGACCACGCCGTATAACACGGAACGGGTTTCCTCCCAAGAATACCAGTGCATAGAATAAACAACGCAATGCTTTTTCGAAAAATGAAGCTATTATAAGACCCAGGTCCCATCACACAATGCAACGCAAGCCGGAGGATAGGGTTTTCCCTTATAATAGCCAAACATGCTTGGTACGTTTAAAACAAATCATTTGATACTATAATAAGTGTATAGTGTCAAAAGAGTTTCAATCATAAATATAAATCATAGACGGCATGGGTACCATATATCATGTCGCCATACTAGTTCTACAATTAAAACCGCAATACACGTATTGGAAATTGGATTTCCGTCATGAGTCGAGGCAAGGGGCAAGCTCCTCTCCGCGTTCGAGGCACTCTAGCAAATATCCCAGGGCTACGCACTCTGGGCAACCCCTGGATGCTTCAGGGCCGGTCCTCACTTACGTTACAGGATTAGTTATGCCTGAACACACGTTTCCCGGTCCTTACAGACCTAAAATCGAGGCGCCTCATCCAACAACCACAAAGGTGAAAAGTATATAAATGTCAGGGCTGGTAAGTCACTGACACCACCAAAGCTAGAAAGAAACGTCATGCTCTCCCTGTAGTCCGTATCCCGTTTTTGACTCATACCGAGGTGTGAGGCTCGCGAATTCACGTTATACACAAAGATGCCACGTAGGCGTGCTTTGATCATCAACCACAAGACTTTTCTTTTCAACAGAAGCCTTGATCATTGCATCTTAGCGTGCCACACAGGCAATTCATGCCATGCGACTGATGTCCATCGATATACAACCTCTGAGCTCGTACGTCTCAGAGAAGGGCGTTAAGAAAAAGAATAAATTCTTCGCCGCCAAACAAATGTATATTTAATAGAAATCAATCAACACAGAATAAAATCCAATGTCTGACACATAATCCATTTACAAGTCCGTTCTGGGTCTGAACGAAACCGGAGGCACTTTCCTCGCATATCCATCCATCTCCAAGTACGTCTAGTCGACCACCAACTATTTCCATCCTCTTGGGTGTACAGCCCAATCAGGATCGTCAGTAATTATCCAAACGATGTGAAGACTTCCGGTCTTCGACCACCGTCTTCATCTTCGACTTATCGTCGAATTGGTTATTCAGAATGGGTATAAACCCGGCCTTTCCGAACAACCCGCGTATACTAAAACAAATGTTACACAAACACAACATACGCCTCATTCCAATTCAGAATATTCTTTTATTCACAAAATCACATTTTTAGGGAAAGGTTCCCATTAATTTTATCCAAGATAAATTCTTTAAATTTTATCCTTTAATCTTCCATTGGATGTCGTTTCAAACCAAATTATGGTTTTCTAAACTAGTCAAGATTAGCGAACCACACTGAAGTAATTATTTATTTTATTTCCCAATCCCAACCTATTCATCCCATGAAGCAAAACTGGTAGTACTCCATATCTAACACCACTGTGTTACCGGTAAAATTAATTACCATTTCACGTTCAAATCTAATTAAAGATTTGACTATCGTTCTGGAGCAAAACTGGTGATACTCCATTCTCGCTCATTTCTAAATTTGTTAATTTAGATTATAGATTCACATTTCAACCTAATTGCAGATTCGTTAAAACTCCTTTTACTGGGTTAAAGAGCTAGGTGTTATTTAAAACACAATTCACGACAAACCCAAATCACATTCTATTTATCATCGGGTTAAAGAACTGGTGTTATTTAAAACACCGTTCACGATAAACCCATTTCAAATCCAATCAAATATATTAGAAATTCTGATTATTTAAAACCCATTTTTAAATCTAATTTATTTATTTAAAAATAATTGGGTTTTAAATTTAGTTCAAAACTAGTTCATTTCGATAAAAATCCATTTTTATCTTTTCAAATATGGAGTTTTTCACCCCAATTTTTTCCAAATCATTTCTTATGATTTTACACAATTTATTACCATTTTTAATAATTTTATTAAGGCCCGTACAATCGATTTCCAATAATGGCCATCGAACTGCACTTACAGCGACCTTTTTCAAATTTGATTTGGACGTAACTCCAAATCCAACCATTAGATTTCAAATTTCTAATATTCGTTAGAAAGCTCTTTTCGATACAAACCCAACGGTTCTGGTTTTAGGAGAATCCGACGGTCGGATCTCCCGTAAAGTCCGTTTGAAATAAATGGTCGAAATTTACGTACTGCCGCGGCGCGGCGCGTTCTATTCAGGCCATTATATTATATATATAATATATATAATGTATATTTCATCGATTCCTATTTAAAACGAAGTTTTATAAATAGTTTTGAATTCGTTTCAAAAGTAATTTCAACTTCCGTTTCAATTCAAATCAAAATTGAATTCTTCTTTATAAATTCGTTTTAAAATTCATTTCTATTCAATTCAAATTTGAATTCAATTTGAATTCATTTCAATTCGCTTTCAATTCAATTTGAATTCGTTTTCAATTCAATTCATTTCGAAATCGTTTTCAATTCAATTCATTTCGAAATCGTTTTCAATTGAAATCAAGTTCGTTTTATATTCAATTCGAATTCATTTTGTTATATTTTCAATTGAAATCAAGTTCGTTTTATATTCAATTCGAATTCAAATTCGTTATATATTTAATTCATTTCGAAATCGTTTTCAATTCAATTCATTTCGAAATCGTTTTCAATTCAATCCGAATTCATTTCGTTATATATTCAATTGAAATCAAGTTCGTTTTATATTCAATTCGAATTCGAATTCGTTATATATTTAATTCATTTCGAAATCGTTTTCAATTCAATTTATTTCGAAATCGTTTTCAATTCAATCCGAATTCATTTCGTTATATATTCAATTGAAATCAAGTTCGTTTTATATTCAATTCGAATTCAAATTCGTTATATATTCAATTGAAATCAATTTCGTTTTATATTCAATTCGAATTCAAATTCGTTATATATTTAATTCATTTCGAAATCGTTTTCAATTCAATTCATTTCGAAATCGTTTTTCAATATTCATTTTAAAATGAATAAAATCGATATAAATATCGTTCACGTCAAAATGGCGTCAATCTAACCAACACGGCTTCATATATTTCTATTTTCAAATATTCTATTCAACAAATGAATATTTATTTTTGTCAACACACGACTAATCTCAACGAATGAGTACTGTCCACGTGTGACTATTTTTGTTATTTAATATATTTTATAAAAATTAAGGTATCTATCGTTTGATATTGAATCAGACTCCAACCGTAATTTAGTAAGAGAACGATTTCCTGAATATTAACCCCGAAGGCCGAAACCAACATCAGATTAATATCCAGGAGACCACTCATCTCATCTATTTTCCAGTTGATTTCTAATTCTATATATGATAAAGATGTAAATTTTATTATAAAAATATTTCGTTCAACACATGACTAATCTCAACGGATGAGTACAGTCAACACATGAACATTTATATTATATTGATAAAGATGTAAATTTTATTATAAAAATATTTCGTTCAACACATGACTAATCTCAACGGATGAGTACAGTCAACACATGAACATTTATATTATATTGATAAAGATGTAAATTTTATTATTAAAATATTTCATTCAACACATGACTAATCTCAACGGATGAGTACAGTCAACACATGAACCTTTATATTATATTGATAAAGATGTAAATTTTATTATTAAAATATTTCGTTCAACACATGACTAATCTCAACGGATGAGTATAGTCAACACATGAACCTTTATATTATAATATTCTTTATCTTCTAAATTGGAATGAAGCCCAATCAATCACCATATGATGTTAATTATATGGATTTTCATACATCACACGTATATAATAGCATTGAAAAATAATCAACCATCAACCAAAGTGCACTACACTGTATAAGCATCAAATATAGATATCTAACGCTTATAACAGCCTGTCAATCAATCGATCGACATATTCAATCTATCAGGATGAGTGAACTTCAAATTTCATCCCAACACCCGTGTGAGGTTTCAAACAGTCAAACACAGATTTTATTTGTGCAGTTGGGCGATGTGTAAAATTTATCGTCCCAATCAATGTCAGTCAAATCAGTGTACATAAACAAACCGTCCGGTTTGTAAATGAATATTTTATTTATTCACATTCACGTTAAAAAATATATTTTTAACGATAAAACATTTTATTTCAACATATGAATTTCTATTCAGTTCATTCTTTAAATAAAATTATATTTTTATTTTTCTAACTCATTTTAGAAAATTTCGGCGGCATAACGACACGATACTAGAAACGGGACAAGGCCTAGCCTTATCCCCGGACTAGTGAAGGCCCACGCCATTCACACATCAATCAAATTCACCAAACAACCAAATTCAAATCAAATCATCTAACTAATTTATGCAACCAAACAAACAAGTCCATGGTCTGTGGACGATTGTGTCGGGTGCTACTAAACACCGTCTGCATCCTAGTATATATATATATATATATATATATATATATAACTTAAAAAAAGAAATTGAAAGGTGAGAAATTCTCACCGAAAGCTATCCAATACCACGACTCTTCATTTGATAGAAATCTTCATCGTTATCGCATTTTTATCATCTTCGTTGCTGTAGCCACTACATATGTAAAAATCGAATTTTTTACTATGCTACTCAATATATAAAAATCGAATTTTTACTATGCTATTCAATATATAAAAATCGAATTTTTACTTTGCTATTCAATATATAAAAATCAAATTTTTACTTTGCTATTCAATATATAAAAATCGAATTTTTACTATGCTATTCAATATATAAAAATCGAATTTTTACTATGCTATTCAATATATAAAAATCGAATTTTTACTTTGCTATTCAATATATAAAAATCGAATTTTTACTTTGCTATTCAATATATAAAAATCGAATTTTTACTTTGCTATTCAATATATAAAAATCTCGCCTTTTCTTCTCACAAAAATATGGTCTTGTCCTTTACAAAGATCATTTCTTTTTATTTATTTTTAAAAATCACTTCTTTCCCTTATTAAAAGTATAATCTTTTCTTTGCTTAAAAATCTATACTTTCTATAATAAAAATATAAACTTTACTAATTAAAATATAATCTTAACTAATTAAAATATAATCTTAACTTCTTATATTTAAAAATCAATTCTTCATTCTCTTTTCAAACGCATAAAAATCAAATTTTTATTCTCTTTGCATACATATAAAAATCCGATTTTTCTTTTTACATACATTTAAAAATAAAATCAAACCTTTATATGCTTAAAAATCTTGTTTTTAGATTAATAAAAATCTCATCTTTTCTATAAATTGAAAATCTTATTTTTAATAAATTGAAAATCCTAAATCCACTAATCGGAAATCAAAGAAGGAAAAAGAAAGAAAGGGAAAAACTTACAGAAAACTAGGGCTTCATTGGGTTTGGAGATGTTTGCAGACGGATGGAGGTTTAGAGAGAGGTTGGAGGGAGAGAGGGTGTCAAAGGGAGATCGCTGGTGGTAGCAGGGGTGGCGCCGGTCTATTGGTGGCGCCAGGGGGGGTCTCACATCCGCTGGAGCGGCGGATTAGGGAGGTGGGGTTCGGGTCCTCTCGAACTGGAAGGAGGAAGGGGGGTTCATCCGTGGAGGCGCCGACCGGAGGAAGAAGAGGGGGGCGAGGTCCTGGCGGCGGCGGTGGCCTTGCGCTGGCGGGGCTGACGAGATGAAGCGGGTGTTTTTTTTTTCTCTTCTTTCTGAAATGAATCTCGTGAGGGGGGGGCAACGTGATTTATGGAGGGAGAGGTTTTTATTTTATTTATTTAATTATTTTAATTTCTAAAAAGTTGACTTTTACATACGAACTCGAAACGAGACCCACCGCCTGTCGTCCATAGCGTTTTACCCCCATTCTGAACACAATGGGATATGTATCGTAAGCTGATTCGATCGTTTGAATCAGTTTCCGTCAAAATCTACATATAACTCTATATATTGAATTTGAACGCGCATTTCAATTTACCGGGGTCACATACTAACTAGAAAAATTCCCGAAAAATATTTTCTATCTTCGTATTGACGATACGGTCCTAACAAAACTAGTTTCGTCGAATTCTGAGGCCGTATGAAAAATGGTCAATTTCCAGTCGATTAAAATCAACTGAAACTGGTCAAACGCGTTTTCCCTTGCCACGCTCACATATTGATTCGAAAAATTATGAAATTTGGAATTTAGCAATAAATTGACATCACGGACCCAACAAAAGTGGTTTCGTCGAAATCCGAGGTCGTCTGCAAAATTTCCATTTTTAAGGGCCTGAATTCCATAGCGACTATTCAGAATTTTCAACTGGATATATCTTTTGATTCCCGCTATGAAATTTTGATTTTTCGGATTCGTTAGAAAGATATTATCAATTAGATCCTAATGTTTTTGGTTTCACTAAAATTCGGATTGTTTTGCACCCGGTACATTCAATTGAAGTTTAAAATCGAATTAACGAACTACCGCGCCATTTTCAATTCTATTTATAATTATATATATAATTATTTATATTCTAACGACGGCATATATAATATATACGGTTGAATTCTATTCAAAATAAATTTCTGGTCGATAATATTTAAAATAATCTATTTTAAATATTCAAAATTCATTAAAATTGCCAAAATAAAAATTTTAAACTGGCCCAGATTTTCCGGGTTATTACATTAACACTTGCCCCTCGAAGTTTGTGATTTTCTTTCAATGAAGAATCGCGGGCTTAGATGTATTGGATGGTCGCACATTGTCTGATTGCTTTTGGTGGGATCGAGTTTACACGAACGACTTCCTATTTGCTTGGTTGTAAGGCCCACTATCATGTGTGCTAGTCTTGAGGAGGTTTGGGCGAGACTGTTATCCTAGTTTGACGACCTCTCCGCCTGCTTTCTCTATTCATTGCTTTGCTGTTCCCGTCTTTTCAAAAAAGAGGGGTTTTGATGGCGGTGTCATTCTGGATAATCCTTTCGAATTCTCCTTGTACTTTTTGGTTAACCCACTTTCTCCTTTTGATTTCGTTTTTTGCCCGAGCGTCGCACTGGTTTTTGCCATCTCTGGTTTGGTTCTACTGGAACGTCCGCTTCGAGCTCGCGGTTATTCGCTTATCCGTAAGTATGTTTTACCTTTCTTCTTGCCCTATTTTGAAATTTGGGTTTTGATAAGTTTCTAAGTAGGGTTTCTTCCTCCTGTGATTTCGTGGCTTCTGGTAGCGTCCGATGTCTGGCCAATCCGAGAAAGCCGATCAGGTTGAAAGTTCCTTTCAAGCTGTTTCTACGTCTGTCTTCGCTTCTTCGGTTGCAGTAGCCTAGGTTTTTCCTCCACCTCGTGCACTTTCCGAGGTGCCTATCGAGAGATGTGCGTCGGAGCTTTCTCCCAGCCTGTTCTCTCAGCTGTGTCGGCAGTTTGGTTTATCTGAAGAGGAAGAAGCTAAACTACCTGGAACGGAAGAGTTTGCTGACACCCTTCCTGGGTGGTTTGTTGCTGTTTACCAAAGTATGTTGAAAAGTGGAGCGATCCCTGCCATTAATCCATTCATAGAAATGGTTCTCTGTAACCTAGCCGTTGCCCCATGCCAGCTACACCCTAATGGTTATGCAATCTTGACGAGCCTCTACGTCGTTTTTATGAGGGAAAAGCATCGGGCCCCCTCATTTCGGGACATTTGCTCATTGTATGCCTTTAGAAAAAGGCGTTCACGTCCTTCGTTTGTTTTTGTGGAGAGCCGGGTCCTAGAATAATCACTAGTTTAGTGGATAGCGTGCAAGGATTCCCTGATCAATACTTTTTCGTCCGCTGTCCTGATATTTTTTACGGCTCTTGGATGAAGGCTGGTATGCGATCTTTTCTTTTGATTTTTAATTAGCCTTTTCCTTTCCTCTTTTTCTTTTGCTTATCGCTCTCTGAACATATTTCAGTGATTCCCAACCAAAATATTCCTTTTGATCAAGATTTGTGCAACTCATTGTTGGTTGTTGACGAGGAAGGAAGGAATAGGAAATTCCTGATTACCAAAGGCTTTTTAAAACAGTACAACCTGCTTTCCCCTTTGCGCACTTTTGTTGCGGATACATCTGGTAAGAAGGATGCTACCATTGGGTCTCCTGCTAAGAAGTCCTCAAAAAGGGGGAATTCTGATGCAACTGGGGGGACTGGGACGCCCTCCAAGGACAAAGTGGTTCAGGTCAAGAAAGCAGTGTCTAAACGTCCGAGGCACAAAGGTCCTAAAACTTTAGCGATCCCATGCGAAGAGGAACCCTCCTAGAGAAGAGCGTCGAAGGGGATGTGAATGTGGGTCCTTCGAATGTTACCTCTGATCATACGCAAGGAATGGAGCAGCTTGATGAGTCTGTGACGGCTCCTATGGTGCATCCTGGAGATGGAGAGGACCTTTGCAAGGCTGGTCAGGAAGAAGATGACTTGGGGGTTTCTGGAAATCTTGACCCCCTCGGGCCAGCTTATGATTTTGTCCAAGGTAAGCCTATTACTTCAACACTATGATTGTGGGAATTTTACCAAAGAGCCCCTTACTGGTTTTTTTTATTAAAACGATGCCTCACGGAGATTGAGGCTGTTTTAACCTTGTTGTTTTCGTACACCCACTTTCTGATTCCCTTTCTTTCTTTTGTTTATTATAGATCTAGGAATGGACTCATCTTTATCGGATAGTTTTTCTCGGTGGTTTGCTTCCACGGATCCTCGGGACGTCTTACAGTCTAGTCTCTCTTGCTGTCTCAAACGTTCTCGTCCATCTGATTCTTTGAGTCAAGATGGTCTTGACGCGCCATTGTCGAGGTTGAAAAGGAGAAAACATGATCAACCTCAAGTAGCAAGTGGAGAGAGCGGGGATGTCGAGAAGGAAGGAGACGTCCATGGTCAAGATAAGGGTGAGCTCCGGGTGTCCTCTAGGCCGATCGGCCTTCCATGCCCCAGTTCTCTGGCCCTAATGGAACCGTCGCATGAATCGTTCAGACCTACTGCATCAGCCCATAGTCAGATTCTGGCAATTCTTGATAGGCCCCCTTACAAAGTGATCTCTGGTAATTCTGAGCTGAGGGATAGGTTTGGAGATTGGGATTTGAGGGGAATAAACCTCGATTTAGATCTGTCTCTACATGACGACAAGAGCACAGTTGGGGAGCTGAGTGCTATAAAAAATCATGTGACTTCACAATTGGCTGCCATTACGACTCAACTTGAGACCCAGCTAGATGACGTCCGGAACACTTCTGGTAAGCGCATTGAGTCTTGGGGCAGATTCTGCTTTGAATTTCAGAAGTTGAACACTCAGCATCTTGAACATATCGAGCTTTTGTAGAATGATAAGGCTGAGTTGATTCGCGTGATTGAGAGCCAATCGGCTGAAATTGCTTCTCTCAAGGATGGGAGCAGCAGGGTGACTGGCTCGGAGGCGAGTAATAGAGAGCTTTAGAAAGAAATAGAGGTTGCCAAAGGGCAACTCAGTGAGATGCGTGCAGATCATGATATTGTCAAAGCTCAACTGGCTTCTGCCCAACAGGTGGTGACTTCTTGTCATCGTGAGAAGTCCATGCTTGAAGGTAGACTTGCCTCTCAGAGCAAGGCCCTCGAAACTCTGGAGGCGGAGAAACCGAGGTTGACTGGGGAGCTGGAGCGGGCTAAATCCAAGACCGAGGAGACCTTGCTTCAGTTTTTTACCCTCAGTGTTATGACTCGTGGGAGTTTGAGATATTTGGGAAAGGATTTTTCTCGTACACTAGCTCTGGTTTGGGAACGGGTGCTTAGCCATTCCGGAGGTGCGGAGGACATTGCTTTACAAGAGGCCCTTCTCGAATCAAGAGATCGCGAGGCCTTAGAAGAGGGAAGGAAGATGCTGGTAGAAGAACGAGCCCAAACTCTTGAGAAAGAAATCAAAAAGGCCATTCCCGCTTATGCCCCTAGTTCTGTAGGAGGGGGAGCTTCAGGGTCTTAGGTTCTTCCGCCGGGATCTTCTGGCACTGATGAAGGTACTCCTGGGGCTGGCTTGGTCGGTGACCATGCCCTTCCTAAAAACACTGTTAGATGAAATGCTATCTGTTCTACATTTTGTGGTGTTGGCTTTGTAATGAATTTGTATTTTGTAGTTGATGTATGTATGTCGTGATTTGTTATGACTTTCGATCTTTCGTATTACGGTGTGTTTTTGTAAGTCGTACGGTAGTTACGCTTTTACGTTACTCGTTATTTAATCGTCGTTGTTTCGAATTAACTGCTTGGGATAGATTAGTCCCCTTTTGTCCTTTGTTTGAGGGGTTCAACTTTATTTCGCACGCTTTTGTGTTTTGATCGGTTCGAGCCTTTAGATTTTGCTTTTTAGTTGTATACTTATATAATGTATGGGCATTTCCGTGGTACATTCAATCATGTTTCTCAATGGTTCGACGCATTAAACCCTTTGAAAACATGATTGAATGCATTTCTTTAATTCGTGTGCCTGACTCATATCCCACTAACTCGGTGACCCGAGTCCTTCGGAGAGTGTGCCAGGCACATTTTTTACACTTTTTCTTTTAGAGTTTTCAATCTGTGTATCCGACTTATGTCTCACGAACTCAGTGACCCGAGCCCTTCGTAGACTAAGTTAAATACGTGAGTATATTTTAAGGAGCGATTCTTTTTACATGCATTCGACCCATATCTCACTAACTCAGTGACCTGAGTCCTTCGAAGAGTGAATCAAAACACATTGTTCGTAGGTTGGATGTCTTTTATTTCTTGTTTGTGTACTCGCCCCATGTCTCACTAACTCAGTGACCTGAATCCTTCGGAGAGTGATTTTGAGTACGCGTCCCCTGGGAGGTTTTGGGTTATGGATTTCCGGCCCGACCTGGGCCTTATTCGAACCGGCTATTATGATCGAATAAGGGTCCAGATCGGACACCCACTTACGGCTAGGATTTCTGCCTTTTTTTTCTCGCTGGTCTTTCCAGCATGTTTTAATCCTTCCCCGTTTGTATATTCTAATCCGAAGAGTGGACACTTAGTTTATCCTATCGGGAGCTAACCCAGAAAAGATAAAATTCGTGTCCTGCACCCAAGAAGGTGCCCCTTCGGACTAGCATTTTTCGTCTAAGAAAGAAGATAGACGCTAGAGAGTGCAGCATCCTGATTTTGATACGCCCTCCGTGTATTGCTTTGGGACCGATTTTCCCTTTTTGAGCTTTGCAAGATGACAAGTCTGAGAATCTTGCCTGGTTTGACCAGTTCCCTAAGTATGTGTCGCCCGAGGTGACCTATATCAGAGATCAATTTTCAACATTAGTTCATGGGCGATTTTGCCTTTCATGAAATTGTAATTCACGAGTAAACATCCTTTAACATGCAAGGTTTTTACTTAACATAATAAAGGCGGATCATTTTCACAGAAATACAACTAAAAAAGGGAAAAACAGGTTAAAGAAAGATCAAGATAGGGATAACGGGGTAGGTGCGCTCCTGGTTCCGGGCGCTAGATCGCATTTGATGGTTATCAATCGATGATTGGTCGTAAGTCCTCGGGTGCTTGGGTCGCCTCGTGCGACCTGGATTGGTCGACCAACTTACCCTGCCTCTGACCCTTTGGTGTGTTCTGAGGGTTTTTAACATACTGTTGTAACTGATTTTTGCGGATAAGTTCCTCGATCAGGTTTCTTAAGTGTCGGCACTCGTTTGTGTTATGCCCAGGTTGATTGTGGAATCGGGAGAACTTTCCAGAATTTGCTTGCTGTTCTGTGATCCTTTGCGGTTTTACCTAGGGAAATGCGCCGGAGTCTTTCGTGGCGGAATAGATTTTCTCAGGAGTCTCGTTCAGGGGAGTTAACTCCGTTAGCTTGAAGAATTTTGACTTCTTGTGAGCTTTGCTGTCTCTCCCGTCAAATCCTCTCTTATACCCTGAGTCATTCCTCTGAACTGCCTGGGAAGATTCATGATTCTTCTCTTCCTTCGTGGAGTTTTTCTTTGCATCCTTCTGGAGACCTGAGGAGTCGGTTTCAATGCTCATGTATTCTTCGGCTTTCTTGTAGAACTTTTTCAAGGTCTTCGGTTTCTTCATCTTGAGCCACTTTCCGAACTCCGATTTCTTATCGATAGCCCCTTTCAAGGCCGCTAGCAGGTACCATGGCTCCAGCTCTATAAGTTCCGCCGCTGCAGCTTGGAAGCGTGTGAGAAAAGCTTTTATAGTCTCTCCGGGCATCTATCCCATTTCTCTAGGCGACATCACATCCCTTGCCTTCATAGTTTGCAACCGGAACTGATCCTGAAACTTTTTTGCTAGGTCGGCGAATTGATCAATGCATTTGGGCGGAAGTCGGGTGAACCACAGTGACGCCACGCCTTCTAGACATACCGGAAAGTATAGGCACTTGATCTCATCCGTGGCTCTGGCCTCGTTCATATGCTGGTCATACTTGAACAAAAGGATGGTCAGATCAACAACCCCACTATAGGGCGTGATCGCTGGGGGTATGAACTTCTTTGGGAACTTCGCCTATCGGATTTCTTTCGTGAACGGGTTTTTGCTGGGTGAGAAATCCCATTCCTTCTCCTCATCTTTTCAGGATGCATCCTCCTTCATTACTTGTCGGATCATATTTGCGATGCGTATCTCGTCGTTTTGTCGCGCATCGGGATCCGCACTTACATGTTTGTCGGAGTGGCTGTGATGCGAGACCCGGTGCCGTGGTTCTTTACTGTGGGACGCCGCTTTGACTGGAGTTGTAACAATCCGAGTTGAGCATTCTTCCTTACGCCGTGGGGATCTTGCTTTAGGATCCTTGCTGCTGGTCCCTTCCCTGTCTCTTGCTGGATCGTGGGAACGTTCAGGGTCTGAAGCCGACGAATCTCCTTTGTCCATGGTATCAGCTGCGGCATTGGGAGGCAACAAACTGGCTTGAGTATTAGTCAAGACATCGAACCGGTCGATTATCATCTTCGCGGTGTTTTCCATTCTTTCATTGAAGCCAGTTACAACTTCATCCATTTCATCCCGCGTTATAGGCGGCCGAGGGGCTTCCTCAACCTCCAGATTCAGGGCGTGAGGTGTAGCCTCATTGGCATTATCATCCTCATTAATCGTAGTAATCTTGGTTAATTTACCACTCTTCTTTGATCTAGCTATGGTTCGAGAGAGAAAATGCTCTATAACAAAAAAGGTTTCTAGATTGAAGAATTACAAAAGAGGAAATTATGAACACGGCCCCACGGTGGGCGCCAAAATGTTTACACCTAAAATGGCATAAGCATCCAAAGGTACTAAGAATATACTTCACCGATTCGGTAGGAAAAATATGAAGCCGTGTTTAGTGAATAAGTGTAAAAAGCAGAAGATGCAAGTAAAGTAAATAGAGACAAGGTTTAGAGTAGTTCGGCCGTTAATGAGGCCTACGTCCACTATGCTGACGATTTCCATTTCAGATAATCAGAGTTACAAAGTACATCAGATCTCTCTTTCATTCACCTCACTATTCACTCAATATACCCTCAATTATATATTTCAATCTGGGAATTATACATCAGAATGGTATAGTTTTTAGAGGAAGAAGAAGGATGGATGATTGACGAGAAGAGTGTCTTCGTCATTCGGAAGCTAGGCTTGACGCCATGGCCAGATCTGGTTGAAGTGGAGTTTAGCAGGACTTCGTGATTTCGAAAGATTGGATCCCTTTGCTGTTGATGATCCTTCTCTATTTATAGGTGAGATTCCCTGGGGAGGATATCAAATCCGCTTTTACCTACTAGGATCGTCTATTCCATTAATTACTGGATGTGCCATCGGCCAGCTGTCGCCAGCTGTTATAAGTTGTATTTAGCTACTGTGGGCGAGCGACTCGATGGAGCGAGCGCCCCGATGTGCTTGTGAACTGCTTCTGTCATTGAAGATCTTTTATTGAGATCGCTCTTGTTGGTTGATGAGTCGGGAACGGTGTTGACTTAACAAGGATTCTGGTGGAGTGACTGACCCTTGTGTTGTATTAATGTTGCGCTTGTTCCGAGCGGGCGAGTGGAAGTCTTTATATCCTTCAAAAAGGTTGCAGGAGTCCTGCGGTTGCGATATGTTATGGTGCCTCTCTCAGGAAACGCGCATGTATTTGTTCTATGGTCTTGAGTGCTGAGCGACCGACATTGTAGTTGGTGGGTGGTCTCCATGTGTGCGTATAATTCTATCCTCGAGGTTCCGAGGTATGCACGTGACCGGGCTTTGGTCCCTGGGACGCGTGCCCTTCGTCTTCTTTGTGCGGGCTTCTGGATCATGCGGTCCTTATCTTTACTTGGTCGCACTTTCCGGTGTTAGCTGTATGGTCGTAGCCGGTTTTCCTGGTCGACCGCTTTGTCTTGGTTCAGGTGCTCGGTCTTACTCTATGTGTTTATCTGAGCGCTCGAGATAATGTTGTATTTGATCGCCCAGGAAGGCTTTCGTTCAGAATCCTTTGGTAAATGTGCGAGTGGGGTTTTTAGGGATAAACACAGAGCGAGATTTCCATCTTTTGGTTGGATCGCCGGAGCCTTGATCGCCACTTTGGTTGGATCGTCGACGCTAGACCGCCAGTCCTTTGGTTGAATCGTCAGAGCCTTGATCGCCATCTTGGTTGGATTGCCAACGCGAGATTTCAATCATTGAGTTGGATCACCAGCAACCATTTAGGTTTATCTCCATCGCCGCCGACATTGTCCATTCCATTTCCGCCACCACCAAATCGTCAAACCGCTATTCATTTCGCCAACCTCAAATCGCCATTCATTCTAGACTACTACTGATTTAGATCGCTGGAGCTGTTCAGATCATTAGATCTCGTTCAGTTGCATCTATCAATCAGTCATCATTATCTTTCCACGATCGCCGGAGCTAGTTAGATCGTTAGATCTAATTCAGTCACGATCGCCATTTGGTAGATTACCAGATCTACATCATTTCCATTTAGACCATCATACAATTTAAACCGCCACCCCTTCTGAAACTGCTAGCATCCAAGTTTGGATTGTCGTACTGTTGGGATCGTTCCAGTAATTTGGATCGTGCAAGTGTTTTGAAGTTTATTCCACTCTGTTTGGAAATTGATTATGTCGCCGAGACATGTTAATCGTCATCAAAATTTGGAAGAGATGTATCGGAGAGACGAAGCCAAACAAATGGAGAAAAGAATCAATGATAAGTTTGATGAAGGAATTGGAAGATTAGAGAAGCTTATGTTGGACATGAATCAAACAAGAAGAAGAGCATCGGCCGAATCAAATCATGGTGGACATCGAATTTTGCCATCAAATTCGAAAACATATAGAAGATCACCACCATTAGATCGAGAGAGAAGGAATCACGACGATTATTCTCGTGAACTGTCCGGTAGAAATGAAAGAAAATGAAGATATTCATGATTGATATCATCATCATTCAGTTTGTGAAGATGAAAGAAGTAGCATTCGTCATCTATTTCGTCAACTGAAAGGTAATCATAATTGGGAATCAGGGATGAAAACAAAAATTACAGAGCTCAAAGGAGGAATGTCTGCAGAAGAGTTCCTAGATTGGTTTTCGAATTTAGAAGAAATTATGGAATTCAAGAATGTACCAGAGAATAGAAGAGTGAAATTAGTAACTACTCGTTTGAGAGGAAGAGCTATCGCCTCATGGCAACAAACCAAGCTAACTCGTGAAAGAATGGGAAAACCGAAAGTTGTCACATCGGAAAAGATGAGAAAGATGATGAGAGCTACCTTCTTACCACACAATTATCAATCTCTTATGTATCAGCGTTTGCAGAACCTGAGACAAGGGACAAATTCTGTAAGTTATTATACTGGTGATTTCTATCAATTTACACTCGTAATGATATCACGGAAACAAAGGAACAATTGACTGCTAGATATGTTAGGGGATTGAGAACTCAGATTCTGGATATGGTGAATATATTCTATCCAATGACTATTGCTGAAGCTCATCAGAAATATCTAGCTTGGGAGAAGCAAGGGAGACGAGGAGGAGGAGTGTTCACAATTCTAACAGTCAAAGCAAAGGTGTTAGTAGCAGTGCCAATGTTACTAAGCCAGCCACCAAACCTGTTGTCAATGAAGTGGCTAAGCCAAAGGTAACTTCGACTGTCAAGTGTTTTAAATGTCAAGAAGTTGGACATAAAAGCAATGAATGTCCAAAACTAAAGTGGAGAACAATGATAGCTGAGGACGTAGAAGCTGAAGTAGACTATTCACTACCGCTAAAATTTGACGCTGATGTTGAAAATGATGTAGAGGAAGTTGAGTCAGGAGACAAAGGGAATAGTTTAATGATGAGAATATAATGTATAAGTCAAAAGCACGTCGATGATTCTAGTTAGTTACGAAACAATATTTTCCAGTCTACGTGTACTATTCTGGGAAAAGTATGTCGATTCGTCATTGATGCTGGGAGTTGTGACAATATGATTTTTGAAGAAGTTGTTAAGAAGCTGGGATTAAAGACTGAGAAAAATCCTAGACCTTACAAGCTTGCTTGGTTAAAGAAAGGAGGAGAAGTCACACTGGGGAAGAGAGCATACGTTTCCTTTTCCATTGGCTTGAAGTACAAAGATGATATTTGGTGTGATGTAGTCACTATGGATGTATGTCATCTAGTTTTTGGAAGACCATGGAAATATGATCGATCTGTTCAACACGATGGTCAAACCAACAGCTATAGTTTCATGTTTGAAGGTACCAAAATCACTTTGGTTCCTAAGAAGCGTGAGAAAAGTGAAAGAAAATCAGAAAAGAAAGTGAACTCGACTGGTCTTTTAGCTTTGAAGAAATTTGTTGAAGAAATAGAAGAGAGTCTTGAAGTGTTTATGCTGATTGGGTTTGAATCACATGGAGGACTTGAACTTCCTACTGAAGCTAAGCCTGTGTTGAAAGGGTTTGAAGATGTATTTCCTGATGAGCTCCCAAAGGAATTACCTCTATTCAGGGACATACAACATCAGATTGATCTAGTGCCAAGTGCAGTGATACCACATAGGCCACATTATCGAATGAGTCCGAAAGAGCATGAAGAGCTGAGAAGTCAGTTTGAAGAGCTACTTGAACAGGGGAGAGTCCGAGAAAGCCTCAGTCTTTGTGTCGTACCTGCGTTGTTAGTCCCCAAAAAAGATGGTTCATGGAGAATTTGTACAGATAGTAGAGCTCTCAATAAGATCAATGTCAAATACAGATTTTCTATGCCAAGACTTTATGATCTATTAGATCAAATTAGTGGATCTGTTATCTTTTCGAAGATTGATTTGAAAAGTGGTTATCATCAGATTCGAATTAGACTGGGAGATGAATGGAAGACCTGCATTCAAGACTTGTGAAGGGTTATATAAATGGTTAGTTATGCCATTTGATCTGTCGAATGCACCAAGTACTTTTATGAGAGTGATGAATCAGATTTTCAGACCATACATTCGGAAGTTTGTTGTGGTATATTTTGATGATATCCTGATCTATAGTGCCACTATGGAAGAGCATGTACAAGACTTGAAGGCTGTATTAATGATACTTCGTCAAGAACAATTCTATGCTGCAACAAAGAAGTGCGTGTTCATGACACAACGTGTTTTATTCTTGGGATACCTTGTCTTTAAGGAAGGAATACAAGTAAAAAGAATAAAGTCGCTGCAATCAGAGATTGGCCTCAACCTAAAACCATAACAGAAGTCAGAAGCTTTTATGTTTTGGCATCATTCTATCGAAGGTTTATTCCACAATTTAGTAGTGTGATGGCTCCTATTACGGACTGCATGAAAGGAAAACAGTTCACGTGGACGAACAAAACTTAATGTTCTTTTGGGAAAATCAAGGAACCTTTCTCGACAGCACCAGTCCTCGTGTTACCATATTTTCAGTTTCTATTTGAGTTACATATAGATGCGTCGAAGGTTGGAATTTGCGGAGTGTTGAGTCAGAAGGGTCGTCCTATTGCATATTTCAGTGAGAAATTATCAAGAGCAAAGATGAGATACAATACATATGACGTGGAGTTTTATGCTATTGTACAAGCCATAAGACATTGGAGAAACTACCTGTTTCACAAGGAATTTTTCCTATATACTGACCATGAAGCATTAAAGAATTTGCAAGGGCAAGAAAAAATTGCTGCAAGACATGCGTCGTGGATCGCTTACTTGCAACAATTTACATTCGTGGTGAAGCATAAATCGGGAATGACTAATCGCATAGCTGATGTTCTGAGTCGAAGGAATCATTTGCTTACGACTTGCGAGTCGAAGTAGTTGGATTTGAAGTACTTCCAGGGTTGCTAACGACCGATTTGTATTTCTCACCGATTATAGACAGAGTCAAGGAAGGACATATAGAAGGATATATGCTAAACAATGGTTTTCTGTTCAAAGGAAATCAATTGTGTATTCCAGATTGTAGTTTAATAATGAAGATTGTTAAAAATTGTATGAGGAAGGACATGTGGGCCGGGATCATACATTGAAGTTGATTTATGAATCTTACTTTTGGCCATCTATGAGAAAAGAGGTCGAGAAGTTTGTGCAAAGATGTCATGTTTGCCATGAATCTAAGGGAACTACAACTAATGATGGATTATACATACCATTGCCTATGCCTACTAAGCCATGGATAGACATTAGTATGGATTTTGTCTTAAGATTGCCAAGGACACAGCGAGGAAATGATTCATCTACGTGGTAGTAGTTCATTTTTCAAAAATGGTTCATTTTATTGCATGCAAGAAGACAGCCGATGTTGTAAATGTTGCTCAATTATTCTTCAAAGAGATATATCATCTTCATGGATTGCCTGAATCCGTTGTTTCTGATAGAGATACTCGTTTTATAAGTCATTTCTGGATTAGTTTGTGGAAGATAATTGGAACAAAACTGAAGTTTAGCAGTGCTTATCATCCGCAAACAGATTGACAGACAGAAGTGGTAAACAGGTCTTTGGGGAATTTGTTGAGATGTCTTGTGAAAGATAATTTGAAGAGATGGGATGCGAAATTGTGTCAAGCTTAATTTGCAACAATCATGTTATTAATCGAAGTACAGTATTTAGTCCATTTCAAATTGTCTATTCAATTGTGCCAGGAGGACCGTTAGACTTGTCTATAGTTTCACCACAGGAAGGGATTGTTAAACGAGCCAGTGATTTTGTTAATAAATTGCAAGAATGTCACCAAGTTGTGCAGGAGAGATTGCTTAAGTCGAATATGAAATATAAGCAATTTGCAGATTTGAAGCGATGAAGTGTTGACTTCGAAGAGGGAGATTTTTTTTTACGTAGTGTTGACGAAAGATCGCTTTCCTGTTGGAACTTACCACAAATTGAAGGCTCGAAAGATTAGTCCCATAAAAATTATGAAAAAAGTTAATGATAATGCTTATCAGTTGAAGCTACCAGAAGGTGTGTGTACTTCAGATGTGTTTAATGTCAAGTATCTAATCCTATATTATGAAGAAAAGCATTTTCAGCGAAGAGAAATGTGTGAATTCGAGGATGAATTCTTTTCGGCCAGGGGAGGATGATGCAGCGCGTCATAGAAGATGCTTGTATGCGAGGTATAGGTCATTCAACGACCCAAGGCAGTCCTTCAGTGACCAAGAACGAGAAGGAAGGGTAAATTTTCCATGAAGCTAAAGCTTGAAGAGGCGGAGAGTCGGTCGTTCAACAACCTAGCAGGGTCGCTCTACAAACCGACGAATCATGGAAAGAAGCCCAATGATCCAAAAGGGTCGTTCTCCAACTTTAAGAGAAAGGGCAGGCTTAAGGAAGCATTGTTAGATCGCACGAGGAATGTGTCGTTCACTCTTGGGTTACTCGCTCCGAGCCGGTCAGTCTTGGATGGTTCGCTCGTGGGTCGTTCGCGCCTAGGACTTTCATTCTGGAATTGTTTGCTATTGGATCGATCCAACTTGGACAGCTACTGCAGAAGACAATAAGAGTTGTTAAAGATAAGATCATGCTTGGGTCGTTTGTTCCATTATTGGGTAATGTCATAGTTGAGTCGTTCGCTCTATTGTTTGTGCCATGTTGAAGGGTCGCATAACATAGCTAGGTCGACCGCGTACATTAAGTCGTTTGCTCGTACTTGGATCGTCCGTTTGGATAAGGCGTTTTTGTAAACCCTATAAACAGGGGTGTTGTGTGAGTTGTAAAAGGTTGTTGATTTTTGATTCAATTTGTGTGTAAGCTTTGTGCCATCCTTAAAATTGGAAGTTGAGATATCTCCTTTCTCCATTTTGGATCTTCAAGCGCGCTTGAATCAATGAATTTGAAGCCGATTCACGGTATCGCTTGCGAGTGATCAACGTTCGAAGAATCATAGACCGACAACACGGTATCTTGCGAGATCAACGTGTTGAAGATAGCGAGATTCCGGCATTGAAAGATCAACCGATTTGAGCACCTACCTCATCGTAGATCGTATTTCCACGGATCCATCAAATCGTATGGAGTTTGATCTTGGAGCTGCGCCAGTTTCCAATATCGGCCACCGAACTGCATCCATTACGACCTTTTCGGAATTTGATTTGGACAAGTCCTAAAATCCGACCGTTCAAATTTAAATCTCTTATATTCTTTGGAAAGCGCTTTTCGATACAAACCCAGCGGTTCCGGTTTTAGAAGAATCCGATGATCGAATCTTTCGTAATGTCAATTCGAAGTCAATGGTCGAAATTCACGAACGGTCGTTGCGCGGCGCGTTCTATTCAGGCAATTAAATATATATATATATATATATAATATTTCATTCAAAACATATTTTATAAATTAATTTTAAATTCATTTTAAAAACGATTCCAACTTCATTTTGATTTTAAATCAAACTGAATATTCCTTTATAAATTCGCTTTAAATTCATTTTAAAACGATTTCAATCTCATTTAAATTTTCAAATCAAAACTGAATATTCCTTAATACATTCGTTTTTAATTCATTTTAAAACGATTTCAATTTCATTTCAATTTTCAAATCAAAATTGAATATTCCTTAATATATTCACTGAATATTATTTTAAAATATTCGTTAATTCTGTACTGGAATCAGACTAAATCAATTACCATATAATTTCAGTTATATGGATTTCATACATCGTATGTGTACAACAATAATGATAAACAATCATTAAAAATTCATACAACATCCAGAGTGCATTTTACAACTGTATAAGCATTAAAATAAATAAATAACGCTTATACAGTCTGTCAACCCATCGATTGACATACCGCTAATTATTGGTATCAGTGTATGTCAAATATTGTCCCAATACCCGTGTGGGGTTTTCAAACAACAAATAATGATTATTATTTGTGCTGTTCGGCGATGTGTAAAATATTATCATCCCAATCATCATTAGTTAAATAGGTGTACATTAATAAACAGTCTGGCTTGTAAATGAATATATATTTTATTTTATTTTCATGATAATATTATATACAATTTATAAAAGTAATTTAATATACAATAATATCAATCAATTACAATCCACAATACAATCCAAACAAACAATTAACCATGGTTTGTACAAAAAGTAGTGTCAAGAGCTACTAAGCCCCGTCTGCAACCTATTATATAATAACTGGAAAATAATTTGAGTGAGAAGGAGTTCTTGCAGTCAGTTTCCACTCCGCCAGTTTTAATTTCTGAATTTCTGGTATGGTTCAGGTTTGAATTTGCCTAAATTTCTACCAAGCTCCAAATTGGACTCGGTTAGACTTGGCGTGAAGCTCTCGTCGAGACGGTCCTAATAAGCTCGGGTTTGCCCAATTCCGTGCTCGTATGAAAAAAATATGGTCATTTTTACAAATAATTAAATAATTATTTTAAATTTAAAACCCTTAATTACCCTTCCTTAATCTCCCTCCCTCCTTCATATAATTTCCTGAACAAGCCACACCCATCGCCCAAAGAAAGAACATGTCAATGGCACCTCCACAGTGGATTGGAGTCCGATCAGCCTAGGCCACATCGACGCCTCGGTAAACCGCGCCTCCCCCCTTAACATTGGCGAACTCAGCTTCGAATGGCCTGGGAAGACGCGCCCAAAGTTGGCGACTTTGGCCACAAAATCCGAGAGCAATAGCTCCTGAAAATCGATCATAACTGTACATCCTTTAGATCCTGATGAGCTGATCGATTTTCCCTCAGAAAGCTTCTGAAATCATCGCATGAATTTGGTGAGAATTGGGAAGAAATTTCGAACATAAATCACCGTATATTTTTGGAGCAGTGGCGGGCGTTGACTGGGAATGAGGTCTTTGACCCAATGGACTAGTAGATGGATTTATATATTAATTATTTATTTTATTTTATTCGAAAATAACCCGTTTAATCTCGGAACTCCAAATCAAACCCAACGACTGACGTTACTAGCTAATTACCTCCATTGCAGACACAATGGAATATGTTTAGTAGGCAAATTCGACTGTTTTAATCAGTTTTTATTTAAATTAAAATACAAATCTATATATTGAATTTTAAACGTACATTTTATTTTACTAGGGCCACATACTGACTCAAAAAATTACAGAAAAATTATTTCTAGCTATGTTTTGACGATACGATCCTAACAAAACTAATTTCATCGAATTTGGAGACCGTCTGAAAAATGGCCATTTTATTGTCGATCATATACAATTGAAATTGATAAAACACGTTTACAGTTGCTACGCTCACATATTAATTCCAAAAATTATGAAAATCGGAACCTAGCAAAAATTGTACATTCCGGATCCAACAAAAGTGGATTCATTGAAAACGGTGGTCATTTGCAAAATGGCTATTTTTAAGGGCTTTATATTATTTAAAATATATATAAATTCCATAACGAGTATTTTGAATTTCAAACTGGACATAACTTTCAATTTATATTATGAAATCTCATTTTTTTCACATTCATTAGAATGTTATAATTAAACAGATTATAATGTTTCTAGTTTTACTAAATTCCGATTTATTTTGAATTCTGTACATTCAACTGAAATTTAAAATCAAATTTTTAGATTACCGCGCCATTTCAAACTCCTTTTATAATTAAAATGAATTTATACGTTCTAACTTCAATTTAAATAAATTTTTAGTCGTTATTATTTAAATTAAATTATTTTGAATATTCAAAATACATTAAAATAGCTAAAATAAAAAATTTAAATTGGTTCTGAAAATCCCAGTTGTTACAATCTCCCCCACTTAAAATCTTTTCGTCCTCGAAAAGGAACAGAGATGAAAGTTGTTTAACCAACCAACCTAACTTTCATTCTGGCTTCCATTCTTCAACTTTTCATTTTCTAAGAATTTTCAAATTTTTCAAAATTTTTGCTAACACCATAAATTTTCGAAAAATTTCGCCATAACCTCCTTTGTACGGGGAGACCTTTAAAATCGCAACTTGCCTCACAGGGCCCTCATCAATCCAAAAGAAAAAGAAAAGGCCAAGCGGCTAGCCAATCGGCTCATAAAATCATCAAAACCCAAGAAATATAATAAACATGCACCTATTTGTCGGGCATACAATTTTATTCCACTTATTAGCTTTCCATCTATGACCTGTTCAATTTATATACATGTACATATATGCAATTCCAATCAATTTTCAGATCAGTTCAATATTTGACTCGTTTTGGCTAAATTTACCATTCATTCTCATATTGGTTATATTAATTATCATTCCAATATTCATATTAATCAAACTAATAATCAAACAACACAACCAACAATCAATTAATTGTTAAATTTTGTAAACATATAACTCTTATATATTCAAAAATCCATTTTGGATACCAAATCACAAACAATAAATTCTAGCTAGTTTTGGTTCTCACACCAGTCAATTTGGAAATATATAGATATCCCACTTTCGAAACTCGAATACAAACTACTGATTCTATATAGTCATCAATAGTTTCATCCCCGGGCGACTAGAGTGTGATTCTATATCTATCCAGTATATTTGAGGCTTCGTATATACACTACCTAGGCGTATATGCAAAGTATTCATATACTTGATTGTCCAAATTCAATATAAAATAAAATATTCAAATACGAATAATTGATATAAAATTTTAAAACTAAATTTTATTTTAAAAATAACACTCTTAACACTTCTTCCAGGATACTACTGATCCTATCTCTAAAGCGTCATTCTTATTGGACACTACTAATCCAATCTCTAATGAATTCTTTCGTTTGGTTCTAATGCGTCTTGTTCTCGAGCTCTGTAAACCAAAGCTCTGATACCAAAATGAAACAACCCAAACTCGCCTATAAGGGAAAGCTTGGATTGAGTTGAGAACACGACAATTAGAACACAAATAGAAGAACATTTCATTGCTATTACAACAATTGCATCAGAGCACAAGAATATAACAGAGTATGAATACATAATATACAGCAGAAAAATATCAGAGATTAAAATACATTACATAGTAGCGGAAAATAGTACATAACACAACTGAAAGAAATACACGGATACCGAGTTTTCCGAATATAGTTCCAGCTGTAAACCAGGATCCTCTATAAAAAAATCTGCAGAACCAAAACTACTAGCTGCCCGTGTGGAAAATAGGGGCACCCAGAGTTTAGGTTAAAACAATAAACTCCTAGTCAGTCATAGGACTGGTGTGAGAACTAAACCAGTTATTAACTTGATTTCTAAGTTAGGTAAATCAAGGGACCATGCCGTATAACACGGAACGGGTTTACCCCTAAGAATACCAGTGCATGAAACAAATAGCGCAATGCTAAAATAGAAAATGAAGCTATTATAAGACTTTGGTTCCATCACACAATGCAATGCAAACCGGAGGATAGAGTTTTACTTATAATAGCCAAATAATGTTTGATACGTTTAAAACATACCATTTGATATTACTGTAAGCGTATATATGTTTCAAAACCAATTTCAATCATAATGTATCAATCATAGACAACATGAGCGTCCCATGCCACTATGCCGCCGTATAGGTTTACAATCAAAACCGCACGATGTCGTATTGGAAGTTCGATTTCCATCATGAACCAAGGCAAGGGATCATCCTTACCGAATTCGAGGTTGTCTAGCCCGAGCCTCACTATTCAGCCGCAACTACACCTGGATTGTCAGGCCCGGTCCACACTTAGTGGATTATAATTCCTGAACTATACGTTTCCCTACCCTACGGGCGTAAGTCTGGTCAGTATGTCGAACATGTCATCCATCGGCCCCGTAGTGACCGATTTATCTGAGGCGCCTTGCTATCTATCAAATAATATGCAACATCCACATGAGTAAAATATCTGGGCTCCATACCATGACACCTGTAATGACCCGCATTTTTGTTTGATTCTCGCTGGTAATTAAACCAACTTAAATCGTTCACAAAAACGAATGGTTATGGGTACTAACATATTTGAACAAAAATAACAGAAATTTTATTTAATTACAGAAATTTTACTTCAGAGTTACAATGAATCAGAGTACAACATAAGCTCAGCATAAACAAAAACTCACAGCGGAAGAAGTAAAATCTCAAGCGTATCTCTAGCTCTAAATCTAAATCCAGCTCTAAAAGCTAAACCTGCAGACTAAACTACTAGTTGTGCGTGCAAAAATAATGGGCACCCAGAGTTTAGGTGGAAAACAATAAACTCCATCAGTCGTGGGACTGGTGTGAGAACTCAAAACGGTTATTATTTCGGATTCATTTTTAAAGTTGGGATAATTCACTGGGCCACGTCGGTAATGCGGAATGGGTTTATTCCATGTAAATTCCTGTGCATAGAAATTCGCAATGATTTTGGAAAATGAAGCTATCATAAGCTCGTCCCACATCACACAATGCAAACGCACATCAGATGGGCGAGTTCTATTTTATGATAACAAAAGATGCTTAAATACGTAAAATCATCTTTTAATATTATCACTAGTACATAGTGTCGAAAAATCATTTCGTAAATAAATATAGAATCATAGCCCCCATAACCCCAATTGGTTATATTGACATATAGGTATACAATCAAAATCGCATGGGGTCATATTGGAGATTGGATTTCCAACATGATTACTCCTGACACGAAAGATCATTGGAGGGCACGAAGCAAAGTATCTCCCGGTTAACATCCAAACAACGACCATCGAATACATAACGCAAAAGTATATATCCCGGATAACATCCAGACATCGGACACCGTATATACTTTATTCCCTCAGGTTACAAGGTAGATCTACCGCCGCAGCTTTTGATTTTCACTAGAGATTATGGATACAACCTAACCGCTAGTTTACCATCAATCCGGGGTGTGAGGTTCGTCGATGACATGATATACACAAAGTTACGCTTCAATAAGCCGTGCTTTGATCATCACAAGCTCGTTTCATAACTCGAGTATGCCACATTGACAATTCACGGCATGTCACTGATTTCGATCAATGCATACCCTCTAATTTCATATGACTTAGAGACGAGGATAATATATTACCAAAAATCTGATATATATTAACGAAAATCAGTCCTATGCAGTCAATTTCAATGTCAGACTTACAATCCATACAAGTCCGCTCTAGGTCTGAATGGAATAACAACACGAAAATATTCAAATATATTCAAATCTCAAGCCACTTGCAACCTCGCATCGGGTGTACGGCCCGATCCGAAACATCAGCAGTCAACCCAAACAATTCGAATATTCTCGGTCTTCACTTATCGATTTCAAAGTCTTCAGATTCTTTATAATGTTGTATTATTACATGGAATGGTTTTCGGACCTATATCCGATCCCGGACGTTTCAAATAATAAACGTACTTTAAAAATAGTAACAATGTACTATACAAGTTTCTCAATTCAAATCTCTTTCCAAATGTTATCACTTTACTTCGAATTAAGGTTAGGTTTGTTTAACTCTCGAAAACCCGTTATCATCTCATCCCTTTTCTTGACGTTCAATACTCATTTCCATCCTTAAATTTCAAAAACAAATTTCATTTGTTTGTCGATATCTCGAAACTTCCAAATCTTTATTTGGATTAGAATTTCCATTTAAATAATTTATATTTTCAAGTATAAGTTTAAATAAAGTTTAATTGACTTGTATTTTATATTGATTCACAAGCTCATGCAAACACCATCAAAATCTCGATATGAATACGTTTTAATATTTCCGATAATATTCGTCTGCTCCTAGAATTCCATATCGAATATTCGAAGACCAACTCTATCCAAACTCATTCCCTTTTTAATTCAAATTTCCCATATCTTATTGGTAATTAAAATAAATTTCATACCATATATTTTAAACTCTTTTCAAACCTTTCAATATAATTAACAAATCCTTTTTCCATAATAGTTCGTGTTTTAAAGATCTTCAAATTCCAATTATTCTCAAAGAAATGGTATACCAACGTTAAAACGTTACGGAAAGCGTTGTAAAATGTTTATTTAATCAAATAGATCCAAAATCATTCCAAATTCACAAATTTTAACTTCAAACCATTTTCAAATAATAAAATATAATTTATCATATTTTTCTGGATTTTTAAATAATTTTTATAAGTCCAATTTATTCGATTTTCCATTACGATCGTCGAACTACACGTATAGTGACCTTTTCAAATTTTAATTTAGACATAACTTGAAAATCATACGTTGGAATTTGAAACTTTCATTTCTATTTAAAAACCATCATTAATATAAAACCGTCGCTTTTCGTTTCAAGTCAATCTGATTCAAAATGTTCAATTTATAATCATTTGAAAATAAAAATCGATATTAATGAACTATTGTTATGTGACGCGTTCGATTCACGTTATATAACGTTCAAATATAAATCGTCCGGTCCCTTTTCCCAAAATAAATTTCGTTTCCATAACTTAGAATAAATCCGTATTGCAAATCTCTTTTTCCCGAAATAATACTTTTATATCCAACTTTAGTTCAAAACCATTTTAAATTCCATCTCAAATCAAATTGAATAAAAATAATATTTTATTCAAACTCGTTCGACTATTATTATTCGAAACCTTTATGGAACCAAGAATTCTCATAAAATCAAATATTCCAAAATTTTCAAATTAAATTAAACATTAAATGATAATGTTTCCAAACTTGTTCAATCCCAAATTAATATTAAGAACCAACGACTGATCGGAATTTGTTTCCGAAACTATTTCATATGGAAGTTATTTACTTAATTCGATTTCCAAATAGTTTAAATTAAAATTTAAACTATGTTCTCATTTTATTTTAATAAAAATCGTTATTTACAGCAAAGGGGATTTAATTAATCACCCGTACGATTCTACCACTATGGTTTACGTGGTTTCATTTAACCAGAACCAACCAAACAACCAATAAACAAACACGAATCCATCCATTATTATCGTAGCACTTAAAATAATCAATTTACGGTGCGTAAAGCATTACAATGAATAACGCTTGGTGTATGGTGTATTATAACTACATGCATATCCATCAAACACCCAATAACGATCACCTATCACAATCCATGATCATTAACTAATTTAAGTTAACAACTAGTTAAATTTAATGTTTTAACTAATTTAAAAATAAATTTAAATTAGAATTCTCACCCAAAGCTCTCCAAATTTTACTGACGGATCCCGTATCAATTTCAAGTCAAGCCTACGAACTATCACGGACAAGCTTCCGGGACGTCGCTACTGCATGCGCACTACTTCTACTTCAACTCATCACATTGTGATTCAACAACATGACTACTTCTTGTTAGCTTCTTATAATATAACCCACATACCATCACGCTGTTTTGGTTCAACACAGATCCATTTCAAGACCCAAATACATCAACTTCCTTTTCATTCACCTTTAACAACTTGAACTAGGCATTAAAACTTCTCATGCCACCAAAAACTTACCAAAACAATAACAACTTCCTTCAAATCATATGAGCGAAGCACATTTCTTTCCACCCATTTCCTTTTCAGATCCAAATATCATCCTGGCACTTAATTTATTTAACTCTATTAGCCTAGTAATTGGAAGATATTCTATAACATGTGACCTATCATTAACAAGCAACTGCTCAGCTCACCTGACTACATCCAGCACTAATGGTTTTCCTCAGTTCGATAAGCTCTGACTCCCAACTTCATCTTAACAGGACTTGGATCCATATTATAAGCAACCGTAACCCCAAAGATCAGATCCTCAGGCCCCTGCGCGATCCCTGCGGACACGGAATCGCCGAAGGAAGCCCTGGAGGTTGGTGATGGTGGCTATTAAAGAGGAAAGGAGAACCGGTTTAAGGGAGGGAAACATGTTGTGCTTTGAAGTGGGGAAGCTACTGTTTTTAAGGAGAGTGAGGAAAGAGGGTATGTAAGGAGTGGAGATGGGTCGGGGTGGTGGTTGTCAACAGTCGTTTGGCAGATGGGGAGGCAGACCGACGTGGATGGTGAAGCGTGACCGGAGGAGCTTACTGTTAGAGAGAGGGAGGGATGAATTGCCTGTAGTGAAAAAAAGAGGAGGACAAAATGCTAGCTAAGGAGGAGGGAGTTGAACGGAAAAGGTGGGGATAGCGCGGCGGAAGGATGAAGCATGAAGTAGAGAGTTGAAGTGGAGCGGAACAAAGAAGACTTGCAGTGATGATATCATACTTGGATTTGGTTTGAGGAAATTTCTTGTTTTTGCATCTATTAGTTTCAAAATAAAGAAGTAAACTTCAATCTTTCTCAATACACTTTGATGAAGAAACGATGGAGTAAAAGACAAGAGGAACATGGAAGAAAATCAGAAATGGATGGACACTTGTTAGCTTACGGCCAAATTCAACACAGGTGTCCACTTAGTGCAAAAATGACATTAATGTTTAATGTTCAACATAAATCTAAATTAACGAGCATGAACTGCTCTTATTCCCTGAATATTAAAGTAAACAAAATATGTCAACTTTTTATTAGTGCATTCATACACGTTGACAGTACACCCCCATTGATATGATATTCGGCCATGCATCACCAACCAAATCTTAATTTGGATTTCCTTTGCAATTTTCAAATAATATGGAAAGCAATTAGGTTAAATATATGCGCAACAAATATATTTCAAATGCAAATATTAAGTTAAATAAAAAAAATCAAAACAAATAGAATAGGTTCTCAGGTTAAATTCAAATTTATACTTCAAATTAACTTTCAAATGTTTAACCAGTATATTTCCATTAGTAAAAAAATGTTAATAACGTTTGATTTAACCAAATCATTTTGATTAAAATATTAAAATTTAAATGTGAACTTACAGATAATAACCATGTTTAAAATAGCCTAGATTCCAAATTACAAACAAATATAAATTTTCTTAAATACCAATTTCAAATAAGTTTTAAAAATGTAGAAAATCCTGGATCGTTACAATCTCCCCCCTTTAAGGCTTTTCGTCCTCGAAAAGGAGAAGTTGTTAAAATCATAAATTTATATAAACAAATATTTACTAATACTAAATCTATTTTAATATAAATAAGATGAATTAAAACTTGACACTTCCTATAAATTAAATTCATCAACTATTTTTTCAAACCAAATTGCAAAAAAATAAAACTTGAAATCAAATACGACATAATTTCTTCGATCTAACATCCCATTTTATTTTCACATATTTGAAATATTATCATTTTCTTTTCATGTCGAATCATACTTGTTTCGGTATTTTCAAAAACCAAAACCACTTCGAAAAAAATTCAAATATTTTGCAATAAAAGACATAAAAAATTTATGTCATAAGTCGAGTGGTTTCTCCCAATGACAAGGCCACTAGGCACGGCTACACACGTATCGATATAAATAAATAATGTCTCTTCGGACGTCATACCTTTCTTTAGTCATGGGTTACTCGAATCTTGGTACGAATTATTTCATTTCATATCCCCAAGTTAAAACATTTCTAAATCATAATTTACAAATACTTTCAATCCTATTATTGTTGTTTCCACACATTTCAAAATATAGGGATTTCAAGTCGTCGAACTTCTTTGTTTACTTACCTTTACAAATCATTTCAATATATAAGTCATATCGAGTGTCATACCACAAAATTCAAATCATTTTCGAACAACCACACAGAAGATAATATTTTTCAAGAGGTTCAAAATTTCCCTCTCGAATTTATTTTTGAAGTCATTTGGACAAATATAATATTTTATTCATTTCGATTCCAAATATTTAAATCTTATTTGAAAAGTTACGTTATTCAAAAAGTCGAAATTTTTTTTTTGAAATAATTTCACTCTTTCACTGCGCTACTTTGATCTATATATATTCCAAATAAATTTTGCAAATACAAATCCTAAATATTAGAAATCGATCTCAAAAATTTGGGAAACAATTCTCAAATAACCATTTCACCTCAAAATCTACCTTGTCCATACATTTTTTCAAAACATGGTAAAAGGGAGGTTCGTACATAAGGATCGGACAGTTCGAAGGAATTCAAGCATGAACGATTCAAGTCGGTAAATGAAAGGTAACGGCCTGTCGAGGGTAAACAAACACAACAAGCAAAGCGACAAAATTATATTTCCGAACACTCACTCAAGTTCAATTTTATTTAAATTCTGCTTATCTATTCAAGTTCGCATTACCTTATCGAAACATTTTATTAGAATTTATCAAAACATTTTCAAGCACTGATCTAAATGGTTTCAAGTATTTTTCGATGTTTAAATCGGAAACATACAGCCATCCCACTCTCGAAACTCGAAAATAAATTTCTGATGATGATCGATCAATCATCAGAATCATCCTCGAGCGACTAGAGTGTTATTCTATATCTATCTAGTATATATTAGACTTCGTATATACGTTAGCTAGGCGTATATTCAAAATCCATACATACTTGATATCCCAACCTCGACTTCCATAAATACTCAAATACTTACCGTAAATTATATTTTCAAAATAACTACACTTTCCAAAACGATTTATTCAGCTTCAAAGTAATTTATATAGATTTCAAAATACGCTCTCTCAAACGAAATACTCCAGAATCTCATTCTAGGGCATTTCTAACCCTATCTCTAGTGAGATATTGTAACTCTGATAAGTCCTATTGTTTGTTCAAATATTTCTTACCCCATAGCTTTGTATAAACCAAAGCTCTGATACCAACTGTAAAGAACCGCATTTTTGTCTGATTCTCGCCAGTAATTAAACAAACATAAATCGTTCACAAAAAACGGATGGTTATGGGTACTAACATATTTGATTAAAAATAACAGAACTTTTATTTCATTACAGAAATTTTACACCAGAGTTACAATGAATCAGAGTACAACATAAGCTCAGCAGAAACAAAAACTCACAGCGGAAGAAGTAAAATCCCAAGCGTATCTCTAGCTCAAAATCTGAATCCAGCCCTAAAAGCTAAACCTGCCGACTAAACTACTTGTTGCCCATGTAAAAATATTGGGCACCCAGAGTTTAGGTGGGAAACAATAAACTCCAGGTCAATCGTGGGACTGGTGTGAGAACTCAAAACGGTTATTATTTCGGATTCCTTTTTAAAGTTTGATAATTCACTGGGCCATGCCGCAACAGGAATACAATGTCAGACATACCATCCATTTGCAAGTCCGTTCTGGGTCTGAACGAAACCGAAGGCACCTTATTCCTCATCTCATATGTCCAATACAGGAGAGAGGTCCTCGCATATCTGTCGATCTCCAAGTACGTCTGGACGATCACCACTTATTACCTCGTCTTAGGTGTACAGCCCAATCAAGACATCAGTAATCATCCAAACGATGTGAAGATCTCCGGTCTTTAACCACCGACTTCATCGTCGACTTATCATCGTATCAATTATTCAGAATGGGATAAATCCGGTCTTTCTGAATAACTTGCGTATCTTGTAAACAAGTGCTATAAAAACACAACATAAGCCTCATTCCAATCCATAATATTCTTTAACTCAAATATTCTTTTCACAATCTAAACCAAATTAAGGTTTTCCAAACTAGTCGGGATTAGCGAACCTTACCGAAGAAATAATTTATTTTATTTCTCAATCCCAAACTATTCATCCCATGGAGCAAAACTTGAAATACTCCATTTCTAATACGACGGTGATATCGGTAAAATTAATTAACATTTCACGTCCAAATCTAATTAAAGATTTAACTTTCGCTTGGAGCAAAATTGGTGATACTCCATTCTCGATCATTTCCCAAATTTGATAATTTAAACTATCACATTCACATTTCAATCTAATTAAAAATTCAATAAAACTTCACTTAGTTTTAATCATCCAAAAATCATTACTTAATGATTATTCAAATTTAGGATATAGTTTAGAATAGAAATTGAATGCACATCTTCTTTTCAAAAAAATTAGTTTAAGTCTTTTCAAAAAAACACAACGGTTAAATTAATGGCGTCCGCCTTCTAACCTCGACTGCTCTCTGCTCTCTAATTGGCGTTCCAATTGATCTCTCTCCGTTCTCTTCTTTTCTCTTCTGCTTGCTCTCGATCTCTGCTGTCCTTCTTATCCTCGTCCCTCTCGGCTCTTCGGTTTAGGGCATGGCTTCGTGCCCCCTTGCTGAGGCTTATGTGGTTAATGGTTCTTGCTTACGGTCGTGCCCTAGCTTCGAGGCTCTCACGAATGCGGTTTTGAAGATAGTGAAAGGTCCTATCTCTTTAGTCTTTACTGATGATTCTTTGTTTGAGGTACGACTCTTTTCACTGTCTTCCTTCGCTGAACTGTTGCGCCATCGATTTTTGGTTGTGGACGACTCGTTTGTAGAGTTAGCACCTCTTTTCTCTGGGTTGGTAAGTGCTCCACCTCCGAGTGGGGCTTCTGACCACTCGCAGTCAATGGCTTCGGTTTCCTTTTCTTACCCTGAAGCCTCTCGAGGAATGGGGGATTTGACCACCCCTTTTTTTCCCTCGTTTAAGCTTCAAAAGCTCTGGCAGTGCTCCAATCGTGGCTGTTCACGGTTTTCTTGTTGCCTCTGTGGTTTGTGGTGGAGTTTTTGGGCCAGGCTTTGGCCATGTGGCTTCCGTTGATCAGATTGGGGATGGGGATTTGATCACCCCACCTCTTTCCACTTTATCTCCGGCTGTGTGTGGGCCACAATTTGTCTATGCTAATGCGAAGGAGCCAGCTCCTCGTAGACGCAGACGACAGCATCGTGGTTCGAGACATAGGCCTAAGCAGGCTATAACTTTTACTTCATCTTGTTGCTCTTCGTCGGCTAGTTCGCAGCCTTCCCTGGAGCTAAGCACCAGTAATGCATTCTCTGTTTTAGGAGCTGATGTTCTGTTCGCGATTGAATGTACAGTGGCAGATCAAGCTTCCGCTGGTGTTGCATCTGCTCAACCACCTTGGTTGCGCGGAGTTGTTTACAGATTTTGGCGTCGGTTACATACTGCTGAACTCTGTATGCATCCAGAGACCAACTCTCCTGGAGGGGCAACGAAGTCCGGCAATTTGCTTTCTGCATTGTCTTGTGATGATGTTGAAACTTCTGTTTCTGTTGGAGCTCTTATGAACAGCTCTTCGAAGGCTGGTTATGGAATGCCTTTTGAGGTGGTTTTACAAAGTGACAGGCCTACGTCATGCCCCTTGACACAGGTCAATCTTTTCTGTTCAACCCCTTTTATTCGGATCGGTTATGGGGATTCTTTTGGTTTGTCTATTTGCTTATTTGAGGAAGTTTTCTGGTTGCCAGTGCAAGGAAATGGGCCTTGTCACAGCAACTTACCTGCTTTCCCTGTCTGCTTTCTTTGTTTGCCAACGAGTTTGCTTGCTTGTGCTATTTTTTTGTGGGGTGTGGTTATGATTTGAGCCATGTCACTATTGATAGTGAGCTCCCTGGCACGTTTCAGCCTTCACCGGCTGTAGCGGTGTCTTGTCACGTGTGTGTTGCCTCTTATGTGTGTGTAGCTAGTGTTTTCTGGCCAGATTTCCTTTCTCTTGTAGGCGCTTTGGCTTTTACTCCTTCCGGCACCTTAAGTACTTTGGTATTGGACCAGTGCTTTCATAGCTTTATGTTCCATACCTTTTCCATGGTATGGATCATTGATGGGCCTTTGCCGAATTGTTTTGGCGCTTATCTTTTTCGTAGGGCGGGTTCAAGGGTCTTTATTGCTGGTTTTGTCTACAGCGTCCTTTCTTGTGCGGTTTTCTGGTCTGTGGGGGACTAGTCCGAGCACTCTTGCTTAGACTGTTTTTGTTGGTCTTTTGCTCTCTGGTTGGGCTCAGTGCTCTTTGCAGCGGATTTTGGCCGTGTATTAGGTGATGGTCACTACGACCTTTTTTCTGTTTCGCTAGTGATTTTTCCTTTTTGGTTTGGCTCTCTGTGTTGCTTTGGTTACTTCCGGGGGCTCTTTACGGCAATGACATCAGGGGTTGGATGGCTTATCCTCTGTAGGCGTATAGTGGACTCAGATTTGGTCCCCTATACGGGTTACAAGAAAGGTGGCTTCTCATGTTTGTCCTGGACCTCGGTTGCCCCTTTGAGTTCCCTAGCTAGAATTTTACCTACTTCACTGGTCTATCAATCTGATGATAGATCGGGTATGGTAAAATTCACACAGCAACAGGTGTTGTCTATGATGAGCAGCTCCACACTTATTTCTATTTTTATTGGTACTTCTTTTTCTGCATTTTATGGTTTTTCTTCTTTTGTGATTTCGTGTTCTTCCCCTCCTTCGTCCCTTTTCTCTGTGTTTTCTCCCCGTGTGTCGTCTCCTCTTCTTAGCAAGGCGGAGATAGCGATCATTAATGATCGTCTATCTCGCCTTACTAAGAATTCTTACCCATCCAGGGGTTCTCTATCGGCCTCTTGCCGAAAGTCTTCGAGTCTGCTGAGCTCTTTACGCTTCGATCGTTCTTGTGAGATGCCATCACACTCGACTGCCCCCTCCTCGCGGCGGAATCGTCGTGCGGCGCCTAGCACCCCCCGCACTATTCGTACACGCTCTCTGGCGGCGTCCGAGCAGATCGTTAGATCTACTCGACATTCTCTTTACCTTATTTGAGCCCTGTGCTCTCACCCTAGGGCTTCTGCCTCTTGTGGTTTGTTATCTTGGTTCTCTTCATGGCGTGCTTTCTTTTCTGGAATGTTCGGGGTAGAGGGAATGATGCGTCCATAGCTCGGCTCAAACGCATTGTTCGGAAACACTCCATCTTCTTGATTGCATTGCTGGAGCCTCTGGTGGGATAGGACGCATTAACCTCTATGGTCTTATCTCTTGGTTTTGGCCGTGCCTTAGCAAATGCTTCCGAAAAGATTTGGATCTTGTGGTCCAAAGGTGTTGTTGTCCAACCGATTTTCGATTCGGATCAGCTTTTGTCTGTGGCCTGTTCACTGCCTTCCCTTTCTTCTTCCTTTCTTTTCTCCGCGGTCTATGCCAAGTGCGATCGGATTGATAGGCAATCCCTTTGGACTAGCATTCTCTCTCTCCGACTTAGGGTTCTCTGTTTCTGTTCTCGGCGGTGACTTCAATGTCGTCGCCAGCCAAGCGGAAAAGCGTGGGGGAAATGCGGTGAACCATTTGGCGGTTGAGGATTTCAACTCTTTCATCGTCTCTTCTGGCCTCTCTGAGGTGCCTTTCGTTGGCTCGGCATTCACATGGTGTAACAACCAAGAAGGACCGAACCGGATCCTATCTAGGCTAGATAGAATTTTTGCATCTGAGGGCGGGTTCAGCCTACCTTTCTCGTTTTCCGTCTCCCACCTTCATCGTGCTTTCTCAGACCATGCTCCTATGATCCTTAGCTGCTCTCCCCTTTCCCTATCTGGCCCGTCCTCCTTTAGGTTCCAAAGTATGTGGCACTCCCACCACTCTTTCCTTGGGCTAGTAGAGGATTCTTGGTTGTCCCCTATGAGTGGTCCCCCTTGTGCTGTTTTCTCTCGCAAACTGAAGCATCTTAAAGGTTCGTCTCAAGGAGTGGAATCTGCAAGTTTTCAAGAATATTTTCGACCGTCTTAGAGCGGCTGAAGAAATTCTCGTTCTTGCAGAAGCTTCCTTTGACGAAGAGCCTAACGCCGCCAACCGTGAGGCTTGGGCCTTGGCACACCTTGCATACTCATCGGAGCTTCGTATCGAACACGATCACTTGCGCCAGAAAGCCAGAATCAAGTGGATTGTGGAAGGTGATACGAATTTGAAATTCTTTCACTCCACCATTCGGAAGAAGAATAGGCTGCTTTCCATTCGCCAGATCCGTCGCCCAGATCTTTCTTTGGCTTCTACCCCGGAGGAAGTCAAAGAGACTATCCTATCCCACTTTCAATCCTTCCTCTCTTGGCCTTCGGCCACTGCTTCTGACTCGTCCGTTCTTCCTTACATTCCTAGACTGATCCTTCCGTCGGACATCGCTGACCTTGCCGCACCTCCTTCCTCTGATGAAATACGAGCTTGCGTATTTGCTTTAAGTAAGTATAGTGCTTGTGGGCCAGATGGTTTTAACGGAGTGTTTTATAGGAGTGTGTGGCCCATCATCCAGTCGGACTTTTGCCTAGCCATCCAATCCTACTTCTCTGGTCGAGACCTCCCCAACGGATGGACCTCCACCAACTTAGTTCTTATCCCAAAATGTGACCTCCCTGCTTCTTGTGCAGACTTTCGGCCTATCAGCTTGTGTAACTTCTCTAACAAGGTCCTTTCCAAGGTGCTAACTTCTAGATTAGCACCATTTCTTGAGCGTCTCATTTCTTCTTCGCAGGCTGGGTTTGTCAAAGGAGGACTTATCACAGATAACGTCCTTCTAGCCCAGGAGCTAATTTCTTAGATTGATAACAAGGTTCGTGGCTCCAACGTGGTTGTTAAGCTTGATATGGCTAAGGCTTACGATCGAATGTCATGGTTCTTCGTTATCAAGGTTCTGAGGGATTTCGGCTTTCCGGAACCCCTTATCGACGTGGTCTGGAGACTTATATCCAATTGCTGGTTTTCTGTTCTCATCAACGGATCAGCTGCAGGGTATTTCAGGTCCGCGAGAGGCCTACGTCAGGGTGATCCCCTTTCCCCTTCTCTTTTCGTCCTTGCTGCCGAGACATTCGTTCGTGGACTGCATTCCCTAACGATAGCCAGGCAGATTCATCGTTTAGGCATCCCAAGAGGTTGCCCTCTTATCTCCTCCTTATCTTTCGCAGACGACATCATCATTTTCACGAATGGGAATCGTCGCTCCGTTCGTCGCCTGCTAGATCTTATTAGGCAATATGAGAGTTGGTCAGGGCAACTAGTGAACACAGCCAAGAGCTGTTTCGTGCCGGCAAAAGACCTATCATCGACCAGGTCCTCCTGGATTAAGTCAAGCATGGGCTTTAAGGCTGCCTCGCTTCCTCTTCCTTATCTGGGCATTGTGCTTTATCGTGGCAGGAAGCTGAACGCCATTTTTGACCCCATTACTGACAAAGTGAGGGGTAAGATTGTTAAATGGAATGCTTCTCTCATCTCTCAAGCTGGAAGACTTGTTCTCATCAAGTCTGTCCTTGATTCTATGGGATCTCACATTTTCGCAGCTATGACTCCCACTGCTTATTTCTTCCTCTCTTTTCAGGCCCTAGCTTCGTCCTTTTTCTGGGGAAACAAGGACAACATCTCTCGCCATCACTGGGTATCTTGGAACATCGCTTGTCGTCCCAAAGGAGAGGGAGGTCTTGGCCTCCGTAACCCAGAGGACTTCTGCTTAGCCTTTGCTTGTAAGCTGTGGGTGAGGTTTGGAGCGAACAACTCCCTCTGGGCGACGTTCCTCCATGCCAAGTATCGTAGACTTTCTAGCACGAATTTCACTGGTAGTCCGTCTTACGCTAGTGAAACGTGGAAACGAATGCAATCCATTAAAGCTTTAACGGATGCCCATGGGAATGGTACGATATGGGATGGCAGCCCCTTCTCCGTTAAGGCTGTGTGGGAGTCCGTCCGCTTGCCAGGCACACAGCTCCGTGTTTTCAACCTCATCTGGAATGCATGCATTCCACCGAAGGTTTCTTTATTTTTGTGGAAATCCTTGCATGAGGGAATTCCTGTAGATGAAAACCTTCAGCGTATCGGGATCCCTCTCGTGTCCAGATGCAGATGCTGCTATTCTGGTAACACCGAGACATCTGTTCATTTGTTGATCTCTGGTTGTTGTGCCAGGGCTGTTTGGAATCACTTCGGGAATCTGCTGGGGTGCCAAGGTAATGCCACCTCTTTGGAAGGTGTACTGAGTTTCTGGTGGGCCAGAAACTCAGGAAAATCTTTCCGTTCCATTCTCCTTCGTCTAATTCCTTGTTTGATCTGCTGGCACCTATGGTGCTCGAGGAACAAGGCTGTGTTTGACGAGGTGGCTATGGATCCTCCTTCTATTATCCGGAAGGTGAGGAACGACGTGTTTCTTGCCTTCCGAGGTCGCCCTTTCCGTGGCGTGTTGGGAGACCGCGCAAGGAGCCTTGTTGTTTCTTTTGACATTACTCCTTTGACACCTAGTCATAGGTCCAGTATCGGATGATTTAGTGGTTTTGGTTTTTGAGCAGTGCTTTGAGCTTGGTTTTGTATTTGTTTTCTTCTGTTGTCTTCCTTAACTTTCTCTTCCCCTCCACCCTCCCCCCCCCCCCCCCCGTACTTACGAGGTTCGCTAGTTATGCAGATGTTGGTTTTTAGGTTGCTGGTTTTGGCTTGTTCGGATCTTGTTGGGAGGTTTCTTGTCTGTCTCTTTGGAGCTCTTCTGTTGAGGTAGCTGGTTGTGGAGTTCCCTTCGTTCCCCTCTTTGCAGCGAAGAGATTACAGGCTTCCGTTCTGTAGCCTTCCTACATTATTGGGGGCTAGTGCTCAGCTCAGGCTACTGGACTCTCCCCCCATGTGTACTCCCCTGCACCAGCTGAGACAGCACCTGATGAGATTTAGGCAGATACACATGTCCTCGCCCGACCCTCTCCTTTGGACATCACCTTGCTTCTTCAGAGTTTTGCTCGATCACTTTTCGTGTGTTGTTTATTTTTATTTCTTTTGGAGAGTACTCTCTTTCATTGTTTATATTTCCGCATGTTTATATTCTCTCGAAGGGACTATTGTTTGTGAAGAAGTAGATCTATCACACTATCGGGTGGTGGCCTTGCCGGAACTCGATATTGCGGTAGGATGGGCGGTGGTTTTTCCGGAGCTCATCAATCTACTTTCGAATACAAAACATTTGGTCTCCTCGGGAAAGCTGTTATATTTATGGTTACCTGCCAGGCAGGTTGGCGGTTTTGGCGGACTTTTGGTTCGTTGTATATATATAGCATAAACTTTTCTAAAAAAAATTAGGATATAAATCCTGTCATTAACTGGGTTAAAGAACCAATGTCATTTAAAACACATTTCACGATAAACCCTAAAATCATATTCCATCAAAATGGAATCTTCTCAGAAAGCAGATCAATATATATAATTGATATAAATTTCCATATCAAACTAATAATATAAATGGAATAGCGGCAAAGCCTTTTAAATTCTGTGTATATTAGCGGTCTTCCTTTACAGAAACTAATCTCGATTATTACCAAATCGAATTCTGTTCAATTCCAATTTAATATGTTAAATTGGAAAACTTTATTTTGGAAACTTTCCGCTAAGTCTTGATAAAAAAATTTATAAATTCCAAATCATCTCTTCATTGTTAATTGGGTTAAAGAACGAATGTTATTTAAAACACCGTTCAAGATAAACACAAAAATCCATTTTTCAATTAGATTCCAATTAAATATTAATTAATCGATAAACATCTCTAAATCTTATTTCAAAGATTTATTCTTTCCTCATCGGGTTTAAGAACAGTGTTAATAAAGACACCATTCACGACAAACCCAAAATCCAATTTGGTATTAAATACAAGGCTCTGAATAGAAATTATATCGGCTTATATTCAATATCAAATTCTGAAAACAACAAATATTGTATTGGGAATAACGATATATAAATATATATATCTTCCAAATTTCTCCACAATATCCGTATAATCACGGAATCCAATATCGAAATATTCCGAAGAAAATTTCCATTCCAATCCATTCCAGTATATTCATCGGAAAATTCTAGTTATTTTAAAACCCTTTTTCAAATCCAATTTATTTATTTAAAAATCGTTGGATTTTCTATTCTAGTTATTAACTAGTTCATTTCTTTAAAAATATTTGTTTATCTTTTCAAAACTGTATTTTTTCACCCAAAATAGTTTCAAATCATTTATTATGATTTCATATAATTTTTCCACATTTTTAATAATTTTATTTAGGCCATTACATTTGGTTTTCAATATCGGTCACTGAACTGCATCCATAGAGACCTTTTCCGAATTTGATTTGGACAAACCCTAAAATCCGACCTATCAAAATTAATTCTCTTTTATTCGTTGGAAAGCTCTTTTCGACACGAAGCCAACGGTTCCAGTTTTAGGAGAATCCGACAGACGGATCTCCAGTAATGCCAATTCGAAGTCAATGGTCGAAATTCGAGAATAGTCGCTGTGCGGCATGTTCTATTCAGGCCATTTACTATATATATAATATAATATATATTTCGTTCAAAACCTATTTTATAAATTCGTTTTAAAAATGATTCCAACTTCATTTCGATTTTAAGTCAAACTGAATATTCCTTTATAAATTCGTTTTAAATTCATTTTAAAACGATTTCAATCTCATTTAAATTTTCAAATCAATATTGAATATTCCTTAATATATTCGTTTTAAATTCATTTTAAAACGATTTCAATTTCATTTCAATTTTCAAATCAAAATTTAATATTCCTTAATATATTCACTGAACAATATTTTAAAATATTTGTTAATTCTGAACTGGAATCAAACTCAATCAATTACCATATAATTTCAGTTATATGGATTTCATACATTGTATATATACAACAATAATGATAAACAACCATTAAAAATTCATACAACATCTAGAGTGCATCTAACAACTTTATAAGCATTAAAATAAATAAATAACGCTTATACAGTCTGTCAACCCATCGATTGACATATCGCTAATTATTAGGATTAGTGTATGACAAATATTGTCCCAATACCCGTGTGGGGTTTTCAAACAACAAATACTGATTATTATTTGTGCCGTTGGGCGATGTGTAAAATATTATCGTCCCAATCATCATCAGTTAAATATGTGTACATAAAAAGATCGCCTGGCTTTTAAATGAATATTTAGTTTCTTTTCTTTTCATGATAATTTTTTATACATTTTATATAAATAATTTCATATACAACAATATCAATAAATTACAATCCACAATACAATCCAAACCAACAATCAACCATGGTTTGTAGAAAAAGTAGTGTCAGGAGCTACTAAGCCTCGTCTACAACCTATTATATAATAACTGGAAAATAATTTGAGTGAGAAGGAGTTCTCACAGTTAGTTTCCACTCCGCCGGTTTTTGTTTTTGAATTTCTGGTGCGGTTCGGATTTGAATTTGGCTAAATTTCTAACTAGCTCCAAATTGGACTCAGTTAGTCTTGTTGTGAAGCTCTCGTCGAGATGGTCCTAACGAGCCCGGGTTTGCCCAACTCTGTGCTCGTATGAAAAAGATATGGCCATTTTTACATTTAATTACATATATAAATAATTAAATAATCAACTAAAATTTAAAACCCTTAATTACCCTTCCTTAATCTCCCTCCCTACTTCGTATAATTTCCAGAACAAAGCGCACCCATTGCCCAAAGAAAGAATCCGTCGCCTGCACCTTCACAGTGAATTGGAGTCCGATCAGCCCAGCCCACATCGATGCCCTCAGTAAACCGCGCCTTTCCTCTTAACGTTGGCGAACTCGAGCCTCGCATGGCCTGGGAAAACGCGCCCAAAGGTGGCGACTTTGGCCACAAAATCCGAGAGCAATAGCTCCTGAAAATCGATCATAACCGTACATCCTTTAGATCCTGATGAGATGATCGATTTTCCCTGAGATTGCTTCTGAAATCATCGCATGAATTTGGCGAGAATTGGGGAGAAATTTCTAACGTAAATCGCCGTACATTTTTGGAGCTGTGGCGGGTGTTGACTGGGAATGAGGGTTTTGACCCAATGGACCAATAGATGGATTTATATATTAATTATTTATTTTACTTTTTTCGAAAATAACCCGTTTAATCTCCAAACTCCAAATCAAACCCAACGACCGACGTTCCAAGCTAATTACCTCCATTCCAAACTGTAGTGACCCGAAAATCCGGTCCAATTTGAGCTGACTAAATAACACAAGTCCAACCCCAAATTGCACTTGAAATTCAAGAAACTAATAGAAAGAAGATAGAGGGTGAGAATAGATAAGGTAGAACTAATAGAATAGAAGAAGAAGAACATCATCATCAGAGTAAACACGAATCTCACAACAGAACGAATAAAATATAACATAACTTTTGAAATACAAACAGTTATATATACAATAGCACTTATCAGAGTACAGCACTTACAACAACAGCGGAAATAATAATAGCTATAGAATCCTGAAGCCTCCTGCTCCAAGCTCTCCAAGTGTATCTGTAAAATCTCGACTACTTGACTGCCCGTACAAATTTAGGCACCCAAGAGTTTAGGGAAACAAAACAAAATAAACTCCGGGTCAGTCATGGGACTGGTATGAGTAAAACAGTTTAAACAGGTATATGAACAAGTAAACGATATCTCATAAGACCACGCCGCAGAACGGAACGGGTTTTTCCCTTATGAGAATCCAAAATATCTTTATATCAAAAACCTTTTGATATTATAATAATGTCCATGTACAAATAGATATCAACTAGCAGAAACGCTTTCATCTCACGTTCTACATATATAGTATACAATCAAAATCGCAAGCACGTATTGGGTAATGGATTTCCAACTATGACAAGGTATGGAACCACCTTCCGATCAGTGTACTCTAGGAACGATACACTGGAGTTCAACAAGAACATCTTGCAACTCAGCCACACATGACCGACCACTCATTTCGCTTGAGTGTATCGAATGTACATCACCAACGGTTGGGATCAGCAACCGTTTCCCGTATATATATGGGACAGCATTGATAGATTAAAAGAAGCAAATGAATGTTCTCTAGATAGGTGACAATACACCCTACTTCGGTGCGACCGACTTAGCCATGCTGCCTGCCCGATTTCTGTCATTTACCGGATGTGAGGCTAGAGGTTACGCTTACTTTCCATTCATTTATAACACGATCACTTTGAATGCCACATTATCAGATCCGTAAATCATTAGTTGGTTTATACACATATCCTGCATGTTATGCTAAGGGATAAATCCGTTGCAACCATATATATTTATACAGACCAACCCATTCGATCATTGGAAATACTTTGTCAGACATTCATCCATTTACGTTCGTTCTGGGACTGAACGAACCAAAGGCACTATTCAGTACATCCATCTTAGTCCATTGTTATCTAAGATTTATACAACAGCCCTTGCACTTTACTCCGTCTTCAATACATTCAGCATATATGATTCGCAATGCTTATGCCAATACAGAGTGGTTCTTTGGATAATAATCCAACCGGTCTCTCCATATTAACAACGTTAAAATGGTCAAAACATTGATAGTCTGTGATTTAACTATCAAGGAAAAAATCGTGTGCAAACAACGATATTATTTCCAGACGGAAATTATATCAACCAATCATCATTTAACATTTATCTCTTTAGTTCATTAATTTACTTATCTCTTGTTTCCCTATATTCTAAATTTCTTATTTTCTAATTTTAGAAAATATACTTCATCAACAATGGAAAACATTTCCATTTCCTTGTTTTCTATATTAGAAAACATTTCTGATTTCTTATTTGGAAAACATTTCAAAAGTTCCTTTATTGGATTTAAACTGATGTTTAAATAAACATCGCTATGTCAACTCAAACCATTTACTGAATTCACTTAACCATCATTCACTATCAAACCTTACCATTCCGTAGTTAAGAAGGAAGTCAATCAAGTTGGGGTATAATTACCTCTCAGACCTTAACTGAACAACGTTATAACTTCGAAATAGTAACAGTTTATCTTTTAAACCTTTGACAACTTCTTTACGTAACTCTTGGATTCAATTTACGAATCCACTTCTTTATTGAAAACATGGATTATAACGATAACGTTATAATCCCTACTTTCGCAATATCAAACTTCAATTATAACCTTTATTCTTTAATTCGAATAATTAAACCTAACCCTAATTTATTAGTGTATATTGTTGATTTAAAAACCAGAAAGTAAATATTACTTTCCCGAATTCGATATAATTGAATTCGACGTATAATTCTCTTTCGAGTAAATCTCTATTTGATTAAATCTTCTTCGAATAACCTACATTCGATTATCTCTCTTCGAATAGCTTATATTCAATCTCTTTCTCTTTCGAATAAACTATATTCGATCTCTTTCTTTCGAATACGATATATTTGATAATCTCCTTTCAATTAATTAATCGATAACTCCTTTCGATTAGACTATAATCGATAACTCCTTTCCTTTAACTCTATTCGAATAAACTATATTCGACTAACTCTTTTGGATTAACTCGTCTTGACTAACTTAACTTAATCAACTCAACTCGATTATCTTAACTCGATTATCTTAACTCCTATCGAATAACTAATATTCGATTAACTCTATTTAACTCCGTTTAACTCTATTCGAATAACTAATATTCTATTAACTCTATTTAACTCCGTTTAACTCTATTCGAATAAACTATATTCAACTAACTCTATTTAACTCCGTTCGAATAACTACTATTCGATTAACTCCATTCGCTTGACTCTAGATCGCAGCGATCACAATGGTTACGCCTGATTCCCTCAGGAAACATCCGACCGCCGTAGGCTATTTACAGCCCTGCGAATTACGCTAGCAGTCGTGCTGAATGACACTTATCCTGAATAACTATGTTTGACTAACTCTAACTCAAATAACTACACTTGATTAACTCTAGTGGTTAACTCTAACTGATTAACTCTACTGGTTAACTCTAACTGATTAACTCTAACTGATTAACTCTAACTGGTTAACTCTAACTGGTGAACCCTAACTGTTTAACTCTAACTGGTTAACTCTAACTGGTTAACTTTAATCGATTTACTCTATTCAACTAACTCGACTCGACTAACCCCTTTCGAATAACATATTCAATTAACTAACTTCGAATACCATATTCGATTAACTAACTTCGAATACCATATTCGATTAACTAACTTCGAATACCATATTCGATAAACTAACTTCGAATACCATATTCGATTAACTAACTTCGAATACCATATTCGATTAACTAACTTCGAATACCATATTCGATTAACTAACATCGAATACCATATTCGATTAACTAACATCGAATACCATATTCGATTAACTAACATCGAATACCATATTCGATTAACTAACATCGAATACCATATTCGATTAACTAACATCGAATACCATATTCGATTAACTAACATCGAATACCATATTCGATTTCTCCTTTGTGATAACGTTTATCCAATTAAAAAGATCCCCTTTTTAACAACGTTTATTCATTTATAAAGATTCACTTTCTTAGTAACGGTTCTTCACTTTATAAATTGTTCATTTAATAATGTTTTCCTTTTTATTAGCTCTATTTATTTAATAAATATTCCCTTTTCAATTCTATTTGTAAATGGTTTACAAATATTTCCTTTTTCTATTTTATTCTATTTGCAAATGGTTTGCAAATATTTCCTTTTCAATTCTATTCTTAAAAATATTCTAACTCCTTAAATTTCCTGGAAAATTCGCCATAACCTCCTTTGTACCAGGAGTATCGGGAAAATCCCCAAACCCGCCACACAGGCCTTTCCATTCAAAAAGAAATTATTTTGAATTTATTTCCTTTCTAAATATTTCCTATTTATAAATATTCCAATTTATAAATATTCAAATTTACAAATATCTCTTATTTATAAATATTCCATTTATAAATATTTTATTTACACTATCACTTAAAATCTCCTTTATCAACATTTCGTATGTTATGGTATTCAATCATATCAAATTACGATGTTCAATAACGTCCAACCACATATAATCGACAACAGATTATATATCACATCATATAACAGAATATATGAACAAAACAGTATTATAAATATTGAGGAACCCAGTTGGGTCCCTCCAACCTGTTTCCCTGCATCACAGATGTTACACAATAAAATTAACATCACTTTCAGTTCAGTACGGATTATTCTGATACAGCATCAATATATAAGTATTTAACGGTTTATATATATATATAGATATATATATATATAATTTCCACTAACTGACTAGCGGTTCAATCAATCAACCAACACACAGAAATCAACAGATGATTAACAGTTCTAAGAATACATTATAAAAATATAACTGTTCAGAGTTGGTGAGTTTTACTCACGTTTGCGCGTTAGCCGTTAAATAACGGTTTGGGTTATTTGATTCAGTCGGACAATTTATTTCGCCATAAATTGTAACTAGCTCGGATTCACTCCCGGTCAGTCTCATTGTGTTGCTCCCGTCCATACGATCTCAATGCAACTTACGGTTTGTCAATCTTATATCGTATTGTATAGTTATTAACTAAACAAGTTATGATATATAATTACATAGTTCAATATAAATAATTAACGTTATTGGACCTCACCACTTCAACCCGGCCCAACTCCCCCTTTCAAAAGCCCACAGCCCTTTCTTCTTCAAAACATTTGACCGCAACCTGCTCCTTCTTGCTTCCTCATTTCGGTTGCTTCCTCCCATTCAATCTCCATTACTTCTTCATGAAATTCCAATCGGAACCCACCACAATACTCCATTTCGAAATCCCTTTAAACCCATACCAAATATCCCAAACTCGGCTTCTTCCTGCGATGGGAGACTTCGAGGTCCCCTGAGCAACCCGCGACGTCACTCTGCACCGAACTCCACCAAACGAGCACACAAGGTGCGGTTTTCAACCCCAAACCCAGATATCACATTCCTTTTTCGAATTGAAGTTCCAATCCCCCAAAAATGATAACCCTAGTCTACTGTACCCAATTCGAAGTACGCAAAAATCCCGTCGAGCTTCACCAGTACTATACCGCTTTGAAGAGAACGGTGGTAGGAACTCAAACATGGATACATAATGATTTTAGAAATTTTAATTTGTTTGTTTGTGATTTTTGTTTTGGTCGAAGCTTTCACTGTGAGGGAAAAATGTTGCGGCATGAAAACTTGACCAAAGGAAAGTAAAACTAGGTTTAGAAGATGGTAGGAGTATATACAGGGTAGAAAGGTGGTTTGTTGTAACTTCCTTAACCATTCAAATATATTTGTTTTATTGATTTTATATTGTTTTCTGCCTTCTAAAAATTCCTATGAACACACACGATAACCAAAAATCACCAAACTGGACATGTAGCTAGAGTTCGACATTACGATCCCAACGAAACTGGTTTCGTCAAATTCCAACTCCGTATGCTCGCACAGCATATTTTTAATCGTCGAAATACTGACTGTTTTTCACTCTAAAAATCCGTACGGCCACACAGTGACTCTAAAAATCACGAAACTGGGAATCTAACAAAAATTTGATGTTGTAGATCCAACAAAACTAGTTTCGTCGAATTCCGACTTCGTTTGCAAAACTGGCTATTTTTAAAGCCCTAAATAACCTATTTAAATATATCAATATATTTAAATATAATTAGATTTAATATTAAAAAAATAAATATTATCGTATATATTCATAGTGGAATACCATACAGCTCTAGAATATTCCTATATGAATTTCTAACTTGATATTCACTTCTGGGTCAATCCGATATTCGATTTATATTGAAATTCCTTTTTAAAATATAAATAATTCCTTTATAAAATATAAAGGAATTCCACAGCGAATTTTCTAAAATTTGATTTGGACGTAAATCAAAATCTACACGACGAAATCCCGATTTTTCTCTTCCACTAGAAAGATATACTCTACCAGCTCCACACGTTTCTTGTTTCACAGAAATCCGGCTTAAAACGAATCATGTACATTCAGTTGAAGTTCAAATCGCCAAATCGCGAACTGCAGCGCCATTTCAAGCTCGATTTTAATTATAATATAATTATACGTTCAAACTGACGTCGATTGAATATATTCGTCAATATAATTCAACTCTAAGCTGAATTAAATCTTAGGGATGACCCTGTTCACAGAATATTGTGATTTCCAATATTCTTGATTATTTTTGAATTAAATATATTATTTAATTTATTATTTTAATTAAATATTCACCATTATTTAATTCCACGACCATGAAATCCTTTAATTTACTATTTAAATAATTAAATAAATTAATTATAATACCTCTGCCAATGCGGGTCATTACATTCTTCCCCACTTAAAATAATTTCATCCTCGAAATTGCTAAGGTAGAGAACGACCCTACTAACTGGTTATAACTTATTTGTTCACTTCTTAACTTCGGTTTCCAACTGGACCAATTTTATTTCAATTAAATATTAATTAATTCTTATCAACGAAAATTTCCAAAAATCCTAAAAAATTTCTAACGCCTTAACTCTTCGAAAAATTTCGCCAGCACCTCCTTTGTACTGGTCAATATCTCAAACTCCAACTCGCCTCTCTGGGCCATCTCCAACCCAAAAGAAAATCAAACAGCCAAGCGGCTTGCGAATTCGGCTCATAAATCTCATATCCATATATAATATAAACTGGTACCTTTTTGTTGGGCATATCAACTCTATCACTTCCATATGCTATCAACTCAGCATATAACAATGTTACCTCAATCAAATTCCAATCAGTTCATATCCTCAAATCCAAATCGAATTTCATTCGCACTCCAGTATCAAATTCCAAATTATTAACGAATCAACCCAATTCCATAACAGATTATTCTCTAATCTAATTCAATTTTTATTTAACTTAATTCAAGTTAAATTTCAATTTATTCTTACCATCTCATTTTATTTAACTTCATTAGTTAAATTTTAATTCCAGAACTTAAATTCCTGGGTTTCTTTCAAATCAATTTGAAATCATAACAACAATTCAAAACCTTTGAATTTCCAACAACTTGTTTCCTCAAAACAATTCAAAAAAAAACTTTGGTAGTAATCCGTCACTTAGAACTCGAAAATGAACACTGATGATGTCGCGATTCATCATCAGAATCTATTTTCCAGCTATCAAAGTGAGTTCAATACTATATCACTTTCAGTTTGAACAACATTTTCATAATCTCCCAGGAACTTAAAATTTCCTTATTTTAATTCCAATCTGATTTAAATTCAGATTTACTTCATATTATTTCATATACTTTGCTTATATGAATTCTAATAAGTTATTTATAACTATTTCACTTTTATAATCTTACTCGATTATATTAACAACCAATATATCCACTATATTAAAATTTTGATATATATATCTTCTCTATATCAAGATATACGTTGGGTAAACTTATTTTAATTTACCCTCTTTTCAAAACATATCGTGTCGACCCATCGTATTCGAGTGTTTATTTACTCCTACCGATACAGTGGATCAAACTGATCGACCAGAACTCATAAACAACTTAACCAATGAATATCCACAATATAAAACAAATTTTTATATCAATAACAAATACGTTCACTCGTATATATACACTCAAACTCAGTCTAGGATATTACTAATCCCATCTCTACTGAATTACGCCACAGAGCCAAGGTATTAACTAAACCAATGCTCTGATACCAACTGTAGTGACCCGAAAATCCGGTCCAATTTGAGCTGACTAAATAACACAAGTCCAACCCCAAATTGCACTTGAAATTCAAGAAACTAATAGAAAGAAGATAGAGGGTGAAAATAGATAAGGTAGAACAAATAGAATAGAAGAAGAAAATCATCATCAGAGTAAACACGAATCTCATAGCGGAACGAATAAAATATAACATAACTTTTGAAATACAAACAGTTATATATACAATAGCACTTATCAGAGTACAGCACTTACAACAACATCGGAAATAATAATAGCTATGGAATCCTGAAGCCTCCTGCTCCAAGCTCTCCAAGTGTATCTGTAAAATCCCGACTACTTGACTGCCCGTACAAATTTAGGCACCCAAGAGTTTAGGGAAACAAAACAAAATAAACTCCGGGTCAGTCATGGGACTGGTATGAGTAAAACAGTTTAAACAGGTATATGAAAAAGTAAACGATATCTCATAAGACCACGCCGCAGAACGGAATGGGTTTTTCCCTTATGAGAATCCAAAATATCTTTATATCAAAAACCTTTTGATATTATAATAATGTCTATGTACAAATAGATATCAACTAGCGAAACGCTTTCATCTCACGTTCTACATATATAGTATACAATCAAAATCGCAAGCACGTATTGGGTAATGGATTTCCAACTATGACAAGGTATGGAACCACCTTCCGATCAGTGTACTCTAGGAACGATACACTGGAGTTCAACAAGAACATCTTGCAACTCAGCCACACATGGCCGACCACTCATTTCGCTTGAGTGTATCGAATGTACATCACCAACGGTTGGGATCAGCAACCGTTTCCCGTATATATATGGGATAGCATTGATAGATTAAAAGAAGCAAATGAATATTCTCTAGATAGGTGATAATACACCCTACTTCGGTGCGACCGACTTAGCCATGCTGCCTGCCCGATTTCTGTCATTTACCGGATGTGAGGCTAGAGGTTACGCTTACTTTCCATTCATTTATAACACGATCACTTTGAATGCCACATTATCAGATCCGTAAATCATTAGTTGGTTTATACACATATCCTGGATGTTATGCTAAGGGATAAATCCGTTGCAACCATATATATTTATACAGACCAACCCATTCGATCATTGGAAATACTTTGTCAGACATTCGTCCATTTACGTTCGTTCTGGGACTGAACGAAACCAAAGGCACTATTCAGTACATCCATCTTAGTCCATTGTTATCTAAGATTTATACAACAGCCCTTGCACTTTACTCCGTCTTCAATACATTCAGCATATATGATTCGCAACGCTTATGCCAATACAGAGTGGTTCTTTGGATAATAATCCAACCGGTCTCTCCATATTAACAACGTTAAAATGGTCAAAACATTGATAGTCTGTGATTTAACTATCAAGGAAAAACTCGTGTGCAAACAACGATATTATTTCCAGACGGAAATTATATCAACCAATCATCATTTAACATTTGTCTCTTTAGTTCATTAACTTACTTATCTCCTGTTTCCCTATATTCTAAATTTCTTATTTTCTAATTTTAGAAAATATACTTCATTAATAATGGAAAACATTTCCATTTCCTTGTTTTCTATATTAGAAAACATTTCTGATTTCTTATTTGGAAAACATTTCCAAAGTTCCTTTATTGGATTTAAACTGATGTTTAAATAAACATCGCTATGCCAACTCAAACCATTTACTGAATTCACTTAACCATCATTCACTATCAAACCTTACCATTCCTTAGTTAAGAAGGAATTCAATCAAGTTGGGGTATAATTACCTCTCAGACCTTAACTGAACAGGCTTATAACTTCGAAATAGTAACAATTTATCTTTTAAACCTTTGACAACTTCTTTACGTAACTCTCGGATTCAATTTACGAATCCACTTCTTTATTGAAAACATGGATTATAACGATAACGTTATAATCCCTACTTTCGCAATATCAAACTTCAATTATAACCTTTATTCTTTAATTCGAATAATTAAACCTAACCCTAATTTATTAGTGTATATTCTTGATTTAAAAACCGGAAAGTAAATATTACTTTACCGAATTCGATATAATTGAATTCGACGTATAATTCTCTTTCGAGTAAATCTCTATTTGATTAACTCTTCTTCGAATAACCTATATTCGATTATCTCTCTTCGAATAGCTTATATTCAATCTCTTTCTCTTTCGAATAAACTATATTCGATCTCTTTCTTTCGAATACGATATATTCGATAATCTCCTTTCGATTAATTAATCGATAACTCCTTTCGATTAGACTATAATCGATAACTCCTTTCCTTTAACTCTATTCGAATAAACTATATTCGACTAACTCTTTTGGATTAACTCGTCTTGACTAACTTAACTTAATCAACTCAACTCGATTATCTTAACTCGATTATCTTAACTCGATTATCTTAACTCCTATCGAATAACTAATATTCGATTAACTCTATTTAACTCCGTTTAACTCTATTCGAATAACTAATATTCTATTAACTCTATTTAACTCCGTTTAACTCTATTCGAATAAACTATATTCGACTAACTCTATTTAACTCCGTTCGAATAACTACTATTCAATTAACTCCATTCGCTTGATTCTAGATCGCAGCGATCACAATGGTTACGCCTGATTCCCTCAGGAAACATCCGACCGTCGTAGGCTATTTACAGCCTGCGAATTACGCTAGCAGTCGTGCTGAATGACACTTATCCTGAATAACTATGTTTGACTAACTCTAACTCAAATAACTACACTTGATTAACTCTAGTGGTTAACTCTAACTGATTAACTCTACTGGTTAACTCTAACTGATTAACTCTAACTGATTAACTCTAACTGGTTAACTCTAACTGGTTAACTCTAATCGATTTACTCTATTCAACTAACTCGACTCGACTAACCCCTAACTGTTTAACTCTAACTGGTGAACCCTAACTGGTTAACTCTAACTGGTTAACTCTAATCGATTTACTCTATTCAACTAACTCGACTCGACTAACCCCTTTCGAATAACATATTCGATTAACTAACTTCGAATACCATATTCGATTAACTAACTTCGAATACCATATTCGATTAACTAACTTCGAATACCATATTCGATTAACTAACTTCGAATACCATATTCGATTAACTAACTTCGAATACCATATTCGATTAACTAACTTCGAATACCATATTCGATTAACTAACTTCGAATACCATATTCGATTAACTAACATCGAATACCATATTCGATTAACTAACATCGAATACCATATTCGATTAACTAACATCGAATACCATATTCGATTAACTAACATCGAATACCATATTCGATTAACTAACATCGAATACCATATTCGATTTCTCCTTTGTGATAACGTTTATCCAATTAAAAAGATCCCCTTTTTAACAACGTTTATTCATTTATAAAGATTCACTTTCTTAGTAACGGTTCTTCACTTTATAAATTGTTCATTTAATAACGTTTTCCTTTTTATTAGCTCTATTTATTTACTAAATATTCCCTTTTCAATTCTATTTGTAAATGGTTTACAAATATTTCCTTTTTCTATTTTATTCTATTTGCAAATGGTTTGCAAATATTTCCTTTTCAATTCTATTCTTAAAAATATTCTAACTCCTTAAATTTCCGGGAAAATTCGCCATAACCTCCTTTGTATCGGGAGTATCGGGAAAATCCCCAAACCCGCCACACAGGCCTTTCCATTCAAAAAGAAATTATTTTGAATTTATTTCCTTTCTAAATATTTCCTATTTATAAATATTCCAATTTATAAATATTCAAATTTACAAATATCTCTTATTTATAAATATTTTATTTACACTATCACTTGAAATCTCCTTTATCAACATTCCGTACGTTATGGTATTCAATCATATCAAATCACGATGTTCAATAACGTCCAACCACATATAATCGACAACAGATTATATATCACATCATATAACAGAATATATGAACAAAACAGTATTATAAATATTGAGGAACCCAGTTGGGTCCCTCCAGCCTGTTTCCCTGCATCACAGATGTTACAAAATAAAATTAACATCACTTTCAGTTCAGTACGGATTATTCTGATACAGCATCAATATATAAGTATTTAACGGTTTATATATATATATATATATTTATATATATATATATATATATATATATATATATATATATATATAATTTCCACTAACTGACTAGCAGTTCAATCAATCAACCAACACACAGAAATCAACAGATGATTAACAGTTCTAAGAATACATTATAAAAATATAACTGTCCAGAGTTGGTGAGTTTTTCTCACATTTGCGCGTTAGCCGTTAAATAACGGTTTGCGTTATTTGACTCAGTCGGACAATTTATTTCTCCATAAATTGTAACTAGCTCGGATTCACTCCCGGTCAGTCTCATTGTGTTGCTCCCGTCCATACGATCCCAATGCAACTTACGGTTTGTCAATCTGATATCGTATGATATAGTTATTAACTAAACAAGTTATGATATATAATTACATAGTTCAATATAAATAATTAACATTATTGGACCTCACCACTTCAACCCGGCCCAACTCCCCCTTTCAAAAGCCCACAGCCCTTTCTTCTTCAAAACATTTGACCGCAACCTGCTCCTTCTTGCTTCCTCATTTCGGTTGCTTCCTCCCATTCAATCTCCATTACTTCTTCATGAAATTCCAATCGGAACCCACCACAATACTCCATTTCGAAATCCCTTTAAACCCATACCAAATATCCCAAACTCGGCTTCTTCCTGCGATGGGCGACTTCGAGGTCCCCTGAGCAACCCGCGACGTCACTCTGCACCGAACTCCACCAAATGAGCACACAAGGTGCGGTTTTCAACCCCAAACCCAGATATCACATTCCTTTTTCGAATTGAAGTTCCAATCCCCCAAAAATGATAACCCTAGTCTACTGTACCCAATTCGAAGTACACAAAAATCCCGTCGAGCTTCACCAGTACTATACCGCTTTAAAGAGAACGGTGGTAGGAACTCAAACATGGATACATAATGATTTTAGAAATTTTAATTTGTTTGTTTGTGATTTTTGTTTTGGTCGAAGCTTTCACTGTGAGGGAAAAATGTTGCGGCGTGAAAACTTGACCAAAGGAAAGTAAAACTAGGTTTAGAAGATGGTAGGAGTATATATAGGGTAGAAAGGTGGTTTGTTGTAACTTCCTTAACCATTCAAATATATTTGTTTTATTGATTTTATATTGTTTTCTGCCTTCTAAAAATTCCTGTGAACACACACGATACCCAAAAATCACCGAACTAGACATGTAGCTAGAGTTCGACATTACGGTCCAACGAAACTGGTTTCGTCGAATTCCAACTCCGTATGCTCGTACAGCGTATTTTTAACCATCGAAATACTGATTGTTTTTCACTCTAAAAATCCGTACGGCCACACAGTGACTCTAAAAATCACGAAACTGGGAATCTAACAAAAATTTGATGTTGTAGATCCAACAAAACTAGTTTCGTCGAATTCCGACTTCATTTGCAAAACTAGCTATTTTTAAAGCCCTAAATAACCTATTTAAATATATCAATATATTTAAATATAATTAGATTTAATATTAAAAAAATAAATATTATCGTATATATTCACAGTGGAATACCATACAGCTCTAGAATATTCCTATATGAATTTCTAACTTGATATTCACTTCTGGGTCAATCCGATATTCGATTTATATTGAAATTCCTTTTTAAAATATAAATAATTCCTTTATAAAATATAAAGGAATTCCACAACGACTTTTCTAAAATTTGATTTGGACGTAAATCAAAATCTACACGACGAAATCCCGATTTTTCTCTTCCACTAGAAAGATATACTCTACCAGCTCCACACATTTCTTGTTTCACAGAAATCCGGCTTAAAACGAATCATGTACATTCAGTTGATGTTCAAATCGCCAAATCGCGAACTGCAGCGCCATTTCAAGCTCGATTTTAATTATAATATAATTATACGTTCAAACTGACGTCGATTGAATATATTCGTCAATATAATTCAACTCTAAGCTGAATTAAATCTTAGGGATGACCCTGTTCACAGAATATTGTGATTTCCAACATTCTTGATTATTTTTGAATTAAATATATTATTTAATTTATTATTTTAATTAAATATTCACCATTATTTAATTCCACGACCATGAAATCCTATAATTCACTATTTAAATAATTAAATTAATTAATTATAATACCTCTGCCAATGCGGGTCATTACACAAACACAATGGAATATGTTTCGTAGGCCAATTCGACGTTTTAATTAGTTTTTATTTAAATTAAAATATGAATCTATATATTGAATTTTAAATGTACATATTAATTTACCAGGGCCACATACTGACTCCAAAAATTACAGAAAAATTATTTCTAGCTATGTTTTGACGATACGGTCCTAACAAAACTAATTTCATCGAATTTGAAGACCGTTTGAAAAATGCCTATTTTCTAGTCGATTCAATTCAACTGAAATTGACAAAACACGTTTACAGTTCCTACGCTCACATATTAATTCCAAAAATTATGAAAATTGGAACCTAGAAATAATTTGACATTCCAGATCCCACAAAAGTGGTTTAGTCGAGAACGGAGGTTGTTTGCGAAATTGCTATTTTAAAGGGCTTTATATTATTTAAAATATATATAAATTCCATAGCGACTATTTTGAATTTTAAACTGGACATAACTTTCAATTTATATTCTGAAATCTAAATTTTTCACATTCATTAGAAAGATAAATTAAACATTTTCTAATGTTTCTGGTTTTACTAAAATCCGATTTATTTTGAATTCTGTACATTCATTTGAAATTTAAAATCGAATTTTCAAACTACCGCGCCATTTCAAACTCCTTTATAATTAAAATAAATTTATATGTTCTAACTTCGATTTAAACAAATTTTTAGTCATTATTATTTAAATTAAATGATTTTTGATATTCAAAATACATTAAAATAGCTAAAATAAAAAATTTAAATTAGTTCTGAAAATCTGGGTTGTTACACAAAGGCAGGAAATGGATTTCGGTTTTGGCAAAATTCTGATCAATCCAAGGAGTATTTGATAGTGGCACCAAAAAGAAACTTGTAGAGGAGAGGAGGAGCTACAACATTGATTTAGGGTGCTTGGTCTGAAAGTGCCTATGGTGGTCAGAATCTCGAGTTCAACGTCGACCAGTTTTCAGAAGAGGCTCGATTCGATTTTTGGCCAATTGACGACGAACGGAGGTGATTCAGACGATGGCACCTGAAGGTGGTCGGAGCATGGCGGCGAAACGCGTCGAACCCGGGGGGTGCGCGATCGTGGTGGTCAACGGTGGCGGAGAATTTTCTGGAGAACTCGATTTGGGGCAAAATCATTTTCAGGCGAATTAGCGTCGAATCAGTGGCGACGGCTGGCACTGGAGGGGCGCCGTGGAACGGCGACGTTGGTGGTGGGCCCAATTCGGCTCCATTGGCTTGACGGCGGCGGTACAGGCAAGGGTCAAGGGAGAACGACGATTGAAGGTGAAAGTTCAAGTTTTTTTTCAATTTTTTACATTATAACTTCATACATTAATAACTTTTAGTATTGAACTTTGATTTGCATGAAACTGGATGTGATCGTGGAGTCGACAACTACACAACAAGACTAACTGGGTCCAATTTGGAGCAAGTTGCAATTTGAGGCAAGTACAAACCCGTATGGTACCAGGATCGCCAGTTAAAGACTGACGAAGTGGATCCCAATGTGAGAATTCCTTCTCACTCAAATTATTTTACAATTAAATATATACTAGGTTGCAGACGGGGCTTAGTAGCACCTGACACTGTTTATTTGTACAAAACATGGTTGTTTGTTTGGATTGTATTGGGAAAATTGACTGTATTGTGGTTATGAGTTGTATTGTGGTTTTGTGATTGATTGGATTGGTTGTGTATGGCGCGAGCCAGTATCAGGAGAGGGGTAATGCTAGACATTACTCCGGTTATAATATCGCGCCGTTATAATGCCGAAATTTACTAAAATAAAATGCATTTGATAAAAATATCATTTTTATTGTGTGAATGAACTATTAAAAATAGTCAAGTGTTGAAATAAATATTTTAACCATTAAAAATATAATTTTTAACGTATATATGAATGACATAAAATTCTCCTGAAATGAAAATAAATATTCACTTTCAAATCAGATGATTTGTTTATGTACACACATTTAACTGACATGGATTGGGATGATGAATTTTACACATCGCCCAACTGCACAAATAAGAATTTGTGTTTGTTGATTGAAACCCCACACGGGTATCGGGATGATATTGGACGTACACTAATCTCAATTTTTTAGTTGTATGTCAATTGATTGGTTGACAGAATGTTGTAAGCGTTAATTATGTATATTTAATGCTTGTGCAGTTGTGTAATGCACTCTGGATGATGGATGATTGTTTATCACTGTTATTGTATACATGTGATGTATGAAATTCATATAAATAACATTATATGGTAATTGACTGTGTCTAATTCCGATTCAAGAATAACGAATATTTTGAAATAATGAATACTTTAAAATAACGAATATTTTAAAATAATATTTAGCAAAGGATTAAAATGTGAATTTGATGTCCAATTTTGGATGGACACGAAAATATTGAAATGTGTTAAGCCGTATTGACTAGATAAACGCTATTTTGATGCGAACGATTTTTGTAACACCCCACGTCCATTAATGTCACTCTCAAAGGGAATGCATTAACTTTCATGGAGTGTAATAAGTAAACAGAACATAACTTTACAAGAAAAATACATAAAGTAGTACTTGAAAAAAAAATCTAAATTTCATTGCAACGGAAACAAAATTAAATTTGGTTACATCTTTCAAAACCAAAATAAAACCAAGTACACAATATCATTCTCGTACAAAAGCCATCAGAGTACAAAATTTTATAACTATAATCCCCAACAGAAATTTGCCATAAATAAGTAGAGTCAAAGCCATGCAATACTTCAAGCACTTCTAGCTAAGAGAAATCCTTATCAAGCTTGAGTATTTCCTCCCTGAGAACCGGGGGGGAAACGGAAGAAAAGGAGCGAAACAAAGAGGGTCAGACATAAAGTCTGGTGAGTCCAGTGACTTCCAAAAATAAACAGATAATAGTAACTTGACATGTAAGTAAAACTGGATGAGAGATAACAGTAACAGGAGTAGCAGGTGTACAATGGTTAAACCGAATGATATAGACCAATCTATGTTTCTAACTTACTTACTTACTTCTCTACACCAATTACTAGTATATCAGGATTAGGTGTTACCCTAATGTCTAAACTGAAACAGAAATCGAAACAGAATGATCTCTACAGAAACAGAACGCTAGTAATGGGCCTTTACCACCCCAACAGAGACAGACGGTACAGAAACAGAAGCTGAAACGGAGTCAGAGACAGAAACAGAATAATCCCTATGTAAGCAGAATGTTAGAATTAGGTGTACTCTAGGGACGGGCCTTTATCACCCCAATAGACGGTACCACACAGAAACAGACAGGTGTTGCCACCCCAACAGAAACATACGGTTCCCCAACAGAAGCACACAGAACTAGATGTACCCTAAATTCTACCCCAAGCGATCGGCTCCCTAATAAATAAATACCCTGTGCCGGCCCCACAGAAGGTTGTATCACTCCCTAAAGTGGCAACCTACGGAAGGACACTGACCTATTTACAAATGTCACGGCGTCTTAACTTCCCCAGAGCAGACCGAGTCCATGCACGCACATGACCCGGTTGGAACGCGCCATCAACACCCCTTGCCATTATCAGAATGAACCTCTTATAATTAGTTCAGTAAGCGTGCCCGGACCCCTACCTAGTGTTGGGTCATAGTTTGATACCAGAAAGGGTTACTGACTAATATGGGTCCCACACAATAGATGACACGAGTAATTACCCCTCCGAACTTTGTGTACCCAGACTAACAAATTTCAATTTTACTTGCTTACAGATTTCAAATTAACACGTTTTTAGATCAGACATACAGATTAATAGGTTTACAGATTAACACATCAGATGTATGGATTAACAGTCTTACAGATTAATACGTTTCACTTAACCTTGCGTTATGCCTACAGACTTACGAAACAGTTTATCAGATTCATTAGCCCAATTGATTTAACCCCATCCACTTACCAAAGCACTATGTATTACTGGTTAAACTTGCCTTAACCCTACCCACTTGTCCATGTAACATTGGTTAAGTTGTCATCTTACACAGGTTAACTTAACCCACCCACCTAACATAATTTAGGTATCAAATTCATCTTTAATCAGCATTAATTAGTTATTAATGCACAGGCCTCTCACATTAAGTCAATAGCTTGTGGTCGCTGGATGTGCCGGGCGGTTCCGGGCAGACTTCTGCCACAAGCCATACTTAACCTCGTGTATAAGCATCTTTTAATTATGCCTACGACCTCTCACATTAGACTGACCATTTGCGGTTGCTGGTTAGGCCGGTTGGTTCCGGGCAGGCTTCTACCGCAAATGGAGTCTAACCTCATGTCTAAGCATGCTTATCCTGGCCAATTTATTCATATACATCGTAGGCTTCCCAACTACAGTATTCAGTTTCAACATATTAAACAGGCTACACAGATTCTTTTATTGCTCTATTAACATATTTCGCTTAGTCATAAATTAAGCCTAATTTGCATACCCAAATTACAATCATAATTCACAATATAACATTTTCCCCAATTTTTAGTTAAATTGCACAGTACACGTTATGCCCCAAAAAACCAGTCATGATTCATAATACAAGTTATGTCAAATTATCGGCCTTGATTACAGTGTATACTAATTACCCAAAAATCCCAATTTAGGCGTGTTCATAATTATCAGTTATCCCTATTTCAATATAGGTTCTCATGCCAAAGTCATATATCACTATACACAATAATCCCCTTCTTCCAAGTTGCAAATCATCATACAAAGTATGCCTCAAATTACCCAAACATAGGTTATGCCCCAAATTTTAGATCTTAAACTACAACATGTATTATGCCCCCAAATTTATCTTCCCATCGGTTTCCAATATCGCGCGTTCGCTTCTTTCAGCGATAGGCCTAGGCTCGAAGGTAGCCTAGCAATAAAAAATTGGGGGAAAGAGGGAGAGAATAGAATCAAACAGGCATAATAACGAATTAAGCATGCAATAGCAGAAATAGGCATATAAGAACATATTTTATGAACAGAAATAGGCATGGTCTCAAATTCAGTTTTATTAACAGGTCAGGATTACAATTAAATTTCATTTTTGAAAGTAACATGAACTCACCTTGCTAGGATTAAGAAAAGAAAATTGAATCGTTTGTTGTTACAACTCAAATCTTGAATAATCTCTATTTGATTTGAAGAAGAAAAGCTCTCTACTTTTATTTTTAGATTTGAGGCGGCGGCTAGGTTAGATGAGAAATTAGCAGCATAGAGGCTAGGGTTGAAGAGAGAAATGAGATTAGGGTTAGGTATATGTGTCTATTTATAGGAGCATTAGGTGCATTAGGACCTTTAGATAAACCCGGAAATCATTAGGACCACTCAGATTCCATATCATCCCTAGGGCGAATCGGGCCACGGGTTGACAGCCAAACACCCTGAATCGACCTTTAGTCGACCCAGCGTGGCTCGGGTCAACCCCAAAAATGGTGCGGTTCGGCTATTCCCCCTACCGATTCGCTATTTTGAACATTTTTGAATATTTATTTATTTAATATATATATATATTCTCATATGCATACAAACTTCAAGGCTTAATAACTTCTTCATAAGGTATCCGTTTTATGCAAACCAAATGTCTATCTAGACCCAAAATTTTGAGACGAACATAATAGCGCAACCCATTTCACTTAATTCTTCTTCTAAAAATTAAGTATACTTTAATTTGTGAATTTTAATGTTATAAAATTACGGGGTGTTACATTCTCCCCTCCTTAAAGGATTTCGTCCCCGAAATCTCCAAGTTAAGAAGAATGTATCCTACCAACCAATCATCCATCTACTCAACCATCATTCACTATCCTTAAAGAAATTTCTAATGCTATATGAACATATGCAAAAGTGTGTGTATATGTTCCTTATCTAATGCAAAGATCAGGCGGCCCACTGATTCAGTTGACCTCCTTAATGCGAATTATATCAGCGCCATGAGTCCAACATGTATGCAATTATTCCTATTTGATACATATCATTTCTATATGAGTGCACAACCATTCATTCATATGCAGCACCCATGTGCTGAGTCAACCGTTTTGCAACCATAAAAATTGAAAATGCACACACATCCATATGCAGTATGAGAGTGTTTTTGAGCCGATCTAGTGCCTAGTGTGTGTAAATGCATCCACGAGCAACCACTAGCAGCCACTTGCATCCACTTACAACCATCAAACATAACATGTCTCAAACACATGTTTACGCCCATTGGTTTCTAGCTAAAGGTCGAAGACTCGATCGATAGGATACAGTCGAGTGATAGAAGCAAGTAAAAATAAAAAAACTTTGTTCCCACTAGGCAATGTCAAAACTGGAAATCTACCTCATGCCTCGAGGTAAGCCCCTAACCTTGTCAAGAATATCTTGACACTTACAGACTACGGGTACAGATCGCAGATTATCGAATGATTCTAGGAAACTAAGCATGATAGACCCTTTTGGGTTATAAGAAATCCCTTTCTAAAACCAAGCCATATCCCTCAAAACTCAGAACGTACGCGTCACAGTCAACTCAAAGCCTAACATAGATACCCTTAAACCCCAACCTATCACAAACAGATGAGCCGTAACCCTTATGGGGTTCGAGACTATAACGGGATCAGAAACAAGACTAGTATTATGGTGCAGAGACTCAACTACAGAATCAAAATGCCAGAATCAAAAAAGAGCTCTAACTCAGCAACTAGATAAGGAAATTAAACCTTCTACAGAAATTTTCCTATCCCTATCCTGTCCACCAGCCACGAGAGCATTCACCTGCCCTCTAGAAGATCCTGCCCTCTATCCTTGTCCTTGCTTCACCATACTGGAAATAACTACATGTCTTCCTCTTGTCACGGAGTTTATTATTCTTTCCACCGTTCTTAGGTTCTACTTTCTTATCATGTGTCATATCCATGCCTCCACTGCACATTCTCCATTCATGACCTCCCACCAAGATGGAGCTTCATCCTTCATTAACCAAGCAGCTGGTTGAACCTTCCTTCCATCGTCTATCTCAAAGATACCAAACAAGTCCTCCACTTCCTTGAGCCAATTTCTAGCCTCGACAAACGTCTCAGTCACATGAAGCGGTTTTCCGCCCATCGCATGGAAGTCCTTACATATCTTAGGAAAAGCATCTAAACGTGGAGGAAGAGTTTCAGAAAGAAAAAGGAAGAAATTCAAAATGGAGAATCAGAAGAAAGATATATGGCTCTTAGGAAATATGTTTTTCAAAATAAACTTTCCTTTTGAAAATACTTTCTTTTAAACCCTTTTTGAAAACAGTTTTCAAAAACTTTTATCTAATCTGGTAACCTTCAGCTCTGATACCAAGTTAACACCCCACGTCCATTAATGTCACTCTCAAAGGGAATGCATTAACTTTCATGGAGCGTAATAAGTAAACAAAACAGAACTTTACAAGACAGATACATAAAGTAGTACGTGAAAAAAAATCTAAACTTCATTGCAACGGAAACAAAATTAAGTTTGGTTACATCTTTCAAAACCAAAATAAAACTAAGTACATAATATAAGTCTCGTACAAAAGCCATCAGAGTACAAAATTTTATAACTATAATCCCCAACAGAAATTTTCCATAAATAAGTAGAGTCAAAGCTAAGCAATACTTCAAGCACTTCTAGCAGAGAGAAATCCTTATCAAGCTTGAGTATTTCCTCCCTGAGAACCTGGGAGGGAACGGAAGAAAAGGAGCGAAACAAAGAGGGTCAGACATAAATTCTGGCGAGTCCAGTAACCTCCAAAAAAACAGATAATAATAACTTGACGTGTAAGTAAAATTGGATGAGAGATAACAGTAACAGGAGCAACAGGTGTACAAAGGTTAAACCGAATGATATAGACCAATCTGTGTTTCTAACTTGCTTACTTACATCTTTGCACCAATTACTAGTATATCAGGATTAGGTGTTACTCTTATGTCTAAACTAAAACAGAAACGGAAGCAGAATGGTCTCTTCGGAAAGAGAACGCTAGTAATGAGCCTATACCACCCCAACAGAGACAGACGGTACAGAAACAGAAGCAGAAACGGAGTCAGAGACAGAAACAGATTAATCCCTATGTAAGCAGAATGTTAGAATTAGGTGTACTTTAGTGACGGGCCTTTACCACCCCAACAGACGGTACCACATAGAAAAAGATAGGTGTTGCCACCCCAACAGAAACAGAAGGTACCCCAACAGAAGCAAACAAAACTAGATGTACCCTAAATTCTACCCCAAGCGATCGGCTCCCTAATAAATAAATACCCTGTGCCGGCCCCACAGAAGGGTGTATCTCTCCCTAAAGTGGCAACCAACGAAAAGACACAGACCTATTTACAGATGTCACGGCGTCTTAACTTCCCCAGAGCGGACCGGGTCCATGCACGCACATGACCCGGTTGGAAAGCGCCATCGACACCCCTCGCCGTTATCAGAATGAACCTCTTATAATTAGTTCAGTAAGCGTGCCCGGACCCCTACCTAGTGTTGGGTCATAGTTTGAAACCAGAAAGGGTTACTGACTAGTATGGTTTCCACACAATAGATGACACAAGTAATTACCCCTCTTAGCCTCGTGTCCCCAGACTAACAGATTTCAATTTTACTTGCTTACAGATTTCAGATTAACACGTTTTCAGATCAGACATACAGATTAATAGGGTTACAGATTAACCGATCAGATGTATGAATTAATAGTCTTACAAATTAATACGTTTCACTTAACCTTGTGTTATGCCTACAGACTTACGAAATGGGTTTATCAGATTCATCAGCCCAATTGATTTAACCCTATCCACTTACCAAAGCACTATGTATTATTGGTTAAACTTGCCTTAACCCTGTCAACTTGTCCATGTAACATTGGTTAAGTTGTCATATTACACAGGTTAACTTAACCCCACCCACCTAACATAATTTAGGTATCAAATTTATCTTTAATCAACATTAATTAGTTATTAATGCACAGATCTCTCACATTAAGTCAATAGCTTGTGGCCGTTAGATGTGTCGGGCGGTTCTGGGCAGACTTCTGCCACAAGCCATACTTAACCTCATGTCTAAGCATCTTTTAATTATTCCTACGACCTCTCACATTAAGCAGTCCATTTGCGGTTTCTGGTTAGGCCGGTTGGTTCCGGGCAAGCTTCTACCGCAAACGGAGTCTAACCTCGTGTCTCAGCATGCTTATCTTAGCCAGTTTATTCATATACATTGTAGACTTCCCAACTACAGTATTCAGTTTCAACAGATTAAACAGGCTACACAGATTCTTTTATTGCTCTATTAACATATTTCGCTTAATCATAAATTAAGCCTACAAATTTGCATACCCAAATTACAGTCATAATTCACAATATAACATTTGCCCTAATTTTTAGTTAAATTGCACAGTACACGTTATGCCCCAAAAACCCAGTCATGATTCATAATACAAGTTATGTCAAATTATCGGCCTTGATTACAGTGTATGCCAATTACCGAAAAATCCCAATTTAGGCGTGTTCATAATTATCAGTTATCCCTATTTCAATATAGGTTCTCATGCCTAAGTCATATATCACTATACACAATAATCCCCTTCTTCCAAGTCACAAATCATCATACACAGTATGCCTCAAATTACCTAAGCATAGGTTATGCCCCAAATTTTAGATCTTAAACTGCAACATATATTATGCCCCCAAATTTATCTTCCCGTCGATTCCCAATATCGCGCGTTCGCATCTTTCAGCGATAGGCCTAGGCTCGAAGGTAGCCTGACTATAAAAATTAAAAAAAAAAGGAGAAAGAGGGAGAGAAGAGAATCAAACAGGCATAATAATGAATTAAGCATGCAATAGCAGAAATAGGCATATAAGAATAGATTTTATGAACAGAAATAGGCATGGTCTCAGATTCAGATTTACTAACAGGTCAGGATTACAATTAAATTTCATTTCTGAAAGTAACATGAACTCACCTTGCTAGGATTAAGAAAAGAAAATTGAATCGTTTGTTGTTGCAACTCTAATCTTGAATAATCTCTATTTGATTTGAAGAAGAAAACTCTCTACTTTTATTTTTAGATTTGAGGCGGCGGCTAGGTTAGATGAGAAACTAGCAGCATGGAGGCTAGGGTTGAAGAGAGAAATGAGATTAGGGTTAAGTTTAGGTGTATTTTTATAGGAGCATTATGTGCATTAGGACCTTTAGATTAACCCGAAAATCATCAGGACCACTCAGATGTCATATCAGCCCAAGGGCGAATCGGGCCATGGGTTGATAGTCAAACACCCTGAATCGACCCCAAGTCGACCCAGTGGGGCTCGGGTCGACCCCAAAAATGGTGCGGTTCGGCTATTCCCCCTCCCGATTCGCTGTTTTGAACATTTTTGAATATTTATTTATTTAATTTTTATATATATCTACATATATATATATATATATATATATATATATATATATTCTCATATGCATACAAACTTCAAGGCTTAATAACTTCTTCATATGGTATCCGTTTTATGCAAACCTAATGTCTATCTAGACCTAAAATTTTGAGACGAACATAGTAGCGCAACCCATTTCACTTAATTCTTCTTCTAAAAATTAAGTTGTAAAGACCCGAAAATTGCCACCCTTTGAATCGACTATAAGCCACACAGGTCTGACCCAAAAGTTGGAAATCTTCGAATACTTTAACTTTGGGAATACAATACATTAGAACAAATAACAACAGACTTTTATTACATCATGATAATATAACATCAGAGTACAGAATATATCAGAGATTGATAATTAAAACTAATACAACGGAAGTTAAATTACAATGAATTAATACAAAACACAGCGGAAGGCTTCTGTGGCTCTGGACACAGCTCTAAGCTTCGATCCAGAATCCTGCTCAAGAGATAAATATCTGCAAAAAGCTACTCGACTGCCCGTGTGGAAAGAGGGCACCCGAGTTTGCAAAGGTGGAAACAAACAACGGGTCAGTCATGGGACTGGTATGAGAAATCTTACTTAACCTATCTAATAATAAGGCTAATCACAGGACCACGCCACTAACGCGGAACGGGTTTACTCCATTGGATTGCCAGTGCATAAAATAAAGTAAATCGTTAAACAACGCAATGCCTTTTTGAAAAATGAAACCATTATAAGACCCAAGTCCCATCACACAATGCAACGCAAACCGGAGGATAGGGTTTTACCTTATAATGGTCAAAAGATGATAAATACGTAAAACGATATTAATATTAGTGTGTATATGTTTTTAATAAAAACATTTCAAAATAAATGTATCAATCCTAGACGGCATGGGTACCATATATCATGTCGCCATACTAGTTATACAATCAAAACCACATGGGGTGTATTGGAAATTGGGTTTCCATCATAAGTCAAGGCTAGGAACGATCTCCTGACTGATTCGAGACACTCTAGCAATGTCTCAGGATTCGGACGCTGGAGAACCCTTGGATACAGCAGGGCCGGTCCCCCAATAGTGCAATGGGTTGGATTGGCAATTCCTGAACACACGCTCCCTGGTCCTATTGAACCTATAATACGGCCATTGGCGACCGCATAAATCCGAGGCCTCGAAAAATCCATCATCCACATAAGTAAAATGTCAGCGCTGGTAGGTCCCTGACACCACTTTTAGCTAGAAAGAAACGTGTGCACTCCCTGCGTTCCCTTGCTCCGTTTCTGACTCAAACCGGGCTGTGAGGCTCGCGAAGTCACGTTATACACAAAGCTATGCCGAAATAGGCTATGCTCTGATCATACCACAAGGCTCTGCTTTTCAACAAAAGCCTTGATCAATTGCATCTTGACGTGCCACATTGACAATTCACGCCATAAAACCGCAGAAGAAGCAGATTGGCTTAGGGGTTTTTTAGAGGACATTCCAAATTGGGAAAAACCAGTACCTCCAATATGTATACATTGTGATAGTCAATCTGCTATAGGAAGGGCGAATAGTACATTGTATAATGGTAAATCTAGACATATTCGTCGTAGACATAAAACCATAAGACAACTTCTCTCTAATGGAATTATCACTATAGACTATGTAAGGTCAAAGGATAATATTGCGGATCCACTAACTAAAGGCTTGCCTAGAGAGAAAGTTCAAACCTTATCGATGGGAATGGGTTTAAGACCTATGATCTAAAAGTTTTTCTAAACAGAAACCCCACCTAGTTGACTGGAGATCTCAAGATCTAGGTTCAAAGGGACAACTAAGTTTAAAGATAAACTTAATGGCACTGTTAAAATACAAACCATTCCTATGATAAGTCAGTGCACTACCGGTCGGAGAATAGAATAAGCTTAGCTTTTAATGATGTCTATATTGTGGTGTTATAAAAGACCCAAGTGGAGTATTACGGGATACTCTTTATAGAATCACTTACGTGAGTGTGAAGGCGCCGCTTCAAAAAGAATTGTAAGGTCGAATTCTTTAAACACTCATGAGACCAAGCAGGTGTTCATGGCAAAAACGAACACGAACAGAGAACCAAGGGGTTAAGAAACAGTTAACGTGTGTAATCTTTATAGACTTACAGAAAAGGCTTACAGTTCAAAGACAATCTAGTCAACTGATTCGCCAGTAGGTTATAACGATAAACACTAGGAAAAGTTCAAGGCCATTGTGCTACTTTTACCGATACGTTAAATGTTTCACAAAATTTAAGAACAAAAAGAAATCTCTCATTCATGTGGAGGATTGTTGGAAATAAATGAGAAGATTAGGAAGAAGAGGTTGAGTGGTATTGGAGAAATATAAGTCCCACATTGTGTGAGATTTGTGAGTATATCTCCATATATACCAAAGCCCAATATGCTATTTCAAAACAAAAGAAATAAGCACATGAAGCATTGAGTGAATGAGGCTATGTAGGCATTAGGCCTTCAAAATAAATATTAAATGTCAAAGATAGGGCCTTGGGGCTCTTGGGGTCTCCTGATTTCCGTGGGCCGCTAACCCGCTCGGGCCTGTTGCGGTTAAACAGATTTGTTTTGAACAGAGCGGATGTGTCTGTTCGCTTGCACATCAAACAGGTGCACCCATTTCCTTTCAGACTCGGCTCAGCCGACGCACCCGCACCCGTACGGACAGTCGCATCTGCCTGGATAACACCCCTTGACCACTATATAAAGGCTTCATGACAGAACAAAGAAAATCACCAGAAATTTCTGTACTCTCTTCTATGTAAAACTGTTCTGAAAATTACTCTCTTGCGTTCATTGTTGCTCTGCACTTGAAAGCGCTTCAAATTGTAGAGATCAGTCCATTTTATCTTGGGAGACAGTTGCTCAATAACATTCAGCGCCGTAGAGGGAGCAATACTGTTTCAAGGAAACAGATTTATTCTGGACTCGGACGTTTCTGAAAGGTACTCCTCTTTAATCTTTGTTTTGCAACAGTTTTGTACTTTTGCATAACTGGTCACGCTTTTAGCCGTTGCTAATTTTGACTCTGTTTCAAACTAGTAACGCTTCTTGACGTGACAATTAGATAGTGATAATTTATTGTTTACTATCTGCTTCGTACTATATTTGCATTGTTACGAACAACAGGTTTGTCTCATGAGGGCTCACATTGATCATAAAGACTCCACTGAGTCAATCCATGATGGCTTCATGAAGACCTTTGTGCGTTATCATGCGAGATCCATGGATACAAAAGCTCTCAAAAATCTAACTAAAGTTTCCTTAAAAGATGTGGACCAAAAGTATTAACTTCTCATCCGATGATAGCTCTCAAACATCTTGCTAAAGTTCCCTTAAAAGCTGTGGACCAAAAGACAAAAGTGTGACTGCTGAGTTGTTACATGATAACTCCACGTTGACTACTTTATAAGGGTCCGTTCTCAGTCAAAATTTGACATGTTGGGCTTTATGTTCGCGTCCGACGCCAACACAATTTCCTCCGCTCAAAAGAAACGCTTTGTCAATGCTGAAAAACCAGTCGTTGGCGTCGGACACGTCCGACGCAAAACTATTAAAATTTCTGATTTGCTTTAGTAAATGAAACACATCTAGCTTAGTTGGTAAATGTTTATGCCTTCCTCCACATCGGCTATGGTTCAAGGCCTTGCTTTCACGCATGCATCTTTTTATTTTTCTTTTGCTATTTAGTATTGACCATTCAAATGCCACGTTTAAATACTCCGTTTTCATTCGTTAAGAAAACACCCTAAATCTCTAGTGGATGGGTTGATCGTTCTATATTTTAGCAACTTTTCAAAGTTGACACGAGGTGACTTTAATATATCTACCATGATGAGCCCCTTTCTTGCATGATGGTTCTTCACTGTGACTACTTATTTTATGATAACCTGCTTGTCTTTTTCACGATTGACTCAAGAAAACACTCTCGGATGGTTCTAGTTAGTACCTTGCTTCTCCATATCTTGTAATCAACCATACACGAAAGCTTGTAACATCAACATGCAATGGCATATTGTATCAAGAAATTATGATGCCTTTGGATAATGTACAACTTAGATGATATCACGTCAAACACGTGAACCTGTAATTTTTTTCATTTTAATAAATGTGTGTAACTTTTTGAAAGAAAAAAAATATTGAACTTCAACAATGAACCAATTTTAAGATATGTATGCAGGAGTTTTGACAAACAAAAGCGTCACGAGTGAGTTAAGTATAAATCTAAAGTATGCTATGGCCGTAAATTTTACTTGTTCATCCTCGCTAGTAGAGCTTAGCATTGAAAATTACAGTTTTCAGAGTGCTCACTTCAAATATGAATGTGAGTTAAATCCAACGTAATATCATAACCATAATGGTACCGATCGAATCAACAGGTTTGCCTATGACTTTAACACATTATTCAATCCATGACGTTCCATATTATCGAAATGACTTCATCTATTCTAGAAGGTATGTTCAACATGTTATCAAACCCACGGAAATACTTACCAAGAAGATATGGTTATCTAAGACACAATGACAAACATGTAATTAACTTCAAAACTTCCCCAGATGATTGAGGTCGGCCAAATAAATATTTATTCTCCATAATTTTGTTTCTTTATTTGTGTTGTTATTTAATTTATATCATCTTAAATATCTTCGTTCGATTCTATTACAATTATTATCACTCAACCACCTCAACAAGTTATAGATGATTGTTATTAAATAGAAAAGAAAATGGTTATAAAACAATTCGTAAAGTGGATTCAAATGTACGAGGAAATAATTAATCACGTTTCTTCGTAAAGTTAGTTCTTCTGTGTTTTTGGTGATGTATTGGTGTGGGTGGTTTCATTTTCCTATTTTTGCTAGCTGTTCTCACTGGGTTTGGGCGTGTCAAGTGTTTTGTTCGTTGACAAGTTGATCTTCTTTCTGTTTGGAAGAGGGTGTTGTGCCATGTTAAGCTGTGGTGAGGGCGATTCCTCTATGTCATTTTGTTATATGCCAAGTGTTGTGTTGCGTATATGGGATGGTGCTGTTGTTTGCTAGCTAAGGATGCCGATCTTGTATCTAGTCATGTCAAGTGAAGTTGCTCTGTCTTGGTACTACAGTTAGCTATGTTATGCTTTTTTAACACCACTGTGGTGTATGTCAATGAGTCAGGCATTTGCCTTTGAGTTCATTGCTTGTCTGTAGTGTAATTGATGCGATATCCCCACGTGGAGTTTTGAGTATAATAGTGTAGTCTAGATGCATGGTCTATGGTCGCAGTGGACGATCCACTCTAAAAATTGAATGTACTAATTAGGTAATTTGCCTAACTTCTGTATTTATATGTATTTACTATTTTTATAATAAAAAGTGTACAGTTCACTATATCCAACAGCTCAAAATTAGGCTGTTGGAACCCCGACGCGTCGGGGCCCAACAGCTCAATTTTGAGCCGTTGTGCTACCGGTCCAAAATGGACCGGTAACAAATGGACGCGTCAAACGCGTTCATTTGTCAGTTGGTCCGTTTTGGACCAACGAACACAGCCTTATAAACTTGTAATGATATTAAAATCGATACCGTAAAACTCTCTCAATCATTATGGATTCTGACATTTTCTTATTGTTCTATAAATGCCAATTTTGATTCAAAAGTACTAATAAATTGTTACTTTTAACTTTTGTGTCTAAAAACATTGTTATTTATAGCGAAAACATATGCTATGAAAATATTTGCTATGCATCATAATTGTTGTCATGCGTAGTAATTGCATAGAAAATAAAAGTTTAGCAAATATTTATCATTGTAGTGCACAACTAAATGCAAATGCTTGCACTATAAAAATATATAAGTGTAGTCATGAAAAAAAATCTTAGTACCATAAAAGTTCTGCAATGTTAAGTATTTGATCAGTAAGTAAAATATTTATCTGGCTTTTTTTTTTTTTTGGATAAATATTTGTCATGTCATCCCAGTTCTATATTTGATTTTGTCATCACCATATCAACATCAACCATCTCTACCCACCACCTGGTACCAGTCTACTCTCTATCAGATGCATACCAAACAATACAGAATAGGATTTTGTTCACACTTTTTTTTAAGTGTGAACAAAACACTTTCTTCCTATTGGAGGAATTTGGTAGATCACATATGAACCCCCCTCCCCCCTTCCCCTGAATTCCTCCAATAGGGTCCGAGTGTTTTGTTCACACTTAAAAAAAATGTGAACAAAATCGGACTCAACAATACAAGCCCTAAGTTGTCCCATCGTCTCTACCGACAAACCTAATTTTGATTGATACCCAAAATATGATTACCGAAGGCAAAATTTTCAGTCAATTTCCAACACCGACCGATCATTTTTTATCTAGTTGCACCCACTCGCACCAAATTCAACATCGTTGGTCATCATCTAGTGATGCATTGATTTTGTGTTTTAATTTTGATAATATTAGGGACTTAACGCGAAGATAATGGAAGAGATGTTTTAAAGAATAGTTTTTGACAAGATGTTTCAGAGTATAGTTTTTGATAGCGCTTTTCCGGTTGAACCGTTCAAATGCTAAACCGTACTAACCGTTTACATGGTTAGCGTCTAATACGGTAACGATTGTGGATTTTGATAACCACGATAAAACATACCAACCACACATGGTTTCTTTGTTCTCTTTTATTAAAAAAATGTTTTTTTAATAACTTAACTAGAGAAATAACATATGTATGAATTATTTGTGTTTTCATTTATAAACAACATGCAAATGGATGGTTTGTTTCATAGATAAACATGTCGGATTTTGTGGCCCATTTGTTTTGGCCATAAACCCATTATTTAGTAACAGCCCATTTTTCCCCCTTAACCACCACTAATTTTTGTTTCACGTGTAACCGCTCCATGATGGCCAAAGCGGAATAACTTAATACGTGATTCATTCTTCTGATTAACGGTTCACTAAATCTATTCTCAAAAATCGACAAACACCATCTAAAATTGAGAAAAAGGATTTGGAAATAAAATCAGAGACAAAGAACGGAAATTGGGGAAGAAGAGCATACAAATTCATCCGATTTCGCTTAGCAATGGCTGGAGGTACTCCTTAATTACAATTTTTGCTTCCGCCTTTTGATTTATGCCGTAGTTAGAAATCTAACATTTGGTATCAGAGCCATTTAATCGCCTCTGCCTTGCTATATATTTAGACTGCCATCGAATTGTTGAAATCCCCTTGCCGATTCCTTTTTAATCGATCTATCTTCATGCATGAACAAGTCTTCAGATGCTTTATGCTGTGTCAGATTTGACATTAAAAAAAAAAAAAAAAAAAAAAATCTCGTTTGAAATAGAGTTTTGTGAGGTGAAATATCTGGAAGACTTGTTCACTGCGAAGAGAGAAATATGTTGCTCCATTTTATTTGATGCTTTAGTTGGTATAATGAAGGGATGGCACGATTTCCATGGTTGCCTTTATTGATAATCATATAATATAGAACCTGCTACTCATTCTTTTGACTAGAGTATTCTGAATAGTTTTTTTTTTTAATTGGAGCATATTTTGGACTTTAGCATGGTAATGACGTTGCTTTATGTTATGCACTCACATAAATTAAATAATGAGAAAAGCAACACATTTTTTTTTTTTTTTTTTACCGAAGCATAGTACAGCGGGTTGCTTTATGCTTGTACACATATTGTATTGTTTTATGTACAGCCTATATACATTGGCTTACATACCATAACATGGCCCGTAGACTTGCTCTTCTTTTTAGTCTACATACAGTTTTTGTTTGTACTGATTAAAAAAAAAAAAAATTGTCTTTTATACATTGTAAGCTAGGTATATGTGTATAAAACAATATGAAATGTCAAGTGATTGAGCAAATTTTATTAGTTAGGGAGTAGCCACAGCATCTCTAATTATTTAAAAATTTGATAAACTGAAATCACACGTGGATACTAGACATTGATTGTAATTAATCATGTGTAACATATTAAGATTTGCCCACAGGAAATTTTATTGTTTTGCATGATTAATTAGGGTGATGTATCATATTGTGTTTCTTAATCTACCCACAGGAGTTAAGAAATGATGATTTGATAGTTTCACTATAAAGTTAAATTTATGAATCTGATTTGAGTAGACTTTAGCCCACAGGCAAGTTTTATGTCACTGGATTCATATATGCATAGTTTACATTGGTAAATTATGATAAAATTACAGTCTCGGTTTACTTTGTTAATAAGCATATTTTATTTTATTTGCAGTAATTTTACCTGGAAATATTTCTGATGTTAAATGTGACATTCCTGAATTAAGAGGTGATAACTACAAGGTATGGAAGGAGAGAGTGTTACTGCATTTGGGATGGATGGATATTGACTATGCTATTCGGAAAGACGAACCACCTAGCATAACGGAGGATAGTACTCCTGAAGCTATTGATCTTTATGAAAAGTGGGAGCGATCTAATCGTCTTTCAGTTATGTTCATAAAGACCAAGATTTGTGCTAGTATTAGGGGTTCAGTCGATCAGCATGTTAAAGTCAAGGATCTTCTTGAAGCCATCGATGAGCAGTTTGCATCCTCTGATAAGGCTCTCGCCAGTACCTTGATTATGAAGTTCTCATCCATGAGGCACACTGAAGTTAAGGGAGTGCGTGATTATATCATGCGCATGAGGGATATAGCGGCTCAACTAAAGACTTTAGAAGTTACCATGTCTGAATCTTTCTTGGTCCATTACATTCTGTGCACTCTACCTCAACAATATGCCCCATTTAAGATCTCTTACAACACACATAAGGACAAATGGTCAATTAATGAGCTTATGACCATGTGTGCTCAAGAGGAGGGTAGATTGTTGATGGAAGAGGGCGAAAAGGTGAACCTTGCTACGACTTCTTATTCAAAGAAGAAAAAGGATCACAATAAGGAAAAAGAAAAAGGAAAGATTCATGCGAATCAAGTCGTGAAGAAGGAGTCAAAGTGTTACTTCTGTAAAAAGAAGGGACACATTAAGAAGGACTGCATTAAGTTTAAAGCATGGCTTGAGAAGAAAGGTAATTTTCCAGCATTTGTTTGTTATGAATCTAATATGGTTAATGTTAATCATGATACATGGTGGATTGATACTGGGACTACAATCCATGTTTCGAATACCTTGCAGGGTATGACAAACCTAAGGAAACCAGTGGACAGTGAAAGACTTATCTATTCAGGCAACAAGATAGCTTCACGTGTGGAAACCGTTGGGACATGCAGTTTGGTTTTAAGTAGTGGTTTTACTTTATGTTTAGAAAAAACATTCTATGTTCCTAATTTTGCAAGGAATTTGATTTCTGTATCTAGACTTGTACCTTTTGGATTTTCCTTTAATTTTTCAGAATCTGGTTTTAGTATTATCAAAAATTCTGAAGTTATTGGCTATGGTACATTGTCTGATAATTTATTTCATCTTGACTTGCAAAATGATACCACTCATAATTCTATGCATGTTAATGTTGGTTTAAAAAGATGTATTATGAATGAGGATTCTTCTATGTTGTGGCATCGGAGATTAGGACACATCTCCATTGACAGAATTAAGAGGTTAGTAAAGGAAGGAGTACTTGGTACTCTAGACTTTACTGATTTCGACACTTGTGTTAGTTGCATTAAAGGAAAGCAAACTAATAAACACAAAATTGGTGCCAAAAGGAGTTCTGACTTATTAGAAATCATACATACGGACATTTGTTGCCCGGACATGAATGCTGATGATCCAAAATATTTTATCACCTTCATAGATGATTATTCGCGATATATGTATCTCTACTTACTTCGTTCCAAAGACGAAGCTTTAAATGCCTTTAAATTGTTTAAGGCTGAAGTAGAGAATCAATGTGGTAAGCACATTAAGATCGTGAGATCAGATCGAGGTGGAGAGTATTATGGTAGATACACTGAAAACGGACAAGCGCCTGGTCCATTTGCTAAATTTCTTCAAGAGCATGGGATTGTTCCCCAATACACTATGCCTGGTTCTCCAGACCAGAATGGTGTAGCTGAAAGAAGAAATCGGACATTAATTGATATGGTGCGTAGCATGAGAAGTAATGTTAACCTTCCATCATTTTTGTGGACTGATGCTCTTAAGACGGCAGCATATATATTAAACCGGGTTCCATCCAAGGCCGTCTCTAAGACGCCTTTTGAGTTATTCAAAGGTTGGAAACCGAGTTTGCGACATATACGCATTTGGGGATGTCCGTCTGAAGTGAGAATCTACAACCCACAAGAGAAGAAACTTGACCCCAGGACTATTAGTGGGTATTTCATTGGATATGCCGAGAAGTCAAAGGGTTATAGATTCTATTGTCCGTCCCATAATACCAGGATTGTGGAATCAAGAAATGCTAAATTTCTTGAGAATGATTTGATCAGTGGGAGTGATCAATTTCAGAATATTATTCCTGAAAAAGACCACTATGAGGTTCCACCCTCTGATTCAAGTGATAGATTGATTGTCATTCACACTCCTCAAGTTAAGCCGAGTGTTAGACAACCAAATATAGAAATTCCACAAATTATTGATCAAAATCCGATAGATCATGTTGTAAATGAGGATTTGGTTCATAATGAGAATGAACAAGTCCCATTAAGAAGATCTACTCGAGAAAGGCGATCAGCTGTTCCTAATGATTATGAAGTGTACCTACAAGAATCGGGTTATAATATTGGAGTCGATGATGATCCTTTGTCATTTTCACAAGCCATAAGTTCTATAGATTCAAACTTATGGATGAATGCTATGAAAGAAGAGATGAATTCAATGACTTCTAATCGAGTTTGGAATCTTGTCGAGTTGCCTGATGGTATAAAAATCATTGGATGCAAGTGGGTTTTTAAGACAAAAAGAGACTCACTAGGCAACATCGAAAGATATAAAGCGAGACTCGTTGCTAAAGGGTTCACTCAAAGAGAAGGAATCGACTACACGGAGACATTTTCTCCTGTATCAAAGAAAGATTCCCTTCGTGTAATTATGGCATTAGTAGCTCATTTTGATTTCGAGCTACATCAAATGGATGTGAAAACGGCATTCCTTAATGGTGATTTAGAGGAAGAAGTTTATATGAAACAACCTGAAGGATTCTCCTCTAAGGATGGTGAACATTTGGTTTGTAAGTTGAATAAATCCATATATGGGTTAAAACAAGCCTCCCGCCAGTGGTATAAGAAATTCCATGAAATAATTACTTCATTTGGTTTCGAAGAAAATATCATGGATCAATGTATATATCTTAAGGTCAGTGGGAGTAAGATTTGTTTTCTTGTATTATATGTGGATGATATTTTGCTTGCAACCAATAATAAAGGGTTGCTACATGAGGTAAAACAGTTCCTTTCAAGAAACTTTGATATGAAAGATATGGGAGATGCATCTTATGTCATTGGCATTAAGATCCATAGGGATAGATCTCGAGGCATTTTAGGATTGTCTCAAGAGGCCTATATCAACAAAGTACTTGAAAGATTTAGAATGAAAGACTGTTCACCAAGTGCAGCACCCATTGTGAAGGGAGATCGGTTTAGTTTGGACCAGTGCCCTAGGAATGATTTTGAAAGAGAACAGATGAAAAATATTCCATATGCTTCAGCTGTTGGTAGCATAATGTATGCCCAGATCTGTACCAGACCTGATATTGCATATGCAGTTGGGGTATTAGGAAGATATCAGAGTAATCCAGGGATCGATCATTGGAAGGCTGCAAAGAAAGTGATGAGGTACCTTAAGGGTACTAAGGATTACATGCTTATGTATAGAAGAACCGATAATCTGGAAGTGGTAGGCTATTCAGACTCTGACTACGGTGGCTGCAGTGATTCACTTAAATCCACATCAGGATATGTGTTCATGCTAGCTGATGGTGCCGTATCGTGGAGAAGTGCAAAGCAAACTTTGACGGCTAGTTCCACTATGGTCGCAGAGTTCATTTCTTGCTTTGAGGCTACCTCGCATAGTGTTTGGTTGAAAAGTTTCATATCTGGACTTAGAGTTGTTGACTCTATTGATCGGCCGATAAGAATGTATTGTGACAATTCAGCAGCTGTCTTCATGGCTAAGAATAATAGGAGTGGAAGTCAAAATAAACACATTGACATAAAATATCTAGTCGTGAAGGAACGTGTTCAAGAAGGAAAAGTGATCATCGAGCACATTAGCACTGATTTAATGATTGCTGATCCCTTGACTAAAGGCATGCCAATTAAGACTTTTAGGGATCATGTAGTGAAAATGGGACTTGCACCCATTATGTAATACATTCATTATGTTGTTATTGAACTTTATTATGTTGGATATTTTCTCCTTATGGATTTATGCGCATATTTATGTCATTATGTTGAGAAATATCATTTGTTTGAACCTAGAGTAAACATGAGGTTTACTCATTAAGTTAAGTGTGTGTGTGGTTGTTGAGAATTTGATATATTGTGATACATGGAAGATTAATTCTCGTACTAAGAGATTTCGTCGCTATGATTCGTATATCATATCTCATCTCAAATGGGCCAAGTGGGAGAATGTCGGATTTTGTGGCCCATTTGTTTTGGCCATAAACCCATTATTTAGTAACAGCCCATTTTTCCCCCTTAACCACCACTAATTTTTGTTTCACGTGTAACCGCTCCATGATGGCCAAAGCGGAATAACTTAATACGTGATTCATTCTTCTGATTAACGGTTCACTAAATCTATTCTCAAAAATCGACAAACACCATCTAAAATTGAGAAAAAGTATTTGGAAATAAAATCAGAGACAAAGAACGGAAATTGGGGAAGAAGAGCATACAAATTCATCCGATTTCGCTTAGCAATGGCTGGAGGTACTCCTTAATTACAATTTTTGCTTCCGCCTTTTGATTTATGCCGTAGTTAGAAATCTAACAAAACAAACTAATTCTTAAAAAAAAAAAAAAAAAAAAAAAAAAAAAAAAAAAAAAATTAAAACTTGAATTATTTATGGGTAACAATGTAAATTCGGTAAAAACTATAAGTTATATCAGATTTAATATTTAAGTTTATATGATAGCATTTAAACATGTTTTGTTTTTTTTTTTTTTTTTTTTTTTTTTTTTTTTTTGAAAATTATAATAGCATTATAACATAGTAATTAAATAATATAAATTTTATTTCATTTCCAACATTATGAATTCCAATGTTTTTTTCTTCTCGCTATGTCGCAAACATAACATGCTTTCAAGAGCTTGTCCTCAGACACACTCTTAACCAAAACTAGTTCATTTCTTCTTTTCGTTACTTAACTACATATTTTCATTATTATTTGTTGCCTTGGGACAAAAATAAAACTTGATATTCAATCAATTTTGACCAGATAAGCTCATTCGTTGTTGTCGTTATATATTATCCGCGTTGAGTTTAAATGAATGAACTATAATTTGGAATCTACTGCAACCTCAGTTACTAGCATTTTTGATATCAATTTGCAGGTCTCTACCTCCTTTATTTTATTTTGGGTTTTAGAGGGAGATTGTTTTCGATGCTACGTGGATGAAAAGAAAAGAAAAAAGAACAACAAATTAAATAGGTACATTTCCAGTGTAAAATCAAAAGAATTAAGTTTCGGTGTCACTGTTATGAAAGCTGGTGATGTGCCAGCTAGCTCAACAAAGAATTAAGCATTTTGAGGTAATGAAATGGTGCTATATATTATACAAATATAACTTGTAAACAATACTATAGATGAAGTAGTTTCAAATATAAACACATGCAATCAAATGATCAATCACGCAAAAGATTTGACATTGTCATACATTCATTCTTCCAAGTTTTCTGTTTATATCTTCTTAATATGATTAATACAATGTTCCATGTATTATTATTGTCATAATAATAATAATGTTGACATCCAAGGCATAGATGTTAAATCTCAGCAAGTAAAAAAATTTTTTTTAACTAATTCTACATACTGAAACTATTTTATTGGCAGTATCTTAGAACAAAAAGTGATTACACACAGTTAAGATAGCAACAAACTACCAATAAGCACAAGTTGTTTAAGATTATTATAAAATATGTAACCAAGGAACTATGGTAATTCACATACTTTCTTTTACTCAGTATGAATGGTTGTATGTATAATTGTATGTTGTGCGGTTCCAACTGTGTACAGCTTTTTTTAAAGCAAAAAAATAAAGTTCATCCACTGAAGAAAAATTGCTGTGCAACTCACCAAACAAGGTTTTCAAATAGTACTCCATTCAATCTCAATGTTTACGACTCCATTCTGAGAGTTGATAAGATGATATGTTTCGTTGATGCGACCATTGTGTACAACATCTGATAAATTGACGTTCACATGCCCCAAATTTTCCTATGACGACAGAGTGAAAAAACAATAAATTAAAAGAGGAAATCACATCTCATAAGAATTAAAATTAACATGCAAATATTCAAGTCCACATAAAGGTTTCTTTTAATAATACACTGATAATTCACAAACCTTGGGAAAACAATTGAAGCCTTTTCTCTTGCTCATCACTTGAACGAGAATCTTTTCATTTACAGGAGGTTCTTCTAACATGAACTGGAACTCCTCGTTCCACCTTGGATTTCTAGATTTCTTAATAACCTGGTATCATTGCAGCTTGATGTAATGGAAGTGAAAAAACAAACCCGATGAACAGGCCAAACAGATTTATGTTATTTTCTAAGTGTGACATGCCAAGAATTTCATATGGTGTTACAACTTATGGGCAAACTCTATTAATAACCCGGGAATTCCCTTAAACCTCTCAGCATTTGGAATAGAAATTTTAAACCCCTCTTTTACTCTTCACCCTTCAATTTCTTCCAGAGATGTACATATTTTTAGTAAATGTTCACAAGGCAACCAAAACTTCAACACAAGAAGATCCAAAGCAAAATTAGGCCAAAAAGAATCAATTTAATTTACTCTTTGCTTATAATTAAGACGTCGTTTTAAGGTTTGTGGAAACAATCTAGGTTTAAGAGTTTTTGAAACTTATTGAAATTGAGTAATGAAAATAGGTTTTTCAGTTTCGATTACATTTCATCAAATTGAATTGAAAGTTATCGCATTTGCTTTGATTCAAATTGATTCTTCTTGAACATCTCACATCACGTCTAAAATATGCAGGAAGAGAGTTGATGTAGATTTTTCAAATTCAACTAGGAAGAGTAAAATTAAATTTGTGTAAATTTCTAGTGGATGTGTAAAGAAAATGTTGAGTTGGCAATAGAATTAATCTAATTTATAATAATCATTAAATTAACACTATGAACTACGTTGTGCTAGTTTAAAATTCTAACCCTTTTTTTTTCTAACGATGGTATTTTTTATCATTGTGCATACGTGCAGAATTTAAGATGAAAAGGATTTCTAATGTATTACAAAACAAAAATATACTAATGTACATGAAGTTCTTAGTACTTTACCATCACTAGAACACATGTTTGTATATATAAAAAACCAGGATTTTGATGACAGCTAACCAGAGAACTCACTATATCAACGAATCCACGGAGTTGTTTGTGCTAGTTTTGTTATAGATGTCACCATAGCATCATCATCGTTGCTGCTTCTTTTTCCCAAGTGATTAGGGTTGACCACATAATTTTCGTAATGTTCTATTTTGCATCATATATTTTCATTAGATATGCTTTCTTTATATCATATTTAACATTCCTCCCTTGTTGATTCAGGTCTCCTTCCAAGGGTGTCCCTTGGATAAAGCCACTAAAGCTATAACATTGAGTCCATTTCGCACCAGGACACCAAAATAAAAACCAGGATGAAAAATTTTTATAATAAGATTTGACAATAAAAACATTGAACGGAGTAGAACTAGATGCTAGGAACAAGGACAATAAACATCAATTCATCGTATTTCCCTTCAATTACTGTTCCTAAATTTAAAAATCAAAACTTTTGAAAATCCCACAGATCCATAATTTTTAACATCTACATTCATTGGGAAGAAAGATTTGGACATCATATCAAATTCAGAAATCGCAATTTTACATAAGAGGGAAGAGTTTCATATTTTTATTTTATCACCTTTATGTTATGAATTTCTATTTACAGGACATTAATATGATTTTAATGCTGAAACTCAAGATAAATAAGCTTCATTACTTCGAAATTTAATGATTAACATTTATAATACAAATCAGTTGCAAAAAATAAATTTTGTTTTGAACTTCTGTATGATTATAAGCATTATTAGCAAGATAGTTGTTACTTTTTCCCCATGTTACATGATTTTGTTTACATGATTCAGTTCACAACCTTCGGCTGTGATATTACTTGTTATGGCAGTGAGACAAAGTTCTCCATCTCCGCCACATGGCGTACACAGTAGCAGAGGCAGCCTTGGAGTTCAGTTTGGACCAAAACAGATTAGAATGGGTTAAAAATATATTGTCTAGTCTCACACCAGCAGCAAGAGCGGGAGTGAATAATAAATATCAACTATAGAAGTATGTGGTATGCAATTATTTTTTGTTGGGGTTGTTAAACATTATTTACTTGTGTCAAATGGGGAAAAAAGTGAACTTCAAGCTATGACCAATCAGTATTTTAGGTAATTCATGTTAACATTTGTTTGATCCAGGCAGGGCAATGGCCCCATCTAGGGTTAACCTAGATCTGTCCATAGGATTTGATATTTATACACCACTTCTCCAAAGTAATTTAGTGATTTGATATTATTTCAATTCCAAATCTTCGTTCTTATTTGTCACACTTTGAGACAACCCTAACAGTATTTGTAATAGAGGCTTGACTCACAGCTAGATTTGGATACTATAACTCTTAGGATTGCCTTTTTCCTTCAAGATGTTACCAATACAACCTTCCTAAAAATGTGTGTATGTCTTTAAAAATTTGTAAAAATATACATTCGTACCTTAGTTTTCCTTGTTTCCCCTTTAAAAAATATGATTGCATAGGTATTATTGTGACGTCTTCCTTCAATATTCTCTGCGCTTTCAATCGTTATGGAAAGAACACCACCACCACATGATGAAGTCTCATCTCCCACTTCTGACCTTCTACTAATGCTTAAATTATTAGAATAACCCTCTCCTCCATCTACAATTTCACTAAATTTGCCACTGTCATCCTTAAACAGAGAAAACGTTAACTCAACCACAATCTTTCCCCTGTCTCTTTTATTTTGTGGATCGTTAGGATTTAAATTCTTGAGAAGATTAAGTGTAAACTCTTTAGGCTCGGAAGGGTTCAGCTCGCTCAATGGGATCACTTGCATGCCCAATTTATCATGAGCTGTTACCTATAGAATTATTGATTGGAATTTAAGTATATAATAAAGGTAAAGCAACTAAGTTTAAAAGTACGTAGAATACATCAATGTTTAGGTAACCTTTTCCCAATCAAATACATGCAGCTGAAGAACTTGTGTTGCAGGATCTTTGACAATAAGTTTAAAATGCTCGTTCCAAACAGGATTCAAATTGCTCATGATTACGGAAGTTTTCTTTGAAGGAAGTCTTTCCCCACTCAAACTTAGTTTTACATACGGGTCTGATTTGCCTAGAAAATCCATTTTTAACAGATTAATTGCACGCAATACCTTCACGTGTAATATGCCAACTGGTTTCTTTGCCGCTCCACTGCAAATGTGTGTCCGTAACTTAAATTTAAACACACACACACATACATAATACACACACACACACACACACACACACACACACACACACACATATACATAAAATAAATTCATCACGTTGTGAAATATATACCTAGCACCGTCTAGAATTGGTATTTCCATGAATTTTGGCCAGTGATAAAGGTTTGCAATTTGTACAGCAACTGTATCCTAAGAGCATCACAAACAATTGGTTGGTTGTTTAAAACCTTATGGTGTAAGTAGCATCTCAAATCATTTTTCAGAGTATAAACCTGAACAAATCGATATAAAACTGGGATGGCCATCAAATCACCGCCAAGCACTTTAAGTCCAAAGTCAACTTGTGGCTGAAATAATGATGTATATAAAAGATAGTACTGAAGCGAGAATTGCAGAATAGTTAATGATGCCTGAAATTATCACAATATAAAATTACCTTTTCCATTAGACAAAAATTTACATTTGCAAAGCATGGAAGACATGGAACTAAGGGCTTAAATGTCACACGGGGTGACATTACTATTTGCAAATCCAATACCTAAGCAAAAAATAAAGTAAAATAAGTGATGACATGTAAAAATTGCATCTTAGAATATGTGACCAAGTTATTTTTTTTACTATCAGACTTTTTACCTGAAATGTTATTTTGAAAGACATTAATTTGATACTTATAGTGATATTGCAGTTACTAGCCCATTTAACCACAGGCTCGATAACTAACACTTTATCTTGAGATTCAAGGACCTTAACACCTATTATATAAAAGAAAGATGAATGCATAAGGAAGAAAATTATGTATCAAACTGGAACTTTCATTAAATGAAACTTGGGAAAAACTGAAATATGCTACAACAGGAAAAAATGATAAGATGTGCATACCATTAAAGGTAGGTGGAAGGCTACCAAGTGTTAGATAATCAAAATCAATTGCTCCAATATGATACTTTCCTATGTATTCATCGAATATTGGCTTTGTCATCGTTTTTATAGTATTACATATCGCCTGCACTTCTCAATTTTCAGAATAATCCGATAGCAATATAATATGATAGTAAGCACGAACAATATTACAATAATAAATTTATCATCTAAGATAAATAAGAGGAAAACAGAAGCTAGCACCTTATCCAAGTAAGGCCACATATCTGAAGTTATTTTGTTCAACCAATCAACCTGCACAAACAATCATGAAATTCATTAATTGCGATTTCACATATAACTAATTGGAAAATAACAAAATTGCACTAGCATAAGAGTTGATACAAATACCATGATTTTTGATGGATTAAAAACTCATACGCGATATGATAATACGCTGCTAGGAATAAAATAGGAACTCACTCTTTCATAATCAGGGCTTTTAATCCATGAAGGAATATCAGGTATTAGTGTCTGCAATGTATTTGAATCTAATTCATGAAAAGGTCTAACAACGGGTTCCTGCAAATGAAAATTAATGCAACAGATATTGTAAATACTGCAGAATAATTTCATGATTGGCGTTCAAGCAAATACAGCTTCCTCAGAAATTTGAAACTAAATTTATGATTCTTTTATCAAATTGTATTAGCAAAAATCAAGTTCTATAACTAGATGCGACACTATACATAAAGTATTGAAAAATCAAATGATTCAGGTATCATAAATTGTATTAGCATATAAAGTTTGAAGCCGTGAGTATAATTACATTCACATACAATTTTATTGATGCCTATTCAGTTTCTACTCACTGTATTTCTCGCAGGCCATAAATACAAATGTTGTATTTCAGCTTATCAAACATTTATTTTGCAGTTGCATGTGAAAATATTTGTAGATAATCAAATTTTGAAATTCAATCATTCGAAAATAAAATTAAAAATAAACAATTCTTTATAACAATCCATACACATAAATCATCATCATACTAAATTCACTGACTTTGGCAACAGAGAATCCTAAATTCAATATTTAACGACGTGTAAAAAGAATCGATCGGAGTAAAAATGTAAGGAGAAACAACCAAGAAAATTGCATGCACAAATAACAGTAAAGTTCACAAACCAATGCGAACCTGGACAAACAATTTGGGTTTGGAATAAATGAAGAAGAAATATCCAATCAAAAGACCAATTGGAAGCCCGAAGCCGAATCCGACAAAGCTTAAAACAGTGCCAGCAAAACCCATTACTGAATTCGACCCAATTGTGCATCGGAGGTTTATATGTCGAGGAAGATGAGTTATTTTTAATTTAACATTTATAACTAAGCATTAATTTTGTTTAATGAGTAATTTGCAATTTTTTTCCTTGCTTCGGAAAAAAGCTCTGAATTGTCTGACCGAAACCGCCAAAGTTGATGCATCTACTCTATCGTTTTTTGGACTTTAGACATTTATATTTGATTTATTTACCATTCTGCCAAAAGATTCACGCAATGTTAATGTTTTGTTTGTTTATTTTTTTACCATTGCTTTGTCGATTCTTCGTGCGCACAAAGTAAAGCAGCCGTAAAATATAGAATATATATTTAAATTGACATCATTAATCTGAATTTTCACATATCTTCCTATGTTAAAATTCAGAGTTTGGGTCATTTTTAGATAATCTCAAGTATATGTGAAAAGACCCCATAATACTTGGAATTAACTAAAAATAACTCAACCTCTGAAATAATACGAAAAGACACGTGAAATTTCGGATTAATGGTGTCAATTTATCTTAAACTATATTCACCAGCGAACCACCAAATGAATATATCATGATTAGTGACTGGATGAAAAAACTCACATATGAGAACAATAATACGATCACGTTCGATGGACTTTGTCGTTAATTGGGCGGCTAATAGGACCCTAATGATTGAAGCTAAAACAAGAAATGACATTGTAATGGCTTTGGATCTTAAAATATAAATTAGTTATCGATTTTCAAACATACACGAGAGCCCCTTACCTAGATCTAAAAACTAAGATCAATTATCTTTAATACCTTTAATAATAGTTATAATATATTTCGTGTTACACTTTATTGGTGTAAACGTGAACTATCAAAAATGTATTTATATTTTTAATAATATCTTTTATAATAGTTATAATACATTTTTTGTCATGCATTTTTGGTGTAAACGTGAATCATCAAAAATGTCTATATATCTTTAATAATAGTTCTAGTACCTTTGGTGTCACAATTTCTTAGTTTAATCGTGAACTACGAAAAATGTCCTTATATTATAAATAAGCTCATTATTACTCAAACATAGGATCTTAGAAACGAATTTTATTTATTAATTCAACTTGTCAATTTACAAATTACTAGATCATAACATCATTAAAAACTAGTGCGAACCCGTGCTACGCACACGGAATTCACAACATCTTTTTTTTATGTTTCTTAGTTTTTTAAATTTCAATGATCAATAAGTATGTTTATATATTTTATACTTTTGAAATGGATTACATTTTTTAAACACTATTGTAAATATCTACTGAAAAATGTTTTTAAGTAATCTCAAAGCATACAACATATAACACATTGTTAATTCACATTAACTGCATACAACAAAAGATAATGTTAGCCATTAATTATTCTTAATATGTTAAGAAGTGCATTACTATGTTATGTTTTCCAATGTAAGAAATATATAGCCAATATAGGTTTATTCTATAATACATACTTATATACGTAGACACATAGTTCGGTTAATAGAAGTTTTCCATACTTAACTAAAAATAACACTTAAGTCGAATTATTGTTAAAATTTTGTTTTAAAAAATACCATCTAAGATTAGATCATGTCCGCTTTTCGACATTATTCGATACTAAATGCATTATAAAAATGTTATAGTAACTTTGGCACATCATATTTCTTAACATTCATAGGATAATATGACATAAAAAATATGTGTAGAATACGAATATACAATTAAAATTCTAGAACAACTTGAGAATAATCATCTTCTATTAATTTGATTATTCATACATGAAGCAACTAAACCAACATAGCAATTAACGTAATTTAATACAAAATTGTACATCATAAAATGGAATACACGCAACATGCATAAACCTAATTTTTGATGACATTTCATTAGAAAAACAGAATAAGATGAACGGTGTAAAGAACAACAATTAACACGTTGAGTTGTTAGAAATAAAGTCAAGAACCTCTAGTATCAGTGGTTAGAAGTTTGGCGTTTTAGACGATGGTTCTAGATGTATGGTTTGGATCTCTAGAGATATCATAATGAGAGCACAACTTAATTAAAGTATCAACCTTATTATAAAAATATATATTAAATTCATATTATTTTCAAAATGGTTTTTGAAGAAGAGTTTATTGTGAAGGATAAATTCCATAATTTTTTTAAGTTCAAGAACAACGCATCAAAAATTTATTTTCAAGGACAATACACTGTAAAACTGATACCATACACACCGTAAAACTGATACTTAAAAATTGATATTTAAATTCTGATACCATACACATTATAAAACTTTTATTTAAAAACTGTAGTCAAATTCTGATACCATGCACACTATAAAACTGAGACGTAAAATCTGATGCTTTTTCCTTTAGTATAAAATTTCAGCAGGGCATCCTTACAATTGAAAAACCTGTAATTTTGTCCTTGACACTATTTTCCTTTTTCTATGGATAGGTGTATTGTAAACAACAGAAATTTGAGATTATATTTGCATAGAAAGAAGATATTAAATAGAAGTTGGAATGTTATGTACCAAAATGTCAAAAGTTGCCCAAATAATTTCGTTTTAGTATAAATCAAATTTCGTAGTAACTATAACTTATCTGGACATTAAATTCAATATATTTGAGGATAGAAAGTTAAAAAATGAACACCATGTTATTAATGATATTGGGTAATTATTGCACCTAAGAACAACGTTAAGAAAACCACTGAATATTTGAAAGGTGCAAATAAAAATTATAAGTTGGGATTTAGAAGAATTAAGTTTTTAAGGTGAAAATGATAGAGGTGAGAGACAAATACTGGAACCATATTCAATTTATGTATAATAGAAATATTCATGTGTATCATAATATTCGGATCAATAATTAGAAAAATATTGTATATCTAAATCATACTTCAAGTCTATAAAAACTATAGAAGAACTATACATGAAATACAATTAAAAAAATTCTAACTAATAAAATTTGGATTCATGCAACATTTTCATTTTGAAGAAAAATCTCACAATTCGAAGGCATAATGTTACAAATTTAACCATGTTAACAGCAAATCTGCATTCTAGTCTATGCATTATTGGCACTTTTTTTTTCTCTTCAAATTTCACGATTTTTGCTACAAAATATGATCAACTTCTGTATCATGCTTCTATTTACCTTTCAAACCATGAAACTTTCACAGTCTGTTACAGATCAATTGATTCCACCCTTGGCATAAGAAATATTCTTTAAATAATTATGAAGCATAGAGCAAAATGGAAAGACACAAATTATGAAGGACAAAATTTTCGGGAAAGAGAAAGATACAACTTTAAATTTAGTAGAAAAAAATTGATGTACTGTACGCATGAGGAATAATCCCAAAAACATATGAACTTATTGGAACTTTTCTGGGAATATAAATGAGTAACCAATTTTTATCCAACATCATACAGCAAGTAACTTTCAAATCCATAGTATGTCTAAGTACAAACGTCTTTGGAAATATAAAACCAATTTACTCATCGCTTACTACCTAAGCACCACTTCATCATACAATCAACCAAATTAGTAGCTTCAAGCAATCATTGAATTCAAAATTCTAATACCACGTCTATTTCTAAATGTAATAGAGTTATAATGAATTAAGCAATTTCTAACATACCATTAGTTAAATGTAAAAAATCATTATAAATAATAACTTGAAATTTTAAATATCCTAATAACAAACAAATCATTATATAGAACTAAAAATTTATGATGTTATTTGACAAATATTTGTATAATTTAAAATTCAAAAGTAATAGATCTCAAAATCATAATGGACCTATTCTCAAGGAGGAATGCCTATGATAAATAAAATAAATATTTTTCCAGTTCATAGCAATGTCAAGACATCGTGTACTTACAAAAAAAATTAGAACATTGGTTTTTTTGCAAATATAGTTTATTAGTCAGCTTACAAACAAACAAATAGCAAAATAGTATGTTTATGTGCATTAAGATGAATATGCATATGATTTTAAATCCCATATGCATATTCATTTAGTTTGATGTAGAACAAAATGATAATTTCTAAAATTAGAAGGTAATAAATACTTGAAAACAAAATTATAACCAATGAAAGGAATAAAGAAGGATGACATTTGTCTATTTAAGATATAAAATGAATTAGCAACCGAAATATGACTGGTGAAGATACAAAAAAGATAAAATAGTAGAACATAATTGAAGGAAATACGTACCAATAATTGAGCAAGAAATCGACATATATTCAACCTATATTTATTTTCTCATATGATAAAGTAGATTTGAAGAAAGGTATTAAAATTTTATCTTATAGTATTGAAAACAGTAATTGAGAATGGAATTTTACAAATGAAAATGAAATAAATAAACAATTTAATAGATTGAAAGTTAAATTTAGCTTAAGATGAAATCTAAAGCATTGATTATAAGAGAACATAAGAGGGAAAATTTAAGTCGAGCATTTTTTAAGATAGAAAATCTAAGAATGGAAGTAGTCATAATTAATAATATTGAGCAATTTGCATGTAAGGACAATGCTAAGGTAACTATTGAATACATGTTTGAAAGAGGTAAATGAAAATTATAAGTTAAAAATTAGGATAATTCAATTTTTGTGTACAGGGATAATTAGAACACAATGAACAAAAATGGAGCATTATAACTTCAAACAGAAATCCAAAAGAAACGATGAAACTTATGCTTTAAAATAGTTTATAAAATAGATGTTATTAAGTCAACCATTGAAGCGACCAATAGATAAACAAACATCATAAAATTTTCAAAGTCATTGAAATCATTAATTATATTTAGAGAAACCTACATACTGAAGATCTATAAAATTAAAAAGCAGTGAATACCTGGAAACAAAGCCGATGTCCAAAAACAGGAATGAAGAAGAATGACGTCTACCTATCTAGAGTAGACAGTCAATTAGATCACGATCAAGACATGAATATTTGTGATGAACCAAAAAGCATAATACAGTGGAACATAACAAAAGGAAGAGCATACCTGAAGTTAGGCAAAAAATTAAGCGGATTAATATGAATAATATAAATTTTACTGAAGAAACAAAAAGTATAAAGCAATAGAACTTAATCACAGTAAGAAATACCTAAACTTGAGTTGGAAATCGATAACCAGTCAACAATTATTTGATTTCTTGTATAGTGAACTATATTTGAGAGGAGAAATTAACAATTGATATTGGAAAATAGTAATTGGAAAATGAATTTAGTAAATGAGAATAAAATCAACCAATAATGCCAACATGTAAGAAATGAAAATAGAAGATTGAGAACGAAAAGGCCACATTTAGGGATAGAATATAAAGAAAAGTAAGGGTCGTCATTAATGATCTTGGACAATTTTTGCAAATAAGGACAATGTGAAAACCATTTAATAAATGTTTAAAGCGGGTAAGTGAAAAGTTTGAGCTAGAAATATAGAAAGAATTCTTGTATTTAAGAAGAAAAGTTAGAAATAAATATTAGAACTATAGTTAATATTTTTTATATTATTATAATATGTATCTTGCCATGAAAAAGCCGAAATTGGAAGAAAATAAAATATAAAATCCTAATTATTGGCAGAGACAACAGTAATTAAAGAGAAAAAACAAAAAAGATGAATTTTATTGTATTTTAAAGATCGTTATCATATTACATTGAAATTTTACCTATTACTTTAATATTTTTTCATAAAATTGAAAATTAGAAAAATATTAAAGTAGAAAAATAAATAAAACCTAGTGATAGTATTTGAATATTAATTGTTGAATTTATATTAGAATGGAGTAGTGATGGAAGGGAAAAAATGAGGAGCCAAAATATGAATACAAATTATGTAGATTTGAAAGAATTAAAATTAATTCTAATGAATTTTAAGCATATAATAACATTAATAATGATAATGGTAAAAAAGCATTCAATTCATTATAAATTTTGCAAGTATGCGAAAAGAATATATGGATTGTAAGTTTTTAACATGAATCGGGGAATCTCAAATTGTTAATGTCTAAAAGTGGATGCAAGAAACAATACTGTGGAAAACCAAGAGTTGCATATGTTTTAAACTCACTTAAAGAAACATTCAATTGATAATAACAATTTTAGCAAGTATGTGATTTTTTTTAGGGATTGTACGTTTTTAACATTAATAAGGGAATTCTCAAATTGTTAATGTCCAAAAGTGGGTGGAAGAAACATTATTGTAGAAAACTAAGAGTTGCATATGTTTTAAACTCACTTTTCCACTATTTATTAATTTCTCTGAACACAGGTTAGCGTATTGAATTTTGACATATATAGTAGAATATATACATGTGATTAACAACAATTCGAATTTGTAGATGTTAAAAATATAGAAGTCAAAACTTTTGAATGTTTATAGCTTAAGAATGGAGCAAGGAGACAAACTATGAAGAAATAATGCTTAAATATGAAAGAATTACAATCAATTCTCTTGAACTTTATTTATATATAATAAAATTAATAATAAGAATGATAAATAAGCATTCAATTGGCAATAATTTTAGCAAGTATGTCAAAAACAATTGGGATTGTAAGTTTAACATTAATGGGGGAAGTTTCAAATTGTGAATGTCTAACAATGGAAGGAAGGAACGTTACTGTAGAAAACCAAGGGATGCATATGTTTAAACTCATTTTCTACCATTGATTAATTTCTTTGGACACATGTCAGTGTATTGATTTTTTGGCAGAAATGGAACTGAAAGGTCATTGGAGGAAGATTGTGCTTTCATATAATATAATAATATAATAGATAGGATTTTACATATCCAATTAATTTGCAAATTCAAAATATTCATCTATAAATATTAAATCTAAATATCATCTAAAAATAGAATCTAATAAACAATCTTTATATACAAATTCATTTTTCATTAACGAATAATAAAAATGAAGACCCACTTAAAAATCATAAGATATTACAACATAAAAGGTTAAACTTTTTTAAGAGTACGTGATTTTTAACACTAAAATATACATGTAGATAATTTTATTTTGAACGAATTAAACATATAATATTTATAAAAAAAACCATGTGCGAAATGCGTGTCGTAACGCTCGTATCTTGATTAGTTATTGCTTTGGAATCGAAACTTTTGGTCCGATTGTGAAGTTTTAAAAATGCAAACTTTTGATCCAACCGGAAGTTCCAAATTTATCCTTAATATACAAATTTTTAATTTTACCCTTTTTGATTTATCCTAAGAACTAGCATTTGCATACAAGTTAGTCAAAACATCATCATATATTTTTAATCTTAACGTAAACTATCCAATTTTTTTTTTCATATATATTACAAGTTTCAACTACAAAGATCCTTAAGAATAGGATCTAACAGATAAATTTTAAATTCAAAACATTACTTTATATTAATAATTTAAAAATAGGAGCTAATAATAAAACATCCATTACAAATTCTAAATCCTCATCTGGAACAGATCCTGTCATTCAAAATAACTTCTAACAAATAAACATTTTTAATGAATTCATTAATACAAATTAATAGTATATATTAAAAAAATTAAACTAATAAAAGTTGGACATTATGACGTAGAAAGAAAAAAAAGAAAATCAAACCAGCTACACATGATTTCAATATAAAAATATGCTTAAATTTTTGTGGAAATCATTTTCTTTTGAATGTGTAAACGTATCTAATTTGTAGAGAAAATATTTTATGCTTGAAAAGTATCATCATCACACGCGAAGCGCTTGCCTTAACACTTGTCCTCAATAATGTATCTATAAGCATCACGGTGGGCGCTACATGCACAAATATTTCATACATTTAACAATTTAAGAAAATATGTTTTTCAAGAATATTTTGTTGTATTTTTACATTGAAAACATGTTTTGTTGATTTTAATTTTAATTTTTATGTTGCAATATCTATTCCCTTGGTTTTTGCTTTTTTTTTGCATTTGTATTATTAATAAATAGAAAATGAATTTATAAATAAAGTTTACATGTTAAATCCTATTTTTAAGCAATATTATGACATAATAATATTTCTAGAGAAACATCTTTTAGTAGCATTCCAACTCAATAATATTTGTATTAATAGTTGAAAAAGCTTTGGTGTTACATTTTTTTTGATACTAACTTAAACTACCTAAAATGCTCATCTATTAATATCACTAAAAAAGTGCATATTACCAAATTTAGAAATTCAGAATTTCTTTTCTCTGGATATGACCAAATCTTAATATTCCTTGAACATAGAATCTAACAAACAAATCTACAAAAATTAACAAATCTTTATGTCACTTAAATATAAAATCTGACAGATAATTTTTTTAACAAATTCAAATCTTTCTTACACAAATATTACCAAATCTAATACAACTTAAAAATAAAATCTGACAATTCATTAAAAAATAATTAACTCCTAAAACATTTATCTACATCCGTTTACAAATATTTTCAGAACTTAGTATCATTTGAAAATAGGATTTAACAGATAAAGTTCTTATACAAACTAAAAGGGTTCATCTACAAATACTACAAAACTAACAAATTTTAATATTACTTAAAACTGGGATGTACAAAATAGATTATTAATTAGCAATATATGTAAAAATTCAAAATAAAAAAATGTTGTGAGTTAAGAATAAAATAAAAACAAGAATAAATTATTCAGGCACAATGCACGTGTCATTACGCTTGTACATATAATTGTTTTTTCGATATCTCATTGTGACTACCGCCACATACCTGTTGCACCTAGTGCTAAAGGATGTGCACTGTAAAACTGTGTCAAACTGATATGAGTCAATTACAAGAAAATAAACCTAAACAAAACATATCGTATATCTTACTGCGTAAGGATGAAGTACAATAATAAAATATATAACAGAATATGTAGTAAAGCATGACAAAGCAGAAATCCTATCTTCAAATAAAATCTCGGAATCTGGTAAAAGTCATTAATCTGAGTACGTCAATTCTCGCTACAATTTTTCTTAGATCAAACGCGTAAAACAAACAGATAGCTATATAGTTGAACAGTAATAAATCAGCCTCCAGCTCGCCACCGAGTAACAACGTCATCACCAACCCTGTTACTCGGTCTGCTCAATAATATCATTGATAAGCATCCTAAGGTAACAAAAGGAAACATAATACCTCAAGTCATACAACAATTTGGTGTGAACGATAAATGACTACCGTATTATAAAATATGAACTAATCATTTCAAGTTTCACCTGACCTGTCCTTACAAACAAAGATTTACCACATAATCATTGAGTAAAAACATGTTATTAAAACAACAAAACAGAAATAAACACCGCACAGAATAGGATTTCCAATTCCCTTTTCACTTAGTATCTCACAGTGATAGTCTACCCAGAGAAAAATAGAAGAGAACATTTAAAGCAACCATAACATCTATATCAACAATATCCTAACTGTCGTCATCAAGAGCCTTGAATACGTTGAAAATTCGTATGAACATCCTTATTTATGTCAACGGCTAATGGAGAACCCTGGTTCTAGTCGGACCACTGTACATCCCACGTATGTCTTTCTTCTCAAGACAACTAGTTCACTTCCCAAACGATCCAAAGTACTCGACCATCACTGCCATTCCTAATGGCCATCTCAAACGATACTCCTGCTATAATTCTACACTTAGAAAACTCCAAGTCATCAATGATTCTTTAGCATTTTGAATCATATGAGCTCTCTACAATTCCATCTTCATGTCGAGTCCCAATCGAGCTAGACCATTATCTCGCAGCCTTGTTCCATTTTGGACTTCCTATCACCTTCGACCATTTTCGTCCGAGTTCACAAACAACATGTCAACATTTCTCCAAATAGTAACTTACACCCCATAGATGTTATCAACAAATCGAGACCTCCGCCAAATTCTTGAAGACTCTCTTATTATCCACCTTAGACCCCCTGTAACAACCCGCTCGGAATGGGCCTAAATTTCTATCCAAAAAAGTCAATCGAAATGTAAAGAAATTATAAATGGATCGATGGTTCCTAAAGGAAATGGTTTAATAGATATAATAGAACATACTAAAACGAAATCAGAGTCTCACATAACGAAAGGGATGAAATACAATAACTTAAAATAAATGTACCTTTAATTATAACCATCATAAATGTCGGTTACAATGAGTCTCATGCAACAATAGGTACGTCAACATTAATTATCCCAATATAATAATACTGCCATAAATAATGCTTAATAGTTATGGATCCTCCATCGTCAGGCTCCATGTCCAAGGTATCACTGATCCAAGTGTTCCTACCTACTATCATGTTTATATGTAAAGAGGAGGGAGTCCATAACATAAAGTTCTGAAGAATGAAAATCACATAAGTGTTCAGGAATAACTATCTCCTATATTTGGCAGTATAAATTCTTCATGGTGTGTCTACACAAACAAGCATACATGCAAATAAACATATGAGGCGAACGTCCTAGAAGTCACTTAATACCCTAAAGCTAATTTAAGGGCGAGCATCCTTATGGTCACTTAATACCATATCATAGTTTGTTTAGGGTGGACATCCCTCCAGTCACTTAATACCCAGTGACAGATCTCAAACCACTTAAGACAGGTTAAACTAAATTCAACGAGTTAATAAAAAAATGAATGAATTGGAAGCAAAGAAATAAATCCCAGTATAATAAATTGGGAAAAAATTGGTTATAAAATTAAATTGAATTATTTAACCCTAGATCATCACTTGCATTGTAAGTTAAGTGCAGATTGCTGAAGGGTATGGAGTTGATTTGGTTATACAGATTGGAAAATGAAGAGCAGTTAGTTGGTTTGCTTTGAAATTGGAATTGAGTTTCCCAACAAATTGGTAAACCTTAATATATTGATTGGAGTTATTTATTTTATACCCCTGAGTTGGGTAGCCATTTGGCTTTTGGTTTTCTTTTGAAAAGGTTGAGGCCCGGAGTGGCAGTTATAGTTGTACTAATCGAACCACGCAGAGGAGGTGCTGGCGAAATTTTCGAAAATTGTTAAGAGGTTGAATTTGTTTTGATGATAATTTAAAAATAATTATTTTGAAATGATTGGGTTTGGAGCATTCTTCTTACCTTGTAATTTCGGTGACGAAATTCTTTTTAGGGGGAAGAATGTAACGACCTAGATTTTTGAATATTAATTACGAATATTTAAATCGGTTTTGAATATCGATTTGGTAATATATATGAATCTTATCGAATTTATTTATCAAAATGGAGTTTGAAAATATATATTTATAAATTAATTAAAACGAGCTCATAACGCCACGGTAGTTCGTAATTTTCGATTTGAACTTTAATTGAATATACATGATCGATATAAGTCAGATTTCTGTGAAATAAGAAACGTTTGAATCGATTTGATTATATTTTTCTAACGGAAGTGAAAAATGGAGATTTCATATTATAGATTGCAAGTTATGTTCAATTCAAATTTTCAAATAGTCATTATGGAATTCGCTAATAAACGATACCGTTTGTTTAATAAAATACTAAGGATTTTCATGGATATTTGAATATCGTTAATCCAAAATTTTAAATATTGAGTTTAAAATATATGTTGGTTTATTCTGAAACTGTATAAGATCTCATTTGAAGAAATACAATAATAATAATTTATTATTATTTAAATTGAATTGTTTTGTATTTAATTATATTTTATCGATATTACATAGGCTTTAGAAATAGCTTTCTTTCCAAATGACCTCCGTTTTCGACAAAATGAATTTTATTGGAATACGTATAGATAGTTATTGCTAGATTTCCAGTTTGGAGCCAATCAAAATTTGTTTTGGCGGTTGATGAAATTTAAAGGTGAACCGATAAATTAAAATAATGTCGTTGTGCGAACAGAGTCGGTTTTCAATGAAATAAATTTCATTGGGACCGAAACTTCAAGACGTAGCAATACATCTATTTTTGTTGAATTTGAAGATTGTGTTTACCGGTGCGTATTTAACGGTCAGCGTTAAATATCGGTAACCGTATAAAATCAACGCATTGAATGAAATAAATAAATTTATTAAAACTTAAGCCCTAAGGAATTGTGTATAATGTATAGCCTACCCTATATACATGAAAAGAAGACTCAAACATGCCTACCCTAACATGACCAAATCAAATTAAATACATGCAGAACTATTTGCACATAGGCAATTCCATCAACCAGTTATTTAAACGAGAAAACAAATACATCAACCCTTATATATAAAATACTCCTTCCTTTCTGCTTAAGCTTACACAAATAAGCACATGCCTACCCAAAAATAATACAGTACCCTACCTTTCTACTAGCTACACTTCCCTATCCTATGTCATCTTAATCAATCAACATATATAGGGAAAGGAAAGATCAACGCATGCCTAACACCTATCTGCTGAAAAACACCTATCTACTGCAAACCGACCTAGTTTATTTCAGTTGCATACTACCTATGCTATACTTCGTATGATGGAACGTTGTTCTCATTTGAATTTTTCTTGCCTATATATACATATCCTTGCCTCCGCCCATTTTCAGTTGAACGAAACCAAATGCCTTACTCCATTTTTATTTTTATTTTGTCGAAACTTCCCTGTCATGCTGAAGTGCCATAATACCATTAACGAAGAAACTGAAAGAGCGTGAGAGTGTAGTATTGTGTAGCATAGTGGAAGGAATGGTGTCAGTTGCATGGGTTATGTTTTTTTCACGAGAGGATGTTGTTCATCGAAACAGTAAAGAACAAGAAAAAAAATTATATAATGTGGACGGAGACTGAAAGAGCGGTGCAGTGAACTGGGTTGGCGCCTGTTGGTTGTTGCATGCGAAGAGGGGGAGGCGCTGCAGTGACGGTACTATGGTGGAGTGGGAACGGTTGTGTGTGGGAAAAGCAGAAGCACTGTGTAGAACAAAGTATTGGCTCATGAAGTGGTTGTTGAATACAGTGAGAAGTCACGTCACTCAATACAGGCGGTAGCATTAGAGATTGGAGAGGAGTGGTGGAGGGTGCGTGGAGCCTAAGGGGAAGAAGTGAGCAACATGTATACGGGAAAGCGTTGGTTCATTTACGTGTGGGAGGATGAAGAACGAAAGTGTAAGGCTGGGCTAAAACGTGGGAATGTTTTGAAGTTGCGTGGTGAAGGGATAAAGTCGACAGATTTTTGGGTGTATAGGAAGAGAAGATGGAACCAAACGAGAAGAAGATGAACAGTGAAAATGCGAAGCCAGGATAATAATAAATAACGTACCTAATTACATAATATTAAGCTGCCAAATGAGTTTTTAAGTTTACCTAACCATGGTTTATAAAAAAGTTCAATAGTATATTTATTAGGACCGGTTATTATTATATTAACCTAGGCTAATTTTGAAGTATTACGTGATTCACCTTAGCTAAGGTTTAAAATTGTCTAATAATACCCGATAGTGGTTTATTTCATAAGTTAACTGTATCCATACATAATAATATTTTACTTGTAGAATAACTAATTTATAATAAACGTTTTATAAAATAAATTATTTTTGGGAATTCATTTATATGTTATATTATTTATAATACAAACCTAACAACATTTTGTATAAATTATAGCTCTTTCCATTAGTTCACATATTTCCTTTTTAAAGGGTTATTATTTAAATAGGTAGACAATGTTTAAAAATTCACAACTTTATGATACATCAACGGAGTTGGACGAAGCGGGTGACTTCGAGTCCGTAACGACTGGTACAATGGGATGGAGATAGTTTGTCAAAGTTGGTAGCTACGGGGATTTTTAATTAAATTAAACATCGTTTAATTTAATTAAAACAAACCATCTCAGCGGTAGATGAAATCGAGGTGAGTTTAACTCACCTAGTTTATCCCACTTATATTTTATATAAGTAGTGTTTTTATTTTGTGTGCAATGTTTGCTATTGATTGATTATTTGATGACTGTTTGCATGGATAGTGAATATTTTTGAATATTCATTGATCAAATTAAACGTTTGTTTAAGTTAATTGGATTAAATCTTTATTTTAATGATTAGATTCCAAACGAGGTAACTTACCTTGTTGGTTATGTTTATAATAATATAAACGTATTAAATAAATAGTTGGATGTTTGAATGGACATTACAAATTGATTGTTGACTATTATTAGTTAAACTGTTTATTTTTGTTACCATGATAAAAATATTGTCGCATTGAATTTGAGGCAACCCATGTTGATACAGGGAAGGACAGGTTGAAGGGACCCAACTAGATTCCTCAAATATGTTATTTATATTCATATTATATTATATGAACTATTTAACCAGTATGATTGAATGATTGATTTACTGTTTATCATTGAATTAAAATTCAACATTTGTTTGTTATTAACCAATGGGTTATATTGGTTGAGTAATTGGCAACAGTTGGCCTAAAAAAATGAGTCATCTTATGAACATTGATTTACAGTCAGGTAAATCGATAGAAATAAGGTTATAAAAAATTATTTTATAACCAAAACGGATTTTTAAATCTATTTTATGTAGTTTATTTGAATAAAGGTATATTAAAAGAAATGAATAATTATTTTATTCTAGTAACTAAAACCGAGTATATAAAGCGAATTCTTATGTAACACCCCACGTCCATTAATGTCACTCACAAAGGGAATGCATTAACTTCCATGGAGGTTTTAAGTGAATATAGAACAGTAAAATTACAACAAGACAGATATAAAATAGTACTTGGAAATTCAAAAACTTTATTTCATTGTAGCAGAAGTCAAAACATGTTTGATTACATCATAACACCATATTCAATGTCAAGTACAATATCTATCTTGATAAAACAAGTACATAATCCCATTACATGAATAGCCATTAAAAAGAAAGATAACAAGCCGGACTTTACTTCAGAAGTCCAAGCTTTCCAGAAGATAAGCGATCCAACTAGACTCCACTAGAACTTGGCCCAACCTGCGGACCTGAAGGGAGAAAAAGGATGGAAAAGAGGGGGTCAGACATAAAGTCAGGTGAATATGATAATTCTACAATACTATTACCAAAATAACTGGACTAAGGCATAAGCTGGAAAACAAGAAAATGTCTATGAAGAGCAGATTAAGGACATAGACAATCGCTAATGGCAACGTTATAGGCGCTCCTAAATACTAAAGGATAAACACTATACTGCACCACACCAGTCACCCTAAAGATTCATCCCACTTAGCTTCACTTAGAAACTTTCCCAATGGCTTTACGTACCCCTAGCTGACTACATAGGTGCCGCCTGCCCCTATCTCCACTAGGTGTACCCTACTTCCCATTATTCGATCGGCTCCCTAACTCGTAGATACCCGTGCTGGCCCCACAGTGGGGTGTATCACTCCCCTAAAGTGGCAACCTGATACAACGGACATGCACGGCTTATACCTACACGATGCAACAACGTCTTACCTACCAGCCCGGGTCCACACACGCATATGAAACCCGTTGGACTTGCGTTGCCACCGCTCCCTGTTTTGGCCTCTTATAGTCAAACCCAGTATGCGTGTCCCGTCCTCGACTTGGGTCGAGCCCACAAAGATACGTTTTGGGATACTGGTTGAAATGGGCCCCCACTATTTACCACAAGCATTCCACCTAAGCTTGTCCCCATTAGTCCATCCCACTTAACCCACTTAGTCATGTTCATTTACATGTGTGTTTGGTTAAGTCTAATCGTATTTCAAATGCCTCTAAAGGCAACCACCAGATTCCTCATGCCACCCAAGGCACCTACTTAACCCCCATGTCCCACCTTACATGATTATCTGGTTAAGTATTTCTTAGTTCATTAAGGCCATAACCTCATAAAGACCTCTCACATTAGACTGGCATTTATGGCAGCTGGATTTGCCGGGCGGGTCCGGGCAGCCTTACACCATAAAAGAGTCTAACCTCGTGTCTTTACAACTGTTATGCTTTAGTTTGGGCCTAGGACCTCTCACATTGGGCCGACATTTGTGACTACTGGATTTACCGGGCGGGTCCGGGCAGGTTTACATCACAAACGGGTCCAACCTCGTGTCCTAAGCATTGATTATTAATAATAATCCACTTTCCCCCAATTTTAATAATTCCCTACTTGAATTATTAATTACTTCCAATTTTTAACAATGTCCATAATTGACTCAATTATGGACATCCATTCATGGTATGCAAAATCTTACAAAATTGCACCCAATTTATTAATTCCTAATATTACCCCTACCCCACGTTTGAACGTTTATTCGCAAAATATATGTTAGACTCGAATAGCCTAACTCATAGCATAAAAGAGATTATCATAATAACAACATGTATATGTGACCAAATGAATCATAATAAGGGGTGAAACTTGCATATGTCCAACTTGCATAGATTATACATGTCATGGACCTAAAGGTGTCAACTTGTTCAAAATTCACCTAATATAATCTCAATCAATTTTCATAAACTTACATATGAACATGTGTGAATCAATATCATCTAATTTTTTAACAACATGGTTTTATATGGGTACACATAACTCAATAGGCAAATTCCCATAATCAAGTTTTATTTAATTATAGTTTCAAGTTTATGGGTACACCTAACCTAATAGGCAAATTCCCATAAACAAGATCCATTTAAATTAAGAAAAAAAAACATAACTTTAAGCATGATCCAACAACATCATGATTTTTCAACATAATATAGCATGATTTATAACATGGCATAGTATGATAGTATAACATAGCTTGACATGATTCTCAACATAGCACGACATAGCATAAGAGAATTTACAACATAGCATGACATAGCATATATAATTTACATCATACGACAACATAATAACATAATAAGAGATCCACAATATATAGAATTTACAATTACAAATCACATCACTTTCTTGTGATCCACTCATAACTGAGTCAAATTAGTTTGTAATAGTCTTGTGAGAATCATCATACTCACCAACAAAAGAAGAGAATTAGAGAGAGAGTTCTTTGGTTTGATTTGTTTTGTTGAGAAGAATTTAGTTGTAGTAGATTAAGCTTCCTCTTCTTTGTTTGTGACGGCTATGCTGAACTCCATGGCAGCAGCATGACGGTAGCTCTTCTAATTTTACAAGTGATTTAGGTTTAGGGTCTACCCACTTATTTATAGATTTTAGAATGCGTTTAGGCCATTAGATTTAACCTAGAAATAACCGCAGCCGTCCAGACAAGATGGGGTTTATCTTGTTGACTCAGCAATGAGTCAGAAGTGACTCAGCAAACACTTAGCATATTAATAAACTTCTATTCATGTCATAAATATATATATATTTTCTACAATGTACATATTAGATACATCCCCCTTTACTTATTATTGTTTTTATATACATATTAGATACATCCCCTCTCTCACACACTTATTAATATTTTTATATTCATATTAGATACATCCCCTCTCTTACACACTTATTAATATTTTTATATTCATATTAGATACATCCCCTCTCTTACACACTTATTAATATTTTTATATTCATATTAGATACATCCCCTCTTCTACACACTTATTATTATTTTAGCAACTTTAGTGTTAATAGAAAATTCGGGGTGTTACATTCTCCCCTCCTTTTAGGATTTCGTCCCCGAAATCTTCAAGTCTGGAAGAATGTATATCCTACCATCCAAACGTCCATCCACTCATCCATCATACACAGGCATCCATTGTCCTTACAGACTTCTAATGCTTTCATGTTTAAATGCACAGTGTGTGTATATGTCCGTACCTAATGCAAAATCAGGCGGTCCACTGATTCAGTTGACCTCCTTAATGCAACTATGATCGTGCCATGCATCCATTATGTATGCAAAAGATTCTTAATGCTACATAATACTTCTATATGCGTGCACAACCATCATCTGAATGCAGCATCCACATGATAATACAACCATCGTTCATCCATTTTACTAAATACATCCATATATATGCAATATGCAATATGTAGTGACTGAGCCGATCTAGTGCCTAAAGTGTGTGTATATATGCATCCACGAGCAACCACTAGCAAACACTTGCATCCATTTTGCATCCATCATACATAACATGTCTCAAACACAAGTTTCAACCATAGGATTATCCTAACTAAAGGTCAAAGATACTAATGAGAGGACATACCTAAGATAAGATAAGATAAGCTAAGCGATAAAGGAGAAATTAAAAGACATACCCTCAAAAAGAAAAGGGTACAACGAACGCATCTTCTCTTCTGTCTCCCAAGTTGCGTTGCTCTCATCATCTCCCCATTGCACTTTAACCAGTCTGACCTCTCGATTCCTCAACTTTTTGATCTCCGACCCAAGAATGCATGTAGGAGCTCGTCTAATTGTCGCATCACGCTCTATTTCCACCTCTTTAAGCAAGCTCGGCTCTACCACCTCCGCGGTCTTGTGCAAACACTTCCTCAAATGTGATACATGGAATACGTCGTGTACTCCACTAAGTTTCTCAGGCAACTCCACCCTATATGCCATCTTCCCAATCCTGTCTTTTACAGGAAACGGCCCTACAAACCTTGGTGCTACTTTCCCCACGGACCCAAAGCGAACAACATTCTGTAACGGAGATACTTTGATAAAAACCATGTCCCCAATGTCAAACTCAAGATCTGTCCTCCTCTTATCAGCATACGATTTTTGCCTATCTTGTGCTGCTTTCATCCTCCTTCGAATCAACTCAATCTTCTCCGAGGTTTCCCTAACCATATCGGGCCCAAGTAGGATTTTATCGGTAGATTCCTACCAACATGTAGGCGAACGACAAGGCCTTCCATAAAGAGCTTCGAAAGGTGCCATGCCAATACTAGACTGAAAGCTATTATTATATGCGAATTCTACTAACGGAAGGTGCTCTTCCCATGTACCCCCAAAGTCTAGGATACAAAGCCTTAAAAGATCCTCTAGAATGCGATTCACCCTCTCGGTCTGGCCGTCTGTCTGAGGATGATATGCGGTGCTCAAACATAGCTGAGTCCCTACCGCCTCTTGTAAACTCTTCCAAAATTCGCTAGTAAAGATGGGGTCACGGTCGCTTACTATACTAGAAGGAATACAGTGCAAACGAACTATCTCCTTAATGTATACAGAAGCCAACCACAGAGCAGTCCTCTTACTTTTCACGGGAATAAAATGGGCGCTTTTAGTAAGTCTATCTACTATAACCCAAATCCCCGTGTTACCCTTCCTTGATCTTGGTAATCCATCCACAAAATCCATTGAGATGCTTTCCCATTTCCATAGTGGAACTTCTAATGGGTGAAGCAACCCACCGGGTTTCTTTTGTTCTGCTTTAACTCGTTGGCACACCAAGCATCTAGCGACGTACTCGGCCACATCCTTTTTCATACCGGCCCAAAAGAAAACCCGCTTCATGTCTTTGTACATCTTATCCCCGCCGGGATGAATGGTCATTTTTGAGCGATGAGCATCATCAAGAATGGCCTTCCTTAAGTCTTCGTCTTGTGGTACACAAAGTCTATTATCCCTTCGTAACCAACCCTTATCGTCTAGGGTATACCTACGAAGATGGCTTGACGACTCCCCCTCTTTGAGCTTTTCTACTATCTCAACCAACTGTGGGTCGTCTCGCTGTGCCTCACCAACCCGTCCTAGAAGTGTAGGTCTAACCTCCAAGGATGCTAACAGACCGGGTACTAAGTCAACGGAGGGTCTAAAGTCAAACATAGAGATGAATTCTAAGCTTTGTCGTTCAACAAACAACGGACTCAAGGACAACCTTTTCCTACTTAAGGCGTCTGCCACCACGTTACCCTTGCCCGGGGTATATGCTATTTCAAAATCGTAGGAGGCTAAGAATTCCATCCACCGTTGCTGCCTTAAATTCAAATCCTTCTGAGAGAATAAGTATTTTAATGATTTGTGGTCAGTGAACAGTTCGAATTTCTCACCAAGAAGATAGTGACGCCAAGACTTAAGCGCGAAGACAATTGCGGCTAGCTCTAAGTCATGCGTGGGGTAATTCTTTTCATGAACCCTCAACTGCCTTCCACCATAGTCTATTACTCTTCCCTCTTGCATGAGGACCGCGCCAAGTCCCGTCCCACAAGCATCAGTATAGATGGTAAACGGTTTATTCCCGTCTGGCAGCACTAAGACTGGGGCTGAAGTTAAGGCTCTCTTTAAACGTTGGAACGCATCATCGCAATCTTTGTCCCACGTAAAAACCAGGTTCTTCTTCGTTAACCGTGTTAATGGAGCTGATATTTTTGCGAAGTCTTTGATAAACTTCCTATAATAGCCAGCCAACCCCAAGAAACTTCTTACTTCGGTTGCATTTTTAGGGACCTTCCAATCTTGGATGGCCACCACCTTTGCGGGATCCACTGCTATCCCTTCTTTGGAAACCACGTGCCCTAAGAACCGTACTTCCATCCTCCAGAAGTGACACTTAGAAAATTTTGCCTTAAGGTTATGCACTCGAAGGGTTTCCAACACTTCCCTAAGATGTAGGGAGTGCTCTTCTTTATTCTTAGAAAAGACTAAGATGTCATCCACAAAGACTACCACGAATTTGTTAAGGTATTCCCTAAACACCCTACTCATCAAATCAACAAAATATGCAGGGGCGTTTGTCAAACCAAAGGGCATCACTAGCCATTCATAGAATCCGTCAGGAGTCCTAAAAGCAGTCTTATCTATACTATCCTCAGCCACTCTCAGTTGATGAAAGCCAGTGGCTAAGTCCAACTGCGAAAACACTGAGGCGCCAACTAACTGATCAAAGAGATCGTCAATCCTCGGCAGTGGGTGTCGGTTCTTTTTAGTAAGCTTGTTTAGTTCTCTATAGTCCATACAAAGTCTAAGAGACCCATCCGCCTTTGTGGCAAAAACTACTGGAGCACCCCACTCCGATATACTACGTCTTATGAACCCCTTCTCAAGCAACTCCTTTACTTGCTTATTGAGTTCCCTCCTTTCACGAGGAGCCATGTGGCGCACTGGCAAAGATACGGGTTTAGCATTATCCACAAGATAAATTCGAAAGTCTATCTCCCGCTTTGGAGGTAAGCCCTTCACCTCCTCAAACACATTCGGATATTCCCGGACCACTTCTACCGATCGCAGGTTCTCTACAGACGCGTCAAGCGATTCAAGATAACTTAGCATAACGGAATTTATGGGATTACAAAAGATGTCGAGAGCATTACCAAGGCGAGTCACAAGCCTAACTACTCTCCTTTCACAATCAAGAATGGCCCTATTTCTAGACAACCAATCCATTCCTAAAATTAGCCCATAGCCCGTGAAGCCCAATACATAAGCATCACATCTAAATTCAACGCTAAGTATAGAGATTTTCAAATCCAAACATATCATGGTCAAATGAGCCGAACCCCCAATTGGATTTGAAACGACCAAGGGATCCTCTACTAAACTGGTGTTCAAGTGCAGTGATTCAACTAATGATGCAGAGATAAACGAATGAGATGCGCCAGAATCGAATAAGGTACGGACAGGATGATCAAACAGAAAAACTAAGCTTTCAACAGAAATTGTTCTACCTCTTTCTTGCAGCGGTGGGGCCGCAATAGCCTGAACTTGCCCCCTTGCCTGCCCTGGTGCCATAAGAGCCTGCACCTGTCCTCCCGAGGTAGACCCTGCCCTCTGCCCCTTCTTTGGACAGTCCTTCACTAAATGTCCCGCATCTCCACAATGAAAACAACCAGTCTTCTTTTTCTTTCTACAATCTTTGCTGAGATGGCCAGGCGTCCCACAATTGAAGCATTTCTTCTTCCCTTTGCCATTATTGTTTTTACCACCCTTCTTATTTTGCTGTTGGGGTTTCTTCTGATCCCCTTTCTTTTCAACTGCCTTATCCTCATGCATAAGTGCCATTTCTACTAGCTTTTCAAAGGTGGCTCCCATAGGGATGTGGGTCATAGCCAACCCTTGCAACGGTTCATTCAAGCCTCTAACGAACCTCAAAGCTTTCTTCTCTGGCGTGTTCACCAACTCCAAGCCAAACCTTGCTAACTGATTAAATTTATTGACATATTCCTTTACTGATGAGCTCCCTTGCTTTAGTGCCAGGAATTTTTCCATATTTAAGTTCTCCTCTGCCCTTGAAAGAAACTTTGCCTCAAACCTTCGTCTGAAATCCGCCCATGAATCAACTGGACGTTCCCCGTTAGTGACCTCCCACCAAAACGAGGCCTCTCCCTTCATTAACCAAGCAGCTAAACAGACTTTCCTCCCATCTTCCACTTCAAAGATATCCAACAATTCTTCAGTCTCCTTAAGCCAATCTCTGGCCTCCACAAACGTCTCAGTCCCTTGAAAAGTTTTTCCTCCCATAGCCTTGAATTCCTTGCACGTCTTTGCAAAAGTGTCAACACGAGGAGGAGGAGGAGGAGGAATGGGTGCAACTAGGGGTGGAGGAGTATCCACTGGACCTGCAGTGGTGGCCCTAGCCTCCAAGTATCTCCTAAACCACCCTGGAATCGTCACACCTTCTGGGAGATTAAGATCTTCAGCCATGCTGAAACGAAAAAGGAAAGATTCAAAATGGAGAATTCGAAAGATAAAGATAAGGATGTGGCTATTTGGGATTATGATTTTCATAAAAACTCTCTTTAAATAACATGTTTTTTTTTGAAAGCACTTCTTCCAAAAATACTTTAGAAAAAAAATATTTTTCTAAATTTTTTTTTTTATCTGTTCTGGTAACCTTATGCTCTGATACCACGTGTAACACCCCACGTCCATTAATGTCACTCACAAAGGGAATGCATTAACTTCCATGGAGGTTTTAAGTGAATATAGAACAGTAAAATTACAACAAGACAGATATAAAATAGTACTTGGAAATTCAAAAACTTTATTTCATTGTAGCAGAAGTCAAAACATGTTTGATTACATCATAACACCATATTCAATGTCAAGTACAATATCTATCTTGATAAAACAAGTACATAATCCCATTACATGAATAGCCATTAAAAAGAAAGATAACAAGCTGGACTTTACTTCAGCAGTCCAAGCTTTCCAGAAGATAAGCGATCCAACTAGACTCCACTAGAACTTGGCCCAACCTGCGGACCTGAAGGGAGAAAAAGGATGGAAAAGAGGGGGTCAGACATAAAGTCTGGTGAATATGATAATTCTACAATACTATTACCAAAATAACTGGACTAAGGCATAAGCTGGAAAACAAGAAAATGTCTATGAAGAGCAGATTAAGGACATAGACAATCGCTAAAGGCAACGTTATAGGCGCTCCTAAATACTAAAGGATAAACACTATACTGCACCACACCAGTCACCCTAAAGATTCATCCCACCTAGCTTCACTTAGAAACTTTCCCAATGGCTTTACGTACCCCTAGCTGACTACATAGGTGCCGCCTGCCCCTATCTCCACTAGGTGTACCCTACTTCCCATTATTCGATCGGCTCCCTAACTCGTAGATACCCGTGCTGGCCCCACAGTGGGGTGTATCACTCCCCTAAAGTGGCAACCTGATACAACGGACATGCACGGCTTATACCTACACGATGCAACAACGTCTTACCTACCAGCCCGGGTCCACACACGCATATGAAACCCGTTGGACTTGCGTTGCCACCGCTCCCTGTTTTGGCCTCTTATAGTCAAACCCAGTATGCGTGTCCCGTCCTCGACTTGGGTCGAGCCCACAAAGATACGTTTTGGGATACTGGTTGAAATGGGCCCCCACTATTTACCACAAGCATTCCACCTAAGCTTGTCCCCATTAGTCCATCCCACTTAACCCACTTAGTCATGTTCATTTACATGTGTGTTTGGTTAAGTCTAATCGTATTTCAAATGCCTCTAAAGGCAACCACCAGATTCCTCATGCCACCCAAGGCACCTACTTAACCCCCATGTCCCACCTTACATGATTATCTGGTTAAGTATTTCTTAGTTCATTAAGGCCATAACCTCATAAAGACCTCTCACATTAGACTGGCATTTATGGCAGCTGGATTTGCCGGGCGGGTCCGGGCAGTCTTACACCATAAAAGAGTCTAACCTCGTGTCTTTACAACTGTTATGCTTTAGTTTGGGCCTAGGACCTCTCACATTGGGCCGACATTTGTGACTACTGGATTTGCCGGGCGGGTCCGGGCAGGTTTACATCACAAACGGGTCCAACCTCGTGTCCTAAGCATTGATTATTAATAATAATCCACTTTCCCCCAATTTTAATAATTCCCTACTTGAATTATTAATTACTTCCAATTTTTAACAATGTCCATAATTGACTCAATTATGGACATCCATTCATGGTATGCAAAATCTTACAAAATTGCACCCAATTTATTAATTCCTAATATTACCCCTACCCCACGTTTGAACGTTTATTCGCAAAATATATGTTAGACTCGAATAGCCTAACTCATAGCATAAAAGAGATTATCATAATAACAACATGTATATGTGACCAAATGAATCATAATAAGGGGTGAAACTTGCATATGTCCAACTTGCATAGATTATACATGTCATGGACCTAAAGGTGTCAACTTGTTCAAAATTCACCTAATATAATCTCAATCAATTTTCATAAACTTACATATGAACATGTGTGAATCAATATCATCTAATTTTTTAACAACATGGTTTTATATGGGTACACATAACTCAATAGGCAAATTCCCATAATCAAGTTTTATTTAATTATAGTTTCAAGTTTATGGGTACACCTAACCTAATAGGCAAATTCCCATAAACAAGATCCATTTAAATTAAGAAAAAAAAACATAACTTTAAGCATGATCCAACAACATCATGATTTTTCAACATAATATAGCATGATTTATAACATGGCATAGTATGATAGTATAACATAGCTTAACATGATTCTCAACATAGCACGACATAGCATAAGAGAATTTACAACATAGCATGACATAACATATATAATTTACATCATACGACAACATAATAACATAATAAGAGATCCACAATATATAGAATTTACAATTACAAATCACATCACTTTCTTGTGATCCATTCATAACTGAGTCAAATTAGTTTGTAATAGTCTTGTGAGAATCATCATACTCACCAACAAAAGAAGAGAATTAGAGAGAGTTCTTTGGTTTGATTTGTTTTGTTGAGAAGAATTTAGTTGTAGTAGATTAAGCTTCCTCTTCTTTGTTTGTGACGGCTATGCTGAACTCCATGGCAGCAGCATGACGGTAGCTCTTCTAATTTTACAAGTGATTTAGGTTTAGGGTCTACCCACTTATTTATAGATTTTAGAATGCGTTTAGGCCATTAGATTTAACCTAGAAATAACCGCAGCCGTCCAGACAAGATGGGGTTTATCTTGTTGACTCAGCAATGAGTCAGAAGTGACTCAGCAAACACTCAGCATATTAATAAACTTCTATTCATGTCATAAATATATATATTTTTTCTACAATGTACATATTAGATATATCCCCCTTTACTTATTATTGTTTTTATATACATATTAGATACATCCCCTCTCTCACACACTTATTAATATTTTTATATTCATATTAGATACATCCCCTCTCTTACACACTTATTAATATTTTTATATTCATATTAGATACATCCCCTCTCTTACACACTTATTAATATTTTTATATTCATATTAGATACATCCCCTCTTCTACACACTTATTATTATTTTAGCAACTTTAGTGTTAATAGAAAATTCGGGGTGTTACATCTTATGTTAATGATTTTTATAAGCAATAAGCAGAAATTAACCAAATGGTTAAGAATTGAATTAATTATTTCAAATAACAATTAATTGCGATTATTTAATTTAATTATATTTTTAATTAAATTAAAGGAAATTATTTAAATGATTAAAAGAAAGGACTAATGGAATTAGTTAACAGATTAACCTCGTTTTGAGTTGACTAAGTCAACTGTTTTAAACCAAGATAGGTTATTAAATAAATTGTTGAATCATTAATTATTTTTAAATCAATTATTATTTTAATTATCTAAAAGGAAGATTAACTATTAATGTTGAAGTAAACAAATTGATTTCTAAAGATGTTGGAATTGATTATTATTATTTTAATAATAATCAAAGTGATAAGTCTTGAAACTAAATTCTTTTAATCGAAGTTTATGAAGTTGAAAAGCCTTATGTGTAGCTAAATGAAATTGTAAGTGGATTTATATTTAATATGAACTCCTATTAAGAATTTTATTAGTTGGATTTCTATAAAATCCAAATTGGGCAATTATAAGGCAAGTTTAAATGGATAAATGTTATGAGAATTAAAACAAGTTCAAAGTGGGATTTTTAATCTAAAGGAAGTTAAAGGGAGTTTAAAAGTCTAAAGAAGGGGAAATATAGATGTTTTAAATTGAGAAAGTGTGATTTTGGAATTAAAGAAGAGTTTTTCAAAAGAGAATATATGGAGTTAAAACCATGTTTAAAATCGTATGGTAAGTATAAGTGTTGGGATATTTATTGAAATGAGATTTTGTTGATAAACTTCTATCTATTCCGAAGATAAGAATGTTGTCGACTCAAGGTCTGAGAGGTAAATAAAATACCCCAACTTTAATGGCTTCATGATTATCCAAGGGTGATATTAGTTTAGAAACGGGGGTAGTTGAGAGAATTAAATAACATTTATGTGAAAGATATTATAAACCATATTCGTAATGATATAAGTTGAATAAACTGATTTGGAAATAATAATTGGGAAGGCGGTATTCCAAATGTTGGAAGATCGAGAAATTTAATTAACAACTGTTTAGAGGCCAAGTGACGTTGTATACTGACCAATGAATCCACTTGATTTTCGGTGGATGATGGTTGTTTATTTTGATAGTTAAATCACCAACTATCAAAATTTGGCCAAATCGATTGTTGGTATGAAAAGACCAGGATCGAATTTATATTCGAAAACCATTTAGACCAGAAAATACGTAAACGTCGAAGATGTTAAGAAGTTGATCAAGATGGAGCAATTGAAGAGCATGGATCTTCATAAGCGGAAGGATTGCTGTCGAATTTCTCTGACTTGCAACCAGAGGTTTTCTGATGTGATTCGGTCGTGGTTGAGATTTTGCGGATTACAATGACTACTCACTACTGATTCTTTGGATGCGGTAGGAGGGTGCCTTTGGTTCATCCTTCTCTTGGATGACTTGTATAGACAAGTGTCTGACAAAGTATTTCCAGATGATCATGTATATTGATTTCTTCAAACGTACTCAGTGTACTTTTGAGGGCGTCAATTAGTGATTGACGAATGTAACGATGTGACATTCAAAGTTTGATATGCTGATCTAAAAGGTAGGAAATCTTAGCCTCAAGCCTCATCAACTGGGAAATGACAAAAATCAGGCAGGCAACATGGCTAAGTGGGTCGCTCCCAATTAGGATGGTATCTAGAGAAAATTTATTTCCTTCTTTAATCTATTTCAATGCTGCCCCTTTTCAAGAAACGATGGGTCGCACCCAACTGTTGGTGATATACATTCGATACACTCAAGCGGAATGAGTGGTCGGGTTATAAGATATTCTTGTTGAACCCAGTGTATTCCTCCTCTATAGATACACTATCGAAAGGTGGTTCCATACCCTGTCATAGTCGGAATCTATTCTCCAATAAGTGCCCATGGTTTTTTTATTGTATATTATATATATAGAGCGTGAGATGCAAACGTTTCGCTATATTGTTATCTATTTGTATTTAGACACTATTGTAATATCAGAATAAGATATGATTTCAAAATATTTTTGGTTGTCGTAAGGTAAAAACCATCCGTGCTTATGTGTAGATCGGTCTATTGATTTTCTTTTTCTTTCAGAAAAGATTTGTTAACTTTAAAATCAAGTTGGGTGAAACATATAAACTTAGTGGGTTTCTCACTCTGGCTCACCAGACTGATCCAGCATTTGTAATTCTCGGGTTAAGCCGGGTTTTACAGGTTCTGGTTATCAAGTGCTGTGAGTCCAGACGGGCTGAAGGTGTTCAGACGTATGAAATCTAGTATTTATTCCACTTTGCGGTGTATATGAGGACAAATTATTGTAACTGTCTAGATGGATTGATGTACTCTGATGATTGTAAGTATTTTTTTTCAAGCTCAATAAAGTTTTATTTCTATATTATATTTTATTCCGCTACGATGTGAGACTCTGTATGGTGTTGGTTCTTCTTCTTGTTATTCTATTCTAATATTCTTTTCTTCCTTATCTCATCCTCTAATTTCTTTCTATTAACTATCTGGTGTTTTCAATACTTAAGTTCTGGAAAGTAATACATGTTATGTATTATTGTTGGAATTTGGGCGTCGAACCCATTGGGTAGTTATAGTTTGTTAATCAATTCACTTTATTTCTTGGCTTAATTAATTTATTCTTGTCCCTTACTATGTGTGAATATATGCGAGCAAGTTTGAAATCAACAGGAATATCCATTTCATGCTTATCCAATTTAATATATTCCCAGTTTGTATACATATTTATTTGAAATTCAATCCTTATACGTTAATTTATATATACAACTTAATTAATAACTTTTGCATATGGACTCTATTTTCAGCAAACAAAATATGAAAATGGATCAGAATCTTGCCACCAATGCAACTACAATACTTTCGTGGCGAAAATCCCAATTTCCCAAAATTCCATTTTCAGTCTTTTAATGTATTGTTAATCATTATTGTTTATTTTAAATTAAATTGACTTATGCCTAAATTACGTATATTTTACGTGATGTTACATTTTCCCCCTCACCCTTATTAGAGATTTCGTCTCGAAATATTTTGAAGGAGCGAAGAACACAACTTGCCTAAAAAAACCATGTAGTACACCCATGTTATTTTAAAAACATCCATAAACATTCATAACTCATAGTGATTATGAACTGCAAACTTGCTAATGGTAAGCTCTGTCCTAGCATGTAAGTGTAATAAGTGATGCAATATGTATGCAATAAATTAAGGAAAAATAATTACCCGAGAAAAGCTATGGACGAGTAAGTCTAATCTTCTTCTCAAGTTCCTATGTGCTCTCCACAGGGTTATCTCCCACCGAGCTAGTACTAGTCAAATAAATTTGTTGCGGAGTCGTTTAATTCCTGTAGGATCTAAATTAACCCTAGAGGGGGATGAATAGGGTTTAATGCAGTTTTGCGGAATACAAAAATTATCACATCATATATTACAGCACAATAAATAAATGCAGAAAATAAACGACACAGAATTTACCCATCTTCGGCAAACCCTGCCTATTGTTGCATTGCCCAAGGTTTCTACTAGATATTAAAAACAATATCTTATATACAGCACCTGTACACTCTCAACCCCTCGCTATTGCTCTAACCCTACGCTCAGAACCTGTAACGATCTCAAACCCCGATATCAGATTTTCCAAACTACCAACCCTGTAGCTAAACTCCTAGTTTAAAGAAAACTAGAAAACTATAGTTTGATTTGCAAAATTAAAAACAAACAACAAACAAAACTCCCTTAAATAGTATATGGACGGTCCCCCTTTTTCTTTGTTACTTGTGAAAATACGTCGGCTTCCCCTTTGCCCTTTTAATGGTGGCCGAATTAGGGATTTGTAGTATTCCCCAAATTGCGACTCCTCACATTGATGTGATTGCTTTACCGATTGCTTCCGATTGCAGTTTTTCTTTGGTTGATGATTTAGCTTTGCAAATGATCGAAAATAAGAATATTGTGAATTTCTATGATTTTATTTTGTTAAATGAATTGCTTGGTTTTCGATACATTACCTATAATGGAATAGGTGTGTTTATAGGGTTTAAAATCCTAAATGTTCTCTAATTTCACTAATGACTTTCCTTGTGTACCAAATTGATTTCTGGAAAGTTTTGAATGATTTTCTTGCCAAAGAATACCCTATGCAATTTCTTGGAAAGTTTAGAAATTGTTGCATTATCCTTGCAAAAAATAACACCTTGATTTACTGATCGAATTGTGTGATGATTGATTGATTTATTTTCCTATGTTTGAATTTGATGATTTCATCTATTTCTAGCAACTATGAATTTATTAGCTTGCCCAAAAATTTAAACTTGCACGATTGAAAACGTTTCCAAATATTTACTTGCCGATTATAACAAATTTCAATACCGGAAATTTGTGATCTTCTTCCAGTTTGCATGAAAAACTTCTTACCAAATATTTACTCTTGCCTAAGATAAACATTTGTAAAATCTACTAAAAACTCATATGATATTTTGCTCATGTATCATCCTCTTTGCTATCACCACTTCTAGTATATTACTGATTAGAACAGATACATATGTTTGATCCCCTATACTCATATGTTGTTTGCATTTTCCTCCTCATTGTGTATTTTTGAGCATGATTCATTTGTGGCTCTTATTTGCATGCTGCATTGTGTTTTCCTTGTGCCTTGTACCTTGGTTGAAGTTGTCCGGTTGCCTTTGAACTTGTTGCCTTGACACTGAAGTGTTTTCCATGACCATGGAGCGTACACCATGTACATTTGCCTCAGCATCCTTGCTTTGTAATTTGAATGTAACCCCTGTTTCCTTGTTCGAAACATATATGGTATTTTCTTTTCTGCTTGGTCCTTGGGTATTGATGATAAGAACAGATGTATATAAACTTGCTACACTTGACCTTAACATCTTGCTTTATGTTGCAGTTTGCTTTGTCCATCCTGAGTGCTCTTGTACACTATAAAACAGATGATACACCTATTTGAGTTTATTTTTCATCACCTTGTTTCTCTTGCACATCTTCATATGTTGAGCTGTATGCTTGCTATATCCATGTATTTGAAACTCCCTTTTGTTGCAAGCTTGTGCATATCCATTTTTACTGCCATGTTTATTGCCTGTTAGACCAGTTTAGCTCCTTCTCTTTGCCATGCTCCATATATTTCCATTTGTACATGTGCACTTGATTTTGTGAATACATTCAAGCTGATTTGTGTTGATGTGAAACTCTGCATTTCTTCTTATTGTCATTTTACTGCCATATGACCTGAAACTGAATTTCTATACATGCATGCCTTGTTCATGTGTTATTCATGAACTTGAATTCTCGGCTATTTGTGTACACGGTCTCTGCTCTTGTCTTGTACACTTGATTTATTATTGCCCTGTGCTTGGCTTGCTTGTACTCTGTCTCTTCCTAACCTCTTCTTGTTGTCATGCGCATTATTGACCACTGTCCTTGTGCATGTTGTATTTGCTGCTTTTCCGGATTTGAAATTTCATGTTTGACTTGTACATTTGTACTTCAATGTTTCTTAACCGCTTTCACTTGATCATTTGGCCACACTGCATATTATTGTTGGTTGCTTCATGTATTTGTGCATGTTGCCTTGTTGAGCAATGTGCATCTCTCTTGAAATATTTCTCCCATATCCCTGTTTGATATATCTTCATGCTTTTGTGAGACTTTGTACATGATGCTTGTTGATTTGTGTGATTAATATGGCTCATGCCGTGGAGGTTGGTTTCCTGAAATGTATGTGTCAGAAAGCTATGGCTGTGAACACGTGTACACGTGCATGTGTGTACGTGCAAGCTTCTGCACTATGTTGTTTCCTTTTTTCTATGACACGTTGGCCATTGTCACCTGGAAAAAAATTATATACAAGTACAAAAATATCTCTACATAAATCAACAGACCACTGTAAGTTGTGTCGTGGATGTCAAGATCAATAGACCACAAATGTGAGTTGAGGCTGGTCTTGATCAACAGACCATTATACTGTGTTGAGGTTGATCTGCAGGCACTAGTTGTTTACTCTACCTTCTGGTATTAATAGTGAATTAGTGTGAATATCACAAGCAGTCTAAACTCAAATAAATGTGTGTGTGTGCGTGTGCGTGTGTGTGTATATATATAAGACCAAGTCTAGAAATATGATGAGAAACACACCAAAATTCCAAGGCAAATAAATATTAAAATAAGTTTATTTTTGTCTATAGTAAATTCTATTTTTTATGTGTGTGTTTCCGTGACAAGTATACAGGTGACTGGATTTGATCTGAAGCAATCTAAAGACAATGTGTGTCAGTGTGTGTATATGAGTCTGTACATGAAATTCTATATATAACTGAATGGAATGAGTGAAATGTAGTGAGGAACCAATATATATGAAATTTAATGTATTATACCACAGTGAGATATACAATAGTGGATTCAGAAGTTTGTACTATTTCAAATGTTGAATATTTTATTTTGAATCAAACACCATTCGAATATTAAATTCTGTGCAATAACATTTTATTCAAAACAAATATTTATTTCTGTATGTGATGCAAGATAGAATAGTACAGGTACAAACGCATCTTTACTATAATAAAGAGAATTCCATGAACTAAATTACTAGGTGCCTTTTTGAAATACCCAAAATGCGCTTCTAAACCTAATTTATTTTTTCTTTGTCTTCCTCATTCTTAGATCCATATTCCTAAAACGTAAATACTCTTCCACGCACTCGATTTCGTTTACCCGGCAATCTTAGAAATCTAAGAATAATTACCCGACATTCTTAGATCCATGTTTACTAGACAATCTTAGATCCATGTTTACCAATGTGCGTTAAAATTCTAATATTTTTTCATTAGATCTTGAAAAATAAAGATTGACGTATGTTTTATATTGTAATTTGTGCTGAATTTTGGATTTTATTGCTTTATTTCAACTCCAACCGCTTCTAAAAAAAGCTGAATCGATCTATCATCAACTTTGACTTCAGATTTGGGGGAGTCAACTACGACTTCGACTTCACAATTGAGGGAATCAGCTCCAATAAAATCTTTAAACTTCGTCATGACATCATGATTGAATTACGACTTCAAGAAATTGCAGTTCTAGGCTATTGGATGTTGGCTTTAAGGAGTCGCAATATTAGGCTATTCCTTGCACCTTGTAACACCCCTAAGTCCCACATTGTGGAAGCCTGTGTGAAGTGGATACTTATATAGTAGAGCCCATCTCTTACTAATGCCGAGGCCTTTTGAGGAACAAAACCCCACACCTATACGGTGGCTAAGTTGGGGACAATATCTTACGTGAATGGAGGTGCGGCTTGTTACGGTGGTATCAGAGCCAATACCCAGTCGGAATTGTGGCTCCTGTGTGGGTCACAACGCCTGGGTAAGGTGTCTGTGAGCCAACGGGGACGTTGGGCTTTGTAGAAGGGGAGAATGTAACACCCCTTAGTCCCACATTGTGGAAGCCTGTGTGAAGTGGATACTTATATAGTAGAGCCTATCTCTTACTAACGTCGAGGCCTTTTGAGGAACAAAACCCCACACCTATACGGTGGCTAAGTTGGGGACAATATCTTGCGTGAACGGAGGTGCGGCTTGTTACACACCTCTTGAAGTAGTCGACTCTATCTTCTTTTCCTCTACGTGATTTTTTCAGAAACTGACAACATTTTTTCCTCTGATCTCATTTAAAAACTCCATCCTTTATTTTTTTTTCTCCTATATCTATCTATCTTTGTTGTGCATATTGTGGGGTTGTCATGCATAGCTAAATATGGAATGCTTTAATTATTTTATATTATAGGCTATGAGAAGGAAAGTGAGGTAAAGGCAAAGCAGGTTGTTACCAAAGATGAGGACCTCGCATTCTTGATAAGTTATTCACCCGTGGATCTTCTGTTTTTATTCTTTTGAAGGTACTTAATACTAAGTGCTTAGTAGAACACTTGAGAAGAAAATATGTACTACAGGGTTCAATTATAATTGATATTTCAAACGTTGACACTGTTTATTTTATGGAAACAATGGTTTACATGATTGTAACAAATCACTTGAAAAAGGGAATAGGTATTGCTGGGATCTTCCTTCACTATGGTTTACACAGTGGATTTATATGAGTTATATTGAAGAGTTACTACTGGGAACTTCTTCACTATGGTTTACACAGTGGATTTATGTGAGTTATATTGAAGAGTCTCCATTTAACCAATGTATAGCAATTTGACTTCAATGAATATGTTAAGTCCAATAATTCAAACTGCCACATTTTTATTTACGATTGTTACTTCCTTCCTGCTATATATTAGAACACCTTAATGAAATTCAATCCTATTGTTTACATTTTGTTTGGAAAAGTTTAAAAATTAAGTCCATAACAATTAAGATAAATTTTATTATCTCATTAAGTTGGTCCATTAACATTATTTATTGCTAAGATCTTTTAGAACATGATGATGAACATCAGTATATTTAAATAAAAAGTCAGAATTTACATGTTATTAACAATAACACTATCAAATTTTGTAATGTATTTTTATATTTATTAGCATACTGATATATGTATGTTACTCTATTTTTTACTAAATTAAGAATGTTTTCTTTGACTGATAGATAGATATATAAAATCATTTGTATTTTTGGGAGAGGTAAATCAATCAAAGATTATTTTTTAGCTTCATACCTATTGTTAGGGATTTTTCATTCGAATTCAAACTAGGAAGAGGTTTTAAGGAATCAGATTGTATGAATACTTTACTTTAATCGTTGTGGTGAATAATAAACATGTGTTATAATTTAGATTGTAGAGGTTTTACAATTGATTTTCAGTGTGAAAACGTTGTGCCTGATAATATTTTAGTTGATGAGAAGTGGACATTTCAAGTGATATTACATATGATAGTAGGTTAATTAAATGGGAGTAATGAATCAGCCAAAGCGTAAAAAATTAGCGGTTTTAATAAGGATATAGATAAGAAGGATCATGGTTGGGTTCCATGGAAAGCAAACTTTCTAAATGGGTATATTTATGTAAAATTTGAGATTTCGACCCAGAGGATGTAGAATATAATCCTTCTGCATTAGTTCGAATTATTAGGCGCCTGAACTTTGAAATTTCGATATGGGACTTAGCTTTTGCATGTGCAAGAGTATTATGCAGATGATTCAAGGAAATATCTTGGATGTACCCAATATGCAAGGTCATCCTGAAACCATAATTCTCTTACTATAACTCCGGACTCAATTACTTGATCCAATACCCGAACCCAATAGTTTTTTCAACCGCCAACAATTTTTTTATTCCATCCTAATATTCAAAAATCTCAAAGTCTTGCTTAAAGACGATTCTACGTAAGAAATTAGGCAGCCATGTCGCCTCTCTCTTCGGGTATGTAGTGCTTAAGCTTCGTTAGCACATTTGGACGTTACAACTCATTGGATTTGCATGTGTATAAAATGCATGTGTTTGAAGTTGCTGGCAAGATCTGCAAAACTATTAGGGGGCTTGGCCTGCTATTATTGCATTGACTGCAAGTGCAGAAGATTGAATTTGGGAGATATGATTGCAACTGGGTATGAGATGGTTGATCCTAAGGTTTGAGATTCCATCTAACACGCCAAAATTTCGGGCTTGCTGTTCCGGTTCCGGCGTGGACCGGGACGAAATCTACCAAATATCATGGTTCTGTATCTACACACAAAAAAGCAAAAGAAAAAAATCAGAAAAAAATTTCAGTTGAGAAACTTTGAATAAGCAAGAATTGTTTAAAGCAAAAAAAATATTTGAGAAAATCAACGTAGAGAAAAACACTGAGATAGATTACTTGAGCAAGGAACCCATTGATTTTCATCATTCATTGGCTTGAGAAAGTAACTTTCTTCTCATTGCTTTCAATTTTATGACCTAGCATATTACTTAGGGTTTTGAAATAGACAAAGGCGGAAGTTGAATTATAAAGGAAGAAGGTTATTGTATTGTTGGATATGTAAACTACTACCAAAATTTGGAAGAAGAGGGCCTAAAAGAAATCGGATATTGGAATTTTGGGATGGAAGTGAAAAATTACTTGGGCCTCGATAATGAACTTACAAATTATGTTTTAAAAAGTAGAAATTAATGTAATTTGAAATAGAACTGGAATATAAACGAAATTTCCAGAATTTCTAAAATGGAACTGGAATTTTAATATTTACATATGACCGTAATAAAATCGGAAATTGGAAATTTAAACCTTAGTTGATCCACAAACCCGTTATGTTGCAGACACTAAGAGATGAGCTTTATAGAATTTTTTTGAATGCATGCCATTGGATAAGGGCGACGTTTTAATTAATTTATTGTTATGTTTACTCATTAGGTTTTTAGTCATTCAATGGTATACATCTCATTGATCGCTCAACTTATATATGCAAGAGAAGTTTAGACATTGAATTATGATTTAGTTTTATGTTCAGAAATTGCGGTTTATTGTACACATGGCTACATCTATAGGTTGTTACCAGTCAAGGATTTAGGTGGTGTAAATAAATACAAAGGATCTTGATATTTACTGTAAAAAAATGGATTTAGTTTGTATGGATGAACAATCTATGACATTTTTGTTTTATGTTTTAAATCAGTTTTATTTAAATGCAACTTCAGTGTATTTTATGCTTAAACCGTGTATATTTTGGTGTTCGCTAAAGTGCATTCTTTTTAAATTCATAATGGTACTGCAAAAGGTTTTTTTATGTACATAGTTGGTGATGATCTTACTGGAAGTAAAATAAATAACTGTATAATCCCGAAGGTATTTCATTTTGGCTTTAAAAAGGCTTAAAGGGGCTTATTTAAGTCGAATAAAATGGACCAGTAAGTGTAATACAAAACGATATTAATGTATGCTAATCATTTGTTTTAATTTCCAGATCAGGTTTTTTCTAAATCGGAAGTAAACAACATACGAACTTTGGATGATCTAAAGTGGAGCACATATAAAAGAAAATTAAAGTGATTAGCTTTCATAATGATTTGCACGAGATGATTCAGGATCAAGGATGGCAAGGATCAATAGTTTTATTTTCAATTTATGTTTTTATTTAAAGATTTTGTGCATGGGCTTGGGCGGCAAAATTCTTTTGGGCTGACTCTATAATAGCATACTACCAAATATTGATTACCTATTAGTTGTTCATTCACATATTGATGTAACTGTTACCTCATTCTGAACATGGTTGTGTTTGAGGATCGATATAATTTTTTTGTTAAATGGCCAATGGGATTTGTTATAGCAGTCTTTACTATTTTCAAACTGTTTGATCACATCCTCTGTTAGAATATCAGGGATGGCACTGCATTCAATTTATTGTATTACTTCAAAATGAGAGGAAGTTATCATAGAATGCATCAAAATAGGAATATGAAATACATCTCAAGGACAACCTAGCTATCACATTTCTATGTTAGCTACTAAGACTTTCATGCAATTAGGATTATGTGATAGACAAGCACAAAGCATTGTAATCTAAAGATTCTAAACCAATATTGCAATCACAAAACATTTGTAGTAGGAGGAAGGTAAGTGATTGAATACAAGTTTTTCGTACGACGGGAGAAACCGTGTGTAAATTCTACCAATCTATCATCCTAAAATTTATTGGGGATGGGTAAGGGTAGAAATGACACTTTGTTGGTATCTTTTCAGTTTTCACTTATAAGCAAATGAAGCATTTTCACATATGGATGAAAGGATTTCTGTACGTTTGGCCAGTGAAAGTAGCTGGCAACTAGGGGTGTCAAATGTGTTGGGTTGGGTCTAAATGGGTAAGGTCGAGTTTTGACCTAACCCATTTATGACCCATTCTCTTTGACCCATTTATTACCCAACCTGTTTATAACCCGACCCTCTAATAAGTGGGTTACCTATTTAAGCCGCTTAAGTATCTAAATTTGATTTAGCTAATAAAAACAAATGCTATAATTTTTTATTTTCTAAATACTCCATAAAATTTTGAATTTTCAAAATTTGAAATTCAAGTGTCGCATTCCATATTCGATTTCAAATTTTAAATTTTAAAACTTTAATTTCTGATTATGAAATTTCAGATTTTAAATTTTGAATTTCTAATTAAAAAAATGTTAGACTTTTAAATTTCAAAATATAAAATTCAAAATTTCAAATGTCAAAATTTTAAAATTTAAGTTTTCAAACCCAAAAATTAAATTTAAATTTTCAGATTCCAAATTTTAAAATTGAAAAATTCAAAATTTCAAAGTTTCGATTTACCAAATTTCTGAATTTTTAATTTATATTTGAAATATAGGGAATATACCATGTAAGGTTCAAATATGACAGGCTATTATTTTCTAAGTATAACTGACAGTCTTCATGGAGAACTGCATTTTTGCATTCGCCAGATGAAGTATTTGAGCATCACATATTGTCCATAATATAGGTGGGAGTTGATCGGCTGAAGCCTCGTCTAATTCTGAGTAAGTATGAAGAAGCTATCACAATCTGAACAAAAAAATACCGGCTTCGCCACTAGAGAGAGTGCAAATATGGGATGTTACAGCCTGTTATTTTCTAAGCACAATTACCAGTCTCCATGTGGGAACTGCATTGTGCGTTCATCAGATGAAGTATCTCAACGTCACATATAGTCCGTAATTTAGGTGGGAGTTGACCAGTCGAAGTCTCATCTGATTCCGAGTAAGTATGAAGAATTTATCGCAGTCTGAACAAAAAAATAGCGGAGAACAAATATGGGATCTTACATCCTGTTATTTTCTAAGTACAATTGTCAGTCTCCATAGAGAAGTGCATTGTCTGTTCCCAATGAATTATCCAACTGTCACATGTTGTCTGTAATTTAGGTTTGAGTTTACCAGTCAAAATCTCATATGATTTTGAGTTAGTATGAAGATATTATCGCTGTAAACAAAAAATTAGCGGTTTCACCACTAGAGAGAGTGCAAATATGAGGATATGACAACCCGTAATTTTCCAAGTACAAATGTTAATCATTATATAAAACTAAAATGTGTGTTTATAATATATAATTTCAAATTTTAAGTTTTTTTATAAATGGGTAATATGACACCCCACGTCCGTTAATGTCACTCACTAAGGGAATGCTTTAAGTTTCGTGAAGCGCTATAGGTAAACAGACACAGAATAATTACAAGAAAGATATAAATAAGGCAACAACGGAAAATTTAAAACTTTATTTCAAACATAAGTTATAATACCGTGGTCCACAATTTCATAAGTCACAAAAACCATTACAATAAAATAACTTCTGTCTTGCACCATCAGAGTACATAAGTAAATAAAAAGCATCATTCCCCCAATTAAAAGAGTTAAGCCATAATAGAGTCAAGAACTTGAGCCATACTTCAGAAGTAGATCCTAGCAAGATGATATCTGATTCCTGATTAAGTCTGAGTGTTTCCTCCCTGAGAAACTGAGGGGGGGGAGGGGAACAGAAGAAAGAAGAAGAAACAACAGGGTCAGACATAAAGTCTGGCGAGTCTAGTTACTTTTAGCCAGTAGATAAATAAAAGCAACATGATAGACATATAAAGTGGATAAGAGAGATCACTACATAAATGACAGGCATGACAAGTTAAGCAAGTTATATGTGCCTCACTAATGATTACTCTGCATTATTACTAGTATAACTGAAACGAGATGATCCCTTCCACTATGAGTTGGTAGGCTTAGGTCATACGTCCAAGTATACCCTAACCACTACCCTAATCGATCGGCTCCCTACCCTGTAGATATCCTGTGTTGGCCCCACAGTAGGAGGTATCACTTCCTAAAGTGGCAACCCATGTGCACAACCATATCTACTGGTGTCACAGTAGTCTTAGCCCCCTCTGCCCGACCCATGCACACACATGTCCCGATCGGTTTGCGTCGCCCACACCATCTGCCTTGTTTGGATATGTTACAATCAATCAGTAAGCGTGCCCCTTCTATGCCTAGTACAGAGTTCTTTACTTGATACCAACTCCGGGTTACTGACTGAAATGGGTCCCACACAACATGATACTAGCTCTTCCCTTGTCTTGTATCCCCAATAGGTTTTCCACTGACTATGTATACCTTTAGGTGTATACCACTAGGTTCCTTTAATTACATAACCTTATTACATTATCTACCGGTTATGTATACCACTCAAGGTTTTAAATCTCGGATATCGGTCGTGTTTTGTCTCGAGGATTTTATAGACTCGGTTTCGTATCGGGGGAGATCTCGGACGAGATGAGTCTAACTCGGGAGTTCGTCTTGGATTTTCATCTCGAATCTGAAAGTTCATATCGGAACAATCTCGGGGTACATGATTTGTTAAAAATGATATTTTAACAAAATGCTTTTTATGAGTGCTATTAAAAACATAGTAACTTAAACTTAAAATGAGAAATAACTTTATTATTCTTTATTTTGCGAAAGATCATTCATACTCTAAATCGTAATATGCTTAAAACAGAAATATTGTTAGATATGAAACATTAAAAGGATCTAAAACATTAAAAAAAATCAGCATAAATAGACCATAAAATACATAATTTCATAAGTAACATGTATGTAAAAAGAGGAATACGAAAATCATAAGCATTGTAAAACATATATAAACATACAATATAGTCACTTAACATGCAAAATGTAAAATAACAAAAGATTGTTATGGCTAGATTTGAGTTTTTTAATTATAGTTCTGGTTCAGGCACAAATTTAAATTTTAACCAAAAAAACTAAGATCTCAAACAATATTTCGGTATTTCGTCTCGGTCGATATTGCAATATCTCGGGTGATATATTCGAAAGGATATTAGAGTGATATTTGTGATTTCGTTTTGGAAGGAGCCTAAAACGAGATCTCGGAGGAGATCTCGGGCGATATTTATGAGATTTGAAACAGTGATACCCCTAGGTGTCTTTAATTACATAACCTTGTTGGGTTAAATTCGTGGGCCTAAATGTAAATACTACCCACTCCCTCTAATTTACTTAACCCACCCACTACCCATCCAACTTTACTTAACCCTAACTTAAGTTCATAGTCATACAATCTTTATGGATTAAATTAGGTTAAGTAGTCCAATTCTTTACCATGTTCATTTATGGTTTTATAATGGGCTAGATCTCCCACATTAGGCCTACAACATGTAGATGCTGGATATGTCAGTCGGGTCTGGGCAGCCTTATTCCACAATTGGGCCTAACCTCGTGTCTTAGCCCGATTCGTATTTGCGTACTTAGACCTCCCACATTAGGTTCAACATTAGTGGCTGCTGGATATGTCAGTCGGGTCCGGGCAGACTTCCACCACTAACGTAACCTAACCTCATGTCATAAGTACAATTGTAAATTACTAAACATTCCAAATTAATCCAAATCTACTTATGTCATTATAGGTAACTATTTCTATGTTCTCCCCATTTGAAATACATGTCCAATTCATATAAATATTACATAAATAATGCCAATTATAATCCCTTTTTCCCCATTTCCTTTCTAACATATTCGTACATATTTTAGCGGCATCTGGGCTATAAAGTAGCCTAGCAAGAACAATGAAAAGGGAATATGACTAAGGTGATAGTTTCAACATATCTTGGCATAAACATAAACTGGTATGATAACAAGGTGAATGGTCATGTAATCATCATGGCAAGGTAGGCATAAAAGTGATGAACTTGTAACAACTACGATGTCAAAGCAACATAATGAGATCTAAACTAACCACAAGGTGTCCAATTATTTATATCAAGCATAGTTAGGGTGACATAGTAGCACGTTTAGATCTAAAGGTGGATTCACATGTCAAGTTTACAACATATCTCAATGGATCACAATATGGCAGGTGAAAGGTGATTAACATAATGATCTAGATCTAAGTAATGTTACAACTATCCAAGTTAATAGATGTATGTAACAACCCGTATTTTTGAATAACATGTTATAACATAAATGGAGGCAGAATTAAACTGTAAAATCTGAATCAAGGGAAACGGGATGTTCCATTGCGTTCGTCTCGGAAAAATACGCGAAAAAGAGTCCGAGTTTTCGAAAATCGGAGTCCGTATGACCAAGATATGGCCTCGCGAAGTTTCACGAAAAATTCACAAATTAAAGTATATTTAATTAAGTGAAATGAGTTGCGCAGAGAAATATATATATATATTGATATATATATATATATAATTGAAAATTAAATAAATAAATATGCAAAAATGTTCAAAACAGCGAATTGGGAGAGGGGAATAACCGAACCGGCCGATTTTTGAGGTCGGCCCGAGCCCGCTGGGTCGACTAGGGGTTAATCCAGGGTGTTTGGCTGTCAACCCGTGGGCCGATTCGCTCAAATGCAGATTTTGCATTTGAATGGTTCTCATGGTTCAGCTTTAATCTAAAGGCCCTAGACGGTTCCTACACTTGACTTCTTCCCCAAGACATGCTTTGATGGCTTGGATTGAATCTAGGGTTAATCCTATGGCTAATACTATCCTAAAACTCTATAAAAAACCCCTAAACCTAGCCTAAATCACCATTATTCAATCCTACAACTAAACTATGCCAAATTTGTTCCTCTTATGGCCACCACTCACATGCTAAAATTTCTATGTTAATTTCTATAAGAGATTTTGAGTTCATACAAGTGTTTTCAAACTTGTATGAGTGTTCTTAGCTTGCATTCAAGTCAAGTTGCAACATTTCTATTTCAAAGCAAGGGTTTTTATTGAATTGGCTCAAGGGTTTTCATGAGCTTGCATATTTGGGTTTTTGGTGCTGGCATAAGGGCTTCGTCTCAATCTTTATAATAAATATTTATTTGTGTCTTCATAGCATTGTAAGCCCTTTTCTACTTTCTTTCTTTGAACTCTAAAGTTAAATGAATGATACAAGTTTGGGGTTGATCATTATATGCAAGTTTGGTTGATCATTATATGCAAGTTTGGTTGATCATTATATGCAAGTTTGGATGATCATTATGCAAGTTGGTTTAATCATTATGTATGACACATGTTGCTATGTTATGCAAGTTTGGGTTGATCATGTTATCATGTTATGCAAGTTAAACTTGAGGTTTTGAGCATAAAGCTCCAAGCTTTATATTAAAGGTTGCATTTTGGCAACATGAAAGTTATCATACCCCTTATGATAACTTGCATGTGAGGCAAAATGCGAACTTCTAGCAACTTCTACATGTCATTTATCACCATGTATCACTCATATGCTAAGTTTGGTTTTATGCATGCTTTTGAAGCCTAATAATGCAATATGCAAGTATATGAACATATGTACATTTCATATGCCACCATGTTAAACTTGTGACTTCAACACCTTTTTGTCATGATTATGCCAAGTTCCCTATTTTATCCTTTATGCATTGTTGCGATTATGTAAACGATGGGATTACGTTGGGGTTGGGTAACATGATGACATAAACATGGTTTTTATAACATAACGTGATATGTTAACTTGTAATTATGTTTTGTAAACATAATGGACATGACACTTAGAAAATATGAGTGTGGCCAACTCGAGGTTGGGTTGAGTTTGTAGCATAAATCTACCCGGACCCGCCCGGCTTAACTAGTGGCTACAAACAATAGGACCCAATGTGAGAAGTTGGTCATGTTGTGCTCGAACCCGAGGTTAGACCTAGTTGTGGTGTAAAGCTACCCGGACCCGCCTGGCTTAACTAGTAACCACAACAAAGTCTAATGTGAGAGGTTAAAGCGCATTAAGTTAATTAATGCCTCCTGATTAGGGTTAAGTCATGGTCCACTTAATACTTAACCAATTTGGGTTTGATGGATTAATCGAGGTTAAGTCGGGAGCCTTGGGTACCCTTAACCGATTTAATCCACGTGTGGATCGGGTTAACCACATTTAACCCGTTAAGAAACCCTAGTTGCGTGGTCCTTTTCAGCAGTAACCTTCTAGATGTATCATAAGACCCTAGGACTAGGCTAGGGTGGGGCACGATTACTGGGCTGATTGTAAGAGACCAAAAGAGACGGCTGAATGATGCGTCGGTTGTTCAGGAGGACCATGGCCGTGCACATCAAGTCCGGAGTTGAACACGAGCTACGGTAGGTTTGGACTGTGCATCATGGAATGGTGTCAGAGGGTTACACCATAGGGCCTGATACACCCTAGGGTGGACCCTGCACAGTCAACTACATTACATGATTAAGCCGCATGACACCGACACTTGACGAGTTAGGCTTATAGGGAGCCGATCGACTAGACCGAGTAGTTGGACCTTGATTTAGGTCATCTCATGATGTTGGGCCAAGCTTGGGCCAAGGGATCAATTCTTGTTTTTACTTGACATGTTAGAATGCTAGTACACCCGTGGTGCAAAACTTAACCTTAATTATGCGATGACACCTTTATCTATCTTGTTAGTTAATCATCATGCCAGTATGTTGTTATCCTTATGTTCATCTCAGCTTCTCATGCCAGTTAACTTTACTAGTTCATAGACAGATAGTAGTAGGGCTTACCAGTCTTTTTGACTGACCTGTTTTCTTTCGCCTCTTTTCTTCCGTTTCCCCCCCACCCTTAGGTTCTCAGGGTGGGAACATTGGAGCTTAGCTTGGATCTTTCTAGCTTGCTTACTGGATTTGCTCATGTACGGGTTTGGACATTGAGCTAGCTATGGTTTATCACTTCACTTTGGGGATAGTACTTTATGTATTTCAGTTTTTCAGTTTATGATTTTATCTAGACTTTGTTTGTTGGAAAATAATGACTAAGTACTTTATTGTAACTTAACTGTGGTTTTGGAAATGAAAGTTTTATCCGCTGCTTTACTACTCTGTTTTACTTATATGTTCTGTCTTGTGATATCTGCATGCATGTTTACCTTGTTTAAACGCCCCTCCAAAGCTAGTGTCCTTGCAAGAGTGGCACTGGCGGAGGTGGGGTGTTACATTTGGTATCAGAGCCAGGTTTACAAGATTTGAGCAAAAGTGTTTTTAAAACTTACCTTTTGAAGAACTATTTTCAAAACCAATTAAGTATTTTCCAAGAAAAGTCTAGTTTATTTTAAAAGGCTATTCCCCGAAAGCCATAGCACTATCCTTCGTTTCTTCGTTCTGAATCTATCTTTTTCTTCGTTTTAGTATGGCCGATCGCTTTAACATCCCGGAAGGCATACAAGTACCCGTCTGGTTCCGGAGATTTATGGAGGCAAGGGCGAATGAAGCCGGCCCCGCAACCATTCCTCCTCCTTCCCCCGTCGCTAACATCTCTCCTCCTCCCGTAGCTGAGGTTCCTCCTCCCCCTCATCATACACGAGTGAATTTCACGGAGCTTTGCAAAGACTTTAAGGCGACGGGTTGCAAGAATTTTGTCGGAACGGAGACTTCTGTGGAGGCAAGAAACTGGTTAAAGGAAACTGAAGACCTCTTTGCTATCTTTGAGGTGGAAGATCGTAGGAAAGTTCTGTTGGTGGTATGGCTATTAAAAGGGGAAGCTGCTTATTGGTGGGTAGTCACCACCACTACTAGACCAATTGAGACTTTGGATGACTTTAGGAGAAGGTTTGGACTAAGGTTTTTATCATCAGCAGAAGAGAACCTTCAGCTAGAGAGGTTCCTATCACTAAAGCAAGGGGACATGACCGTTAGAGAATACGTGGATAAGTTTAATCAATTTGCTCAGTTCGGTCTAGAATGGGTTAACACCGCTCAGAAGAAGGCCCTACGCTTTGCTCTAGGATTGAATGAGCCATTGCGCGGTTTGGCCATATCTCATATACCCCTGGGGGCGGCTTTCGAGAGTTTGGAGAATATGGCCCTACTTCAAGAGGGAGATAAGAGTGGCAAGAAGGAGGTCAACGCAAATGAGTCTCAAGGCGAGAAGGTAGATTCCGAGAAAAGAGATAAGAACAACAACAATAGCAAGGACAACAAGACAAGAGAAAGGAGGAAGTGCAACTTCTGTAGGATCACTGGGCACATAGCCAAGGATTGCAGGAAGAAGAAGAGGAAGTTAGACAAGTGTTTTCATTGCGGAGAATCTGGACATCTTAGCAAGGATTGCCCCAAGAAGCAAGGACAAGGGCAAGGGCAGAATCAGCGTGCAGGACCTTCTGGAGGGCAAGTGCATGCTCTCAACGCCGCTCCAGTTCAGGACCGAGGTAGTATTTCTGTAGAAAGTCTTGTTTATATTTCTGATTATCCCGTTCGCACCTTATTTGATTCTGGCGCATCGCATAGTTTTATTTCTTCTGACATTGTTGAAAGTTTGCACCTAAGTACTAGCTTAGTTGAGGATCCCGTTTGTGTTTCAAATCCAATTGGGGGTTCCGCCCATCTATCTATGATTTGTGTGGATTTGAAGATTTCTATCTTGACCGTAGAATTCACGTGTAATGCTTATGTTCTCGGGTTCACGGGATATGGGTTGATCTTGGGCATGGATTGGTTGTCCAGTTATGGAGCCATCCTCGATTGTGAGCATAGGGTGGAGAGGCTCATGACTCGCCTCGGTAACACCCTAGAAATTTCTTATAACCCTAGAGGTCCCGTCATGTTATGTTATCTTGAATCTCTCGACTCGTCCATCGATGATCTGCAATCTGTAAGGGTGGTCCGAGACTATCCCGATGTCTTTGAAGAAGTTAATGGGTTACCCCCTAAACGAGAGATAGATTTCCGCATTTATCTAGTTGATAATGCCAAGCCCGTATCATTGCCCGTTAGGCACATGGCCCCTCGTGAAAGAAGGGAGCTCAGTAAGCAAATCAAGGAGTTGCTTGAGAAGAATTTTATTAGGCGAAGCATTTCTGAATGGGGTGCTCCGGTGGTATTCGCTACTAAGGCGGATGGTTCGCTTCGTCTATGTGTTGATTATCGAGAGTTGAACAAGCTGATAAAGAAGAATAGGCACCCGTTACCGAGAATTGATGATCTCTTTGACCAGCTTGTAGGTGCTTCTGTTTTCTCTCGGCTCGATCTAGCCACCGGATTCCATCAGCTTAGAGTGGCTGAGGATAGCATTGATAAAACTGCGTTTAGGACTCCAGATGGATTCTTTGAATGGCTTGTCATGCCATTCGGTTTGACTAATGCACCCGCCTACTTCGTAGATTTGATGAGTAGGGTGTTCAGGGAGTTCCTTAACAAGTTTGTTGTTGTCTTCATGGATGATATTCTGATCTTCTCAAAGGATGAGGAAGAGCATGCTAGGCATCTCAAGGAAGTGATGAATACACTTAGAGCGCATCAGTTGAAAGCCAAGTTCTCCAAATGTCATTTCTGGAGAAGGGAAGTTCGGTTTCTTGGACATATAGTTTCTAAGCAAGGCATAGCGGTGGATCCCGCGAAAGTGGTTGTGGAAGACTCCTAGGAGTGCAACCGAAGTAAGAAGCTTTCTCGGTTTGGCGGGCTACTATAGGAAGTTCATCAGGTACTTCGCTAAGATTTCAGCCCCTCTTACTAAGTTGACGAAGAAGAACTTAGTCTGTGCATGGGACTTGGAGTGTGAGCTTGCTTTTCAAAGGCTCAAGAGAGCCCTTACCTCAGCTCCAGTTTGGCAACGTGGATTGGCACTGTTTTCAAGAGATAGTTTTCTGCGTGGGATACCGTATAGTATGTAAATGAGATCCAAGATTCACTAGCGAATCTTGGAAAGCTTGCATGAACCATGAGCACGCAGTTATGTTTAAGCCAAGTATTTTAGGCAAAGAATAAGTGGAAGTGGAACGAGATGCAACGGTGAAATGAGTTCTAACTCATATTTTGGGAACAAGAATTAAGAACTACGGAATTGCGAAGATAAAAGACGGTCAGGGCATGAGAAAATGCGGCTTAGAAGATTGAAGTCTAGATACGCGCATTTAATCTCTTTCTAAGAGTATATCCTTGATCCCTATTGTTCCGTAGAGCTTACTCGCATGCTACCTTTTAAGTATATCCTCTCAGTCCTATCCTCAATCTTAGTTCTGTTACAAACCCCCTAAGGAGTATGGCTAGCCTATTTGTGATATATGGTTGGGGTGAAGAAGTTCGCCACCAAACTATTTGGGCTTTATGGGATATGGGTAATAATTGATAGATTTACAAAGAGAGCCCATTTTATTCCGGTGAAAAGCAAGAGGATCGTATCACAGCTAGCATCTGTTTATCTTCAAAAGATAGTGCGGCTGCATGGAGTTCCTTCTAGCATAGTTAGCGATCGTGACCCAATTTTCACTAGCCAGTTCTGGAACAGTTTGCAAGAAGCAATGGGTACGCGATTGAATCTGAGTACAGCCTATTACCCCCGGACGGATGGCCAAACCGAAAGGGTGAATAGAGTGCTAGAAGATCTTTTGAGGTTTTGTGTTCTCGACTTCGGTGGTACTTGGGAAGACCACCTTCCTCTTGTAGAGTTTGCTTATAATAATAACTATCAAGCCAGCATAGGGATGGCACCATTTGAAGCTTCGTATGGGAGGCCGTGCAAGCCACCAACATGTTGATGGGAAGACGACAGATAAGCTTATAATTGAGCCCGACATGATAAGGGACACATCCGCGAGGGTTGAATTGATTTGAAGACGGATAAGAATGGCCCAAGACAGACAGAAATCCTATGCAGACAAGCGAAGGACAGACTTGGAATTTAAAATTGGAGATATGGTCTTTGTGAAGATTTCTCCTTTGCGAAATATGGTTCGCTGACACCAAGGATCATAGGACCCTTCCCTACTATAGAAAGAGTCGGGAAGATGACTTATAAGGTGGAATTGCCGAGAAGCTGGCCGGAGTGCATAATGTCTTTCATGTCTCGCATCTCCGGAAGTGTTTGCACAGACCCGCCAAAGTGGTTGAACCAAGTATTCGTGAAGACATGGAGGTAGAGGATGAAGCAACCCTGAGACGAGCTCCGATTCGTATCATGGAAATGAAGACAAAGAAGCTAAGAAGCAAAGAAGTTAAGCTTGTTAAGGCGCAATGGAGTGAAACAGAGGGAGACGCAACTTGGGAAACCAAGGAGAAGAGGCGCGTGCTTTATCCATTTCTCTTGGAGGATACATTTTCATTCTCTTTTCCTAGATTGGTATATCTTCCCTTTGCTATCCATGCTTATCTAGTTTATCTTGTTTCGTAAATCTTGTCATGAGAACCTTAGGTAGAAACCCTTGGTTGAAACATGTATTTGAAACATGTTATGTTTGATGTTTGCAAGTGGTTGCAAGTGTTTGCAAGTGGATACTCGTGGATGCATAATACACGTTAGGCACTAAGATCGGCTCACACACTTTCATACCGCATATGCATGAGTGTTTATGCTTATTCATGGATGAAAACTTGTTATGCTATCACGTGGATGTTGCATATGGATGAATGTTATGTGCACTCATGTAGAGATTATAAATTATGTTAGGAATTTGCATACATATGGACTCATTTCACTAACATATTTTGCATTAAGGGGGTTTACTGAATCAGTAACCTCCTGATTTTCGCATTAGATAAGTACATATACACACACCTTTGCATATGATCATACAACATTTAGAACCTTTTAAGGACAATGATTGCTCGTGGATGATGTTTTGAGTAGATGGATGATGGATGGTAGGATACGTTCTTCCTAACTTGGAGATTTCGGGGACGAAATCCTTTAAGGAGGGGAGAATGTAACAACTCGTATTTTTGAATAACATGTTATAACATAAATGGAGGCAGAATTAAACTTTAAAATTTGAATCAAGGGAAACGGGCTGTGCCATTGCGTTCGTCTCGGAAAAATACGCGAAATAGAGTCCGAGTTTTCGAAAATCGGAGTCCGTATGACCAAGATATGGCCTCGCGAAGTTTCACGAAAAATTCACAAATTAAAGTATACTTAATTAAGTGAAATGGGTTGCGCAGAGAAATATATATATATATTGATATATATATATATATATAATTGAAAATTGAATAAATAAATATGCAAAAATGTTCAAAACAGCGAATTGGGAGAGGGGAATAACCGAACCGGCCGATTTTTGAGGTCGACCCGAGCCCGCTGGGTCGACTAGGGGTTAATCCAGGGTGTTTGGCTGTCAACCCGTGGGCCGATTCGCTCAAATGCAGATTTTGCATTTGAATGGTTCTCATGGTTCAGCTTTAATCTAAAGGCCCTAGATGGTTCCTACACTTGACTTCTTCCCCAAGACATGCTTTGATGGCTTGGATTGAATCTAGGGTTAATCCTATGGCTAATACTATCCTAAAACTCTATAAAAAGACCCCTAAACCTAGCCTAAATCACCATTATTCAATCCTACAACTAAACTATGCCAAATTTGTTCCTCTCATGGCCTCCATTCACATTCTAAAATTTCTAAGTTAATTTCTATGAGAGATTTTGAGTTCATACAAGTGTTTTCAAACTTGTATGAGTGTTCTTAGCTTGCATTCAAGTCAAGTTGCAACATTTCTATTTCAAAGCAAGGATTTTTATTGAATTGGCTCAAGGGTTTTCATTTGGAGCTTGCATATTTGGGTTTTTGGTGCTTGCATTAGGGCTTCGTCTCAATCTTTATAATAAATATTTATTTGTGTCTTCATAGCATTGTAAGCCTTTTCTACTTTCTTTCTTTGAACTCTAAAGTTAAATGAATAATACAAGTTTGGGGTTGATCATTATATGCAAGTTTGGTTGATCATTATATGCAAGTTTGGTTGATCATTATATGCAAGTTTGATTGATCATTATATGCAAGTTTGGATGATCATTATGCAAGTTGGTTTAATCATTATGTATGACACATGTTGCTATTTTATGCAAGTTTGGGTTGATCATGTTATCATGTTATGCAAGTTAAACTTGAGGTTTTGAGCATAAAGCTCCAAGCTTTATATTAAAGGTTGCATTTTAGCAACATGAAAGTTATCATACCCCTTATGATAACTTGCATGTGAGGCAAAATGCGAACTTCTAGCAACTTCTACATGTCATTTATCACCATGTATCACTCATATGCTAAGTTTGGTTTTATGCATACTTTTGAAGCCTAGTAATGCAATATGCAAGTATATGAACATATGTACATTTCATATGCCACCATGTTAAACTTGTGACTTCAACACCTTTTTGTCATGATTATGCCAAGTTCCCTATTTTATCCTTTATGCGTTGTTGCGATTATGTAAACGATGGGATTACGTTGGGGTTGGGTAACATGATGACATAAACATGGTTTTTATAACATAACGTGATATGTTAACTTGTAATTATGTTTTGTAAACATAATGGACATGACACTTAGAAAATATGAGTGTGGCCAACTCGAGGTTGGGTTGAGTTTATAGCATAAATCTACCCGGACCCGCCCGGCTTAACTAGTGGCTACAAACAATAGGACCCAATGTGAGAAGTTGGTCATGTTGTGCTCGAACCCGAGTTTAGACCTAGTTGTGGTGTAAAGCTACCCGGACCCGCCTGGCTTAACTAGTAACCACAACAAAGTCTAATGTGAGAGGTTAAAGCGCATTAAGTTAATTAATGCCTCCTGATTAGGGTTAAGTCATGGTCCACTTAATACTTAACCAATTTGGGTTTGATGGATTAATCGAGGTTAAGTCGGGAGCCTTGGGTACCCTTAACCGATTTAATCCACGTGTGGATCGGGTTAACCACATTTAACCCGTTAAGAAACCCTAGTTGCGTGGTCCTTTTCAGCAGTAACCTTCTAGATGTATCATAAGACCCTAGGACTAGGCTAGGGTGGGGCACGATTACTGGGCTGATTGTAAGAGACCAAAAGAGACGGCTGAATGATGCCCCGGTTGTTCAGGCAGACCATGGTCGTGCACATCAAGTCCGGAGTTGAACACGGGCTACGGTAGGTTTGGACTGTGCATCATGGAATGGTGTCAGAGGGTTACACCATAGGGCCTGATACACCCTAGGGTGGACCCTGCACAGTCAACTATATTACATGATTAAGCCGCATGACACCGACACTTGACGAGTTAGGCTTATAGGGAGCCGATCGACTAGACCGAGTAGTTGGACCTTGATTTAGGTCATCTCATGATGTTGGGCCAAGCTTGGGCCAAGGGATCAATTCTTGTTTTTACTTGACATGTTAGAATGCTAGTACACCCGTGGTGCAAAACTTAACCTTAATTATGCGATGACACCTTTATCTATCTTGTTAGTTAATCATCATGCCAGTATGTTGTTATCCTTATGTTCATCTCAGCTTCTCATGCCAGTTAACTTTACTAGTTCATAGACAGATAGTAGTAGGGCTTACCAGTCTTTTTGACTGACCTGTTTTCTTTCGCCTCTTTTCTTCCGTTTCCCCCCCACCCTTAGGTTCTCAGGGTGGGAACATTGGAGCTTAGCTTGGATCTTTCTAGCTTGCTTACTGGATTTGCTCATGTACGGGTTTGGACATTGAGCTAGCTATGGTTTATCACTTCACTTTGGGGATAGTACTTTATGTATTTCAGTTTTTCAGTTTATGCTTTTATCTAGACTTTGTTTGTTGGAAAATAATGACTAAGTACTTTATTGTAACTTAACTGTGGTTTTGGAAATGCAAGTTTTATCCGCTGCTTTACCACTCTATTTTACTTATATGTTCTGTCTTGTGATATCTGCATGCATGTTTACCTTGTTTAAACGCCCCTCCAAAGCTAGTGTCCTTGCAAGAGTGGCACTGGCGGAGGTGGGGTGTTACAATGTACATCCACCATAACATGGTTACAAGTCAAGATCCACATAAGCAACATAATCGAATAACGCATAATTTTATTAGATCTAGGAAAATAGATATGTCATGACATAGTATAGGATTTCACATTAACACAGAATCATACTTTACGACATATCCAATTACTAGTCTTTCAAAATATACTTTTATTTATCTTTACCTAAAACAACTAGAACTCACAGCGTTAGGTTTAGAGAATTGAGGAAGAACGGATCTAGAATTTATGAATTGGATTTGTAGAATATGTTGTTGTAGAAAATGGTTCAGTTCGCAGTCCAGCAGCATATGGCCTCCATGACTCACAATGAAGAAAATATGAGAAATAGGACATGTATATATAGCTTCCAGACCCCCTGAAACCAAGTGCCACGTCATCCCTAGGGGTGTCGACACCCCTGTGGGTGGGTCGACCCCAATATCGACACCCCTTCGGGGGGGTCGACCCCCTAGAGTGGGAATTTTGCCGCTCAGAGGAATTTTTTTAATTTGAATCCTCTGGATAGAATTCTGACTCATCTCTGACTCACCTCTGACTCATGCGTATATATAAAATATTTATGTGCGTATACAAACTTAAATCCCTCATAACTTCTTCATACGGTGTCTGTTTTACGCAAACCAAATGTCTATCTTGACCAAAATTTCGAGACGGACGCAATGGTGCAGTCCATTTCCTCTAATTCGAATATTAAATAATATATTTTTTAAATTTATTCTCTTTAATGTTGTTAAAAATTCGGGGTGTTACATTCTCCCCTACTCAAAGGATTTCGTCCCCAAAATCTCTAAGTTGAGAAGAATGCATATCCTACCATCCATCATCCATCAACAACTGGCATCCATTGTCCTTAAAGAATGCTAATGCTTATATGAATATATGCAAAGGTGTGTGTATATGTCCCAACACTAATGCGAAGATCAGGCGGCCTACTGATTCAGTTGACCTCCTTAATGCAATGCATGTTAGTGCCATGAATCCAATATGTATGCAAATAAACCTATTGTATCATATAATTTCTATATGTGTGCACACCCATTCGTCTAAATGCAATATCCATATGGCAGTTCATCCATTTCCATCCATAAAAGAAAAGAAAATGCACACACATCCATATGCAATATGAAAGTGATTGAGCTGATCTTAGTGCCTAATGTGTGTGTATATGCATCCACAGGCAACCACTAGAAAACACTTGCATCCATCAATTATAACATGTTCCAAACACATGTTTACACCCATAGGATTCCAATCCAAAGGTCACAAATACTATGGATAAGATGTACTCTATTGACAGAAACAAGTACTGATAAAACTTAGGAAAAAGGAGTTAAGAACATACCCTAAAAGAGAAAAGGGTACGAAGCACGAATTTTGTCTTCGGTCTCCTAAGTTACATCTTCTGGGTTATCTCCCCATTGAACCTTTAGCAACTTGATTTCCTTATTGCGCAGCTTCTTAACTTCAGACCCAATAATACGGGTAGCGACTCGTCTGACTGTCGCCTCCCATTCCACTTCGACTTCTTCCAACATGCTCGGCTCAACAACTTCTGCGGTGTCATGCAGGCACTTCCGCAGATGAGAGACATGGAAAACGTCATGAACACCGGATAGATTTTCTGGGAGTTTTACTCTGTAGGCCATTTGGCCAATCCCCTTGGTTATGGGAAATGGTCCTACAAACCTAGGTGTCGACTTCCCTACTGATCCGAAGCAAACCACATTTCTCAGAGGTGATACTTTGATAAAAATAAGTCTCTCACTTTGAATTGATGTCAGTCCTTCTCTTGTCTGCATAGGACTTCTGCCTATCTTGAGCTGTCTTCATCCGCCGTCGAATAAGGTCAATCTTTTCGGATGTTTCCCTAACCATACCTGGTCCAAGAAATAATCTTTCTGTAGAATCCCACCAACAAGTTGGCGATTACAGGGTCGTCTGTACAATGCTTCGAAGGGTGCCATGCCGATGTTAGCCTGATAGCTGTTTTTATAGGCAAACTCTACTAATGGAAGATGCTCTTCCCAAGTCCCTCCGAAGTCTAGGATACACAGCCTTAAATGATCTTCTAGAATCCTATTCACCCTCTCCGTCTGCCCATCGGTCTGAGGATGACAAGCGGTGCTTAAACACAACTGCGTACCTAATGCTTCTTGCAAGCTCCACCAAAACTGCTTTTCCATTTATGACTTGCTGCATTGAACCAAGTTGCTTTGTGCTCATGTAACAAATCATTTTTGTTAGTCAACTTACGTGCAAAAATAGAAGCTGACTATTAATATAACATGTGTGTGCTGCATGCAGCCTCCGTCATTTGGATAAAGCTAATAAGCATGGATGTGAGTTTGTTGATCTAAACTTAAGGTAATATCTCGCTTTTTCTATGAAAATTTATGTGTTATGGTATAGGTACATGAAAATTATGTGCAAAAATACTTCGTTTGATATCTATAACCTTTGCGGCGAGATCAATTCGGCCACAAGATTTTGCAAGTGCACGTTTTGTTGCTGCAAACATGGCCTGAGTCCATTTTTGAGTGTCCATAACTCTTTCATATCAAGTCGGAATTCATTAATTTTTTTAGCCTCAAAGTCGTAACTAGAAGCAATTTTAGATCAGGTCAAAACTATAGTACGAGTCCATGTTTGAAGCTCTGAATAGGGCTGGTTAAGGGCGAATAGGGCTGGTTAAGGGCGACTACTCGTAGAACTTGCTAATGCAATGTTATATCTATATTGCATCCAAGTGACAATAATGAGAATTATAATAATGTGGACATATCCTCTATATTGCTCTTTAATTAGGCTATAACAACTGTCTTTAATCTAGACTCAGTCTCGACTGAACAAGTAAAAATGTTGTAGACTTGCAATATTCAGCTACTAATGAAATAATAATGTGGACATATATCCTATCCTAAACTATGCGGTTTGCACTTTTTTACAGGTCTTTGTAGTGTACATGCTATATGCTATCCAAGCTAACTTATTACCAGGCCTTGGATAGAATTGTGTGTTGATCTTCCTGAAGGGTTCCTTCATGTCTTGGATAGAATGCAATGTTTTGGTGGATGTTCATCTTGAAGGAAGCATTGATTCAACAAGCACATGACGCCGGTTCGAGTGTTTATCACAGCTTATTGTAATGTAACATTATGTATCTTCTTTAGTGTAATGAAACAGCATGTACTTATTTATAGTAATGTAATCAAGTAGCATGTATCATTATATATTGTAATTTAATGATATATTTCATACAAATGTTTCGTTTACTGTTACAATTGTGAACTAGTGTATCTTGTGTTATATATGCTTTGTGTTACAAATATATGTGCTGCAAATTCTGCTTATATATATATATATATATGTATGTATGTATGTCTGTATGTATGTGTGTGTGTGTGTATATATATATAAGATACGATTTTTAGCCGTTTCTTTTAGCCGTATCTACATACACTTTAGAAACGACTAATAGCCGTATGTTAATCCATTGAGATACGGGTTAAAGCCGTATCTAATAATTTAACACGCCACTTTTTGATATGGCTATTTACCGTGCCCAATAGCTTTAGATATGGCTAAAAACACAGCCTAATCAGCATATATGGTGTAGTGTACCCCGTCATACGTTTGCAAAATTCACATAGAATGTTAGGCTCGTAACTTAGCCTAACTTATATACAAAAGGGGAAAGAAGGGAGCATGTACCATTCACACAACATAAAATAATAAAGATCTAACTAAACATGTGTCATGTAAATGTGGCATAAAATAATGAACTTGCATTTTTGAATCCAACTAACATGAGTCTTTAAGCATATGAAATTACCCAAATCCAACTAGGCATGTAAATATGACCTTTTATTTTGGGTACAATAAACATAAACCTTAAGCATATAGAATTACACAAGTTCAACTAGACATGTGAATGTCAACTTTTAATTTGGATCCAATAAACATGAATCTTAAACATATGGAATTACACAACTTCAACTAGGCATGTAAATATGAACTTTTATTTTGGATCCAATAAACATGAATCTTAAGCATATGGTTTTACACAAGTTCAACTAGGCATGTGAGTGTGAACTTTTATCTTGCATCCAATTTTCATAGATCTAAATGTAGATCTAAACATAATACATGTCTTGGCCTAACAACTTGCATGTAACATAACATGAATAAGTCACCAATTTTACATGATTCGTTTACATCGACATAATAACCACAATAGCCTAACAACTTGGATGTAATATGACATGATTGGTTTACATCAACATAATAAACACAATAGCCTAACAACTTGCATGTAGCATAACATGAATAATCACCAAACTTTACATAATACATGATTGGTTAAACACCAACATAATAACCACAATAGTCTCATAAGCATATACGATATAATCGTTACAAGAATAGGCATGAATCAACATCATCATTATCTTACAACAAGAAATAACGCTAGTTTCCACTTTATTACAAGTCATAACTTTTAATCGTTCACATCTAAATAATAATAGGACTTACAAAGAAAAGAAAGTCTTGTTTTCTGGGATCTGTTTTCTGAATTTGAAAAGCAATCCCTTGAAGAAGACTATCAATTTCTCTAAGTTAGTTTTGATTCGTAGCTTTTGACTCGTTTTCCAATTGAAGAAGAAATGGTGGCTAGGCTAGAACGATCATGGACAGCATGGTGGCTCCTTGGAATGAATTTGTGTGATTTAGGGTTTGAGGATTAGGGTTGCTTTTATAGAAGTTTAATCTTATGTGAGCCGTTAGATCATTTTAGGAGCAATCACAACCGTCTAGACTAGACAGAGTTATCCAAAATTGGCACCTAAGCCCTAGTGACTCAGCAACAGGTCAGAAAGGACTCAGCAACTAGTCAGAATCGTCACATTTTTGGATCTGGACGAGGGGGTTAGGTCGACCCCCAGGTAGACCCCCTGGTCGACCTGGCCTGGGGCAGGAAATATCCCGCCCAGCCCGCTTCTTTGTCTTTCATTTGAATTTTGAATTTTAACTCTGAACTGTTTTTAATTTATATAAATTCCTGAAACTTCTGAGGGCCATAACTTACGAAGTCCGATTTACGAAAACTTGGACTGTATTCCAAGTAGAATTTCGAGACGAACACAATGGCGTAACCCGTTTCCCTTAATTCTCACTTTAAAAATCAAGTATTCTTTAATTCGTTATTTTAATAGACACGGAAAATTCAGGGTGTTACATTCACTCTACCTTCTCGTATTTACGGTGAATCACTGTGAATATCACAAGCAGTCTAGACTCAAACAAATGTATATGTATCATAGAAATACGATGGGAATCACACAAAAATTCTGAGGCAAGTAAAAAATAAAATAAATTTGTATTTGTCTGCAATAAATTCTATTTTTACTGTGTGTGTTTCTGTGATAGGAATACAGATGACTGGACTAGATCTGAAGCAATCTAAAGCCAAAGTGTGTCAGTGTGTGTATATGAGTCTATACATGAAATTGTATATATAACCGAGTGAAACAAGTGAAATGTAGTGAGGAACCAATTTATATGAAATTAAATGTATTATATCACAGTGAGATGTACAATAGTTGAGTCAGAAGTTTGTACTATTTCAATTGTTGAAATAAAATAATTATTTTGAATAAAAACATTGTTTGAATATTATATTTTGTGCAATAGCATTTTATTCAAAACAAATATTTATTTCTGTATGTGATGCAAGATAGAATGGTACAAATACACACACATTTATATAATTATATATATGTTTGTTACCATCAAACAAAAGTCATATTGTTTTACTCAACAATTTCATGCTCCATGATCTTTGCGTGGCACGGGGCACCCTAGACTCCAACTCAAGTTTTCCTATGTCCCTAATATCGTCAAGCTCGAGTCTATCGGCTGAATGATGAAGGAATTTGCGAAGATGGTAAATGTGGAAAATGTTATGGACCCTGATAAATGCTTTGGAAGCTCCACATGATAAGCCATCTTCCTAATTGTTTCCAAAATCCGAACAAGCCCAATAAACCTGGGAGCTAACTTCCTAGTCTTTCCAAATTGAATTGTCTTCTTGAGAGGAGAAACCTTGACGAATACCAAACCTCCGACATCAAATTCCAATTCTCTCCTTCTCCTATCTGCATACAACTTCTATCGGTCTTGAGCAGCCTTCATTCTCTGCTGAATCAAAGCGATAATCTCTGTGGACTCACCGATAAGGTCTGGTCTGAATAAACCTTGTCGGTAGTTTCCCACCAATAAGTTGGTGATTTGCATGGTCGCCTATACGAAGCTCCGTAAGCGGCCGTACCAATCGTCGCTTGGTAACAGTTATTGTTTGAAAACTCAACCAAAGGTAAGTGTTGCTCCCATGCTCCTCCAAATTTGACTATGCAAGTTCTGAGCAGATCCTCCAAAACTCTATTAACTCTCTCTGTCTAGCCGTCTGTTTGCAGATGATAGGCTATGCTTAAACTTAGGGTCATTCCCAATGCTTCTTGAAGACTTTTCTAGAATTCATTAGTAAATAATGGATCTCTATCACTCACTATAGTAGTTAGAATCCCATGTAGCCTAATAATATCCTTAATATACAACTGGGCTAGTAAGGTGGCGGTTATATTCTTCTTGATGGGAATAAAATGGGCACTCTTAGTTAATTGGTCCACTATCACCCAAATGGCTTCATTCCCCTTATTACTCCTAGAAAGCCCATCAATAAAGTCCATAGAAATGTGTTTCCATTTTAAGTGGGAACCTCCAAGGGTAACAAAATTCATCGAGGCTTCCCTTGCTCCGCCTTCACCCTTTGACAAGTCAAACATTTAGAAACAAACTCTATTACGTCTCTCTTCATTCCATCTCAATAGAAACTTCTCTTCATGTCCCTAAACATTTTATCACTTCCGAGGTGAATGGTCATCCTTGACCCATGACATTCTTCCAAAATTTCCTTCTTAAGATCCATACTCCTAGGGACAAAAATTCGTCGATCTCTCCTCGAGCTACCGCTTCTATTAATGGAATATATACTAGATTGAGGGAATGATTCTCCCTTTAATACTTATTCCTTTAATGCCCTTAACTCACCATCATGGTCTTATTCGCCCTTGTTCCTTTCCAATAAAACCTACCTTATCTCCGTTGCTCCAAGAAATCCTTGAGCTGCCTCATATGGTGGTTGCAAATTAAAACTAGAGAGAAATACTAACGGCCTCCACTCGGTAATCGCACTAAGGACAACATGCTTCCGACTCAAAGCTTTGGCCATGACATTACCCTTCCTAGGGGTATGCTGAATGACGAAATCAAAGGATGCAAGATATTCCATCCATCGCTGTTGCCGAAGGTAAAAATATTTCTGAGAAAACAAATACCAAAGAGATTTATGATATGTGAATAAATCTATCCACCTGCATGAGTACTGCTCCTAACTCGGTCCCATATGCATCTATGAAGATAGAGAACATCTTGGCTCCATCCGGGATAACCAGAATAGGTGCACTTGTGAGAGATTCTTTCAATCTCCTAAAAGCAATTCCATACTTCTCAGTCCACACAAACTTATGATCCTTCTTTGTTAGTTTGGTTAGAGGTGTTGCAATCTTCGCAAAGTCCTTGAAAATTTCCGATAATAGCCTACTAGCACAAGGAAGCTCCTGACCTCAGTCGCATTGCGAGGTATCTTCCATTTTTGGATAGCTTCTACCTTAACGGGTCTACTGCTAATTCTTTCCCAGAAACAATGTCTTAGAAACTTGACTTCTTTTCTCCAAAAGTGGCATTTCGAGAATTTTTCTTTCAGTTAATTATCCTTTAGATAATACCTAGGACCCTTTCCAAGTGATCTTCATGTTCCTTATGGTCCTTGGAAAAGATAAGGATGTCACTCACAACCACGATCTTATTAAGTATGTGTGACACCCCCCACGTCCGTTAATGTCGCTCGTTAAGAGAATGCATTAAGTTTCGTGAAGCGTTATAGGTAAACAGAAACAGAAACATTACAAGATAGATATAAAATAATAGCGGAATTTAAAACTTTTATTTAGTAGAAAACATCGTGGTTCAAAACATAGTTACATCATGAGTCTGAAATTTATAAAACCCAGTACATCAATTGAATTTTTTTGTTTGTACTCGAAGCATTAGAGTACAATAATAAAAGAAGCATAATCCCCAAAACATGGCCATAGTAAAGAGATATGAAATCTAGCAGTGCATTTAAGCAGCTCCAAGCAGGACGAAAGCAGAATCCTGATCAAGCTTGAGTATTCCCACCTTGAGAACCTGGGGGAAGGGGGAACAGAAGATAAAGAAAAGGAAATAAAATAGGTCATACATAAAGTCTAGCGAGTCCAGTTACTTTTAGCATATAAATAAGTAAAAGTATCATGATAGACATATAAACTGGATAAGAGAGATATAGCGGATAAGGCAGGTATGACAAGGTAAGCAGGATAAACTGAACAGAACGTGCAATGCACTTCTATACTACTTTTCTCTTTCTTTGCACCAATACTAGTATAACTGTAACATAATGATCCCAATAAGCATAAGATGGTACACTTAGGTGTACTTCTAGTGAGAGGTTTTAACCCCATACAACACACGTAGCCCAACAGAACTGACGGGTGCTATCCCCAAACGATATTAACGGGCTCCATAACAGACGTGACTAGATGCACCCTAATTACTACCCCAATCGATCGGCTCCCTAACCCTCGTAGATACCCTGTGTTGGCTCCAAAGCAGGATGTATCACTTCCTAAAGTGTCAATCCCAATACAAACAAGATGGACAACCATATCTACAGATGTCACAGCGTCTTAATCCTCCCTGATCCAGACCCATGCACGCACATGACCTCGTCGGAATGTGCTGCCCATACCTCCTCTCAAGTGACCTCTTACAACCAGCCCAGTCAGCGTGCCCTGACCCCGACCTAGTTCGGGGTTTCCAATTGTTACCGATATAGGTTACTGACTGATATGGGTCCCACATAGAAGATGATACAAGCTTCCCACTAGGATTGTACCCCCACTACTAGGTTTTCCGCAGGTTATGCCTCGTAGTTTATCAGGAAAGCATAACCCCAACAGGTTAAGTTTGTGGGCCCATGTATACAAATATTACCACCAACCCAAGATTTACTTAACCTCTCACTGGTTCAAGCAAGCTTACTTAACCCCTTCTTAAGTTAATTAGTTCATGTAATCCCTATGGATTCAAACAGGTTCAGTATTATAAGTTCATTACCATATTCATTTATGGTTATAATGAGCTAGACCTCCCACATTAAGCCTACAACTTGTGGATGCTGGATATGTCGGGCGCATCTGAGCAGACTTATTCCACAAGTCGGACTTAACCACATTTCTTAGCACCGTCACGTGTTTATGCACTTAGACCCCTCACATTAGATTCACCACTTGTGGCCGTTAGATATGTCGGGCGGGTCCGGGAAGACTTCTACCACAAGTGTAATCTAACCTCGTGTCTAAGCGCGGTTGTAGTTTCTTATTATTGTAATTCTAAGCATTTCATTCTTTATTTAATAATTATCCCTATCTCATTATACGTTTTCATGCCCCTTTTTCCATGTCATATTCATCACTAACCACATGCCCCAAATTAAGATCTAAATCACAATTTGATTTATGCCCCAAATCCATATTTATGTTTTTAATTCAAGTTATGCCCAAATTTCCCAATACAATTTATGCCCGAACTCTAATGTTTTCCCCTTGTTCCCAATTTCGCGCGTTCGCATATTTTAGTAGTATGCCTAGGCTCGAAGGTAGCCTGGCTATAAAATAAAAAGGGAAAAAGAAGAAGAGGACAGAAATAAACATAATAACAAGATGGACATACGGTGACAGAAATAGGCATAGCAACTGAATAAGCTTATAGTGACACAATTGGGCATAATGACAAGATAGGCATAAAAGAACAGATCTGATGAACATGTTATAATAGAACTGATTAGGCATAGAGACATGATCATAAACAGGCGTGATGAAATCTAATCAGTGAATTAGACATACAAATAATGACAGATCTGACATGATTCAATTAGTCACAAGCTTGGATCCAATTTATAACACGTCAAGATTAACTTAGATACACAGGTTATGGCAGATCTTATATGATTCAAATAGTTATAGGCTTAGATCTAATTAATAACATGTCAAAATAAATTTTAAGTGGTATATCTAAAAATAACGTAGACTCATTGTGATTGGATCTAAGAAATAGAGAAGAGTAATTGCAGATTTCGAATCACAGATCTCTAAACTTGAATGACTTGATTGTCGAAGATGAAAGGCTATTTCAATCTAGGCAGAGGCAACATCCAGTTCTCTATTGTTTTAGAATGAATAAAACAATGAGAATGGGGTCTTGTTCATAGCCTAAGGTTTATGAATTTGGTCAGAAAACAAGTCTATGCACGCAGAAATGTATTTCGCCCAGATCTAGGGGGTGTCGACCCATGGGTCGACAATCCTAGGGTATGTCAACCCCCTACGGGTCCAATTCCCTCCCAGACTTCCTGCTTCTGTTTTTTGAACTATTTTGAAATTCTAGTCTTAATTTATTTATATATAACTCTGTTGTGTGTATACAAACTTCTAACCTTAATAACTTCTTCATATGAAACTCGGAGTCTATCTTAAGAAGAATTCCGAGGCGAACACAATGGCGCAGTCCGTTTTACTTAATTCTGAATATTTAATTAAGTATTTTCTAATTTATCATTTTAATGTGTTATATCTTACGGGGTGTTACATTCTCCCCTACTTAAAGGATTTCTCCCCGAAATATCCAAGTTAAGAAGAATGTATATCCTAACATCCATCATCCACCTACTCATCCATCAATCACTGGCATCCATTGTCCTTATAAGATTTCTAGTGCTTATATGAACATATGCAAAAGTGTTTGTATATGTCCCAATACTAATGTGAAAAATCAGGTAGTTTACTAATTCAGTTGACCTCCTCATTGCAATGTATATTAGTGTCATGAATCCAACATGTATGCAAATAATCTTGTTATAACATGTAAGTTCTACATGTGTGCCAAATCATTCATCCAAATGCAACATCCATATGATAATACACCCACTTTCATCCATTAAAAGAAGAAAAATGCACACACATCCATATGCAGTATGAGAATGTTTGAGCTGATCTAGTGCCTACTATGTGTGTATATGCATCCACAAGCAACTACTAGCAACCACTTGCATCCATCAAACATAACATGTCTCTGTGATGATCGCCCATAACCCCTGCACTTTACAACAGGAATAACGCTGAAAAGTGTATCAGGCTGCTATGGACGATCATCAGAATAGGTAAACAACATCGGAACCTATTGTAGAACTCACAGTGCAAGGATAAATTATAAAAAACATATACAATAGGAAATAGTAGTGAAGCATCATCTAGCAAACTTTTGAAACTTTCTCAATATCCTGAAAGGTTATCCAACTGGTACAAAAGTTTGTACACAACGCCTCATTACAAACCTCATATAGCACTTAACCAGGGGAAACAGAAATAATATATAGTAGTAAAACTGGTACGCCAGCCTCCTGCTCGCCTCCGCAAAATAGCATCTTCCTCACTAATCACCTAACCTTCTACTTAGTCTGCCCATCCACAACCGGATGAACAACGCAAGGTAATAAGAGGAGACATAAAACCTTGAGTCAAACAATAGTCTTAGTGAGCGATAAAATAGCTAACAAACTTCAACAATAAAGTATATGAGAATGGATAGATAAACACACTAGTCTACCCATAACACCAGAGAAGAACTCAACTCTATCTTCCCCACATCAGACAGTGATAGCCTTTACGATAAATAATTCAACCACTCATCCATGGAAACCAGAACATCCATTCAATCATGGTAAACAATCATAACATCCAAATTATATATATCTTATGTAAACCATCCTAATCAAACTCAACATCCCTCAAGCAAAAGCCTTAAAGGCCTAAACCAATATCAGACAAGCACTAAAGGAACATCTACTTCGACTTTGGACAACCTACATGAGACGATACAAACAGAACAACCAATCATCCATGACTGACTCTGGCTATCTCCGCCAATCCTGCTTTGATACCGTCGTTAATCGTATGACGGCCAACCTTGCCTCATGTCAAGGGCTAATGGTAACACCAGTTCTAGCATGAACTCCATGCGCCTTTCAACGATACCTATGTATGTCCAACCTTGACAACTAGGCCTTTCAACAATACTCAGGGTACTCGACCTACAACCAGTCTTTTGGGTGCCCCCATCATACCCCTGCTTTGAGCCTGATAGAACTTATGACAACAATAATCTCTCGGCCTTTGCATCCCTAATCATCCAACCTAACGAGTCTTTATAGCTCAAGCAACCTTCTCAAGCAACCATTATCCACCAACTCACGACCTCTGAGTTGTCACCTCATTCGTTGTTCTACCCCGATCAATGAACACATTTAATGCTTCAAATCTTCCTACTTGAATTCACTTCGAAGTCACACCATCAAATCCGGGACGTACCCGAAAATATAATTTTCAGAAAACGACCCTGTGACCGACTCTTGGCCATGTTCGACCGACCCCTTACTTGGGTGTACGACCGACCCTTCATCTAGGTACATGACCGACCCAATCAACATCACAGCAGAGACCGACCTTATAACGACCAAGACTTCCCCGATCCCCGAAGAGACAGAGGAGCCCGAATTGCTTTTAGAACAAGACTCATCGGAACGCAAACATAAGAACATTTCATTACTATTACAACAATTACATCAGAGAATATATCAGAGTGTGAATAAATATTATACAACGAAAAAATAATATCAGAGATTTAAATTACAAAACAGCGGAAAATGCATCGGCTAACACAACTAAAAGAAATATACGGATACAAAGCTTTCCAAATATAGCTCCAGCTATAATCCAGGATCCTGTTAAATCGAAATCTGCAAAACCAAAACTACCGACTGCCCATATGGAAAATAGGGGCACCCAGAGTTTAGGTTGAAAAAATAAACTCCAAGTTAGTCATGGGACTGGTGTGAAAACTAAAACCATTTTAACTTTTTGCATTAAAAGTTGGAAAATCATGGGACCATGCCGTATAACACGGAACGGGTTTACTCCACATGAATACTAGTTGAAAACATAAAACAACGCAATGTTTTTTGCGAAATTAAGCTATTATAAGACTTAGGTCCCATAACACGATGCAATGCAAGCCGGAGGATAGAATTTTCCCTTATAATAGCCAAACATGCTTGGTACGATTACAACAAATCATTTTGGTATTATTATAAGTGCAAAGTGTCGAAACAATTTCAAATATAAATGTATCAATCATAGACGGCATGGGTATCGTATATCATGTCACCATACTAGTTCTACAACTAAAAACAAAAAATGTCATATTGGAAATTGGATTTCCATCATGAGTTGAGGCTAGCGATGGCTCCTTCCAATTCGAGACACTCTAGCAAATGCCTCAGAATCCCTTGCAGTGGACCCTTGGTTCCGGCAGGGCCGGTCCACACTTAATTTAGTGGATTAGTTATTCCTGAACACACGTTTCCCGGTCCTATATGACCTATCACTTGGCAAGTAGCGACCAATATCCGAGGAACCTCATTGCATCATCCACATAAGTAAAAATGCATGGGCTCCATACTATGACACCATTCTGAGCTAGAAAGAAATGTCGTGCACTCCCTACGTCCCTGATCCCGTTTTAGACTCATACCGAGGTGTGAGGCTCGTGAATTAACGCTACACACAAAGCAATGCTAATTAAAGCCGTGCTTTGATCATCATCCACAAGACTCTACTTTTCAACAAAAGCCTTGATCGTTTGCATCTCAGCATGCCACACTGACAATTCATACAACTGATGTCTATCAATATATTATCCTTAAGCTCGTATGTCTCAGAGATGGGCGTTAAGCAACGGAATAAATTCTCAACCACCAAACAGATTTATATTTAATTGAAATCAATCAACACAGAATGAAATCCAATGTCAGACACACATCCATTTACAAGTCCATTATGGGTCTGAACGAAACCGGAGGCACCTTATTCCTCGTCCCATATGTCAAATATAGGAGAAAGGTCCTCGCATATCCGGTCGATCTCCAAGTACGTCTAGACGATCACCACTTATTACCATGTCTTGGGTGTATGGCTCAATCAAGACATCAGTAATCATCCAAACAATGTGAAGATCTCCGGTTTTGAACCACTATCTTCATTGTCGAATTTTAGTCATCGTATCAGTTATTCAGAATGGGATAAACCCGGTCTTTTCGAATAACTAGCATATTTTATAATCAAGTGCTATAAAAACACATCATACGCCTCATTCCAATTCAGAATATTCTTTTATTCCAATATTCACATTTTTAGGGGAAGGTTCTCATTAATTTTATCAAAGATAAGTTCTTTCGAATTAGTTCTTTAATCTTCCTTTGGGTATCCATTTCAAAAGATTTATTTTATCTTTTCACAATTCTAAACCAAATTAAGTTTTATCAACTAGTCATGATAGTGAACTTTACCGAAGTAATCATTTATTTTATTATCCAAATCCCAACCTATTCATCCCATGGAGCAAAACTGGCAGTACTCCATATCTAACTCCCACGGTGTTATCGATAAATTTTAATTACCATTTCATGTTCAAATCTAATGAAAGATTTAACTATTGCTTGGAGTAAAACTAGTGGTACTCCATTCTCGATCATTTCATGAATTCGATAATTTTAATTATCCCATTCTCATTTCAATCTAATTAAAGATCCATTAAAACTCTAGTTCAATTTTAATCTCAAAAATCATTACTTAATGATTATCCAACTTTTAGGAAAATTAATCCTGTCTTTAACTGGGTTTAAGAACCAGTGTCATTTAAAATACAGTTCACAACAAACTCAAATCAACTTTCAATAACTATGGAATCTTCACGGAAAACAGATCAATATATATAATCGATATAAATTTCCGTATCAAACTAATAATAAAAATGGAATAGCGGTAAAGCCTTTTAAATTCCATATATAGTAATGGTCTTCATTCACAGAAGCTCATCCCGATTATTACCAAATCGAATTCCATTCAATTCCAATTTAATAATTTAAATTGGAAAACTTTACCTTGGAAAATTTCCATTAAATCTTAATAGAAGATTTATAAATTCCAAATCACATCTTCACTGTTAATTGGGTTAAAGAACAAATATTATTTAAAACATCATTCACGATACACCCAAAATCTAATTTCAATTCAATTCCAATTAAATATTAATTAATTGGAAATTTTCCTTAAAGCTTATTAAAAGGTTTATTATTTTCTCAACTGGGTTTAAGAACATTGTTATTTAAGACAACATTCACGACAAACCCAAAATCCAAGTTGATATTAAATATAAGGATCTAAATAGAAATTTTATCGGCTTATATTCAATATCAAATTCTGAAACTAACAAATATCGTATTGGGAATAACGATATTTATATCTTCCAAATTCCTCAACAATATCCATATAATCATGGAATCCAATATCGAAATATTCCAAAGATTATTTCCATTCAAATCCATTCCAACTCATTCATTGTAAAATTTTGGTTATTTTAAAACCATTTCAATCCAATTTATTATTTCTAAAAATAATTGGATTTTTATTCTAGTTATTAACTAGTTCATTTAGATAAAAATGTATTTTATCATTTCAAAACTGGAATTTTTTATCCAAAATATTTTCAAATCATTTATTATGATTTCACACAATTTTTCCATATTTTTAATAATTTTACTATCGCCATTACAGTCGGTTTCCAATATCGGCCACCGAACTGCATTCATTACGATCTTTTGTGAATTTGATTTGGACATATTTTAAAATCCAATAGTTCAAATTTAATTGTCTTATATTCACTGGAAAGATCTTTTCGATACGAACCCAACAGTTCCAGTTTTAGGAGAATCCAACGGTCGGATCTCCCGTTATGCCAATTTGAAGTTAATGGTTGAAATTCGCGAACGGTCTCTGCGCAGCGCTTTCTATTCAAGCCATTAAATATATATAATATATATCGTCGATTTCCGTTCAAAACGTATTTTATGAATCGTTTATAAATTCATTTTAAAACGATTTCAACTTCATTTTCAATTTTAAATCAAAATTGAATATTCTATATTATTATAATATTGAAATGATAATATTTTCAAAATATCTGATTTTGAAATCCATTTCCTTTTCGTATTCATTATAAAATGAATAAAATCGATTGATAAACCTGTTCAAGTTAAAATGGCGTTTAGCTACTTAACTCGGCTTCATATATTCCAATATTTTCGTGTCCATCCAAAATCGGACATCAAAATCATATTTTGATTACTCACTGAATATTATTTTAAAATATTCGTTATTTTTGAATCGAAATGCGACTCAATCAATTACCATATAATTTCAGTTATATGGATTTCATACATCGCATGTATTCAACAATAATGATAAATAATCATTACACATTCAAACATCATCTAGAGTGCATTTTACAACTGTATAAGCATTAAAATAAATAAATAACGTTCATCACAGCCTGTCAACCCATCGATTGACATACAACTAAATATTGGGATTGGTGTATGCCAAATATCATCCCAATACCCGTATGGGGTTTTCAAACAACAACAGTCAATTTAAATAAATCATTGGTTAGTTAATTTAACCAATTCCAATTCAGTTTGAATTATTTATCTAACTAAACAATTTTTACTTTTTAAATTATAAATGGATATTTATAATTTAATTTCACTATCACATTAATATTAACATTATTTTTAATATGCTAATCATTACAATCACCACACAAATCACCAAATCATCCATATAAAAAAATGCTCAACTACCAATGTCAACTACGGCGCCATAAGTGGCCATTCGCGGAGTATGAAATCCGAATGTCGGTAATATCCATACATTACTTCCAATTTATGTGATTTGTGCGAATACGAGTGTTGAACTCCATACAACAGATAAAAATTTATACTGGCAATTTCTATACATTTACAGTTATAAAATAAATTAAATAACTGTACAAAATTTTAGTGAGAGAATTCTCACTTTGGGGTCCACTCCACCATTCTTTATTTCTGGGTTTTTCTATTTTGAATTTAAATTCGTCTCAAATTCTGATTTGCTCCAAATTTGTTCCAGTCAGTTTCATTGCATAGTGTTCGATATGAGGATTCCAACGCAACTGATTTCGCGAAATTCTGAAGTCAGATGAACAAGATATGATATATTAAATACTAATGACATTATTTAGATAATTAAATAATTAATTTAATTAACATTTCCATAACCCTCCTTTAATTATACTTCTTCTTCGTTGAAACCGCTGTGAAACTGAACCCAATGTCAAAACTAGGGTTCCAATATTGCACGCCAACCATAGCTCCTGAGCACGATCTGCTATCACCACATCGAAGCCCTTCGAACCCTCCTCTACCGTCATCCATGGAAGTGCACTCGCTGCCCTCTCCGAGCCTCGAGACGTGCGCGACGATCAGATCTTTAAGCCTCGAAATCATACGATTTACTACACGAAACCCAGTCATTTCTGTATTGATTTGAAGAGCAGAAAACCACTCCAATTTTTGTTTATAAATCATAGTTTAATTCTTTGTGTTTGAGGAGAAATCAACGATTTGTTTTGGGATGATTTCGTTCGTTCCTGAGAATGGAGGCGCAGGTTTAGAGACGTTGACCATGGAAATGAATTAGGGCTTCCCATTGGCCAGAATATATATATATATATTTAAATAATATTTAATTCGCAAAATACTTGTTTAACACAACGAACTCCAAACCAAACCCAACGACTGTCGCCCCTAGCTAAATACCCCCATTCTTGACACACTAGGATATGTTTCGTAAGCCAATTTGACCGTTGCGATCAGTTTTTCTTCAAAAATAAAATATAAATCAGTATATATTAAATTTAAATGTAAATTTTAATTTACCGAAGCCACATATTGACTCCAAAAATTACAGAAAAATTAATTTATCTATGTTTTGACGATAAGGTCCTAACAAAACTAATTTCATCGAATTTGGAGACCATTTGAAAAATGGCCTTTTTCTAGTCGATTAAATTTAAATTGAATTGACGAAACACATTTAAATTCACCATGCTCACATATTGATTCCAAAAATTATGAAATTTGAAATTTTACATTCCAAATCAAATAAAAGTAGTTTCATCAAAAACGGAGATCGTTTGCAAAATGGCTATTTTTAAGGGCTATATATAATATTAAAATATATAGAAATTCCATAGCGACTATTTTAAATTTTAAACTGGTCATAACTTACAATTTATAAAGCAAAATCTCAGTTTCTTACTTTCATTAGAAAGATATAGTTAACTTGATTCTAACGTTTCTTGTTTCATTGAAATCTGATTTATATTGAATTATGTATATTCATCTGAAATTCAATATCGAATTTTCATACTACCGCGCCATTTGAAGCTCGTTTTATTATAAAAATAAGTTTATACATTCCAACTTCGATTTAAATAAATTTTTAATTGTTACTATTTAAAATAATTCACTTTAAATATTCAAAACCCATTAAAATAGCTAAAGTAAAAAATTTAAATTGGTTCAGAAATTCCGGGTTATTGCAATCTCCCCCACTTAAAATCTTTTCGTCCTCGAAAAGGAACGGAGCTGAAAGTTGTTTAACTAACCAACTCAACTTTCATTCTGGCTATCATTCTTCAACTTTTCAGTTTCTAAGAATTTTCTATTTTTTCACAAATTTGGCTAACACCCTAAATTTCTGAAAAATTTCGCCATAACCTCCTTTGTACGGGCTGATCGGTAAAACCGCAACTTGCCTCACAGGGCCCTCATCAATCAAAAAGAAAAAGAAAAGGCCAAGCGGCTTGCCAAGCGGTTTGGCAATCGGCTCGTAAAATCATCAAAACCTAAGAAATACAGTAAACATGTACCTATTTGTCGAGCATACAATTTTATTCCTCTTCTTAGCTTCCTTGCTATGACCTGTTCATATGTATGCAATTCCCATCAATTTCAATTCAGTTCAATATTTTGATTCAATTTGGCTAAATTAACATTCATTTTCTTATTGGTTTGATTATTCCAGTATTTTAATTAATTGAACTAATAATCATACAATACGACCATCAATCAATTAGTTGGTTAACTTTCCAAATATATTACTTTATACACACTCAAAAATCATATTTCAATGCCAAAACACAAATAATAAATTCTAGCTAAGTTTGGTTCTCATATCAGTCAATTGGAAAATATAAATATCCTACTTTCGAAACTCGAACATAAACACTGATAATGTCCAGATTATCATCAGAATCATCTCCGGGCGACTAGAGTGTGATTCTATATCTACCCAGTATATTTGAGACATCGAATACACGTTAATTACAGGTATATTCAAGATCTTCTTATACTTGTGACACCCTACGTCCCTTGGTGTCACTCACAAAGGGAATGCATTAAGTTTCGTGAAGTGTTATAGTAAACAGAACGAAAACATTACAAGACAGACAAATATAATAACAGCGCGGAATAAAAACTTTATTTATCATAAGATACCATGGTCCAAAAACATCACATGTCCGAAATACAAAAGCCCATTACAGCATAAAATCTACTGTCTTATACTTCAAAAATATCAGAGTACATAAAAGAAATAAAATTCCCCAAAAACAAAATATGGCCATAGTAATAAGGATAGGAGCTTGAGCCATACATATAAGCAACTCCAGCAAAAATAAGCAGAATCACGTCAAGCCTGAGTGTTTTTGCTCTAAGAACCTGGGGTGAGGGGGGGGGGGGGGACAGAAGAAAGAAGAGGAAACAAAAAGGGTTAGACATAAAGTCTGGAAAGTTCAGTTACTTTTAGCAAGTAAATAAATAAAAGTAGCATGACAAGCATATAAAGTGGATAAGAGAGATAACTACATAAAAGGAAGGTATGACAAGGTAGACAGGGTAAGGTGTATACGCTTCCCTAACGATTACTCTGCACTATTACTAGTATATCCAGAATGAGATGATCCCTTCCACTATAAGGTAGTAGACTTAGGCATACGTCCAAATGTATCCTTACTACTACCCTAATCTATCGGCTCCCTAATCCGCGTAGATACTCTGTGCCGGCCCCAACGAAGGATGTATCACGTCCTAAAGTGGCAATCCTCCGCTGATATGCACAGCCCCATACCTAGCGGTGTCTCGGTCGTCCTATCCCCTTCTGCCCGGCTCATGCACGCACATGGCTCGGTTGGTTTGCGCCGCCCACACCGTTGTCCACGTTTGGATCTCTTACAATCATTCAAATAAGTGTGCCCCTTCACCGACCTAGTTCAGAGTACATGTTTGATACCTACTCCCGGTTACTGGCTGAAAACGGGTCCCACACAATATGATACAAGTTCTCCCCTTTGTCTTGTATCCCCCACTAGGTTTTCATTAGCTATGTATACCACTAGGTGTCTTTAATTACATAACCCTATCATTTCCACTAGCTATGTTTACCCTAAAAGGTGTCTTTAATTAAATAACTTTACTATTCCCACCGGTCATGTATACCAGTAGGTATCTTTAATTACATAACCTTATCGGGTTAAGTTTGTGGGCCTATATGTAAATATTACCCACCCCCTCAGATTTGCTTAACCCACCCACTGTCCAACCAATTTTACTTTGCCTTAACTTTAGTTCATAATCATACAATCCCTGTGGAATAGATTTGGTTAGGTAGTCCAATTTATTACCATGTCCATTTATGGTTTATAATGGGCTAGACCTCCCACATCAGGCCTACAACTTGTGGATGCTAGATATGCCGGTCGAGTCTGAGCAGACTTCTTCCATAAGTTGGGCCTAACATTGTGTCATAGCCCGCCTCATATTTGCGCACTTAGACCTCTCACATTAGGTTCAACATTAGTGGTTGCTGGATATGCCGGTTGGGTCCGGGCAGACTTCCACCACTAATGCAACCTAACCTCGTGTCATAAGTGTAATTACAATTTCTAATTATAATTATTAGACATTTCATTCTTATCCAATTCTGACCTATGTCTTTATAGGTGATTATGCCCCTTTTTCCCCATTTTGAATTATATGTCCAATTCATATAAACATTATTTAAATTATTCCAGTTCTAACCTTTTTCCCCCATTTCCTAACTAACACATTCGAATATATTTAGCGGCATCTAGGCTAGAAATATCCTATCCATAAACAATAAAAAGGAAAGGTGATGGGAAAAATGACAGTATTGATTGTTCTGGCATAATCATAAACTAGCATGGTGATAAGATGAACATATAAGCCTAAACCTGATGAACTTGTGGCAGTTAACTAATTCAAACATAACTATGATGTCATAATAAGCATAATAAGATCTAAATTAACAATTTAAATGTCCAACTTGTTCAGACCTAATATGATAGGCACAAGGTGATAAACTAGACCTGATTAATAATTTAGATGTCCACATAACTCAGATCCAGTAGTTAAAATAAATCTAACACAAATAAGGTTTAAGATCCACATCATAGAATGCCGCAGAAGTTACAATAGATCCGACAAGATAGAGATTTAGATCCAAGTTATAACCAATTTAGAATGTCATATATTCACAATTTACAATGGATCCAGTATAATATAGGCACATAAACAAATCCAAACTATAGTCATATCACGTTTACTTTTAAACATTTAAATCTAAAAGCAACTAAGAACTCATATAGTTTAGATTAGAAAATAGAGAAAGAATGGATCTTGAATCTCTAAATGATTTGCTTAAGTTGATTGTTGTAGAAGATAGGATCCATCTCAGTTCAGACACTGACAGCATTTGGCCTCCGTGGTTTCCAATGAAGAAAACAAGAGAAACAGACACATATTTATAGCCACTAAAACCTTTGAAATCGACTGTCACGTCAGCCCTAGGGGTGTCGACACCCCAGTATGGGGGTCGACCCCGGTGTCGACACCCCCTAAGGGGGTCGACTCCCTAGAGCGGGAAATTTGACGCATTCCGACATTTTGATTTTAAACGATTTTGGATAAGGTTCTGACTCATATGTATATATATAATTCTTATGCGTGTATACAAACTTAAAATCCTCATAACTTCTTCAAACGGTGTCTGTTTTATGCAAACCAAATGTCTATCTTGCCCAGAATTTCAAGGAGAACGTAATGGTTGCAGTCTGTTTCCTTTAATTTTGAATATTAATTTAATTGTTATTTAATTTATCCTATTTTAGTGTTTTTAAAAAATACGGGGTGTTACATTCCCCCCTACTCAAAGGATTTCGTCCCCATAATCCCTAAGTTGAGAAGAATGCATATCCTACCATCCATCATCCATCTACTCATCCATCAATCACCGGTATCCATTGTCCTTAAAGATTTCTAATGCTTGTATGAATATATGCAAAGGTGTGTGTATATGGCCCAATACTAATTCAAAGATTAGGCTGTCTACTGATTCAGTCGACCTCCTTAATGCAATGTAGTTAGTGCCATGAGTCCAATATGTATGCAAATATTCCTATTATAACATGTGAGTTCTATACGTGTGCACACTCATTCGTCCAAATGCAACATCCATATGCTAATACATCCATTTCCATCCATAAAAGAAAAGAATATGTACACACATCCATATGAAGTATGAGAGTTATTGAGCCGATCTAGTGCCTAACGTGTGCATATATGCATCCACAAGTAGCCACTAGCAAGCACTTGCATCCATCAAACATAACATGTCTCAAACACATGTTTACATCCATAGGATTCCTATCTAATGGTCGAAAATACTATGAATAGGATATATTCAAATGATAGAAACAAGTACAGATAACATTTTAGAAAAGGAGTTAAGAACATACCCTCGAAAAGAAAAGGGTATGAAGCCTGAATCTTGTCTTTGGCCTCCCAAGTCGCATCCTCTGGGTTATCTCCCCATTGAACCTTTATCAGCTTGATCTCTTTATTGCGTAGCTTCTTAACTTCTGATCCAAGAATACGGGTAGGAACTCGTCTAACTGTTGCCTCCCGTTCTACTTCTACTTCCTTTAATGTACCTGGCTCAACAACTTCTGCAGTGTCATGCAAACACTTCCGCCGATGAGAAACGTGGAAAACATCATGAACACCGGATAAATTTTCTGGAAGCATTACTCTATAGGCCATTGGGCCAATCCTCTCAGTTATGGGAAATGGTCCCACAAACCTAAATGCCAACTTCCCTACCAATCCAAAGCGAACCACATTCCTCAGAGATGACACTTTGATAAAAACTAAGTCTCCCACTTCGAATTCGTATGTCAATTCTTCTCTTATCTGCGTAGGATTTCTTCCTATCTTGAGCTGTCTTCATCCGCCGTCGAATAAGGTCAATCTTCTCAGACATTTCTCTAACCATATCTGGTCCAAGTAATCACCTTTCTGTAGATTCCCACCAACAAGTTGGTGATCTATAGGGTCGTCCATACAATGCTTCGAAGGGTGACATGCCGATGCTAGCTTGATAACTGTTGTTATAGGCAAACTCTACTAAAGGAAGATGCTCTTCCCAAGTCCCTCCGAAGTCTAGGATACACAGCCTTAAATGATCTTCAAGAATTCTGTCCACCCTCTCCGTCTTCCCATCGGTCTCAGGATTATAAGCGGTGCTCAAACACAACTATGTACCTAATGCTTCTTGCAAGCTCCCCCAAAATTCACTGGTGAAGATGGGGCCACGATCGCTCACGATGCTAGAAGGTACCCCATGAAGACGAACTATTTCTCGGACATAGATTGCTGCCAACCATGATGCCGTCCTCTTACTCTTAACTGGACTAAAGTGAGCGCTCTTAGTGAGTCTATCTACCACAACCCAGATATTGGTGTTTCCTTTCTTCAATCTAGGCAAACCATCTATGAAATCCATAGAGATGCTCTCCCATTTCCACCGAGGAACCTCCAAAGGATGAAGTAAACCACTGGGCTTCTTTTTCTCAGCTTTGACTTGCTAACAAACCAAACGTTGAGAAACAAATTTGGCCACATTTTTCTTCATCCCTTCCCAAAAGAAAACCCTCTTCATGTCTTTGTACATCTTATCACCGCCTGGATGAATAGTCATCTTAGAATGGTGGGCTTCTTCTAGGACCGCCTTTATCAAACTTCCTGTTTTAGGAACACAAAGCCTTCCATCTCGTCGCAACCACCCCTTTTCGTCTATGATATATCGACTGAGGTGACTAGAAGTCTCCCCTTTTCGGAGTTTATCCATGATGTCTAAAATTTGTGGGTCACCTTGCTGCGAAGCTCCTATCTGATCCATAAGAGTTGGCCGTATCTCCGATGATGCAAACAAGTCAGGCAAAATCTTGATGAAGGGTGTAATAACCCAGAAAATGTGAACCAATTTAAAATTTTTAAAATTGGTTATTACCAAAGAATTTGAATAGTTGAAATAGCATGTTTCAATAAAATAAAGAATTGGGTATAGTATTGCAGTTTGAAATTTTGAATACAAACTTTGTCTGACTGTACCGAGTGGAAAATATAACGGATTTTAGCGAAACTGAAAATATTTAAATCTGTTTATGAATACCTTTCTAACGAATCTAAAAAATTGAAGTTTCATAGCGGAAATCAAAAGTTATGGCCAAATGAATTTTCAGAAAGGTCGCTATATAGCATATATAGCCCTTGAAAATAGATATTTTGCATACGACCTCGGAATTCGACGGAACCACTTTTGTTGGGTCCGGGATGTCAAACTATTGCTAAGTTTCAAATTTCATAATTTTTGAAGCTAGTATGTGAGCGGGGAAAAAGAAAATGTGATTGGTCAATTTCTGTTAAAAAGGGTCGACCTAAAAATGGCCGTTTTTCAAACAAGCTCAGAATTCGATGAAACTAGTTTTGTTAGGACCGTATCGTCAAAACAAAGCTAGCTTTATTTTTCTGGAATTTTTCGATTTAGTTTGTGGCCCTGGCAAAGTGAAATGTACGTTCAAATTAAATAATGAATGTTTTATATTTTAATTTGAAAAATAACTAACTATAACAGTCGAATTGGCCAACGAAACATATCCCATTGTGTCCGGAATGGGGGTATTTAGCTAGGGGCGACAGTCGTTGGGTTGGATTTCGAGTCCGTTTGTGAAAACACTATTTAAAATTTCCTATATAGCTTCGACCAATAGGAATTTTTCTTTAAAAAAAAAATCGAAAAACCCTAGCCGCCTTAGCCGATTTCGACGATCCAGGTTGCTCCGTGCTTCCCCTCAGTTTCCGACCGCCACAGGCGACGCTAAGCCGCGCCACCACCCCAGTTCGACTCGCCTTCGCCTCCTCTCCACATCCGACCAAACGCCGCCCTCCACCTTCGCCCGAATCGCCTGAACGACGTCGAGGAAGTCGTCGACTTCCCAGTGCCGCCGCCGCCTCAAATTCGCCATCGCAACCCCTCAAACCACCAGCGCCGTGAAGCCCTCGCCATCCCCTTCCACGTCAGCATCCCCGATCATACCCACGTGGCGCCGTTTTCGCGAAAATCCCAGACCTAGTTTCGAATCAAAAATAAAGGTACGACCTTTATTATTCAGAAATGAAAATAACACTATAAAGCGTTGCAAAACTTTGAAAAATAATATCTTTTTCGTTCTTTAATGAAATTTGATGAAACAGGAGACACCGTGACCGCAAGGAGGCTCTCTACATTCTAGAAGAAGCCGCGGATTTTTCTGATCTTCCTACGATTTTTAGCACTGCAATAACCAATGTGAGGAATCTAAACTAAATTGTGTGAATGGAATCGCGTTGTATAAATTATATAAGCGAAATGTAAATTATATACGCATTGTATACCTCATGTACATGTGTTGTATAAGTTATATTAGCGATGTATAAATTATACAAGCGTTGAATGAAACATATATGCTCTGAGTTGTGATGAAATGCAAGTGAATTATAATATAATATATATATATATCTATACTCCCCTTGTCCACAGACCATGGACGATATTTATTGCTTGTGATTGACGTGATATTATATGGTATGACGAATGGTTGGAAATAATTGTTTGTGGTTGAAAAATACCTTTGTGGTTGAAAAATACCTTTGTGGTTGAAAAATACCCTCTTGTGGTTGAAACAAATTAGAATAGGATTATGGAATTGAAAATAAAACATGCCGCCTGCGTGTGAACTAGATGCATGATCCCCATTGTCAAAAACCGCGAGGTTTTAAGGTAGAGCGAGGAACCGTACTAGGGACGGTCCCGGTTTTAACTACCATGCCGTTATGCTGCCGAAATTTTCTGAAATATATATGTGTTTGAATAATTTTCATTCGTTGGAATAAATTACATATGTTGAAACAAATATTCATGTGTTGAGTTGCAATTCGTTCGTTGAGTTGAAATTCATGTATTGAATATTATTTGAATTTAAACAGATAGCTTTAGCAATAAAAATCACATTTTTATATATATACAAACTATATCGAATATTCATGTGTTGAGTTGCAATTCGTTCGTTGAGTTGAAATTCATGTGTTGAATATTATTTGAATTTAAACAAATAGCTTTAGTGATAAAAATCACATTTTTATATATATACAAACTATATCGAATATTCATGTGTTGAGTTGCAATTCGTTCGTTGAGTTGAAATTCATGTGTTGAATATTATTTGAATCTAAACAAACAGCTTTAGTGATAAAAATCACATTTTTATATATATACAAACTATATCGAATATTCATGTGTTGAGTTGCAATTCGTTCGTCGATTTGAAATTCATGTGTTGAATGTTATCGTATTTTAAAATAAAATGAATAGACAATAAAAACTACACCTTTATTGTGAATATGAAGTGTTAAAAACATTCACGTGTTGAATAAATATTTTTGATGATAAAAATATTTCTTTTATCATGTATACGCTTTGATAAAAATACACGCGTGTTGAAATAAATAATAGTTTGCTAGAAATATTATTATTAGCTTTGTTCTGCATATATATACATTTGTTGAACAGGAAAAATGGATTAGCTGTAGAGTAAAGAAATTATTTGCGTGCCCGACAAATAGGTAAACCTTGATGAGTTGGCTGCGCAATTCTATTTTTATATCAACTCCTGTGAATGCCATTGGATGCAGAGTGCTGGTTATTCTGTGTGAAATAATAAATGTCGCCATAGGATAGTAGCAATTAATTTTGAACTACACTACATGGCATACTTCTTGATGATAGGCATACTTCATCATATTCCACATAAGCAATTGGAGCTTGTGTGACGAGGTGGAAGATTTACCATACGAGCGAGAGGCTTGTATGGCGATGATTTTATACTACTGGTTGAACTGATGACTGATATGGACTATATAAAATATAACGATAAATTGCCAGATTAATAAAAACCCCACACGGGTCTGGAGTTGACAATAATCACGTCGCTCTAGTTATTAGATACGGCACATGGACTATTTATTTCCACACGGAAGCGGGGTGACGAGAATTTATTCTCTGGAGTGATTATCAGTACATACTCCTCCGTAAACACCAGAATATATCACTATAAATATGTGGATGCTTTTTAGGATTTATTGGGTACCTAACACGGCCCAATAAATTTCCAAACCCCTCCCCGTACAAAGGAGGTTATGGCGAAATTTTTCGAAATATTAAGGCGTTAGTGAAATATTTGAAGTGAAAACGAAGTTGAAAATATAGAATGAACTATAGTTGGAATTATAGAATGAACTATATTTATATATATAATTATAAATATAATTGAAAGGAATCGAAGCCGTGCAGTTCGTGTTTCGGAATCGTAATTTGAAACGATTAGTACGAGAAATTCGACCATCGGATTTTCCCGAAACCGAAACCGCTGGGTTCGCCTTGGAAATATCTTCCCAACGGCACCAACCTTGTGAAAATCCAACGGTTGGATTGTCCGGAATGTTTAATTCAAATTTGAAGAAAAACAGCGTCAGAATCGTTTATATTTATATATAAATATAAATATAATTAAATTAAAACGAATAATGACGCTGCAGTTCGAATTTTGAAACCGTAACTTCAAACGACTAGTGTGGAAGATCCGACCGTCGGATTTTCACGAAACAGGAACCGTTGGGTTCGCTTTGGGAATATCTTCCCACTGATATAGACTTTGTAGAAATCCAACGGTTAGATTTCCCGATATGTGTAAAACAAATTAGGGGAAAAACAGCGCCAGTGCCACGGCACGACCTGAAACGTCGTTTAATTAAATATGGCCATTTTTAAATAAATAAAAATGGCGAAAAATCGTTATAAAATATTATAAGCAACATAGATTGCAAAAAAACCAATTGGGCTTGAATTGTTTGATATTTGATGGTTGTATGTGTTTGACACTAAAATAACACTAAAGAACTGAAATATGGATGTCGAATAATATAACCATGGAAAGAATTGATTTAAATTCTAATTACGTGAATTATTTGAAAAGGCCGAGCCAACCCTCATTTCAAATAATTTATCGAGCGATTCGAATTGGAAGATACAAAGACGATTCAAGACCGACGATCTTCGTATCGGTTGGATGGGCGCTACTGAGGTTCCTGACCGGAGTAGCTACCGGAAAGGGGCGGAAGTAGTAGCCGTCTGAACGCATGTGTTGATTGGACGGATATACGAGGAATTTGACGCCTCCGGTTTCGTTCAGACCCAGAAAGGACTTGTAAATGGACTGTGTGTCTGACATTGGATTTTGTTCTATACTGATTGATCTCTGTTAAATATATATCTGTTTGGCGACGGAGAATTTATTCTTTTGCTTAACGCCCTTCTCTGAGACGTATGAGCTCAGAGGTTATACATCGATGGAAATCAATCATATGGAGTGGACTACCTATGTGGCATGCCAAGATGCTGTGATCAAGGCTTCTGTTGCAAAGCAAAGTCTTGTGGATGATGATCAAAGCACGGTCTACGTGGCCTGGCTTTGTGTATAGCGTGGATTCGCGAGCCTCACACCTCGGTATGAGTTAAAAACGGGATACGGACCGCTGGGAGAGCACGACGTTTCTTTCTAGCTATGGTGGTGTCAGTGACTTACCAGCCCTGACATATATATCTATTTTTCACCTATGTGGTTGTTGGAATGCGAGGCGCCTCGATTATAGGTCTGTAAGGACCGGGAAACGTGTGTTCAGGAATTGCCAATCCTCAAACGTAAGAGAGGACCGACCCAGCCGAATCCAAGGGTTGCCCAGAGTGTGTAGTCCTGAGGCATTCGCTAGAGTGTCTCGAAGCGGAGAGGAGCTTGCCCCTTGCCTCGACTCATGACAGAAATCCAATTTCCAATACGAAATAACGGACTCGATTGTAGAACTAGTATGGCGACATAGTGGTATGGGGCACTTATGCCGTCTATGATTGATATTTATGATGCTATTCGTTTTTGAAACATATATGCACTAGTAATAATATCAAATGATTTTGCTTTATACGTATAAAGAATATTTGGCCATTATAAGGTAAAACTCTATCCTCCAGCTTGCGTTGCATTGTGTGATGGGACCTGAGTCTTATAATGGCTTCATTCTTTTAAAAAGCATTGCGTTGTTTTAAAGAATCGACTTTGTTTTAAATGCACTCGCAATCACTGGAGCAAACCCGTTCCGCGAAAGTGGCGTGGTCCTATGATTTGCTTATTACTGTTGTTTAAACTGTTAAATAGATTCTTCATACCAGTCCCCATGACTGACTCGTTGTTTGTTTCACTTTGCAAACGCGGGTGCCCTTATTTTCACACGGGCAGCCTAGTACACAGGTGACAGGTTGTTTTTGGCTCTGCACTGTTGCATAGAGTGCATTTTGGCTCATGGCGAGGCTGACTTCACAGAGACGACTTTGACATTTTCCGCCATTATTGTACTTATATTATGATTCCGCCACGGGCGATGCAGACTGATTTACTTTCTATGCTCCTTATTGTATGTATATGTTCCGCCTTCGGCGATGTAGACTGATCCCTTATTATGTCTCACTGCATGTATGTATTCCGCCTCTGGCGATGATGACTGATTACTTCTTTTTATTTTACTAAGTTATATCCTACGCTATGCTATTCTGATGTTACTACATGTTGTGATTCCGCTGTCATATCCATGTAAATTACTCTATTTACTGTTTTTGCTATTATCTGTACTCTGCTATGATGATTAATGTGTTATATTCCAATGATTATCCTTAATACCGCCCCTCGGATTTTGGGATCGTCACAGTTGGTATCAGAGCTTTGGTTAACCTTAGTTCAGGGATCTAACACATTAAACACCGCGTCAGAATAGAATCAGTAGTGTTCTAAGGCGAGTAGCTCATTAGAGATAGGATTAGCAATGTCCTAGGATAAGCTAAGCAGATTAGCAAAACAATTTGATCAGTACATCATTACCTTTCCTTATGTTCCCCTGCTTTACCATATATGAAAAATATCAAATCTGTGAGCTTGACTCTTTTCTTGCTTATACAGTACTCTTAGATGGCTACACGAGCAGCAACAGCTAGAGGAGGCCGAGGAGGCCGAGCAGGAGCAGCAGGAGGACGGGGGAATATCCCCGTAGTTGAGGAAGGCCCTATTGTTCAGCCACCAGCACCCGAGGACTTTGAGCTAGACAGAGTAGCTAAGAGGTATAGGAACCTTGGGGGAAAACCCTTTTCTGTCCTTGGTATAGTGACAGAGGCTATAGCTTGGTTGAAGACCTGTGAAAAGATCTTTGAAGGCATGGGTTTGGGGACCAACAACAAAGCACGACTAGGTATTTGGCTCCTACAGGAGGAAGCAAAGCTGTGGTGGGATGCCATCACCTCAGAGGATGCAGCAGGTACTGTCAGAACCTGGGAGCAATTCAAAACCATGTTCAACGAGAAGTTTGTACCTGAACAGGCTTTAGAGAGGATGCGAGAGCAGTTTGCTAATCTCCAGCAAGGAGATCTCTCTATCCAGGATTACCTCAATAAATTCACCCAGTTGTCGCGCTATGCTCCAGAGCTTATTATGACTAACAAAGCAAAGAACAAGAGATTCATATTTGGGCTAAAGCGCAAGTACCATGACAGAGCCATGAGCAACATCAAACTCTCTTTCTCAGAATTGGTAGAAATGGCTTGCAACTATGAAGATATGGATGAAAGGCACGCCAGCCAAGACCACGCCAAAAGCCAAGCTGGAAATAAGCGCAAGGCGTCAGCAGGTCATCCCGAGTCTAGCATTACAGCGGCCGCTACTCATAAACCTGGAAAGATCCCCAAAGGGAATTGCTACAACTGCGGGAAGCCAGGTCATTTTTCTAATGTATGCAAAGCCCCGAGGAAGCCAAAGGCAAATCCAGACTCAGCCGAATGCTACAACTGCCATAAGAAGGGGCACTATAGCAGGAACTGTCCTCTGAAGAAAAATGCACAAGTGGCTCATGTATATGACGGGGAGGCCCCGCCAGCTATCACCGATGGATCAGGTAAACCCGACGTCTTGGGAGGTACCCTTACCATTAAAAATATTCCTTTTTCTGTACTTTTTGATACTGGTGCATCACGTAGCTTCATTTCTGGTAACATTGTTCACAAGTTAAAATTGAAACGAAGAAAGCTTAGAGAACCAATTAAAGTTCAAAACCCGATAGGAGGTTCGGTTAGTCTCAGTACCTATTGCAAATTACCTATTTCCTTTTCGCGATACCGATTTCCTTTTGATTCGATTGTCATGGACCTTTCCGAATTTGATATTATACTGGGGCTTGACTGGTTGACAAAATACAAGGCCGAAGTTAGATGTGCCGAGAGAATCGTTAGAGTCGAAACGAAGCTTGGACCTATGTATATACCATGTCATGGTTCCGAAATTAATAGAACACAATTTTGGTCTTCTTTAGAAGTTATTCCCCCTTCATTAGAAAAGATACCGGTCGTTAAAAACTACGCGGATGTGTTTGAAGAAGTAGAAAACCTACCGTCGCAAAGAGAAATTGAATTCAGGATAGATTTAATTCCTAACGCCCGACCAGTAGTACATCCAATTAGAAGGATGGCCCCGAAAGAAAAAGAGGAATTGGGTAGTCAAACCCGAGAATTGCTTTGGAAAGGTCTAATCAGACCGAGCTTTTCAGCTTGGGGAGCAGCAACAGTATTTTTCCCGAAATCAGACGGTACTCTGAGACTTTGTGTTGATTACCGAGATCTCAATAAGCAGACACTGAAGAACAAATATCCCTTGCCACGTATAGATGATCTGCTAGATCAATTAAATGGAGCAACAGTATTCTCCAGAATGGACCTAGCTACAGGTTTGCACCAATTGCGTATAGCAGAAGACTGTATTCCTTTGACAGCCTTCAGGGGTCCCGATTTATTCTACGAATGGTTAGTAATGCCGTTCGGCTTGTGTAACGCTCCGGCATACTTCGTCGATCTTATGAACAGAGTGTTCCGTGGAGTATTGAATAAATTTGTTCTAATCTTCATCGATGACATTTTAATCTACTCAAAGTCGGAAGACGAGCATGCAAAACATTTAGAACAAGTGTTGAAAATTCTAAGGAGAAATGTCTTGAAAGCTAAATTTTCTAAGTGTGTCTTCTTGCAGGATGAAGTAAAATTCCTTGGCCATGTCGTATCAAAAGAAGGGATTGCTGTAGATCCAAGCAAAATTACAACGATTCAGAACTGGAAACAACCTACTACCCCCACAGAAGTTCGAAGTTTCCTTGGATTGGCTAGTTACTATCAGAAATTCGTTCAGGATTTTTCAAAGATATCTGGTGTATTGACAAAGCTTACAAAGAAGCATGAGAAATTCAAATGGACTCCCGAATGTGAAGAAGCTTTCCAGGAACTGAAACTGAAGTTGACAACCGCTCCAGTCTTGACAATTATAGAAGGCAACCAAGACTTGACTGTATGGACAGACGCTTCTATTAGAGGGCTAGGCGCAGTATTGATGCAAAAAGACCAAGTGGTCGCTTATGCCAGCCGTCAGCTGAAGCCGCATGAGAGAAACTATGCAACTCATGATCTTGAGTTATTAGCTATTGTGTTCGCTTTAAGAATCTGGAGGCATTATTTACTGGGTGAGAAGTTCGAACTATTTACTGATCATCAATCCTTGAAATATCTATTCACTCAGAAGGATCTAAACTTGAGACAACAGCGTTGGTTAGAATTCCTTGCAGCATATGATTTTGAAATTCTATACACTCCAGGGAAAGCCAATGTTGTAGCAGATGCGCTCAGCAGAAAGAATGAAATCATTGCCAGTTTTATCATTACGTCTTCTTTAATTGACAGGATCTCGACCCTTCAAAAAGAGGATAATTTTGTAAAAGTGATGATCAAAAGGATCAACGAAGGCATAGACTCCAGCTTCCAAGTGGATAGTGAGGGAGTTTTGAGATTAAAAGGAAGAATTTGTGTTCCCGACATCTCCGAACTAAAAAGAGAAGTGCTTGATGAATGCCACAAGTCCAAATTAAGTATCCATCCCGGTGTGAGCAAAATGTATAATGATATCAAGCGCACATTCTGGTGGAAGGCGATGAAAAGAGATATCTCATTATATGTTAGCAGATGCCCCACTTGTCAGCTAGTCAAGAGTGATCAACAGAGACGACTTTGACATTTTCCGCCATTATTGTACTTATATTATGATTCCGCCACGGGCGATGCAGACTGATTTACTTTCCGTGCTCCTTATTGTATGTATATGTTCCGCCTTCGGCGATGTAGACTGATACCCTTATTATGTCTCACTGCATGTATGTATTCCACCTCTGGCGATGATGACTGATCACTTCTTTTTATTTTACTAAGTTATATCCTACGCTATGCTATTCTGATGTTACTACATGTTGTGATTCCGCTGTCATATCCATGTAAATTACTCTATTTACTGTTTTTGCTATTATCTGTACTCTGCTATGATGATTAATGTGTTATATTCCAATGACTATCCTTAATACCCCCCTCGGATTTTGGGATCGTCACAAAGGGTTTAAAATCAAAGGTTGATATGAACTCCAAGCTTTTCCTCTCCACAAACAATGGACTTAAGGCCGTCCTCTGCCTACTTAGTGCGTCAGCCACCACATTACCCTTGCCAGGGGTATAAGCGACTTTAAAATCGTAAGAAGCCAAGAACTCAATCCATCTTTGTTGCCTTAAATTAAGATCCTTCTGTGAGAACATATACTTGAGAGATTTATGATCAGTGTATAACGCGAACTTCTCTCCAAGTAATAATGACGCCATGTCTTTAGCGCGAATATTATGGAAACTACTCTAGATCATAGGTGAGGTAGTTTTTCTCATGAACTCTCAACTGCCTACCCCCATAACACACCACCTTTCCTTCTTGCATCATAATTGCATCAAGCTCTGTACCACATGCATCAGTGTAAACTGTAAACACTTTGTTCCCATTGGGCAAAGTCAAGACCGGGGCTGTTGTAAGAGCCCTCTTCAAACGTTGGAAAGCAACATCACAATCAATATCCCATGAAAATGCCAAGTTCTTCTTCGTCAGCCTGGTGAGTGGGACTGATATCTTTGCGAAGCCCTTAATGAACTTCCTATAATAACATGCCAACCCAAGAAAGCTTCTTAACTCTGTTGCAATTTTAGGAGTCTGCCAATATTGCACCGCAACTACTTTCGCGGGATCCACGGTTATCCCTTCTTTGGAGACTACATGCCCTAAGAATCTCACCTCCTTTCTCCAAAAATGGCATTTGGAGAACTTTGCCTTAAACTAATGGTCACTGAGAATTTTCAAAACTTCTCTCAAATGCTGGGCATGCTGTTCTTCGCTCTTAGAGAAGATCAAAATATCATCAACAAATTGTACGACAAATTTATTTAGGAACTCCCAAAACACCCTACTCATCAGGTCGACAAAATAGGCAGGTTCATTCGTCAGCCCAAAAGGCATAATTAGCTATTCAAAGAAACCATCCGGAGTCCTAAAAGCAGTCTTATCTATGCTGTCCTCAGCCACCCTCAACTGATGAAACCCTGTGACCAAGTCTAACTGTGAAAACACTGAGGCACCAACAAGCTGATCAAATAAAGCATCAATCCTTGGGAGCGGGTGCATATTCTTCTTAGTGAGTTTATTTGACTCTCTATAGTCAACAAACAAACAAAGCGAACCATCCGCCTTAGTTGCAAATACAACTAATGCACCCCATTAAGATATGCTTCGTCTGATAAATCCTTTCTCAAGTAGCTCTCTTACTTGCTTACTCAGCTCACTCCTTTCCCTTGGAGCCATATGGTGCACAGGCAATGCAACTGGCTTTGCATTGTCCACCAAATATATACGAAAATCGATTTCGCACCTTAGAGGTAAACCCTGTACCTCATCAATGGCATTAGAATAATCTCGAACTACTAGAACAGATTGTAGATCATCGATAGATGCATTAAGAGACTCTAGGAAACTAAGCATAACAAACCCTTAGGGGTCACAAGAAATCTCGAGGGTCCTCCCATGACTAGTCAGAGGCCTAACGACCCTCCTTTCACAATCCAGAATGTAACCATACGTGGTAAGCCAATCCATTCCTAGAATCAACCCATAACCCATTAACCCGAGCACATATGCGTTGCATTCAAACTCAATGCCTCAAACCCCGACAAATCATAGATAAATGAGCCGAACCACCAATGGGTTTCGAGACAACTAAGGGATCCACTACCATATTAGTAATTAAGTGCAGAGATTCAACAACAAAACTCGATATAAATGAATGTGAAGCACCAGCATCAAAAATCGTTCTAATACGATGGTTCAAAAGAGAAATTAAACCTTCCACGGAAATTTTCCTACCTCTATTAGGACCACTGATCGGAGAGCATGCACCTACCGTCCAGAAGTTCTTGCCCTTTGACCTTATCCCTATGATCTCTGTTTCTTCGGGCACTCCCTAGCAAAGTGTCCGACCTCTCGGCAGTTGAAGCAAGTGTTCTTCCTTCTTTTATAGTCTTTGATCAAGTGACCCTCTTTCCCACAACTGTGACACTTCCTTTTCTATTTACCCTTGTCATTCTTTCCTTCTTTCTTCTGTTGCTGCTGTTGTTGTTCTCCCTTCTTGGGCCACAGCTTCTTATTTTGCATTGTTTCCTCAGCTTTAACCTCCTTCTTTTCCCCTTTCTCTTCCTTATACATCAAGGCCATATCAACAAGTCTTTCAAAAGTGGCTCCCATTGGAATATGGGACATGACTAACCCATGAAGGGGTTCATTTAGCCCTTTGGCAAACCGTAAAGCCTTCTTATGCGGCGTGTCTACCAGTTCTAGTCCAAATCTTGCCAGTTGGTTAAATTTGTTCACATACTCTTTAACCATCAAGTTCCCTTGTTTTAGTTCTAAGAACCTCTCCATCTACACGTTCTTCTCATCTTGGGAAAGGAATTTCATCTCAAACCTAGGTCTAAAGTCATCCTAAGTTTCCACCGGACGACCTGCTTGGGTTACCTCCTACCAAAATGAAGCTTCATCCTTCAATAGCTAAGCAGCAAACTGAATCTTTCTTCGATCTTCTGCTTCAAA